>JAFMSR010000007.1:17768935-18134554 GCA_022818135.1 Saxidomus purpurata
ATAATAAAAAAAACCATCAGCTGATATATGTATGTATTTTGCGATTTGTGTTGTCTTTTATTGTATTTTTGTCGCTACATGCTGTAATTTTTTACATAAAAACTACTTGTAAAAAGATTTTGTTTTAGACACCTCATCTGAAAAAAAAATTTCACCGCCATCTTCTTATCCTTTGAATCATGTTCAACACGAGAAGAAAATACATTGTTAATGAAAACTGAAACTGCTGGTCCCACATATTTCTCTTGCACCTTGGCAAATTAAAAAAAATATTTAGATTTGATAATGAAAGCAGAACGATTTCTGAGGTTTTGAATGATATTGAAAACATGGATACTGAGGAGGCATTGGAATCAATGATGAAAACAAAATTATATTTTGAAAAAAAAGTTGATGTGAATTTCTGTAGAAAGTGTAAATTCTTTAAAATGTGTTATTCATGAAAATTGCATACAAAACCAACTTAATTGATGTACTTTGGTTGTGTTTTCATGTACATAGATACTGAAAGAAGAGTGTGAATCTTGTGAAAGAAAATATTACAAGCTATGACATACTTAACACAGAATGTAAATATACCGTCTAATTTGTCATGTAACCAGAACAATACTTTATTGCATATGTCTTTAAATTCAAGGTGCATGTACTTCGTATAACTGATATTAGAATCGGAGCCATAGTACAGAGAAGCAGTTGTAAAGTACGACAACTATATGTTATTTATATGGGCTACCTCAAAATTTCATCATGTAAATATTCACGTGTTTCTATTCTTCACTAGTTAAAAAAGTGGTTTCTGTTTGTGTCCGACAGTAATCCATTTTTTTATTTGGTTTGATATTCAAACCATGAAGAAATTGTTGCTGGTCATATTGTTTCCCCTTTAAAATGTACATTCAGTAGTGGTTGTAGATGCATCGACACAAAGATGACCAAAATCTAGATTTACCTTGTAGATGTATTAAGTAGATGTTCTTAAATAGGAACTAAATGGTCAAAACAAAGTAACATGACATTCTGGTAACCTTCCTACATGTTTTTGGCTCTACCTCATATTTTTGGTAGTCATATATTAAGTGAACCTTTTCCAGGCTGCTAAATGACCAAAAACAGCTTCTTTCATCGTTCTCACGGAGTAAATGGGGTAGACGCCTAGACGGTGACCGCGTAGAGAGAGGGTAGCTTGATTCAAAACAGTTTAAAAACTCTCATTACCGTACTACACTGTTTTCTTAAAATATGCTACCAGATCATTTTTCCTGTGTATGAGCTTAAGAACAATTAAGGATTGACATACCGTGCTGTGTAATATCGAAGTAGGATCATTTTTTTTGTATTTCAGCTAGTCAGTGCATGAAAAAGTTATTGTTTTATTGAAAAGTTAACCAAAAGATAGGCACCACTGTTATTTGTTTGTGTTTCAATGTTAAAGTGAGTTAAAAGTTATAGTTTCTTCAAGACTTATTTATTATTTTTGTTTATTATTTACCCCAGTATCATTTTTTGGGGGGCTACATGTATACAATAGGAGCCACTTTGTTGCGTCGCACTCCGTCTCGAAGTAAAAATTGATAACAGACAAGTTGTTTTGCTGTATTATTTTCAAACGTGGTACGCAATATGCATTATCACTCTCAGAAGGTTAATGCATCTGCCTGGCTTTATCAAAAATACCTTCTTTACAAAATACCCATCTGTTGGCCTCAGTTAAGGCGCGGAGTGTTTGTGGTATTCATTATGTAAGTTCATTTAATTTTTCGATTTTTTTTCATAGAAATAGTCACAGTTTTGTTAATTTTTCTATTATTGTTGCAGCTTTTTGTTTTGTTTTTCTTTTTAAGTTTATTAATCATCAAATGACCAATATTGATTTAAGTGTGTATATTTATACTATTCTGAGATGAGATTTATTTCTTTTTAGTTTTTAAAGTTTCGGGTCAAAAGTATTTTTACACAACTTGAAAATTTAGTTCCTATTTAGAAATTTTCAAATTTATCTTGAGTTTATTTTATTTATAATGTTTTCGTGAAATTTACAGAATGAAAAATAGAAATAAATCAGTTTCTTGAAGTATTTATTCAAAAGTGGTATTTTGTTTCTCATAAAGGTATTTAAAATGACATTTATAAAGGAATATTGACGTTACCATTTACTACATACGGCTAAATTTACACATCTTTGTTGAAAGTCCTACAATCACTTTAGATTTTACAATAGCCCCAATATTACTGTTACTGGTAAAAAAACACCTCTAACGTTTCTCTCAAAATCAAAAGTACTAGAACACTGTTCTATTGTTATCTTATCAATAAATTCCATATTCTGTCAGACTATAGTCAGAGTAATCATTTATCTAATCATTAAGAATGAAAACTTGAAAATTAAAAAACCAAATTCTGAGAAGACATCAAGGAACGTTAGATCTATTTTGAATTAATTGTCAAACTGTATATTACATGCAACAGGACTTAAACGTTTTGAGGGGACAAGTTTAAAAAAAACGATGGATGCATAAAGTATTTAGTAAACTTTGAGGGTGAAGAGACACTTTCGACCCGGGACTGTACTTGACATTGTACTTTGAGAATCAGCGTGATCTTTCTTGCATTGTTCCGAAAATACTTACAGTTTTCTTATTCGAGATTTCAACTGGGATTTATTTTGTGATTGTATCATTCGTTAATTATCAGTGTCTTCACGGCCACCTTTCGTTTCGATTCTGTTATGCCAAGCTTAAACAGAATTTCCATATATATTTGTGACTAGCATACCAGAATCTGTTCTCTAAACGATATTAGTGAATCAGATTTTTTTGTCTTTCTGCCGATATGTAGATACCAATTATGATGTTTTAATTTTTATAAGATTGTTAATTCAAATCCAAATGCCACACATTGGTTCACATGATTATTATACCCCCAAAACGAAGTTTAGGGGGGTATATAGGAGTCACCCGGTGGTTGGTCGGTCGGTCGGTTGGTTGGTCGGTCGGTCGGTCGGTCGGTCGGTCGGTCGGTCGGTCGGTCGGGCGGTCTGTTGCATTTTCCTTGTCCGGAGCATAACTTGAAAACTACTGGTTGGAATTCAATACAACTTCATACAATGGTCAAGCACATTGAGAGGAAGTGCAGTGCACAAGAACTATAACTCCATCTTGACTAATTACAGAGTTATTGCCCTTTGTTACTTTTCCTTGTCCGGAGCATAACTTGAAAACTACTAGTTGGAATTCAATACAACTTCATACAATGATCAAGCACACTCAGAGGAAGTGCAGTGTACAAGAACTATAACTCTATCTTGAGTATTTACTGAGTTATTGCCCTTTGTTACTTTTACTTGTCCGGAGCATAACTTGAAAACTACTGGTTGGAATTCAATACAACTTCATACAATGGTCAAGCACATTGAGAGGAAGTGCAGTGCACAAGAACTATAACTCCATCTTGACTAATTACAGAGTTATTGCCCTTTGTTACTTTTCCTTGTCCGGAGCATAACTTGAAAACTACTAGTTGGAATTCAATACAACTTCATACAATGATCAAGCACACTCAGAGGAAGTGCAGTGTACAATAACTATAACTCTATCTTGAATATTTACTGAGTTATTGCCCTTTTTTACTTTTCCTTGTCCGAAGCATAACTTGAAAACTTCTGGTTGGAATTGAATACAACTTCATACAATGGTCAAGCACAGTGAGAGGAAGTGCAGTGCACAGGAACCATAAATCCATCTTGACTAATTACAGTGTTATTGCCCTTTGTTACTTTTCCCTGTCTGGAGCATTTTTCGAAAACTACAAGTTGGAATTCAATACAACTTCATACAATGGTCAAGCACAATGAGAGGAACTTCTAAGAACAATATCTCTTTTTAGTTTGTTTGCAAGGTATTATGTTACTACGAACTTCTTCAGTTTATAAAGCAATCCTTTTGGGGGTATTAATCACATTTAGTGATAGCTCTAGTTTACATATGTTGACGGTGTTTCGAGATCTTATTCTGTAGCACCGGCAACCCCAGTTCGCCATTTTGAAATGATAGCAAATTGGCGGTGTAACAAGATAGAGACCCCGCAATCACAGGGAAAAAATGTAAGCCAACGTTTGAATTTCGGATATGAGTTAATAAAGTAAAGAAATACTTAAAAACATTTTTGCACCATCGTCAATAATATGTACAGAATAAAAAATACTTTTCACTGATATCGTTGTCTGCATAAACGATTCCGGTTCAATAGCCACTGCCTATATTTGTACATAGTATGTATGGATTTACTCGAGATAGTCCAAAACTGTATCATATTAGCAGAAAAAAACACCGACATAGTGCCTTTATGGTGGTCTGGTTTTCGTCGGTGAGACGCTGGTATAAAATGACTTATTAAAGGATTGTTCAGTAGTCTCCATATATTGTAATAATTTACATCTGTCAACTACTGTTTTGTTAAGAAACGTCCGTGAATGCTTCGTGAAAAGTATACCTTCCGATATTAATAGTGATTCATACTGCTGGTAGGTATTTTGGATTATTTCAGGGAACAGTTTTTTGTTGCTTGAACAGTATTAAACAGTTCCCCCTGGGGCCACTTTTTCATCAAGTATTTGCTATATAGAATTTTTGTGCCTGAAATCTTTTGTTATTCTAAATTGCATACCTTAAAATGCCGGGGACTTTAGATCTCATTTGCTATAACCAGTTAACTAAAGCAATTACTAGCATTTAAGTTAATAACTTATTTAAGTTAACAACTTACATTGTATGTTGCGTCCGAGGTTTACGTTAAGTTGCGATTTTGTGCCATGGGTGGTCAGCTAGAGTTGGTACATCCAACCGTCACGTTTTCGTATTTTTGTCACTGCTCCTTAAATTATTTCACTACTCCCTAAAGTGTTGTCACCTCTCTCTAAATTTTTATCACTGCTCTCTAGATTTTTGTCACCTCTCTAACTAAAACTAAAACTCTAAAGTTTTGTCACTTATCTCTTAATGTTTGTCATTGCTCTAAATTTTTCTCACTGCTCTTCAAAGTTTTGTCACTTCTCTCTAAAGTTTTGTAACTGCTCTCTAAATTTCTGCCACTGCTCTCTAAAGTTTTGTCACTGCTCTCTTGATTTTTGTAACTGCTTTACCGTCCGATCACTTTTTGCAACTTTCAATGAAATTGAAATTTTCAACTTCAATTTGAAAAAATTCTGCTATATCTTACACGACAACAGGCCTGTTCATACTTCGTAACATGATTGACCTTTTTGAATTCCTTGTTGCTGAAAGGAATGATACCTTGTGTCTTGCAGCAGAGTCTTCGCCTATTGTTATAAATATGTTAAAATTATGATTGTATATATTTTGAGGTCTTTTGATAAAATATTTTTGTGAGATACGGTGTTGTGTTTATTTTATATGTGTCGCATATCTTTAAACCGCCACTAAAGCGCATAGCGAGTTTTGAATATTCATTTCTACTTTTTTGGTTGAAATTGACAATGTCCCAAGAAGGTAATAAGTCGAAATTTTAGCGACAGTTGCCTAACTATTGTCACACTAATTTGGAATTTCTACATATTGTTTTTACATGAAATGTAGACAATTTAACAAAAAAAATCTACTTTTATGTCGTAGCATAACTTCAACATTTCTAGATTTCTACTGAAGTTCTTTAAGTAAAAGTACCTAGACATGTTAAAGTTATGCCACACTAATTTCAACTTTTCCCATTTTTGTCTTAGAAGAAAAAAGTTGCAAAGTTAATTTCTACTTAACTAGTTGAAATGATCTACACCATGATCTAGACATTAACTTGTGTTTTCTCGAGAAGTAGGTCCTGTCGAAATTTTGTTCTACCAAGAAAAGTCGAAATTAAAACCAAAAACCTTTCGAATCGGGTCCATACATGAAAAGTTGCAATTAATTAAGGCGACAATTGTCTGATAGGATCATTTCTATTTTTCACACAATTACTGGTCCGACAGAAAAGTCGAAATTAGCGTGACATTAGTCGGACAATTATCAGACAGGTGTCGTCAAAACTTCGACTTTTCTTGGGGCATTGTCAACCGGAAACTAAGGCAGACGTTTTATTTAATACTTCTTTAATACTTGAACCTGGTGATATACAGGATTCCATTTCTTTTACCACTAATAAAAAGGTACAATATGCGGACAAATGAATGGCTCTGTAAAGAGAATTTGTGTAAAATTAATCAGCATTACCGCAAATGAAGTGTTGTAATTTGTTATACATAGTCTTCTTCGACGGTAAATGATGTTGTACGACTCGGACGTCGCTGAATCTTTTACAAACACGTACTATTACCATAAAATGGCCGTCAACACTTTAACAAGAAACTGGGTTTCATAAAAAACCACATCCTGAAAATCAGAAGTTCCAAACTCTTCAGACTACTAGTAGGCTTGGAATCTCCACAGATTCACAACTTGCCATTATGGTTAGAAGGAAGTTGTGTTGGCTTTTGGAGATTTTACAGGAACTTCTGCATTCCTTATTGTTGTGTTCTTTTTGCAATATGGAGACATCTTCTTTCGATTCCTACTTTTACTTTAGATATTCCGTCAAACTGACATCAGCTAATATTGGTCCCGTGCACCAAAATAAATGCGTCGTTGGTGTCCACAAAGCAACACATATCGTTCAGAAGCACACATTTAACCTAAACAAGTTTTAACAAGTTATCTGGAATGTTTGAAAAGAAAAAAACACTTCCGTATTTTTCCATCGTACTTCTGAAATTGTATTGATGGTTGTTGTAGTGAATACATTGTACTTAGTCTCTGCTAATGTTTGGTAGTTAAGTCGAATACGTCATTGCTACATATCGATGACATATATTTTATTTTGTCTCAACATGCTTGCAAACGTTACATTTAATTTTCATTCTGTGATACTGAGAAATAACGGTTTGGCATGTGATAATGAGAAATGATTGAACAAGGTCTTTGAAATAGTACTATTTGAAAGACCTTGGATTGAATTGCCCAGTTTGTTAGCCCAGGAACCGTCTATAAAAGAGTATGCCTGGTTAGCCATATTGAGAGCGGATCAAATCATTGGGAGTTTTAAGAGCACAATGGTAAGGGCTGGCAGTATGCATGTGTTAGTGGTAAGTATGTCACAGAAAATTCCTTCGCCTATTATAGTATCCAAGAATTTTTTAGGATCAAGATTGGCTTCAAGTTTTGTTATCTGAGAACCATAAAGTTACATTTATATACATTGTATTTAAACAACCATTTTCAACATTTCTATTCTGAACAAGACTGATCGTAAGATAGAACCTTGTAGTTTCCTAGTAAAAGTAATATATATTTATTCAAGATCAAACAAAATGAATCATAAGACAAAATGTCTTATTTGAATGAAATCACTTGAGAGAATAAGACTTGTGTTTTATGACGTGCGAAGAGAGTCCTGGGGCTTCTCATAGAATCCGTTAGTACTGTTACATGTATGTATATTTAGCAAAGGAACAACAATGTAACATAAACTCCATAGAAATGTAAGTGAAGGCACCTATTTTCTAGGAGAGTTCGGGGGCATGCTCCCCTGGAATTTTTTAATCACCGCAGCGATGATTAACTGTATCTGCATATGAAAGTGTCCAAAAGAAATCCATGAAGGCGTGAAAAGTGCACATAGTGATGATTGTCCATATTCAATTGTAAAGAAATGGGCTAATGAATTCAAGCAACAACTACCACTGAAAATGATCCCAGGTCAGGTCCTTTTAAAGATGCCACTTCCGAAATTCAATTTGATGCTGTACCTCGTATGGTGATGAATTAAAGAATGGCATATTGCTGTTTTTGTCTGCTGTCTTTCACATGAACAAAGCTTTTGCAAGATAGCCTCTGAGAATGTTTATAAATGCCAGACACACAACTGAGTACGCTGGAAACATCCAGGCCGGAGAAGTTCGTGTAGACGGCATCAGTATTCTGGGATTGCAATGGTGGATTATCAAGGTGGATTTTCTTCAGAGAGATCAAGCCATCATGTCTTTGGGCAGTATTATATTAATAAATAACGAGAAATTAAGGAGAATATTTAAAAATGCGGGAAATGAAAGTTCGGAGCATGTATCGTTTTACTTACGAATACTGCATCTGCTGCAGCAGCTACAGCTGTTGAGTGTGGCTTTGAACTCATTCAACATCCCCCGTATTCAACTGATCTAACACCCTCGGAGTTTTACATCTTCCCCAAACTTGTTGACATTTTGACAGTCACAACGAGTTCACTTGTGGTGTTGAAGCCTTTTAGTCAGTTCAAGAAAAAAACTTGTATCTAGATGGAACTAAGGGCGGTTATGTTGAAAAAGGAATACTATTGTAAGTTTTATATATTAAGTTAGGTCTTGGACTTTTATATGTAGCCTTGTACATAAATGCCATAAAATGTACAACAATTTTAGCTAGATGGAATCGTAATACAGTAAACGTTTATTCAATTGACATAAACTCGTGCTATATTCACAAGCATGCATTTCTATGATGATGTGGGTGGCATTGTCGACAGTACTCTGCGAATGCTAAATACAAGGGTACAAATCTTGTTTGTTTGTAGACGCCTTCCTCGGAGTCGTAAACGGCTTAAATTGTTCTCAGCGACATTCTACTGAAATCGCTACCCAATGACTTCGTACTGAACATATTAAACATTAACATTATTCTTGAAGAACGAATAACTCCGTAAATTACCATGTAGATCTGTCATATATTTGTAATAGAGAACAACGCCGAGTTGCTAGCTCTATAGTTTACTACATACTGCCCAGCACACATACATACATATGAAATGCATGCTTGTGAATATAGCACGCACGCACGCATATATACACACATACATACACACATACATACTAAACAAAATAAGAAACTTCCGCTAAGTTTGCTTGGACATTGCTTGATGAAAACAAAATGGGGGAATCATTGTTATAATCATATGCGTTTAAAGAGTATTCCATTATGCATCGTTAAGTGCAAAAATGATGGCCAAAGGTTAACATAGTATGTAGGAAATTTTGACCAAGTGTGGTAGGGATTAAAAACAAAAATAACACTTAATAACGGGTATGACCACCTCTTGAGTTGACTTCTGCAGTGTATCACCGGCGCATAGAATTAAATTAAGTGTTGTTTTTTGTCTGTGGAATGTTGTTCCATTCCTGAATAAGCGCTTGACGAAGTTCTTGACGTTAGCAGCTGGGTTGGGACGACGCCTCACTCGTCTGTCCAGAATATCACAGACGTGCTCCTTTGGGTTGAGATCAGGACTTTTAGCAGGACAGTCATCTATGAAAAATCATTCATCTGTTCCATAACAACGCCAACATCTTGATTTTCAGCATGATAATGCCACATCTCATACTACAGCTATAGACACTGTAAATTGTCTTATAACAAATAACATTGATTTCACTGATGACTGGCCCGCTAAAAGTCCTTATAAGAGGTGGTCATACCCGTTATTAAGTGTTATTTTTGTTTTTAACCCCTACCCCACTTTGGTCAAAATTTCCCCCATATACTATTAATCTTTGGCCATCATTTTTTAACAAAAGATGCATCTTGAAACGCACTCTCGAGTCCGCTTCCAGGAAAAACCAGTTCTGATGTCATATGAGGAGGTACGGTCGTGACCTTGGTGGGGCTCGAACCCGCAACCTCCGGGATGAGCGGCAGACACCTAAACCTCTACACCACCGCTCCCCTTATACGACAATATATCATATCCACGTTTCTTTATCAAAGTACACTGAAATTTATAACAATGTTTTATCAAATTTTAAGAAAATTGAATGAATTCATAGTATCAAGATTTTACAGTAAAAACGTTATCGAACTATACAGCTTTTACAGATCAGACATTCACTGATATTTAAGTCATTATATTCTGATGAGGTCGTCCCGAGTCTGATTATAAACCCATTTACTCTGTCCTGTTAGATAAGTATATGATATGAAACAATATACTTAGTTTAACAATGATTAGCTATAATTTGTCTGAGAATTGTTTTTTTTGAGATTAGATATGAATAATTAAAATAGAGGAAGTGTGTCGTATTGTAAATACTCCTTCGGAAATTCTGTACCCTTGACCAGCTTAGTGAGTGAACATTCATACAGCATTTTTTACATAAATGCGATTACAATTAAGCACTATATGGAAATCCGTCGAAGCGAATATACTTAATGCATAATGACTTTCTGTGATTTTACGTTCAATGATAAAAAGTTTTAACATTTAAACCATCAGAAATAACACTTTTCATCATTTCTACACCCACGAAATCTGCCCTGTGGCTATTATTGTCTACCGGATAGAGTTAGGAAGGTGGACTTACAGGCTTTACTGAAGGTGGGATAATTAAATGTGCACCGTCTGTCTGACTGTGTGTCCATCCTTTCATTTTATTCGTTTCGTCATGCATTAAAGTATTTTCAGAGCTTGGCACAGATGTTCAGCACATCAAGACGACGTGATGCGTGCAAGGCCCACATCCCTACCTCAAAGGTCTAGGTCAGACATAGTTCAAAGATAAAGGATCGTGCATATATGTATTACTGTGACTTTGTCATGCATCGCAGGATTTTAAAATAACTTGGCACAGATGTTCAGCACACCAAGACGACTCTTGTTTAAAACTTACATAACTAGTAAAACAAATTTCTCGTGGTTTAGAAAAATAATAGGAAATAAAATAGGACTTACAGAAAATAAACATGCAGACACAATTAAGAGTAGTGAGATACTTGTATGTTCTATAAATCATGAAAATCAGTGTCATTTCAAACATTAAAACTGTTACACAAATACGTAAATATCAGAAATACCAGAATGAAACAATCCGACTATGTTTCAGTTATAAGACATTGCGTCACGAGTATCATCAATAGCAGAGCAAAACGCTAGAATTGTCAATTTTCGGCGATCGTGAATAGTCAAATCTAGTATTAACACATTGAATTCAATTGAACCCAGCCCTACTTCCGGTTGCTTCTGCAACCGTACATCAAGGTCTTTCAAATAGACATTTGCGAGGTAAGTCGGAAGGCGATAGTGAATGGCAGATTGTGAACATTTTATGGGGAACATCTCAAAATTATACACATGTAAACTTAGTGATAAGTTGTCGTACAAAATATTATTTTTGCAAAGGGCATCATTTCGGAGACACATCATTGCAAATATATTTTATAATTGCGTACATAATACTTAATTGATTAGAGCGATTTCTATTCGCCTGCAAACAAGAGCTGCTCATGCAGTACTTTATGTCACAATATGGCATGTTCGCCCTGATGTCTATAACGGGTTATATACTTATTTTATATATGATTAGTTTCAAACCAAATCAAACTGACTGAATATCAAGATTCTTTCACCATACATAAAAATTGTGTAATATCATATTGTGAATTTTATTTGCCCACATAATATAAACTGTTTACAGTTTTACGTTTTAGACTGTCAAAACAATCCGCACGATATTTGCGTGCAAAACATAGGCGTGACATAAATGGATCAAATAAAGTAAATTATAGATAACGCTGGAATTCGGTATCTAGAATCGCAGAAACTCGGGGTTTTGACACGAAAAAATAATTGAAACTCTTTTTTCTTGTTTATGCAACACGCCAGAGCGCATTTATATTTATTAGCTTTATACTTTATGACTAATCATTTTAATTCTATGTACGCAATCATAAAATATATATACAATTATCACTCATGTGATTTTATCGGTACCGCGTAACATTGTCTACCCGTTTGTTAACGTTACATGTATATAATAAGTACAAGAGAAAGATAAAGGCGCGGGGAGTACACAGTCAAATCGCCAAAAATGCGTCCCCGTATTTTAACCGTGCAAATTATAAACACGTGATGGTTCCCCACGCCTTAAGTTGAAGTAGAAGAATTCATGTAAACTAATCAATTAGAGATATGGCAAGACCACATTTGCAAATTTTTGTAGAATTTTGATACGAAGCGGCCGGATTCTATGTATATCCTGACTTCCTCTTGCACTTTCAAACGAAACCGATAAGTTGAAACACTATAGTAATTTTGTAGAGAAATCGACTTCTAAGTATAAATGAGTTTCAATTATTTTTTTCTGTCAAAACCCCGAATATCTGTGTCTAGAATGTGGCTTCCTTGGGTATCAAAATGATGCCCAACAGTTTGGATTATGCGTCAAATTGCGAATGATTTACTGTTTCCACAAGATCTGTCCAAACCGAAATCCTGTTATGACTTCTTATACTGCGGCACAGTTGCGACGAAAACCTGGTCAAGAAAGAAGGAAGTGCTAACGTTTGAAAAGGTATATAGCCCGTTATAGACATAAGGGCGAACATGCCATTTTTGAAATGAAATGTTGCAGGAGCATCAGCTTTAATTTGGCACACCCGCGACAATTACTTCCCCAGACGGTTAGTGTATGCGCATCTCTTGTTTGCAGACGAATAGAAATCGCTCTTATCAATTAAATACTATGTACGCAATTATAAAATATATTTGCAATGATGTGTCTCCGAAATGAAGCAAAAAAAAAAAAAAAAACCTTTTATGCGACAACTAATCACTAAGTTGACATGTGTATAATTTTGAGATGTTCCCCATAAAATGTTCACAATCTGCCATTCACTATCGCCTTCCGACTTACCTCGCAAATGTCTAATAGTATGGTCTAGAAACGCCCTCTATAAACGTCTTATCGTATTGATAATCTTGTCTCGGTTATCGATTTTTACCTGGAAGCGATTATCACACCGTGTATTTATCACGCCGAGCGAGTTAACTGGTATTTTGTCCGATAGTTGTATGCAAAACTGCCCGTCATTTTGTCATTTAAATACCAATTTTAATTTTAAAAATGGTATAATTGGAAAGCTAAGAAAGTTTTCTGTAAAACTGTGAAATTAAAACCTTTATATATAATAAACTTTTGTTTTAAACGCGAGTTAAACACGGTCCATGCTATTCCGTCTTGCGCGTCTTAGCGATGGATGGTAATTTGACTCGCGATATTGGTCTTACAAAACTGTACGTTATTATGTTATTAAATAAAAAAAACGAAAATCTAATTCATAACAAACAAAATATAACCCTTAATTTACATTTTAATTAGCAATTTTCTATCATTTGACCCTAAATATACAGTGAAAAACTGTGCACAAAATATCACCGAATCGCGAAAAAATTCACCGGTGACGCCATTTTTTAGATTTTGATCGGATCTAACCGTCCCAGAAAATTAAAATACGGGTGAAATACGAAAATCTAAGACATAACAGACGTACATTAGACTTAAATCTATGAGAAAAAGATGTTACATCAATCCCATGAACACCATGCAAGTAGGAAAGAAGCGCTAAAATTAGGTCGGTTTTCGGCTTTCGGCCATTTGTGAAAAAAAAACGTTCATATCAAGTCAACTTTCCAATGCGTAAATCCATCTAAACCAAAACATCGGGAAAAAATAATGTCATATTATGATAAGGGAATGCATATATTGTATTAAGGATCTCTTTTTTGGTCAAATTGATTGGTAAAATATCGAGATATAAGTAGATATAAAGTTTCAATATTTTCTTTCTTTTTCCAAAATGGCGGGTACCCGGATGTTTGTCACGTGATCCGAGGCAAGTTATTTATCGTATTACTCTCGTTTCCGGACCATACTATTTGAAAGACCTTGGGTCTAGAAACGCCCTATATAAACGTTAAATATATGTTTGTCACGTGATCCGAGGCAAGTTATTTATCGTATTACTCTCGTTTCCGGACCATACTATTTGAAAGACCTTGCTAGACCATACTATTTGAAAGACCTTGCGTACATATACCTCATCGAACTTGTTCTTTAAACCTTTGTTTTGTCATGAAAGTATATTTACAATACCGAAATATTTCGCCTTTATACAGGTTCACAATATTAATTAGCTGCACACACACACCATACCCTCTTCATTTTTATTGCATATTTGGCGTTTTTGTATTTTTCTTTTGGGGAGAAAAGTGTAGGCACGTGCCTACAGTGCCTATAGGCAGCTACGCCCTAGGCTAAGTGAAAATTGAACACACAGGAAGATCTACACTAACTGAAATTTGAAGTCAGCATGACAGGGTAGCACAACAGAGCATACAAAAGTATGAAAGACACGTGATAACACAACTACTGAGTATCTACGATATTAAAAAAGGCAACCTAATTTTTATGACAATACTATTAAATAATTCGGTAATAACTTTGACATGTTGCTCACCATCGTCGGAACCCACGGTTAATTCCTGCCGCTTCTCTCCGTCATATATTCATTGGCGCTGTGCGGAAGCACAGTGCCAGTATTGAATAGGTTTTAATTTTGTACCATGGGGTTGCATAATCGAATAGGGAGTAGCCAACATTATTATTGTAATTAAAAACTATGTATTATGTGTGAACAAACTCCCTATAATGAATAAATAAATAGTATTAACTGATTACAAACAATACTATACCAGATGCATACGTCTTCGACCGTTTATTCAAAACGTTTGACATATTCATAGGATATTTAATAACTTTTCCACAAACTTGAAGGTTACGGCTTTTTTATTGCTTTGTTTACGGACCCTACGGCCAGATTCATCAAAGTTCAGAAAAAACGTCTCGATAGTTGTTTTGCTATCTCTAAACATTTTGAAGTTTAAATACATATGTTGTCAACGTGAATAATTAATGAAAACCCATTTTAATTACTACATACTAAAGTAAAATGTAGGCATTATAAATAAGACCGTTCACCTAACTATGCGATACATGGGGTCTCAATGAAAGTTATGTAAAGCATCGCTAACAACTGACCAATAGTAAAGACAAAATTAATCACGTGGGTTTCGTCTGCGTCGAAAAGCGTCTACTGACCACGAGCTGTAGCCTTGTTTAATGGGCGTCATCGTACCATTATGCGGAAGGTTGTTTTATGATTCGTTCATTTTTTGGTTAAACTGTAGTAAATGTGGTTTTTTACTTATTATGACAAGACGAATTTTGATGCAAGGCATCAAAGACGCCGCGCATGTTTTGAAGCATGGCTGGGAGATGGGCACTGGGGCAGGTTTCTATTATAAAATGTGCGTGGTTAACATCAGCGAACCCTTTTTTACTACATAAAATGATCATTACCTCTGTCACGGACCTATATACACATTATGTTAATTATGTTATTTGTTTTATTCATCCTTGTAATGATATATGCAAATAAAAAGATTTTAAATGATTTTCTAGTTTCTGTTTTTTTATTTTCATTCACTCATGGGAGTTTTCGTAACTGGAAATGCAGATAAGTTGTTAAACTGTCAAAGAACTTGAACAAAAAATATCGCTAAAATTTATCGAACTATTCAAATACAAAAAAGAAAAGTAATACTTTTTTTCTAATAGAGAACGGACCTATACACATGTGTATATAGGTCCGTGATTGCAATGATTTTGGGTTTTAATACCGTCTAAGGGAGGTAATCGTTACAACATAAAGTACACACTAAGTTACATCGAACTAATTTGCTTAAAACATAACCTATCATTCTAAAATTACACATATTCAACAAATACATTAATTCTTATCATTTAGAATAATAAAAAGTGTATTTAACATAAAAAACTATTGAATTAAGACTTGTTTCCGGTAATCTCATTTGTTTTTGGTTGTTTCCGGTAAAAAGTTGTTTTCGGTAATCAGTAACACCGGTCCGTGCCTCTGTGTATTTAGCTGTATATCCTTTTTGTTTATGAAACTGATTTATAAAAATAAAGTTTTTATTAGTAATTAGCATAATACTAAACCCTTATGTAACTTCCATATTGTTTGTCTATTGTGATAATTAAATACCTCTTTTCTCACAACATTAATTATTTTCGGATGCTAATTTTACACTGGCTATTTTTAGATACCAAGGAACTGATACACAAAACTATTTATAACCATGGCTCCTCCCACAATTTCACTGAATCACAGGTCGGTTAATAGGAAGCAGAGGCAAAAACCTGTGCAAATATAATTTACACCGGGTCTAAATATTGTGAAAAAGAACTATCTGTAAAACAGATATACCTGCCCCTCCCTCCCTGTAGCTGGTAATGTGGATTTTTCTTTCTTTCTATTCCCGAAGCATTATACACTCCAGCAATATGGCGGAAAGAGACGAAATCCACATGATTAATTATGCTGTGACGTATACATTTTACAGAACTTCCATTGGCTGATTATTGTTTTTGTTTACAAATGATGGAATGGAATTCCGTTAGGGCCCTACGTATTGCATAGTTGGGAGAACGGTTTTTCTTTACAGTTTCAATATTAAAGTCTAATATGTAGTAATTAAAATGGGTTTTCATTGATTTTTCACGTTGGCGCCATGTATTCTATTATCTGAGTGTTTTAAGATAGCAAAACATCTTCCGAATCTTTTTTTCTGAGCTTTGATGAATCGGGTCGTAAGGTCCGTAAACAAAGCTATAAAAAACCCGTGGTCTACGAGTTTGTGGAAAAGTTATTAAATACTCATTAAATGTGTCCAAAGTTTTGAAATAAGGGAAGGAGACATGTGTATTTTGTATTGTATTGTTTTTTAATGACTTAATACAATTTAATGATTCATAAAAGTCATTTTTCATACATAGAACATAGTTTAGATTTACAATAATAATGTTGGCTGCTCCCTATTCGATTATGCAACCCCATGGTCCAAAATTGAAACCTATTCAATACTGACGCCGCGATTCATCGCGGCGTCAATAACATTTACATTTAACATAATGTATTTGTTTTTTCCCGTTGATAGGTTGTTTACTGATATTCTAAAATGACTCTGATTCCTTTAAATCAGGTTTCAAAAACATGCGCAGCGCCTTTGATGCTTTGCATCAACATTTGTCTTGTATATTCAATTGGATACTGAATAGCCTGGGTTACCGAGGATGGTTGCTCACTAAACAGATGATATTTTAGCTGTATTTATATAAAGTTTATATTGCGTGCGATATGTAATATCTTTACAAAAAGTATAAACAATTTAACATACTTTAGTTTGGAAAAGATGTTTTTGGTATCCAAAGGTTTTGGTCCACTCAAGTTACTTCCCTTAGTTTATGACTCTTCATTTGCAATAACACTGGTAGAGAGTTTCGGTTTCTCTTTGGGTTAGTAACCTGTATTTTGTGACGCCCTTTGGAGAAAAGGCAATATATAGGGATCGCCTTAACAAAACCGTTGGCTATAACTTTGCCATTTCTTAAGATTTCATCATCAAACATTCACATTGTATTGCTTATGACAGAAGGGTCGTGATGCCGTCAAATTAGCTAAAACCATAGGGACCTGGTTGCAAAACAAATGGAATGCTAAAAAATTCCAGTCTTTTACGAAAAAAAAAATCCGTTTCTTCTACTTAATAATAAAGACAAGAAGAAACGGATTTTTTTTGTAAGACTGGAATTTTTTAGCATTCCATTTGTTTTGCAACCAGGTCCCTGCTAAAACAACTTCAGCGTATGCTTGACAGCGCGAAACAAGCACGGGAGTTAACTCTAACGCCATTAAATCGCTGGCCGAAATGTTTTAGACTCATGTATTTTTGTGACATTTTGACAAAATTCTGATTGAATGTGTGGACTAAAAATATGGACACTAGCATGATTCTAGAGCATAATCAATGCCTTATTGATGGACACTAGTGGATATTCGAGGTTGTTTGGATTTATCGTGAATTTCAAGTAATAAACAAGGTAGCCTCAATATTTCGACTGCAAGACTGACCGATTTTACAAACTGATATTACATAGCTGTCTTTACTGCGCGAAGGGTGGCCGTCGTAAATATCAAAAAGCCCTGGCGCACAAATTGTTGGGCTATAAACAAGGGGAATCTGGTAAGTGGGTTGTTGCTGTTTCATAACTTGTATTATATATGCTTGATAGTCGGTCCGGGGTATTTTATAAAAAATGATTTTTCGGGGTCCAAACTTCATGTGACTGTGCATTCATGCACAATCATATTTTCAGGTTATCAATTATCAAATTGCGAATTAAAAATACCTGATTCAGTTACTTCTTGATTAAACTGCAGGAACTTTACAACATAAGTGTGACGTTCAATATTTAGCTTGTCTGATATTTAAAAAAAAGGCAGTGGCTAGGTAGCCGTGACCGGCTACCTAGTCTTTTGGTCTAGGTAGCCGGATCCGGCTTTCTAGACCAAAAGGCTAGGTAGCCGAACATATATTTCCAATGTTTGTTTCTTTTCATTTTTAACAGTCTAATACATGTTGTACAAGTCATAATTTTTTCCTCGCTGTATTGTTGGTACAATACACCTGTAAAAGCGACCTGTTACATTTAGATCCTTTGGATGGCCGCATGGCCGCCACGGTATTTTCGTTGCAAATCGCCTCTATACTATCACGTAATGTGTTTTAATATAAGTCTTTCAAAAAGAAAGAATTTTTTATCGGAACCTTAAAATGTTGTTTTAAAATATCATTTCCCGCTTAAACCGTAACTGGTCAATGTTTATTTACTACTTGTCATTTGTCACTCGCGATACGTGTGAAAATATTGCCCGTCATAAAAGAAGCTCAATTGCTTTTTGCCGATTTTGTTTACGTACTTACGCAAATACGCAGCTTATCGGTAGCTTATTATTGTCAATTATTAAAGGATGACATTAAGTGTTATCAATTAAGTCCAGGCTATATGACACCACTTACTGAGTAATGTTCGTGTATTTGTGAGTGCGAAAAATTATTTTTCTCTAACATTAAAAATGTTCTGAATGTTGTTTATTCAAAACAACTTGTTCTGTTTGGAAAAGTGTATTATCTGGCCGTTCTATAATTATACGAAGTAAGAATAAATTGGAAAATACAGCCGTACCCTTTATTTTTTGATGATTTTTTAAATGTTTGGTATCAAATGAAAGCTGAAATTATGAACTTTATGAATATGTAAAAGAAAAGTTATAAGTAAAACTGTGATAGAAACTTAAATTCAATATTTCGGGCATATTTAACTGCATACTTTTCTTCGTGTTCCAAACACTTTCTGTAAATTTTAACCTGCCAATCTTCATTATTTAGTGTCTTGCATAAGATATTGTACATGCCTTTGAAATAACTGTCACTTAATTTTCGCTTAGTAGTGGACCTTTAAAGAAGGCAGTGACAAGGTAGCGGTAAATTACACGTACTACTCCGATCCTTATCTAATATTAATAAACAAGTTAAGTATTACAAATTATGTACCTTAATGAATGATTATTCAATAAAGATTCTATATAGAACCTCGTATGAAATATTTGTACGGCTACCTAGCCTTTTGGTCTAGGTAGCCGGATCCGGCTACCTAGACCAAAGGACTAGGTAGCCGGTCACGGCTACCTAGCCACTGCCTAAAAAAAGATACGAGCTATTGTCGTCACTTGATTGTCAGTGTTAGTTAAGTTTTGCGTTTAGATCACTTACATGGAAACTATCAAAGCTATCACTTTGAAACTTGGGAAACTTGTTCATCTATTACCCTTCTTCACATTGTATCCTAATGCTGCTGAGTCTGACCTGGGTTTTTTTTTGGGGGGGGGGGTAAAAACATGAATTTTGATGGATTTTGGTGGATTTTGAGAATTGGACATAGCTTCTTCATTTTTTGTTAGATTGATATCAAATTTTTCTTAAACAATAAATGGATCATATTCTTCAACATATCAAACAGGTTTTTGAGTCACACATTTGAAAGGGGAGGGGCAGAGGGAGGGGGGATATTTTAGTATTTTTGGACTTTGTCATTTTTAGCTTGTCTGATTTTAGCTCACCTGGCTTCACCAAGGGTGAGCTTTTCTAAGTGATGATTGTCCGTCGTCCGTTGTCCGTCGTCCGCTGTCTGTCGTCCTTTGTCCGTCAACATTTTGATTCAAATGACATTTCCTCTGAAACGCCTAGGCCAATGATGATAAAACTATGAAGGAATGTTCCTTGCATAAAGCTCTACCAAAAGTGTTCAAAGAATTCCATTCCATGCAGAACTCTGGTTGCTATGGCAACAAATAGGAAAAACTTTAAAAATCTTCATCTCTGAAACAACAAGGCATAGAGCTTAGATATTTGGCATGTAGCATTGGCTAGTAGACCTCTACCAAGATTGTTCAAATTATGACCCCCGGGTCAAAACTGACCCCGCACCGGGGGTCACTTAGTTTTACATAGGCCTTTATAGGAAAAACTTAAAAAATCTTCTCTGAAACCACAAGGCCTAGAGCTTAGATATTTGGCATGTAGCATTGCCTAGTAGACCTCTTCAATGTTTGTTCAAATTATGCCCCTAGGTTCAAAATTGACTTGTTTTACAAAGACGTATATAGGAAAACCTATTTGGTATATAACATTGTCTAGTGATCTTCCACGAGGCAAGTGGACTTGTACCAAGGTGAGCGATATAGGGCCATCTTGGCCCTCTTGTTTAAGTTTTGGGTTTAGGTCACTTACATGCAAACTATCAAAGCTGTCACTTTCAAACTTGGGATACCTGTTCACTATCAAATGTACAATAGAATAAAGGAAGATTTTTACAAGTTACATAACCCTGTAATGTATTTGGCTGCATTGTTGCCCCTTCTTAACTTAGAAAGTTTCACACACACACAGACTATTTTTGTAACAGTCAACATAATGCAACCAAACTTAGTGTATAAGAAGACTTAGTATTTACAGGGGGGGAAATTACCCCCTTTTTTTTAAAAGTTAAAAAAAAAAAAAATTTTTTAAAAAAAAAAAAAAATGTTTTTTTTTTTTTAAAAAAAAAAAAATTTTTTTTTTTTTTTTTTTTATTTTTTTTTTTATATTATTTTTTTTTTTTTTTTTTTTTAAAAAAAAAAAAAATTTTTAATATATTTTTTTTTTTTTTTTTTTTTTTTTTTTTTTTTTTTTTTTTTTTTTTTTTTTTTTTTTTTTGCAACGATCGATGTTTACAAATGCAAAACGATCGACCCCCAATATTCTTACGTCATTTCCAAGGCAAAAACCAGGCCTCTGTACTTTGTTTTACAAGTTAACATTGCAGCTATACCCACTGTAAATTGTTGTGCCAGTGACAGGGACTACATGGACTATATGGCCGAAAAAATTAGTATTATGCACTTTTTTTCTCCCTGCAGAGAGTACTACGCAAGTTTTGGTGTCTGCCGTCGTTAATTCATAATCGCTATACGAACCCGTTTGACGACTATTTACGCATAATGGCCATCATACTCACGCGTTTGGAAGAACACGGCTATAAGCAGATTATAAGAACATTTTGAACTGAACATACGTCCGTTTTCTCACTATACAATAAAATGTTTTCAGTCATTTCATAAAAAAGATGACTACTCTTCCTACCCGCTTCTATCTATACTCAATCCCATGGCCCTAGGTAATAATATCTCAGTGAACATGGTTATTAAATGACAACAAGAATTGAGAAGTCCCTTCGTCGATAATAATTAACATAATGTCCTATTTACATTTCAGTATGGTCAAATTTGATTCATGGAAAGAAGTCAATGAAGTGTATGGACACCAGTATAGGAACATTTTAGATCTTATGGATCTCATCATGACTTATGAGTCCTAGTAGTGCTGAAGCTGAAAGGGTGTTTTCCATGCTGACACTTGTAAAATACAAAATCAGAACTAATTTAAGCCAGGGTAGTTTGAATGTCTCAAATGTTGAGAACTTTGACCCCAGTGATGCTATTTATTTGAGACATAGTGATCGAAATAGAACAAGAAGAATGAACTTCAAGGACAAGTCAGTGAGAAACCCAGCTGAGTTCTTGGTAGTACAACAAGAGGCTGAGCCAGTACAGATATGTCCGACAGTTGAGCTCACAGTCAATCAACCAGAAAGCTTCCTGTCTCAACCCAGCTCTCTTATGGATGTAAATGTTGCTGAACCAGACAGAAATGGTATATCTCAGCCTTGTAAAACTGTTGAAGTAGAATGTCAAACTGACCATATCAACTCTCAAGAAGCAGGCACACAAACATTTGCAAGTGTTTACTACTCTTACTCAACAAGACCAATGTCATCTGAAGGATGCCATGAAATACTATTCATCTGATGATGAAATTGACAGTTCTGGGTCTGACCTTGATTCTAATTTAGAAGAGGGTGTAGTATTTTCCAAGTTAATGGATTCATTGGATTGTAACAGAGACTGTTGAAATTGTTCAAAGTCCTTGTAGTGTGACAGTATCCGTGTACTTTGCACTTAAATGAGAAAACAAATGTTAATTAATTAAGTACATGTATGCTTGTTGTATAACATAATAAACATTTTCCAATATGAATTTGCGTAATTGTATTATTGAAATAGTTGGACCACCACATTTTTCTCTGGGCCACAGTGATTCAATAGTTAATGGTCCAGTTGGCCACCAGGCCGTAAATGTTAGTCTTTATCCCTGCTTCGACAATCAATCAACGCTATTATACACCTCAAAAGAAGATATATATCAAAGTCTAATGGCCTGCCGATCGCTACATGATTTTAAGTCACAATACCAGTATCTAGCAAAAGCATTTTTAAAACAAAAAAAAAAACAAAAATTTATATTAAAAAAAAAAAAAAAAAGTCCGGAAAAAAAAAGCCCCAAACACACCCGGGGGGGGGTTTGGGTTTAGGTCACTTACATGCAACTAGTCAAAGCTTTTCATTTCAAACTTGGGATACTCTTGAGGTTCAATATCAAATGTTTATGACAATAAGATATAAAGGATAGATTTTTAACTATGTTGTAAGAATACTTTTGTTAAGGACGGCAAATACCAAAACATGCGTAGTACCCTCTGCAGAGACAAAAAGTGATAATACTAATTTTTTCGGCCATATAGTCCATGTTGCCCCTGACACCGGCACAACAATTTACAATGGGTATAGCTGCAAATCTTAATTTTAAAGAAAGTATTTTTTTACCTTGACATCACGTACGACTATGGGAGTCTATCATTTTGCATTTGTAAATGATCGTTGCAGACAATGTTCAAGCAATAATGCTATAAAAAACCTAAAACTTAAAGCGGATTGAAGATTAAGATTTCTTCACCTGATGAAAGTACTAAAGTTATAAGAATATCTTTAATTATACTTACACGTCATTTTAGGGCCCCTTTTTCCTTTTTCAAACAACACAATCCGCCATTTTTCCCCGCGATACCGGTTCGTCGCTTAAAACAAGGGTCCGTTCACCCCCCTGATTTATGAATATCTTTAATTGTATTGTATTTTAGGGATCCTTGGGTCCAGGTCACTGTTACTAAAAATAGGAAAATTCAATATCTTTAGTTACAGTTCAGTTTGACATAATGTAACCATTTTTTTTTGTAAGAATTTAAAAAGATAGGGTTGGTTTTTGGGGTTCCTGGGTTATTGTCAAGGTCACTAACTATAAATAGAAAAAAGCAGTAATATGTTCATTATCTTTAGTTACAATTGACATAATGTAACTAAATTATTAAGTGTGTAATACATATGAATGAAGACTTTTAAATTAATTGGGATTATGTTTGGGGCTCATGGGGTCAAAGTCCAGGTTTTTTTTCTAAAAATAGAAAAATGGAATAAAAAGACAATATCTTTAGTTGCAATTGAATTATTGTGACCAAACTTAGTGTCTAGTTATTATTATGAAATCCTTTTGTGGGATTGTGATCTGGAGTCAAGGTCAAAAACACTGTTACTTAAAAAATGGTGACAAATATACTTAAAAGGATAAAATCAGATGAGCGTCAGGCACCCACAGGCGGTGCTCTTGTTTACTATCTGATCGGCTGGTTTGTGAGGCTACGCCGACAGCAAAAAAAAAATGATTGACGTAAACAGAACTTGAGTAAAGTAGTTAGACAGAAAAATAAATTACGTAGTTAATAAATGCGGTAAATAGTGTCCCGGGTCTTTCTGATGCACAGGATAAACTTTGCGCGACAAGAAATCAGCGTTTTTACACTCCGGGAGACAACCATTGTAAGGTCACTCAAATGCAATTCAAATACGCTGTATATAGTTATCAACAGAGGTATCAATGTTGGCCTTTATGTAACTTAAAGAGATTATCATAATTTCATAAATGATAGTATCATTATTTTTCAGATGCAGTAGGCTGCTATAACAAGAACCTCTACTATTATGAATGTGTCGGACGAAAAACAAAAGAATACAGGGAGAGACAGCTCATCAGGTATATTTTACTTGTTTCCAATGCATTTTCTACGTTTAGACATGGAATTGTTCCCATGTATATGTTAGGTTTCTAACGCACGTGTACATACCATGATTAGATAGGCAATTAGGCATTTTTTTATGTTTCCAAAGGTCCATCCATCTGTCTGTCTGTGCGTCCGTCCTTCAATTTTGTTCGTGTCCGTACTGTAACTTTGTCATGCATGGAAGGATTTTAGATAACTAGGCACAAATGTTCAGCATATCAAGACGACGTGCCGCGTGCATGACCTACGTCCCTACCTTAAAGGTCAAGGTCACATTTAGAGAATCCTGTATATATGCACACATTCGTGTCATGCACTGAAGGATTTTGAAATAACTTAATAAAAAATGTTCATCACATCAGGACAGCGTGTCGCGTACAATACTCAAGTTCCTACCACAACGTCAAGGTCACACCTGGAGTTTGAAGGCAATGAAATCCTGTATACATAATAACCTTTTCCATCATGGAAAATTTTTTTTCCGCCTCTTGAAGGTCACAGACTGTGAGACATCTTTGTTCAGGCATTTGCCACTTATGACAGCTCTTGTTTCAATTTCACACTTTCGAACGCCCTTGGTCTTGAAGAGTAACATTAAAAGTTTCAAAACAGAAACATCACCAGTCCTGAGATACAAAATTGTGCTGCCACTTTAAAACCCAGTTTGCAAAGGTACAATGTAAAAACAATGTACATTGTATTGTTTGTTTCTATTAATTATGAGATAGTAATGCATGTATAAGTTAAAGGGGTATTAACATGTTCCTAATCTCATGGCAGAGCAAAGTTACTCTGAATGTATTGTAGCAGTTATTTTCAGTGTCTTTTCTGTGTTGTACATTGTGTAATACACAGTAGGAACACAATGATAATGTTTGAAATGATGGTTTCAGATGAGCCGAGTGCAAAACGGTGTCAAATACAAGATCCTCGAGTTCAGAAACTAAAAGGTAATATTTCAAATATTCTATAATTTACGTTAATACGTTTTTTATAGTAATAAATCCTTATAATTGAAAATGTTTTGTTGGTAAAGATGTGTTTATTATTTGTACATGTATGTGGATTGTTTTTCTCCCTGATTTACCAATTTTCAAAACTAAAAAATGATAAAATAATTTAATATTTTGCAACCATATATAACACTCGCACAAAAAAAGTGTTACAGTTCTCATCAACTTTGTGGCCATCAGTATTATGCATTCACTTGACTGAATCTTTCAAAGAAGTATATTTAAAGATTAGAAAAAAATACTCACGGTAATTTTATCTTGTTGTTGTCAAATATTTTGCCTGTATAGCCAGCATTGGGTAGTCAAAACGTTGTTCACATTATTAACTATTAATTCGAGCATGCAACAAAAAGAAGCCTCTTCAGAAATCATATAGCAAGAGCTTGACTGGAAAATTAAATATTTAAAGTCATCCACCTACCCATTCATTGTATTTCATTTCGAAGGTAAGGGTTGATATTTACATTAATGCATATGATCTATTATATCACTTACTAGGGCAATAATTTTGATTGTTAAGATTTCGTTGCATATAATGACCACTTTTGCGGTTTTTGGCCGCCCAAGAATGTCATATCAGGAAAACCTTATAAATAATGCACTTCTTACTTTGTGTTATATCAGTTCTTAACTCTGTTTTATGGCATTTTGAATAAATACCCTTTTCTATTCAAAACATGTGTGTTATATTTCCCTTATCCCATACGAGTAAGGCTTAGCCTGTGACTCCCCCGTCCTTGGACAATGCACAAAAGATACGGCTAGTAGAGTCTTCAGTGACAAACACTCTAGCTAAAACATTCAGGGGCAGTATTTTTCATCCTGTGCATAACTTTTTTTCCAGCGAATTTCGTTTCTTCGGTTGTCCCTTTGTCAGATGAGATGGAGGACATTTTAAAAATTAATAGTCGACTTCATACCAATCACTTTGCTCTGGTTGTTGCTGTGGACGATAAAGATTGGACTTACATTAACCGATGTCTAGCAGCAGCTGTTAAAAGCATGAACTATAAGCAGGACAAATGTCTGGAGATACATGATCCTTCAGACTGGAACACTCTACAACTATATGATACAGACTTGGTTGTGTTTAGGAATCCATTTGGATCGGAGTCATATGATGGGCAAAAGGCATTCGCAATGATAACTGCGTTGGTTGGCTTGCAACTATCTTTAGATGCTGGAAGAAATGTTGGTCCAAAACACGTGACCAGTGTTGTCATTGTTACGTGTAAAGCGTACCTAAAGGAATGCAAGAAACTTTTCCATCATGATCTGTTGAATGGCCCAATCTTTCTGACATGTCTGTATGTTACCAATAAAGGTGACTATAATTCTATTTCCATTTACGCGTATGTCTTCCGTTGTTATCCCCCAGCCGGGGGAGATGATAATGATCATAGTGTGCATATTATCGGCACGTTTCTATTCAATGATTTTTCACAGAGTTTTTTGCCCTATAATTACTTTTTCGTATACATTCGTGTCCTCGTTATTTCTCATAAACCACAGGCTGGAATTCAACAAATCTTTATGAGGAGCTTTTCTTTATTTACAAAAATCATATGACAAGCATGTTGCAGTTCGATGATTTTCTCACTGAATTATGGCCCAATCATTGTATGTATATCAAGCACATATAGCTCTTCTGTCCGGGCTTTTTCTCAGGAACTACTGGCTTGAATTCAATGAAACTGCATACACTGCTTCATTATCAATATGAGATTCTATAAGATCCTTCTCACATACATGTAGATACCTTGCCCCGGCGTGGGGATTGGCCTTGTCCACATGGCTCTTGTTTTTTTATATAAAATGGGCGTGAATAAATCACTCTCTACGTTATATTGTATATATAGTTATCATCTAAACCTTTAGTTGGATTGTCTCTGAGAAATTAAGTATTAAAAGAGCATTTGGTGACTATGATCTCAGACTCCTCAAAGTCATAGTTTCACTTGCTCAAATGTTACTTATATGCTGGTACCTACAGATATTTATTACTTTTAAAATCAATACAGGGCTATATAAATGTAATTTTCAGAATCAAAATCTAGTTGAACATGCTTGACACATGGCTGGATAGTTGCAGTGACATTCAGATAAAAATATAGGTTTATCATTGTCCTATTGTTAATGAAAAGAATCATTCTTGCAATGAACTATGCAGACTGCATTTAAACGAACTAGATCTATAGTCTCCAGTGTTTTTGACCGAATTAAAAGCTTTCCCGTATTATTTTGAACGTGTTCTTTTCTTTTCAGATATATGTGCTTCAAATGCTCCATCAAATTATCATGTGTATGGGAACTTGCGAGGTAATTAGAAAGAGATGCATGATGTTATTTCTCTCTAGTTCAAGCTTTCAATGCAGAGATTATTAGCAACTTCTTTTCTCGAATTTGCATTAGATTGTCAGTGTATGTCATTGTGTAGCTAAGTGCACCAGAAAGACTTCTGTGATTGGCGAGTTGATTTCCTGGGATATTCTACAACTTACTGCAGTTTTCATTTTGTTTATACACTCAACCGGTTTAAAAACGCAAAAGTGGCAAAATATTTATTTTAACATTGTTACCGTGTTTCAAATATATTCAAATTTCATACACAACAAAAACAATATAAAATTGAATTCTTGTAAAAGTTTCAATAATTCATCGCAAAAAAATGAAATAAAAACAAAAGCGTCATTCAAATAAAAATGTTCAACAGGGGAAATCTTTGCGTTTCTAAATCGGTTAAGTGTATTTATTAAAAAACAACTTTTTGGGGGGTTGACAGTCATTTTAAGGGCACAGATATCTGTTACATGTTGTAGTATAAGAAGTTATTTTCTAATTGTATGCTAAAAGTATATTTGTATATTATATTTCTCCTTCCCGCTTTAGATAACTGGAAATAGTTGCCGAAATGCTGTTACGTGTGCGTTTTTGCATCTGTCAGCTTGTCCGTCCAATACGGTTTTGGTTATAACTTTGACGCCAGCGGAAGGAGATTTGAAATTATTTCAAACATATTTTTTAAGACTAAACAATGTAACGTATGTTACAAGCAGGTGCTTAACTCTGGTATGATAGCAATTCTTTGAACACGGTCTATAACTTTAAAATTCAATTTAAATTAATTCATGTTAATAGAATCTATTGTTTTATTCAATTTTAAGACCAGTCTCGCTGTTATATAGAGGAATACAGAGGAGAATTCAGAAACCAAAATATCGTTACGGAAGCACAGACTGCTCTACAACTGCGCAATCGTGTGGTCATAGCAGGCAGAAGAAGAAGTGGAAAAACCACTCTTGCTTTGAATCTCTTACCTCAAGACAAGATATCCAATGTTCTTGTTTTGTCAGAGGTCGACGAATTGAAATATATCAAATTTGGCGACACGTTTGCGGTGGTTATCGAAGATATTGGAGGGAAGGACTCTTTTGATCGGACAGAGGCTTTGAAATGGTGCAGGAAATTTGATATGTTGTATGCCGCGGCGAAGGCGGGAAGGATAAAAATTATATTCACGGTTGATGAAGATGTCCTAGAAGGATGGCTTGAAACCTCACATAGTCATAAGATTCTGGAACATGTCATACATTTACAACACGTTGCAGGTACAGCAGAGCTTGAAATAGACCGGGCGTTAGACATTGAAATAAAGGAAGAAACGCCAAGTGATGAAGGTATTTTTTCTATTATCATTTCTTTTAAGCAAAGTACCTGAACGAGCTTTGGTTGTCTTCCTGATTTCTTTCTGTTTATTCTTCTATAACTCTTCCAGAATCGTCTAAACTTCCAAAAGTTATCACGATCTTCCGCAAACTTTCTTCCAATATTCGCAGTTTAAGGGTTTTTTTACACATTCACGTAACTTTTTAACGGCAAAGATGCTAAAGATTAACAATGAAAGTCATAATACACACGTTTCTGAGTACATTAGTTTTATCAGTACCATGATGTTGCACATTCAAGAACATGTATATAATATATATGCATGTGCTGCATGCTAATTAACGGTTTCAGTGAAATAACTTTTGTTATTTTTGTTCATCATCAATTGCATAAGGAATACAAAAATATATATAGGAACATCAAGACACCCGTTGTGTTAAGCAGTGGTAATTTACTTTATTTACATTTCAGATTTCATTGCCGAGTCCATGGAAGCAGTTTCAAGAGGACCATCCATTGCTGAGTCCATGGAAGCAGTTTCAAGAGGACCATCCATTGCCGAGTCCAAGGAAGCAGTTTCAAGAGGACCATCCATTGCCGAGTCCATGGAAGCAGTTTCAAGAGGACCATCCATCTCCAGAGAGCATTCAGACAGGTACATGCATGTTACTTGTGATTCAGTTGTTTTTTAAAATGGATGCCTTATTTGAAAGTGCCTTTTAACTTTCCCTTTTGGACTGTTGTCATGTTAATCATTATTTTAGTATGCCCTACTTTCAGAAATGTTAGATGTACTGTAAAAATACGACCCATTGTTTGAAAGATAGAACTACAAAATGTAGTAGGTATTAATTAGCCGTAAGAACGTAAGAGGGATTCAAGTCCTGTTGTTTTACTAAATGTTTGATAGACCGTATGTCATTACTAGAAGCCCTCCATATTATATTACCTCAAAGACGAAGAATTTAGGGTATTATTTTGGATATACTCTGTATGGGAATAATATATTTGTCATGTTCAGTATTTGGGCAGATCGGTAAACTAGAGGCAATGTTATTGTTTGATACCAGAAGAAGCTCCTATTGATATACCGTTTTCATTCAAACGATGTTCATCTGCAAAATATCCTACTGACTTCTCATAACTGTTTAGACACTACAGAACTTCAACGCTAAATTTCCCTCAAAATTTACTTTTGGTTATCAGACAAGCGCCAAAGACGGGCATTATTGTTTTACAGATGTCTTTTATTTATACATTTTAAACTTCTTTGTTATTCTATTTAAGATGCTATCAAGTTTTGTTGTGCGGTACTTACAACTGTGTTACTATATATACCCGATTGAAATCTGTCTACTTAACTGTTAACATCTGAAGTGCGTCAGGCTTTTACCACGCTCAAACTGCAGTAACTCAAAGGTAATCAGCAGATTTTTATGAGATGTTTACCACATTGCATATACAGTAAACACCGTATATAACGACTCCGGATATAGCAAAACTCCGGATAAAAGGAACGTTTTTTTCTGCCCGATTTCTTTCTTTTTTTATTTTATATGAAAATGTTGTATGGATATTACGAACTCGGGTTATAACGAACATATTTAAATGGTCCAAAGGAGTTCGTTATAAAAGGACTTTACTGTAGTATCAGAAAAGTATTTTTAATCAAACGACAGTACTACAAATGTCAAATACTTCAGTGTGTATTGTGACGTGTTTTAAAATTTCAGTGGCGTAAAAGCCGTGCTGTATGGTACATTTGAAGCCACTTTCTCGACAGACAGAAAACTGTGTGAAGTCTGGGATATTTGTCAACTGTTTAATGGACAGTACGCGATGACAGACTTCAGCAACCAATGTATCAAGAAGATGGATCAATCCTACAAGATAACAGAATCCCTAAACTTACCAGGAAAACCAATCGGAGTTTGTCAGGTAGACAAAGCAAATATTGCCGTAGCTCTATGGGACAAAAAGAAGATTCAGTTTGTTTGTAACAATGAACGAATGACTCTGTCTGAAAAGTCTATTGATGTGGGTGGTAGTTGCAGTGGAATTGCTTGCAATGACGATCTTCTGTATGTTAGCTGTGGCGGTAAAGGAAGGTCAGGTTCCAAATCCAATCCAGGACATGTTAAAGTCTTTGACTTCTTTGGGACACTGATTGCAAAATATGACAAAGACTTTTCCTGTCCAGAGTATTTGTACTTTGAGACAACCTCGTCAAAAATGTACATAACAGATGCATACAATGGTCTGATCACTGAGGAACAGAAGGGTGTTTTCCAGAGAAGATCATACGATATTCTAGAGAGTCCTGCAGGCATATGCAGTATCAGTAGCGATAAGCTATGTGTTGCAGGTTATAGCTCCAACAATGTCGTTTTAGTTAATGGGCATGCAGAGGAGCTGTTTCAATTGGAGAAACCTGCGGGGCTAAGTTTTGATAACGGACGTTCGCGACTTATTGTTACAATGGCAGAAAGCAATGTTGTTAAAGTATATGATGTGTTATTTGAATAACTTAGTAAAGTTGCAACTGAATGTGTGGATGAAACAGGAAAAATAACAAATTTTACATGTTGATTCATATTGCGCTGTTAAAGTTTAGCGGAAATGAGTACAAAATTGCGTTTCATGTAGAGCTTTGGTTGCCATAATTCGCCAGACAAACCGACCGACCATCTACCTAGTTTATTTTAATAGTTACTGCTGTCGAAGGCCATGGTTCACTTCTCCAAGTACATATATATGTTTGAAAATTCTGTCAGATTTATAAAAAATCAAAATGGTTCTTTGGTGACCCCCTACGAAGACTATCTCAAAAAGTACGAATATAAAAAAAATATGCCCGCCAGAGTTTTTTGCTCATTAGTTTGTATGTTGTATGTTGGAAACTTTTGAAAAAATTAGACTTCATAAGGGTTTGCCAGATTTGAAATCATGTCAAAGGAATGTTCCCAATTTTACAATCCATCCAGATTGTTCAAGAAATGTTGACATGTCTAACACATTGACGTTAGGGGACGGACTAATTCCCACTTTACCACTATATGCAAAATGTAAAAACACAACTTCTTCAGGTACCTTTTGGTATTTAAATTGAATAAAAATATAACCATTCTTGTTTGCCGGAACATTTTCTGCTTCTTCTATATGTATAGAAATGAATTTAAATGGCTGTATTTCAAATTAAAACACTAACAGATATCCTTTTGATGAACCTACTATTTTCTAAATGAAAATAATGGATCTTCGGATGAGATTGGCGATGGCAAGGGAGTGCATTGAACTCGTTTTGTTTAGCACTTTATATTGTTATTATTGCCCTTTATTAAGGTATTTCTATTTGATGTGCGAAGACGACGTGCCTAAATTTTGCTATTATTCCATTCAGCAAATATCGTTCCAGCTTGAATTTGGTTTCAAGTAATACAGACTGCGTACGAATTGTCTTTAGAGTTAAAAGTGTTGTTTTTGTTGAAAGTGTGAGTACTCGAGATTTTAAAGACTCAGTCACTGTACAGACAATACAATCTTGATATGACAGCGTTATGATTTCTGATTTGCAATTATTTGGCTTTATTTCAATTATTTTACTGAATTTCTCTGACTTACAGATAAAGCTTGCACATTATTGTGTTTGTATAATGTTGCCCTTATCAACAATATTTTTGTAAAAGGATTTTGTCTGGTTCATATGAAAGGTAGAAGACCGTTGTGCACAACAGTGAAATACAAGTTGATATATAACTTTACAGTTTTGTATCTTGTAAGTATTTTTTCTGGTGCATTTTCTTTTTCTCTGATTTGAGAGTTCCGCATTTTTCTCTGCTTTGTATTGTAAGTTTGCAAAAGAATTTATTTTATATATAGGGACATATATTGATTAACAATCTTAAAGATGATACAGACTTTATATTGAAACGACTGTATTTGACCCACTGTTTGCGATGCAGCATTGGACAATGTGTTTTCTATGCGATGCAGCATTAGATGATGTGGCAGCATTAGACAATGTGTTTTCTATGCGATGCAGCTCTAGGCAATGTGTTTTCTATGCGATGCAGCATTAGACAATGTGTTTTCTATGCGATGCAGCATTAGACAATGTGTTTTCTATGCGATGCAGCATTAGACGATGTGGCAGCATTAGACAATGTGTTTTCTATGCGATGCAGCTCTAGGCAATGTGTTTTCTATGCGATGCAGCATTAGACAATGTGTTTTCTATGCGATGCAGCTCTAGGCAATGTGTTTTCTATGCGATGCAGCATTAGACAATGTGTTTTCTATGCGATGCAGCATTAGACAATGTGTTTTCTATGCGATGCAGCATTAGACAATGTGTTTTCTATGCGATGTATCATTAGACAATGTGTTTTCTATGCGATGCAGCATTAGACAATGTGTTTTCTATGCGATGCAGCATTAGACAATGTGTTTTCTATGCGATGCAGCATTAGACAATGTGTTTTCTATGCGATGCAGCATTAGACAATGTGTTTTTCTATGCGATGCAGCATTAGACAATGTGTTTTTCTATGCGATGTATCTTAGACAATGTGTTTTTCTATGCGATGCGCATTAGACAATGTGTTTTTCTATGCGATGCAGCATTAGACAATGTGTTTTCTATGCGATGCGCATTAGACAATGTGTTTTCTATGCGATGCAGCATTAGACAATGTGTTTTCTATGCGATGCAGCATTAGACAATGTGTTTTCTATGCGATGTATCATTAGGCAATGTGTTTTCTATGCGATGCAGCTCTAAGCAATGTGTTTTCTATGCGATGCAACTCTAGGCAATGTGTTTTCTATGCGATGTAGCATTAGTCTATGTGTTTTCTATGCGATGTAGCATTAGACAATGTGTTTTCTATGCGATGTAGCTTTAAGTCTTGTACATACATATGCTTTGAATACTATTGATGCAAAACATTAAACATATTTTAATCTGACTAGATTCTTGTTTCTTTTGCTGGTAATACTGGAATAAAAAAGCACATTTTTCAAGTCATTCATTTGTTCGTTTGGTCGTTCTTACGTTCATTCATATTTCCTTCTCCATTAATTCCGTCATTCTTTTACTCATTATGTATCCCCCCTCATATAACGCGGGAGGGACATATTATTTTTGGTTGAGTCTGTACGTCCGATTGTCTGTCCGTCCGTCCGTCACAAATTGTGTCCTGTCAATATCTCTTGAACCCCTTGAAGTATTTTAGAATAACTCACCACAAATGTTCACTATTTTAAGACGATGCGCAAAACGCATGTGACAACCATCTCAAGGTCAAGGTCACTGTTACTAAAACTAGAAAAGGTTAACGTTCAATAGTGATCAATTGCAATGAAACTGTTACTATAAATAATTTTTTGGAAAAAAATGTCAAAGTGACTTTTTTTTTATTGTTCATTTATTTGTATTTCTACAGTCGCCGTTGAAACCTGCGTTGGCGGCATTGCCGCGTTTTTTTGGGTTTTATTTTAATATCCAGTCTCAGTATTACAATTATTTACAAACTGCCATGGGAGAGACATATGTTTTAGTGACAGAAACAACCATCTAGTTCATTCATTTCTTTTAAATTATAACATCTTATTTGCATAAATATTTTGTTTTGAACATGTTTTGAACAAAATTAATTCAAATCCAATTATTAATATCTCACTTGATTTTGACTAAATAACGACTATGAATTTTGACAGCGGGCATTGTAACTAACTATTCTAGTCCAGGTGTACCCTTAACCAATACGGAATATAAACAAATCAAAACATGTCTCGATACTCGGCCGGTTCATTCAGCACATTTAATACTTAATCCGTGAAACTAATCTTTGACGAAGGACATCTGAAGTCTTTTATATGTTACAATCGACATCAGTTAAAGGGGACGTGGAACATGAAAAATAGTGCCATCTTTAGACAATGCCCTTGATCATTGCCTGTATGGTCCGAATGATATTGATCATGTCGCTGACACGTGTTGTTTTTTTTCTCAACATAATTATGTTGTTTGTTTTTTTGTACTTTACCAAGAAAGTTGTCTATTCGTCAACAAACTATGCTTTGAAATAAGAAGAGCTTACTTTGTTAAAATGAGAAACTTATTCAATTTATCTAAATAAAAAGTTTTACTTGGGGTAATTTTTACTTTGACGCCGAAGATGATAAAACAATACTACATTAAATTTGTAGTAATATTATATTCTAAATAAGTCCCAAGACCGTAATATGAATATTGTCCCATAATTTACTTAACAACTGTTTCGCTTTGTGTAAATTTATTATTGTAAAAATGTAAAACAGGTATACAATGTACAAAAAATGTATATGAACTTTATTTTTCCAAATTTCTGTAAACTGGCCCCGTGCTTATGAAAGTTTCTTGGGCATAGTCTCATGTTCGGTACGAAATCAGGTTCAAGATCAAGTTATATTTATTTAGAAAGTCGGGTTCCATAGCAATAATCAGAAGGTCTGTTTTTCAGCTCATGTTTCTTTGTATTAAACCCGACTTCGTAAGTAATCAAAACTTGTCAGCATGATACCGTGTTGAGCATGAGATTGTGCTCGAGAAACTTTTATAAGCACGCGGCCAGGTCTCGCAAGATCACACGGTATTGAAAATATAGCTTTACATATGTCACGGGCATCATATTTGTCCAAAGGATATTATTGAAAATTGGAATTTTTCAGTAACGCTATGATGAATCGCATAAATGTTACGCACATGTACATGCATTTTGCATTTTTAGTGAATTAAGTTTTCATATACGATCAAGATTGAAAAAAACCCACATTTTCTTTAATAAATATCTGTATCATGTCATTATTATTATTATTTTATTTTTATTATTATTTATTTATTTATTTCGGCAATTATTTTCATAAAATGATACAATTAATTAACAGTTTACGAACATACGTAAAGACATGAAAAATTCATTTAAAAGTACACACATTTTAAATTTGATAAAACGAAACATGCCATCTTTCACAAACACAGGCTCTGTCTGCAAGAGACTTTGCCGCGAAATCAGAGAAAAGAATAAAGGGTCGTGTTATGTATAATATTGTGACGTTGTTATGTAGCTACGTGTTTGTGCAGCAATATACGAAAACATATTTATGTTTGAATGATAGCTGTACAAAGTCGCAATATTCGTTCCACGTCGGTCTCTGACCTTCTGGTATGAATGGCATAGAACGTGCCGAACTTGTCGTATAAACAAATCAAAACATGTCTCAATACTGGACCGGTTCTTTCAATACAGTATTAATGCATAATCCATGAAGTTAATCCCGAGTTAAGGACAAACCATGATTTGCAATGCAGAAAGTCCTAGAAGCTTATCATTCTTATGAACAATATTCCCATAAACAGAAACTTTTGGTTTATACTTAAACAAGCAAGGACACCATAAATTGCAGTTTGAAAACAGTTGACTACGCGCGTATTTTTTAAACATCTCGTTGAAGGACAGACTCAAATTTTTGCACAACCGTAAATCCAATTTTACTTTATGGATTATATTAAATATCTTATATCTTATTAAGTCAAATGTTGCTTGACCACTCTTCTTTGCAGCAGATGGTGTAAAAGCTTGATTTCGAGCGTTACAAAATACTTTTAAGTAAATCGCCCTTCAGCATCTTTTTTCGTAAAGGGAAAATTGTAACTAATGTTCTCTTTTTTGACACATGTTCACTCAGCGCAACTACATTGTACTTATGATATTATAATACAAAATCCCTTAATACGAAAACAACATAACAGATTAAATATAGACCTTTTAAATGAACTCCAGAGAGTTTAAATACTAGGGCAGATTTAGAATTGTTCGTTGAACGAAAATATTGAACAGTCATTAAGTTATTCAAACACGGACTAAAATCATTTCAATTATCGCATTCAGTTGTCAGCTGATACATTTGTAATTTAAATATTTTTTTAAGCGTTCACTCCTTTATATAACCAGTCTGGTTCAGGGCCTACTATTTAATCTAAGTTTATTAAAGTTATAAAATTACCTTCGATTAATTTTTGGTTACAAATTATTGTGCAAGATCACCAAGTATGACACAATGTAGATAAAGAAATCACCAATTTCTGTATATAGCAATCACGATAACGTGCATTGCGTATGGGTGCAGAACTTAAAACTGTGATCTATCTACAATAGACAACAGATACAAAGCGCAGCGGAGCAAGTGCGTTGTCATACAAAATAAATAGAGTTCTCATGACTCCATAATAACGTCATAATAATGACAGTGCCCGTTAAATGAACATTATTGAAGTTAAGCAAGAATCAAAGAATTGTCATGGTATCCTTCAACTACCTGCTGCCAGTGGGTGGAACTTATTTCATCATATGTCCTTATAGATAGTTTGCGTCTTGAACTATGACATCCCATTTTGTTTAAGCGGCATGTAGAATCTAAAGAGCGATATTTAGCCATCAAGACAGCAATACCGGTATTCGTTTTCCCATGTAGATGACATATTGTTTGAAATATAGGAAAACTGGTCCATCCCCGCCCCTCTTCCATGAAAACGACCAATGCAACAATGCTAGCATCACGGCATGCATTGTTTTATAAGACATAACCATCGAATACGGTTGAAACAGTCCTTATAAGGCTTGACAACAACATGACTACATTGATAAAAACATACTTCTTGTCAGGCAGCTCTATCGGTATCCCAAGAAAACTGACTATGGTAGGAATGGTGGGAACAGTTTGTTCTAGCTACCATAAGACATCGGTGAATTTAGAACATAAAATGACGTTATCTTGTGGTGATAATGTATTGATAATGATTTGCCGTCAGCTTTCATTCTGGAAACATAGTTTAATATGTGCATCAATAACCAAGTGATTAGGATGCGGGAGGTATTATGTTCGAATCCCTGTCGGAGCACAAGTGAATTCTTGGTAAATAAAACTGATGCCGCGCGTGTCCCAGTCCACCTAATAGCGAAGAAAAACCCACTGCCTCACTTTCGCGATTGTGCTTATATGTATCACGCACGAATGTTCGAGAACGATTCAATGATCGTCTAACGCAACACTACTCTAAACATTATTTTTTTAAAGTTTCAATCAATTTTTTAAATACAACCGTAAAATCGGCAACAGACCACATATCTCCCCAAAAAAGTGACAATTTTAACGTCGTTTTAATGTTTTAATCAAATAAGGATGAGCAAAAATACACAAAGTCTATAAATAGCACAACGGAAGCCAATCCTACCCCATCCTGCAATGCATTAACAGATAATATCGTAGTCATAACTTGCTATCTAAATTTGTTAGTTACAGTTATTTAGATAACTTCTATTCAAATATTTTCACAATACGTAATGTCACATGTAACACGCAAGGTTACGATATGGCCATGCCACCCAAAATCATGAGGTTTTAAAGTTCAAATATTTGACTTCTCGCCTTGGAGTAAAATAACAAGTTTACATTAAATGAAAGAAAAAACAACTTAAGCTTTAGATCGTCTTACGTCACAGCCTACCGTATATAAAGCGGTTTGGATTTCAGATTAAGTTCAAATTTGATTTAAACAGCCTTTGACGAGATAGTTTATCAATATTGAGATTTTGACTGACCGGATCGAAATAAACAGAAGGTACTTTACTTTTTATGTACTTAAAGCAGCACCATTACCATCATTGTTATCATCATTGTTATCATTATTATCATACATACTTATTTTAGTGGTTTTGTTAATATTTACTAATCGGAATCATCCGTAAGATACTATACACAAAAAGTAACTCCGAAGGCAGAATAATTATGAAACAATTCAAAAGTTCACTCTTTACTTTAAATATTTCGGCCTACTGAAGAAGGCCAGTAGACCGAAATATTATAGTAAAGAGTGAAACTTTTGAATTGATCCGTAAGATATTTTCGTAAAGAATCTCTAGTTTCACTATGAGAATTTATATCATCAAGACATACTGCATAAGTTTTTAATGATATTTTTATTTTTAATTCATGGCATTTTCGTATTTTTTATTTGAAGTAAAATGGGTGGAAGGTCACCGAAAAGACGATCTAGTTGGACTAGGCACACTAGTTATCCAACACTACAAAATGACGAAACTATTCATGTACCAGCGGAAATAAGCGCAGGGACTCGAGCCAACATTAGATGTGCTGAAAGACGGTTACATGCTAGTACAGAGCATTTAAATAACATTAAGAGAAAAAGTCTTAGTCACCTAGACCATCAAAGAAAGTCACTCGAGAAGTCAATGCTGGCCTACAGTGAAAAGATGAAAGATATCGCAAGTTCTCGTGCCAATGAATTGTTCCGTGAGATACGTACATCAAGTACTGACAGTTCACAGAATGATATAAGAGTTAAATCGCCAACCGCATCTGTCAGATCAAATTACAGTCTACCATCTAGACTGGTTACTAAGCAACACACGTGCTGTAGAAGCCTTAAAGGCTTCTACCAGGTAAAGATTTATTCACCAATAGCAGAGAGATCAGCTGAGTGCACCCCTTTGCCACGTTCAAGATCTGCTCCTCGGCAATTACGTTACAACCAATCAGAGCAGCCCTATGAAAAACAATTAAAAGAGACCATTGTTAAGTCTACACACAACAAAAAGGACAAAGTTAATCGAAGTCTGCCTATAAAACCAGATATAGTTGTGTCAGACACGTTTACCAAAACCAAAGTTCTTCCACGGGTAGTGTCTAATAGTTCGGTACCGTGGCTCAACAACGAGTTATACGACAGTGCGTACAGCTCAGCATCCGAAGATTTGGACAATGATCTATCTGATACAACAAGTGAACTATCGGTGAAAACAAGCAGATCATCGAGTAAGAAAAGTGATCAAACGGACAATAACATATTGACAGTACCTGTCGCTCATGTTAGAAGACATAACCGTAAGAATAGAAAACGGGGTAAAGCAGCCATGGATACAACTTGTAAACAAACTGTTCCACTGTCGCCGCTTTTAGTTAGAACTGAGTCAAAGATTAGCATGAGTACTTAAAAAAGTGTTTAATCCTATTTCATAGATCTCCTAAATTTTCTAAATCATTATCGAAATATATGTGACAAGGTGACCCACAGAGGTAACTGATTTTATAATCTTTTGAAAATTTTGAGCCGTTTAATATCTAAACCAGTAATTTTTAATTCAATCAATACTAAAACCAAGGGTGGGGCAAGGGTGCGTGGATCGCAAAGAATGTGTGGGTATTTTTTTGATTTCGAAGCAAGGAACATTTGAATTTAAGCCGATTTTTAAAACAAAGAAGAAAAGCAAAATATAAACCACAACTTGCCAGGCTTATAGTCTGTTTTTCTAAGTACTTATTAAAAGTTTGATTAGCTTTATTTAATGACCATTGTTTAAGAACTGTTTTTCTAAATACTTATTAAAAGTTTGATTAGCTTTATTTAATGACCATTTTTTAAGAACTGTTTTTCTTAATACTTATTAAAAGTTTGATTAGCTTTATTTGATGACCATTTCTTAAGAACTGTAATTTTGTTTCTTGAACACAGCAGATATTAATAGAGAAATATACTGTTTTTTTCCGATACAAAGTATCAAGTGTAAGGGGCTTAGCATTTATAATGTGCGGTAGCTGCACAAAACTTTACTGTATTTTAACCAAACACATGTAGTCTACATACGGGTTATATGTCATTTTTGCATAAAAAGTACTCTTGATGGATCCATGCGGGGATATACGTACTTAGACCCGAGACCAGGGAAGTAGTTAGGGATAGGTTTATTTAACGATACTGGTCTGGTTCGAAGTACTGACACGGGGAGCTTGACTAGAAAGGAACAGTTACACGCTTTGTATCACTGTATGATTTTCGATTTTTTTTTTCAGTCTTGCATTTCGATTTGCAAAGCGTGCCATAGATCCGACAAGCTCAAACCATTTGTCTTTGAACATGTTGTCAACACAAGTTGTTCTTCATGATAAAAATGGTGCTTATGTGTTTTCAAATACATTATCACAGTCAAAGATCTCGGTAATACGTGTATTAGTTTAGTTACGTTGTTATTGTTTTCTTATGTAATATTTTGCCGTCATCGACAAAATGCTCAATTGGGCATAAATAAAAAATTATGAAAGAAAAGCTGATCTCTGTATTTTATTCACATTTGAGCAGATAACGAGTGTATATACTATTCACCTTCCAATTGTATACATATACTCTGTAAAATGTGATTGAAACCCTTTAAACTGTTAGGAACGTATGGGCAACGCACGACCTCTTATCTTTGATCTGGTGGACCGGGTGTTATGCACAACATAACCATGTTCCACAATTAGTCTGGTTGAAGTCCAATAAAACAGGGGCCGCAAAACATTATAAACTGTGTTACCATAGTGTGACCTTCAACTTCAAATAAGTACCATATTGTAATGCACAACGCAGCTACCCATGATGCTCTAATAAATTCTTTGAAGTACGTTTGAAATCCACGATCTAATAAAAACACGGCTTGTGCGATTATTTTTTGCATCATTTCGGAGGCATGAAAATCGTTTCAACCCCTAAAGTGAACCAAAACTTACCGTGAAAATTTAGTTTGCTAACCTGAGCAGTTATAATGAATGCACACCATCCACAATAAGTGTGATTGCACATTTCTAAAGACATCTGAATATGTTGATGGCCATTAGATCATGATCATTTCGATTATACGCTTTGACCTTTAATGGAATGACCACAGAAATAAGAACGGGCCATCCATTTGCCTAAAGCAAACTTCGAATGTAAGCATTATCGTCCAAAAACCATTTAGTCTAATTAAAAGGTCGCTGTGACCTCTGAAAAAGTGACAAAAACGCAATAGCCACCAAACAATTATTGAGCTAAGCCATTAATATGCAGATTGAAGTATGCAGTACATACAGTTCTTAATTTGTCGTCCGTCGGCATACAGACCGGCAAATTGATGTATCCCTCCTTCGTCAACGTCATCAACGTCAGGCTCTACAATATAAGGCTTGTCGGTAAATAGCTTTAATTAAGCCGATGTTTTTTTCTGTTTTAACCAAACCAAAGTAAAATAGTTTCTTGTGTCTTGGCTCCTTCCTCTCACGGTGGCCTTTATCTTTAACCTAGTGACCCTAAAGTAGGTAGGGTCTATCTATTTATGAATTGTGACCATTGTGATTGGGCATCGTTATGACATCTAAGGTCTATGTGACCTTGACATTTAGACTTAGTTACCACAAAATCGAATGGGGTCATGAACTTATTGTCTCTAACCATCCTGCCTGAGTTTGAAGACCCTACGTTGTACATTTTGTCGAGGAATTGATCGGACTTGTTTGTGGCGGTTTCTAGTCAACTCGTACCTGATCTAGTTAATACTCGTACCATAGGAAATTAGCATATAGGAAAGTCAATGTATACGCTAATTTTCTATTTTTGAATTTTCGCTTTCCTTAGTATTGGACCTTTAACTAGTTTCTAAAATTTATTATACAAGTTAGTAGCATTTTTTATATAAAAAATAATTTCTGATATATTTGCATCTTTGTCATTATTTTTACAATCAAACATAGCTCAAAACCAGGATATGATGCGTCCGACGTAAGTAAGGAAAAATAAAAGCTATGTTATTTAATTTCGTTGCATTTAAATTTTTTATTCACAGTCTTATATAAAACAAGGCATCTGAACAACAGAAAGAGTTTTATGTCCATATTTAAAGGAACCGTTTGCGACATCCAGAAAATACTTAATCAATACGTTGCCCTACTCACTGGGTAAGATAAACAATACACAAGTCACTTATATCAAGTAAGCTTTATTTCCAACACGTTTTTGTCAAACCGTATGTTCTCTTAATCCCTCAGTAAAACAAACAAATTTTATTCCGACTGTCCCGAAAATACATATCGTAATGCAAAATAACACACTGCTGGTTTTCTAGTATTTATCAACACTGGTAACGTGTCTAATACTTCTGAAAGATTGTACAACCTGGCTTCTCTTACAGTTGTTATTTAAAAATAAACCATTTTGACAGAAGAAAATGCCACATGGTCGTCGAAGGCAGGCTTCGCAACAGGAAAGTCATCAACATACAGAGAAACTGAGAAATGTTTATAGAAAAGGAGTTTGGGTCAAAGAAATATGTCGGAACAAGAAAACAGTCCTCAGCTTTGAAGGCAAATGAAGGGCCGAAGTACCGGTGCTGGGGGAAGACAGGATGATAGGACGAGCTATACAAACTTATTCTAATATATCTATAGGGAGTCGAAGAGCTATACAAACTTATTCTGATATATCTATACTGGGAGTCCCGGTCTCGTACCGGATACAAATGCGTGCAAATGAAAAAGAAACGTAGTGTCTTCGTAACCATACAAAGCATAACTACAATGTATAAAATCTTTTAAGAGTACGAGGCCTCCGTTGGTGGAATTTACGCCATCAAATCGAGGCTACAGACCAGTTTTCATCTGCTCCTTCCATGATATTTATAAAGGGTGGAAATTACTTAACAACAACGTACGTCAAATGTAGAAATCAAAACAGTTATTCATGCAGTTATCATATTTAGAGACTTCCAGTCTCCCACAATTGCGGTATTAGTTATTTTATTATCAATACAGAACTTCATTCACTTTGCAGACAAAGTTTGCAGTCTACAGAACAATTAGCATACTGGCTACTATCTTGTCCATTAAGGAACATCCACGATCTTACACACTAATCGGACAGCCTGATCAAACACCCGTTACGTTTCAAATGCCCAAATGTCACAGGCGCCAAAGTGCCCGTGTACAAAAAAATCGTCTTTAACTCTGCGTCTATGCTCACACCCACACCCACACCCACCTGTCTACCTCAGACTGTTCTGACAGAAACCATGCCAATAGGACAGGAAGCCCTAATATGGTTTTCACGAACACTGCTCCATCTTGTTTGGTAGAAATATAGTTAACAATAAATGCACGTAGACTGTAGGAAATATTCTGAACACATGATGGTAATTTAACTACATTTACATAATATATCAATATCAAATTTCTTATAATGTGACCACAGTAAAGAGAAGATGGGAACACAATATACAAAACATATAATGTAAAGTCAAATTGAACAAATATACAATCATATGAATGATAATAAAAAGTAAAGTTCACATACAATCATCGATCTACCCTGAACACATTTCTGCAGTTAGTACTATAATTTAGCCATTTTTAAAGGTCCAATACTAAGGAAAGCAAAACTTTAAAAAACACAGAATTAAGTTATTTTCAATAAAAAATGAAAGTTGGTATGTAGAAACTCTACATAAACCACAGTACATGTACAATTATTTTTCTATGCATTATGAAGAAAGTTAAAAAGACCTGGGTGGTCATTTTGTCGAATCACTGAGATTTCACGTAATCACTCTTTTCTTTGTGTTCTAAACACTTTCTGTAAATTTTAACCTACCAATCTTCATTATTTAGTGTCTTGCATAAGGTAATGCACTTGCCATTGAAATAACTGTCATTTAATTTTCGCTTAGTAGTGGACCTTTAAAGAAATTTCTATGAACACATTATGGTAATTAGGAGGATATCATAGTAAAGAAATCTAACATACAATCATAAGGAAAACCCATTGTGAAGTTCAGGAACAGGAAAAGTGCGAGCGGTCTCTGAACAAACTGTACACACGTGTAAATATCAGTGCAACTTTTGTTACTTTTGATAGGAACTCATGTGCTTACCTTTTGCATTCAGTGACTACATGTATGTTCAACTACCCTATAAAGTATCATAGCTGTGAATGGTAACTGAGAAGTGGATTTTTACAAACCTGAACTGAGAATTCAAAGTTTGCACAACTTTTAATGACTTCAAAAAGTTATGGGTTTGCCCAATAGGGTTGAGTGTATTGTGTCAATAATACAAAATAAATTCCTATCCTAAATTGTAGGCAAAAACTGAACAATGAGCAAGATCAAAGAAGACACGAGTAAATTAATAACTGAACAAGAAAAACAGTGATACAAAGTATCACGCGGGCCCACAAACCCAACTGACATGAAATATTCTAGAAATTGGTGATGATTGATGTTGAGGCATGGCCCCAAAAGAACCAAGGAAACCAATTCTGGTTGTACAAGCAAAACCAGACACGACTACTGACTGAACTTTACTGTTATCGAATAATATGTATACGTATGTCTTATTAACATTATCCTTATAAGTTTAACATGAATGAAGTTTTCTATGATTATTTGCTGTAAAACATTTAAAATGGTTTAAAGTCTTAAAATTATAAGTCAAACAGAAGAAAATTTTAAAAAAAAAAGTAATTAAATTTTTTTTGAACTCGTGTCTGCCGCAGTAAGTCAGCGCAATTTCAATTTCCAGCATCTCTACCAACGCTCTATGTCCGCCGATATAAAGTTATAGGTAAAACGAGTACTTTAAATTTGTATGTCCAAGTCGTTAAGCGCATAATGTATTTCGAAATTCACTTTAAAGAACAATAACGAAATAATATTATTCTATTCTGAAATGTTTTTAAATTATTTAGATTTATTACTATTCTTTTCTGAAATGTTTTTAAATTATTTAGATTTATTACTATATAATTTTGAAAACAGAAATCGCTATAATGTCTAACAACTGTTTATATGGAACTACTTGTTTTATTCGGCCGTAAGGTAAAAATTGCTTGAGGAAGTAATCAGTGCATACTGACAACTTTTAGTATCTAAACTATAAAATTCATGTGATAAAATTTCACCCAAAAATACAACTTTAATACAAGAATGATTTTCTGGACAACAGTTTGAAGATGAAACTTAAACTAGATGGGTGTTCAGTAGAACATGTGTGTCGTCCTCTTACACTTTAGTCAAAATATCCAATTATTTCGTGACAAAATCTAAGTACAAAAAGGGGCATAACCCTACAAAATATGACCTTCACCTACAAAATTTAGCGGCATTATGACCCTTTTGTCATAAGCAATACAATTTGAAAGTTTGATGAAGAAATCTTAAGGAAATGTAAAATTATAGCCAAAATCTAAGTACAATAAGGGGCATAACTTTGTCAAAGCATAATCAAAGCAATTTTAAAGTTTGATGAAGAAATATTAAGAAATGGCAAAGTTATAGACAAATTTAAGTTTTTATGACAAAAACTAAGTACAAAAAGGAGCATAACTCTGTCAAATATGACCTTGACCTACAAAATTTAGGCGGCATCACAACCCTTTTGTCATAAGTAATACAACTGAAAAGTTTAATGAGATTAAAAGGGCAAAGACACCAATGTTAAGTTTTTTGATGGCGACTGATGGACACGCGATCCCTAGTATCGACTTTTCTTTGAAAGGGCCACACAAAAAGTAATTCAGGAAAACATCTGTTTTGTTTTCAAAGTTTCCCTTAGGAATATCATTACAAGATACAATGTATATCATAAGTCATGATTTCTATGATGTCTTTGATTGAAAGGTACAGTTATGATTACATCCTTTTCCACAACTATAGGCAAATTACATAATCTGCTACTGGAGTAAGAGGGATACATCCTAAACTGTGACCTGTCTGATACAGGAAATACATTAGATCCAGAAATAAGTTTCGTTGTGTACAATAATAAATCATGCAAGACCATGAAATATGTTGCATACACAGCCTTGCTTCATTCAAAATGTACAACAACCAAGCAAATTTCTAGAACAGTCATACTCATGGTAATAAAACAATACAAACCTAAATATATATATGAATAAAATCATAGGCATACATTAATCAAATATGTCAGATCTTCTTCCGCAGTAAAAGTAGATCCAACTTGGCTAATTATGTTTTAAGAATATGTCGACTATGAGTCTCTATATGCAAGCAATTTTACTTAGATATCATACCACAAATGTATAATGACATATATACAGAAATCGTGCCCTGTCTTTTTTGCAATGGACAGCTTATGTATAAAAGGTAGAACTATCTTTTTTAACATACGTAAACCAATGTTTCTCATTAACAGAAATCTTTTCGGAAAAACTGTACATAAAAATGTATGAACATAATGAACTAAAACAAGTAAAAAGGTACAAAACGGTATAATCATAAAATATACACCAAAAGAATTCCCTGAAAATCCGCAAAGGCACAACAGAGTAAAACAATTTCTTGAGTTTGTTAATGCAACAGTCCAGCTTGTAAGATGAAATCTATTTTAAAATGAACACAATTTGACTTGTCCATTAACTTCTAAACAAGATTGCTGAAAATGATATACGAACTTTTGTATAACAACGTATTTTTCCTTACTGTGGCCTTACTTATACCCATCAATTACCAATTTTACAAAAGAAGATTCTACGCAAATGCTACCATAACCCAACAGCAGCTGCTCAATTCATAAGCATATTAGCCTTTAAAAATGTCTACTACAGTTTTTTTATATTATGTCTATAGGGCCAAAATTTTCCCTTTTAAAGAATTTCTTCAAACTTAGCATTTGGATTGAGAACCAAGTTAAAAACAGAAATCTGAAATAAAAATCATTGGTCATCGACCTTGATCTTGAATTATTTGCTCTTGAAAATCATAAAATATAACAAAATGATGTGTTCCAGGGCAGATAATTCAAAATCAGGGTCAGGGACCTATGACTTTTACTTCAGATTTCTGTTTCAAACCTCAGTCTCAGTCAACATGCCACGTTTGAAAGGAAAGTGTTGGCCCTACATACATACAGGAAACTGTGTAAATTAAAACAAAAACAGAAAGCAAACAACTGTTACTACCTCACTGATAACAATAAAATAACATAAAATTATAGGTTGTAGAAATTCAAATTTCATTTACAAAAATATAGTAAGAACCAACGAACAAAGGCTAAAAGTTTTGCATGTGTTTATATAATTTAAAATGTCACTCATAAGATCAAGGTAAAACACAATTTTATTTTGACACAAAAAATGCATAAAATTTAAATAAGTGACCAAACAACAAAAGTAAATTTCTTGTGCATTTACACCCATTAATGGAAGAACATATGTATGACACAAAGAATACATCTGACTATGATTTTATAATACAAATGAAGATGTATTGCTTTTTATTTTTCAACGGAATGTATGCTATCAAGCACTAAGATACTAAAATACAATGCTGTAACTAAAAGATCAGCGTAATAATTGAACATTTACATACATTTAATAAATGTGACTTGTAAAATGTTCATTGAGCTTGTAAAAACAAATTTTAGAACATCTGCTATCATTAACAAGATACATGTGGTATTTCATGTCAGAAAGTCAGCAGCACAAAATAGTGACATATTCGTCTACTGCATTTATTGCATTGTCAATTTCTTCCACTGAACAAATCACTCCGCACACTATACCTTACTTGTATAAACCAGGCACTTTATTCAATGCCATGGGGAAATGAATTTATATAAGTATTTTATAAGACTTGTTTTCAAATCCTTTTCTGTGTTATTATGTATTATCTGTTTGTATGTTTGTTATTGTATTAATGCATGCATACTTTGTATAGTAATGTTGTACATGTACACAAGTACTTGAAAATATCAATGTTTAACCCAAGACACCGGTATTAAAGCTACTTCATACTAATGTCTTAAGACATTTAAGAGTAAGGTATCTATAAGTAAACTCCATCTTGACTACACCAGAAAGTAAAACTGCTTAGTATAAGCTGTTTAGTTCATGTTTAATTATTTTATCATTAGATAGGTCACCACAGATCCTCTACACCCTGTCATTATCTTCAACTTCATTCAACTGAATTTAAGCAACTTCAGTCTCCTTCATAATAATGTAATTACGTTTAAATGTGTTCTAAGGTACAACAGATGTAACGTCGTTTCTGATTGGTTACGTCATTTAAATTTGCGACTATTGAATAACCTATATATTAGTTGCAAAAATCGGATGGCTTTTTAATTATCGCATCTGAAGACAATGAGCATTAGAAACTTCCTGTGTACAAATCCGCCATTGTTATTTCAACAAAATCATCTGTGCCATTCAACCATCTCAATAAATTGGTGTGGCAGTCGAGAAAACATGTCTAGTCATGTTCATGACCCATTTGCCTTCCATATACATATGAGATTATTGTCTGTTCCACACACCACATACTCTCCGTCAGAACTCTGTCCTATACAGTTGATCACCACATCCTAGAAATGCAAGTAAAACTCTTATAATTCTGACCATGTGTTTCAAAGACGAAAATAAAAGTTGTATTTTATATAAGATAGGGAAACCGGCCCAACCCTATTAAGAGTCCCAATGTTTAAACGGAACCACCAACTGCTTTTTAAAGATAATTTTATAGAGTCATTAATTAGGTGGTAATTTCTGCCAAATATAATTTAATTACCCCATCCACTTTCAAGGAATACAAATTTCTAAGTTACTTTCTACAATATCATGAAAAGTTAGTTTGGGCCATAACAAGTTTCGGAGTTTCAGTTCAACTTTTCAACCTAGTTCTTTTAAAATACTCCCGAGCATATTTATATGGCTTTAGATTGACTAATGTACAATAACAAAGTTATATCCCTCTTTTGACTGAGGATAATAAAACAACACTGAATATACAGTAAAAGTTGTTTTTTTCTGAGAGGTTTTAATTTTTTGCAATTTTCACAAACAAAGCACTTCGCGAATTAATCAAACACACTGGAATGACAAACAATGATTATTGCATATAAATCTAGTATATTCTAGCAGGTTCTGAACCATGCTGTATCTAATACATTTAATAAACTGGGGCAAAAGATGTAGCTGTTGAAACCTTGTGTCTTACCTTTTGTTCAGAAACATCTCTCATACTCTCTTCGTAATTGTTGTCTATGGTCACTTCTGGGTACTCTAAGGTCTGAAACATGTACACTGAAGTTTGATTGAGTATTCTAATACACTGGACAGGTGCGTTTATACGCATAAATCTATCCAGATTTTCATAAACAATCAACAACTGTAAGAATCCTCAACATATTTTTTACTACGAAATTTATTGTGTTCTATGGTGTCCAAATGAGGAGCTAAATTATCTTATATCTTCAGAGATCTGTAAACTGAGAGATCAAATGAACATGTATTCAAATATAAAATTTGAACTTTTAAAGTATTTAAACCTACAGTCTTCCTGTGCTAAAACTAATGTCTCGACATTTACAGCAAGACTGAGCTGTTTCATAAGAAACACAGACTTGGCTACCTGATGGGTAAAGAATCCAAGGTTTGTCTTCTGGAAGATGCAATGTGACCCTACTAGGGTTCAAACTCTCAAAGCCCCAGCAGAAGAGGCCGCAACTTAACCTTGACCTTAATTTACCACTTCCGAGCATTCTACTTACCAGAGATGGCTGTAAAACCTCATCGCAGGCTTTCTTCTTGCGGACAACTGACTTTAAATTATACATGTAGATATTGCCTTTGTCATCTCCTACACTCAATACATCTGTAAATAGTATAAACCTTTAATTAATGTCACTTTCTACAATAAGTAGAAGTTAGAAGTTTGTCAACAGTCCCAAGTCTGATCATAGTTTCCACACAGACCTTGAGGCTTCTGCCAAATGTGCAAAGATTCAAGTTACTCTTATAACTATTACTTGAGATAGTGGTAAGCAGTTACAGATGTCACAATGTTATCCTTTCCAAGACAACTGCACACACCTATTCTCTTCTGGTGGCAAATGATCCTGCTCTGACAACAAGGTCTTTAAAACCTGCTGCTGTTAATACCTGCCCAGAAATACTATGTCCTTTTGATCAAGCCCTGGTTTATGATACTGTTGACCTAATTTCTGTAATTAGTTAAGGCAGTGGTCGAATCAGGCAATATTTTCTACTTGCAAATTTTTTAACTTGCAAAATGAGGAAGTCAACTTGCATTTTCTTCGCATATCTTTATTATAAAACACAATGTATGATGTTTTAGTAAACTGTATGTCTTATGACATAATACATAGTCATAACTGCATGAAACAATTTGAACATGCATCTTGTAATAAACTTCAAAATACAAGAGTTGGTAATTTATGGTATTGGCCTACGACCCGTTGTGAAAATGTGACAAATTTATCCATACTCTGTAAACATTCACAGATGGTGCATACCGCATGTACATTTGACCTTGCTTATAACCTTGTAGATGCGCTAACCAACCTTATTCACTTATTATAAATACGTATCTAATCATAGGCACAGAAAAACCACAGCAAGCAACCTAAAAAGATTTTTACGGTAAACATCATCAGTTACTGCAGCAGGCACTTGTCACGCACACGCAGAAGGGATGAAAAATGTGTAAACTTCCAGGACACAGACTTAGAACGAAAATGTTGAACTACATGATCAGGAAAAAACTCGCTTGCAAAAAAAAATTTGAGTACAAGTAATTTCTCCTCCCTGTATTGAATTTTAACTCGCATTTTGCGAGCATGTGAGTTTGAATTCGAACCCTTTAAGGAATGTAATTAACATATACACAAACCTTTAGAAGAGTTTAGGTAGAGGTAATCTATGGCTGTGTGTATATACTGTAGTTCTGCTAGTGGTGAGACAAAAATCCTGTAAGGTTTAGGTCCTTTAAACCCACCGTCTGTGTGAGGCTCTAGGTCCCACAGGTACAATCTGTTCTGATCTACACACTTACTGACTACAAAAGAATGGGCACAGACTAATTCACAAATAAGGAGCTTAAAGTAACAAACATACTGCGTGCATATATCCATCTCTTTAGTCTTAGAACAGCTGACTTGAAATCACGTTACCTCACATGGGTTCAAGCCCAGCTACAGACCATGTCTCTTTTAAAAGTGCAACCAAAGTACCACATGACCAGCCTGTATATGTGACTGAAAATGGGTCCAGAGGAGTAAAAATCAAATATTTTGTTTTAAATGTTTTCTAAAAGTCTGAAGTCTGTTGACTTTGAATTGAACATTTCAAGTAAATCTACCAACTACTTTTAAAGTTGTGCTTGTTTTCAGATAACAAACAGTGTTATTCTTCATAACGATGTCTATAACGTCAAAACAGTAATTTTAACGTATTTGACGTTGTAGATTGCCACGTTAAACATTCATATGGAGGAATGTGACAAATTTCACATGATATCACATAATTCATCGTCAAGAATTTTGCTTGTTTTAATTTTGTTGTCATTTCTCGACTTTTCAATAAATCCTCAATTTGATTGACCATAAAACATGGTTGGAATGGGCCGTCAAACTCCTACAACTACAATAATAGCCTTTATTATTTGAAGTATGACTCCATTATTTTAAATTAAGTGAATACCCGAAATGATTTTGTCACAGTTACAATACTTTCTGTGTGACCAAAGATCAAATGAAGTTTTTTTATATAGTTATAGCTCTGGTGATCAGTGTAGACTTACCTATAGCAAGTATTATATTGTTAAAACAACAAGCTGACTAAGAAATGTAATTTTTGAATTTTGCTTCATGGGCTATTAAATGGGGACCTTTCTATTAGAAAAACCTGTATCACTGATATATAATAATAATGACACAGTAAGTCATTTCAACTTCTAGTTTCTGTTACATACTCTTAAGAAAAGGAAAAGTTGTATTAGGTACTGGTATTTAATTAGTTTTGTTACATTACCTATACAGTTATTGGACAGGAGGGCCAGACCATCCACAACAACTGGATCATCATCAACTCTCGGATGAACAAACTCAAAGTCTGGACCCCTAGAACAGTAAAAACAAAATCATCTACAAACAAATGTTTTATCAAAGAAGAAATCAAAGACACAGGTAACAGAATCATTGAGCTCAACAACCTAGTATTTAAATGTCAAATTTGGTCCTGGTTTCCATCCCTTATTTCTTTTAATACTAAGGCAAATAATTTCATGTCATCCCTCAATGTACGGTCACATGTTTTACGGTACCAGATTTTTTATACTTCAGTAACAATTTGTATTTTATTTGTACCCTAATGAAGGCTCTGTAAGATGCCAAAATGTTGGTCTAAATAAAAACTAGATGCCCACGTGCAACATGTCGAGCCCACCATATGTCAAAAGGGCTAACTCCTTACCAAGTAGAGATGGGTCAAAAAACACCTAAATATTGGATGTAACATGCATGTTGTACCACAGAAAAGTGGTCTCGATTTTCTTCTACGGCCAGTAATAAAGAAGTTACAATATAAGCTATTTATAGTAACAACAAAGGGAAGTAATTCTAGAAAGAAGGGTAGCCCATGGTGGAGAACATTTGTACAAAGTAACATCAAAATCCCTCCATTCATGAAGAAGAAATGCTCCAGACAAAGATATTCTCGACTTTGAACTTTAACCTCTAAGTGTGACCTTGACCTTAGACCTAGGGACCCGGTTCTTGCGCATGACACTCCATCTCATGATGGTGAACATTTGTGCCAAGTTAAATTAAAATCCCTCCATGCATGAAAAAGATATGCTCCGGACAAAGTCATTCTTGAATTTGACCTTTAACCTCTAAGTGTGACCTTGACCTTAGGCCTAGGGACCTGGTTCTTGCGCATGTCACTCTGTCTCATGATGGTGAACATTTGTGCCAAGTAACATCAAAATCCCTCCATGCATGAAAAAGATATGGTCCGGTCAAAATCGGACGCACGCACATACACCGAACCGCCAAAAGTGACGACTAAGTCGAGCTCACTGTAAGCGGGCTCGACAAAAAACGGTTAAACTAATCCTGCTTAGGTTGTGTTGTCACAATACACTTAGGTACTTTTTTGTAAAGTATGGATAATAAAGAAATTTAGAATATTCCAAATAATCAACTTAGGAAAACCCGCAACTAATGTACTAGTATCTATTTTGCAAAACAAACTTACACATTAATGTTTTTCTCATTCTTGTATAGTTTCTGCAGTTTCCATCCATAACAGGACTCCTCACACCCGGCCACCAACACGTCTAACTTGGAATTCACTGCTAGACAAATGGTATCTGTCTTCGGCAAAGTGAACACAGCTTTCTGACTGAAATGCACGAACACTCCTCACCTTAAAATGATCATCTGGCTTGTAACATGTATATTTCTTACTCTGCTGATTCAGAACTATGTCTTAGATTCTTTTTTAAATTCCAGTTTTTTCTTATGATTCAAACCATGTTTCAACAATTTTGCATTTATTTACTGGCCATCACTTTGCCTAACTTCCTCTTTTGGGAAGAATCAGCATTAAATCCCAGTACTTTCTCAAACAAAAAGTCCAGTCTGCAGACTTTAACCCAAAAGTGACTTAAAGTCAGCTACCTTAACAACTCACCACAGAGGGGGTTACTCCACAGTAGATGGTAATCTGAAGTATCAGAAACAAAATATCGCTTGTGTTTTTTTAGGTTTTAGTGGGGTAGAGACAAGCAAGGACTAATCTCAAAATAAAAGCATCAATATCCCATCCTAAAACAATCATTTATTTTAGATTACATGTATATACTTGACATAAGTGCAGATGGCTTTCCAACTACCCAAGACAGGAGAATATTCATCAAATAGACTTAATAATCCCAGCAGTGACGGTCAATTTTTCATGACACCCTCAAGTTTATTTATTTCAGACTATCTAAGTCTACCTTACCTCCACTTGATAGAATAGTCTTTAAAATCTGGCATTCCTATCTCCCACATAATGATCCGACCATCTTTCGATCCACCTGAAATTGAATTAACTATTACAAAATTCTGCTTCTTTGGTCAACTGTATTTTTTTCCGATTCAATCATGCCTTTTGATTTTGTTAAGAATCAATTATTTAATTTCATAATACACATTTTATTGCTCAAGTGTAATTGATTGAAAATAATGGCCTACAGCAAAGTAGCAGAAATAAACTACTGGTACATGCAAATAAAGGTTAGATTGGGTATTAGGTTGTGTCTTCAGACAACTGTTTTCCAAATAATTCACAAGTTGAGCATAAAAAAACAACAGATTCTTCAATGCTTGTTTAATACCAAATAAGTTATCACTTTCATAATGTAACACTGACCATATCAAGAGGATACTTACTAAATAAGATGTTCCTTCTGCAAGGATGGAACACAAGTGAGGACACGTAACCCTTGTGCCCCCTCAATGTACCGAACATAACCAGCTGGGTTGGGTGTATCAACTTTATAACTCCATCCTGACCTAGTAAAATATTCAAACATCATACACAATGCAAGTACACAGTTTGAAAAACTGAAATAGTTGCTTATACCTAATGCTTTTACAAAGACTCTTAGACATTTGGACTTACAGCTAATATAATAATCTTCTTAAAAAAATGCTACCCGAGTTCTGACTCGTACCTGTGCTGAAAGGGATTGGACAAGGTCATTGTCAAATTCCATTGAACAGATTAAAATCCTCTGGGTTGGGAAACTGGCAATCTACCTCCCATCACCACGCACTACAGAATTTAGACAATGCTGAACTGTTCATGTTAAGACTATGCAAGTGATTTATGTTTCTGTGGTATTAATGAAACCTGTGCATATATTCTATGGCATTTTTTTTTTGAAATTTTAAACTACAAGCCATCATGAGAAATTGGTTGAAAAAAAATATGTAAGATAATTGCTAGAAGTCCAAAAACAACAAGAGCTGTCCCTCACAAGTGACGAATGCCCCCGAAAGAGGTGCCTCACAGTCTGTGTCCTCTCCATGTGCTCAATAAATGTGCTATGTAATTTTAAAATCCTTCCATGCATGACAGAGTAACCATGCATACAGTATTCCATTACTTTAAACACTATGTGTGACCTTGACCTTTGAGGCAGGGACTTGGGTCTTGCACGCAACACATCCGCTTAATGTGCTAGACATTTGTGCCAAGTCATTTTAAAATCCTTCGAAGCATGATAAAGTTATAGTCCGGACACAAATGTATGCATATATACAGGATTCCATTACCTATAAACTCTAAGTGTGACCTTGACCTTTGTGGTTGGGATGTGGGTCTTGCACGCGACACGTCATCTTGATGTGCTAGACATTTGTATCAAATTATTTTAAAATTCTTCAATGCATGACAAAGTTACAGTCCGGACACAAATGTGTGCATATATGCATATATAGAGGAATCCATTACCTTCAAACTCTAAGTGTGACCTTGACCTTTCAGCTAGGGACAAGGGTCTTACACGCGACAGGTCGTCTTGATGTGCTAGACATTTCTGCCAAGTTATTTTAAAATCCTTCAATGCATGACAAAGTTACAGTCCGGACACGAATGTGTGCATATATGCATATATAGAGGAATCCATTACCTTCAAATTCTAAGTATGACCTTGACCTTTGAGCTAGGGACGTGGGTCTTGCACGTGACACGTCGTCTTAATCTGCTAGACATTTGTGCCAAGTTATTTTAAAATCCTTCAATGCATGACAAAGTTACAGTCCGGACACGAATGTGTGCATATATAGAGGATTCCATAACCTTCATACTCCAAGTGTGACCTTGACCTTTGAGGTAGGGATGTGGGTCTTGCACACGACAAGTCGTCTTGATGTGCTAGACATGTGTGCCAAGTTATTTTAAAATCCTTCAATACATGACAGAGTTACAGTCCGGACACGAATTTGTAAGTGGGGACGCACAGATGGACAGTGCGATTTTAATATGCCACCCTTTGGGGGCATAAAAAATATGCACATATATATTTTTGTAGCCTAAAGTTAACAGTTTACAGCTGACTTCTTTTAGCTGCAGTGCTCACAGTAAATTGTGACCGTTGTACATACCTCCCACTGCTAATATATTAACATCCTCCTTCAGATGTTTCCCATCAGCTTCAAGTGTTGTCCAGGCAAGAGCATAAAATGACTGCAAAAAGCACAAATAAACGTTGGTACACTTAAAGTGATACATACAGTACATGTATATAAAAGAGCAAAACGTTTGCACAACAGTTTCTATTTAGAACAGAGAAATTCCCTCCGCCTCTTTCTATGTGCTAATACGTTAGTTGGATGGACTGACCATGGTCATCCGACACGAAATACTGCCTGATCATGATCTACACAGTACACACAGGTGTAAGGAATGTAGCTTGGACCCATCTGTGCACTGTAGTTAAAAATAGCTGTGTCACTATGTGACAACAACACTTTGACACCAATGCTGTTTAAAACTCCATTACATAATCTTGAATTATGCAAATTTATCAAAAGGAGTCACATGTATAACTGAAGCGATTTTATTTTCAATAAAATATTTACTTCAAGGCCAATATGCAAAACGTTTTTGAATAGGAACTGATAGTTTCAGAAAATTTTACTGTTTTTTCCCTAACCTGAAAAATTCTCCAATATTTCTAACCCTGAATCCTTCCCCTATAACAGCCAACTAAAAGCAGTGTCAGTTGAATTTACCAAAACAGACATTCCAAGAGATGTATCTGTTTTACTATTTCCACTTCGATCTCATCAGACAGTCCATAGTCCCCAGTCCGACCCATGGAAGCCAAGAGTTAAACTGCCAAGACTACTATTTCCACGTCACTTCAAGACAGGATTCACGACTGTTCTCCGACACACAGCTTTCTGTACATTTTATTGTAACCTTACTGTAAATTGTGTAATTTTTGTCTGTTAAAAAATTTGCAATTTGTGAGCACAGACTTCTTCACCAATTTTAAATCTGCAAAAAATAGAATTCACTTACAGTAAATTTATGTGAAACAAATCTTTCGCGAGATTTTTAATTTAGCAAAGTGGGAAATTTGTGAAAAAGGCGGAACTTAAACACCACAAATATTACCCAATTTACAGTATATTATCCTGAGATTTCACTTAAACTACTAGAGCTTTCCCCATTACCTCGGATTTACTGGCATCTTTGTATCTCTTCATAACTTTCCCCGTCTGACAGTCAATTAAACAAATGTTATGTCCACCACATGTTGCCAGAATATTGCTTGTTTCACCTGAAAAGACAATTTATAGTAAGGTAACAAAGTTTTCTCAACTAATTATTTGGGTACAAACTTTATTAGCCGTCTAAATATATCCCAGTTTTGTGTTCAAAATCAACATTACATTTGACCATGCTTGTTTTGGCAAGCACCATTAAAGTAGACTATTTTACAAGCAGTGATAAACAAACTTATAACAGGAATATCTAATAAGAGACAATTAAAAGTAAAGAACATGTCACAAGGCTAAAGTGTCTCCATGTTTTCAATGCATATTTATATTTTTCAAAATCAATTGGACAAACATCATATACTTAACTTAAGGACAATATACCTGGGTTTCCTGCCAAAGGTTCAAAGGCACAATTCCATACTTTAGTAGTGTGGTCAGCTGGATTGTTCGCCTTGGAATGACAGCGTAGGAATAGGGATGGTTCATACTCAGACAACTTTTGCTACAAATGCAAGTACGAGACAACTTAACATTCAGAGACGATTCTAGAGCAAGAGGAACAGGTTTTTCTGTCAAGTGGCTATTATGCATATACTACCCAAACCTTTGTTTTTGTTTTGCTTAGGAATTTCAATAACTCAATGTATTAAATATCAGTGCCAACAAGCCATTTCAACATATCTCTATGTCGCCTTTCTGAAGATTGGTTTGGTTTTGAGTTTACAACCATTTTTCAACAGAATTTTAGTCAAATATAAGCAGGCAGTTTACCTTAACACTGTTCATGGGAAGAACCAGTACTAAATCCCTATCCTCTGTAAGAAACTGCCAACTTTCTCACATAAAGAGTCATGGTCAGTAGCGAGGGCTCCAACCCATGGCTCTCAATCAGTGAGAGGTTTTGTGATTGCAAGTAAGCCACTATAACCACTTGACCACAGAGGCAGATTTTACATGTACTGTAATTTAATCTAAATGACATGTCTATTAAATGAAAATATAACTATTTTTTTGAGTACAGACATATTCAATGTAACTTTATGCTAAACTGTCTTAACAATACCTTATTTTTACAGTGTCCATCAACTACTGCCAAACTTACCAACAGTGCAATTTCTGTTCCTGCACTCTTCCTTAATTTAGTGAAATCCGGCATTTTTGTGTCATCTTTCATACGCTTAGCTGCAGGAGATTTGACCGGAGATCTGCTACCTGATTTCATTGGCGATTTGTCAGGGGTATCTTCCCTCTTACGTTTCGTGGAAAGGGCTTTTACAGGGGATTTATCCGGAGTTATCTCCCTTTTCCGTTTAGCTGACTGCGATTTTGCTGGTGAACTTTCTGGACTGTCCTCTCGTTTCCTCTTCTTTTTGTTACTTTGAATGGAAGAGTCTTTCTGCTCACTTTCTGCCGTGGGAACTCCCGTACTGTTAAACAATATGATAAATTAAGTCAACAGAGGAAAGAAATCAATAACTAGTAAGAAACGTGTGTTCAAATAATTAGCTTAGTTCAAAATGAAATTTCTATGGTGAGAGAGGGCCATGTATTAATTAAATGTTGTCAAGATTTATCAACAAAAAAAATTGATGCCAAATAAAGTTACAGCTCAAAACATGCATTGGTTATTGAGATAAGGCCTCTATAGTTACTTGCAAACAAAACTTTAATCATTGTGAAACACCAGAATAGCTCACGCAATTCTTGAACAGTCCAAAAACCAAAAATTTCTGTACAGGTCACTTTACCAAAATCCCTGAAAATTCATCTGTCTTCAATACAAAATCTACGACCCTATTGTCCATTAAAGGTGTGCGATAAAACCGGTATATTGCAATTTGCTCGAGACGCGATGTCACCCCGTATCACGGTATTTTTATGTAAATTTCGCATACATTTATTAGCTGGAACTTGAATTTGAATAAGTTGTTTGCTTTTTCTGTAACGACAATGACGGACAGTTGACTTAGTAATAAAGTGTGGCATATTATTCGTTCTGAAAACTTTATTATCCATCCATGGTTCTTGTGCACTGCACTTCCTCTAAATGTGCTTGACCATTGTATGAAGTTGTATTGAATTCCAACAAGTAGTTTTCAAGTTATGCTCTGGACAAGGAAAATGCAACAGACTGCCTGACCGACCACACGCCCGACCAACCACCAGGTGACTCCTACACCGAACCGCAAAATAAACGCAACAGTTGGGGAAACACATATAATTTGAAAATAAACCAATCAGTTGGGGAAACACATATAATTTGAAAATAAACAATTCAAATGATTTCGCAAATTATGGCATTGCAAAATACAATTTGTCAGCTAAATATATTTTGGGGTGTTTTTTAATTGTAAAATCGTAACTGGTCAAGAAATTATCGATTTTTTAAAAATAATTTACTTAATTTCAACGCGCACGTGCAAAACGTGCTTTTTGTATTAATGTGCCAGTCAGGTGTCACGGTACGATGATTTCAATAAATTTTAGTGGCATAGTGACATTTACATGTATAACTTATATTCAAATACGTTTGCGTCAGTAAAATATAATTACGGCGGACATATTCAAAAAAGAAATGTGTTGCGTTTATTTTGCGGTTCGGTGTATATACCCCCCAAACTTCGTTTCGGGGGTATAATAAAATGTGGCTACATATAAAATATAGCTAAATCTTTTGACAGACCTGTAATGTTTTACGGGGGTAACTCCTTTTGCTACCCTGGTCCCGTACTGTGGTGTGCTGCTGTCATCTAATGACTTGATGCTTCTGCGTTTTGACTTCTGCTTCCCTTGGTTGACTTCCTCAATCAGTTGCCAACAGAGGTGACGTATCTGCAATGTCAACACAAACAAGTATTACAATACATAATTCCACTCACGTTTTGTAGCTCAATGTGATTTTCTGCACTAACTACTTTACCAATCATTTCAAATGTTACGGACCTATTGTACCACCCTGGAAAAGAAGTTGGATGGCAGAGCTCAAGAAGACAATGTCCTTCATTGCTGTGACTGGGGTGAATGCAGAGAGAGTTATCAAATGTATAAATCCATTTTGCCTATACAGTAAACCTTGCATGTAAAGACTCCGGATATAGCAAAATTCAGGAAATAAGGAAAAAAATTTTCTAGACCTGATTTCTCCTGTCTTTATTTTATATAAAAATGCTGTATGGATATAACATACTCAGGATATAAGAACACATTTAAATGGTCCGAACAAGTTCCTTATATACAGAGTTTACTGTACATACAATTTTCAATTTACCTTTAAATTCAGTGATGCAAGCTTTAAACTGACGACTCAGTCAAACACACGTTTAGCTTTGAAAACAGACAATGTGTATCAGATAAATGTCTCACCATAAAGTGCCTAAACTTTGGCATAGTAAGATTACTTCCAACAACGTTTCCTTGATTGATTGTTCTAACAAACTCATCATGAAGTTTCTTCATTTCGTCCTTGTTCACTCCGTTGCTGTAAACCTCTGAGAAACGTGCCTCCCACACTGCCTCAATCTGGATTATAGTACACTCAGACATATACATCGCATTACTTCCAACACCGGTAAATGCCCAGGAGCACTTATTAGAATCAATAAAGAGACAGGGATCCTGAAATTCATTGCCTGACTTTCCCAGTTTGGGCTCTGGGCAAACAAATCTGCCAACCTGACTTGTCCATGAACAAGTGAAAAATCCAGAAAAACTATTCACTATAATTATGTACTACTTTCTTTTTTGTTTACATACTTTTATTTGAATAATTTTTAGAAAATCCGCCTGGTACCAAGATGGTCATAGATTGTCTGAAAAAGCAGTTCTTGTCTGTTTTTTCGAAACCTGTCTTTCACGTCATTAACAACATTCAAAAATGATTGATTGAACATTTCTGGGGAAGTGAATTTTTGGTAGAGACTAGTGAATTTCCACTTGGCACTTTGTCCATGTACAAGTACTTTTTTGAGAAATTTCAGAACCACTGGTAGACTCGATAAGGTAATACACAGACCCTTTGTATCAAAACATATAAAGTTGCAGATGCGGGGTAATTTCAGAATCTGCAGTGCAAGAAAGGGATAACAAGCTAACTACATTTTTTAAGAAAAATCTCATGTAAGTGACTGGATTAATACTGAAAAGTGTTGTCAATCTTTCAAAACAACAACAAGTTGTCAACTGACCTGCGGCTCAAGTTGCGTTGTATACAACTGTATTCCCTTTTCTATGTGTTTAACGTCTTCTGCTCCATCTATGCTCCTTAGCGAAGGACACAGCACCTTGGCTATGTAATAATCATCAAGCTGTAAATAAAAAATTATTAATATTCCAGTCAGAGGTTTTTGGGACCAGACATGCTTAGTAATCCTGTTTCAGAAAACGATAAATATTCAAATTTTCTGACCTAGTAGAAATCAAGATATGACTGAGCAAATCACAAAATCTTACATGTAACCAATCACTGAAACCAGTACAATAAAATATTTCTATATAATTATATATAAAAGAAGTGTGTGTCAAGTGATTGGTTTAATGCATGTATTTACATTTGTGCAACACGTGCACCCTGAAACCATTATATCAAATGCACCTACTCACATTTCCAGTACAAAGATGCAAACTTTTCACTGACTGAATATTACCCGTAAGTCAAAATAATTAACTTAGCATAAAATTTTCCTATCTGTGCAGTACCTAGTTTTCCAAAAATTACCCAGAAAAATGTCAATGCTATCATCTGTTGTGACACAGAATAAGTTCAAAGTACATAATCATCCATATTATTATGGAGAAGAAGTTTGACTTGGACATGAGGCTTAAAAAGCCACTTTTATTCTTTTTTCAATTTTGAAATTCAGAAACATGTTTAACAGCAGCTGAGCAATCTCCCCGATATCTCACAAAACGTGGTTGTGTCAATTAAAAGAATAAAAGAAGCGTAAGTTACCGTGATTGCATCATTATCCTCAAGATAAAGTTGCTCCAATTTTTCAAAGTTCTGGAAAAAGTTTACCGACTGTAGCTGGTTATCCGAGAGATCCAATGTCAGCAGTGCAGGAAGCCGTAAGTCATTGGGTAATTCTGTCAGACAATTCTGTGACAAATCAAGACTCTGTATACGCTGTAATTTGTTGAAAATCTCTGAATCAACAGTTCCCAGCTTGCGCCTTGATAAACTGAAAGAGTGATTGCTCTTGTTTTAAAAGCAGAAGAATTGAACTGTAACGTAACAAATTAGGTCCGTTTCTGTGGTTGAGTGGTTCTGGTCGGTTACTTGAAATCACTGTAATCTCTCATAGATTGGAGCCCTGCTACTAATGGATGTCTTTTTATGTGAGAAAATTGGCAGTTTCTTACTGTGAATAGGAATCTAGCACTGGTTCTTTCCAGGAAAGATGGTCGGTAAACAAGACTAAACTACAGTTGGAGCGAGCTTAAAACTCCTACAACATTACAACATACCAGTAACTGTTATGAACCTGTGAATGACAGGGCAGTGCTAACCCTGGAAACTGTTGACAATTATTTACTTGGGTTTGCTTGAAGACACAACTTTTACTTCTGTAAACAAACTGGAAAGGGATGAGTATTCCTATGTCTGACTTGTCCGACACAGGTCTTTTTGCCAGTAAACAAGTGGATTTTTCAGCCCCGGTTGTCCCTGGACAAGTGGAAATTCCAGAAAATTTAAATTAGTAATGTAAGACAGTCTCAAGTTATTCTGCCGAGACTGTCTCGATTAATTTGCAATATTGGGAAAACCAATTTTTATCTGAACTTAACACAAATTTCTGCGATCTGTTTAACAAACGGCATTATGCAGGAGAATCGTAACTGGAAATTAGGAATTTGTGATTTGCTCTTGAAATGAAAATACAAAACGCAACGTAATCACAAGACACAAACATGTTTGGAAATTTCAAGACACTTGATTTTTCGAAATTAGCTGGCCTCACATGGACATTGTTTCGGGATTTGCATTCTGTCATATTTGCCATATATATTCTCCCAAGGGTCACACGATTAACCGAAATACCGGAATACTCCCGGAATACCCGCAAAAATCAGGAATGAACATAAGTTTTAATTAAGAAACACCTGTATCTATAATATTTTTCGAACATATGTCATGAAAGATACAATATACAGTCTTTACTTCGTGCTTTTATCCGTTCATGTCGTAATTAAATCGCACGTTTGTACCAATACGTTCTACTTTCACTTTCTAATTTACTGACGTCATTCTATAACATTTTCTCGCTTGGTCATTAAAATATGTAGATCTATACAAAAGTTTATATTTTTTAGATGAAATGAAGGGCTGCTTCTAGCATTCTAATGAAATTAAAAGTGAGTACCAACCAGCATAATGTTCGTGGATTCTGTTGAAAGCCAGGTGTAATCGTACATGAGAGTTTTAAAATTTAAATACATGTAATTGAATGTACTGATTTTCAAACACAGAACTTGTTTGCAAGGCATGTCAGTTTTCCTCATAAGTTGAAAAGAATGAGAACAGCAATTTATAATTTTTAACATGCTCGATATTAGACCTGCACTGCGGCGTATCTTCTATTGAAAGCATGTGGCTTTCTCGTATTTGGCGGGAATATTGTGCGCGGGAACTCGAAAGATGCTGACCATCAAATGTTCCGACAGTAATTATGTACATAGTAATTACGTCATTGCTAGCTGAGTGTTCGTCGCTGCATAACTTTTCATATCCCCGAGTCCCTCGCCGCAGAATTTAAAATAAATTGCATTTTTTTTAAAGATGAACTTGCTTCTTTATATTCATGACACAAAGAGACTGTGAATATTTTACAATCAAAATAAGTCGTAACAACAAATTAAACACGTGTTTTAATCATTATTATTAGCTTGACTAACAGACCTACTATACATGTACCCCAAAACTGAATTACGAGACAGCTTTTTTTAACCGCACCAAACTTAACATATTGCGTGGATCATTTTTAAAAAGTCAATAAAATCAAATGTGATGACAGATAATCAACGAGTGATGCCTAACATTTGTAAACGTGCTGATTAGCAATAAACAAGTGTTGATTGTGATAATCAAACGATAAACAGATTAATGTGTTGCCTTAGGGGTAAATAAAATATCAAGATGCTTGTAACAAAAAAATGTATGAAAGGTATACCTGAATTATGATACAATAATTATTATAAAGGTGGTAAAAACTAAGCTAATATATTATACCAATACATTGTACCAATATCTTTATTGCATCAAACAATATTACAATGTTCATAGCATACAGCGCACATACAGAGACAAGACATTGAAAAAAGAATTATGCCATTGCGTAGTCAATATTCGAAAATTCATTTTGATAAACTTTCGACAGAAGCTATCTGTCATATTCGATCGGTACATACAACATTTGGAAAATATTAAAGCCTCGGCATATATACTTGTATATGAAACTTTATGAGAAATTGAGATTCTTGATAATAATTTCGTCCGTTGGACATGGGAGTCATGAGTGAGAGCGAAGTATTATTAATAAAAACAAAATGTTTGTGGGTTGTATGCCAGTAAAGTATTTCTAATAATTTGACAATCTTCATAATTTCGTGTCTAAAATGCTTTTGAAAGCGCACTTCCAGAATATGTGCGTAATTCATGTTACTGACCGTACAAAGCAGCGTTCACGTCGAATATACCACATCGGCTGTGAAAAGCAGAAGTTTTGCACACAAACTATGATGTGCATGTCCCTAAGATGGAACACGTCAATGGTAAGAATTTGTGGTAACAACTGACGATACGTTTCGATTCCCGCGAAATAAGTATGTGGATGTTTGCATTCTCCGTCGGCGATTCAAGTAAGAAAAAAACAAGAGCTGTCAGTAGGACAGCGCGCTCGACTTTTTTAGTGCTTGCCAATAAAACAAAACTTTGACAGTTAAGGGCACACAAGACTTTAACTAGGAATTTCTAAGTACAAACAAGAAACATTTTCACAGAGTTATCTTCTCTTGCTTACAGATAGGTCTCATGATGGTACATAAGTACTCCAACTTTCAAAGTAATATCTCAAATGGTTAAGTCAACAAGTGGACAAGAATGAAAATTTTAACTGAGTTTCTAAGACAAAAAGGGCCATAATTCACATAAAATCCTTGACAGAATTACCTTCTCCTGCCCATGTTTTGGGATCATGATGGTAAACAAGTATTCAAACTTTCAAAGTAATATCTCGAACAGTTTAGTCAAAAAGTGGACTGGTACGAAAAACTTTACCAAGATTCTAAGTCGATAAAGGGCCTTAATTTTTAAAACAAATCCCTCACAGAGTTACCTTCTCTTGTCTACAGATGGGGGTAATGATGTAAACAAGCATTCAAAGTTTCAAAGCAATATCTCAAAGGGTTAAGGCAATAAGTGGATTTTACCCATATTCAAAGTATTTTCTAAGTAAAAAAGGGGCATAATTCTGTCAAAAACCTTGACAGAGTTATGTACTCTTGTCTGTTGATGTAGGTCATGATGGTAAACAAGTATGGTTAGTTTCAAAGCAATACCTCCAATGGTTTTGAAATAAAGTGAGGTGGTACGAAAAACTTAACCAAGCTCAATACACTTTCTAAGTCAAAAAAGGGCCATAATTCTGCCAAAAACCTTGACAGAGTTATGTACTCTTGTCTGTAGATGGAGGTTATGATGGTAAACAAGTATGGTAAGTTTCAAAGCCATACCTCCAATACTTTTGAAATAAAGTGGGGTGGTACGAAAAACTTAACCAAGGTGTGACGCCAACGCCGACGCGAGTAGGATAGCTCCCCTTTTCATAGAAAAGTCGAGCTAAAAACCGATTGATCAATATTTTAGAAACGTCGATTAATATAGCACAGTTTTATGCCAATTTCGTATTTAATCCAGTATTTGAATTTTTCCGGTATCCTTTGATATTATATGTGTCTTCATGATTTCTGCGCCGCTCCTTTGATGTTCGGCACGGTGAGTCTTGCTTTGAAAACAGCGGATCGCTTCAATATTTTACGGAGAAATACACAAACTACAACCTGATAATTTAATGATTTTCAAAATTTCTTCCTAACACATGTCATGAACAAATAATATACGTAAATACATAGATTGTAAGATATTACTTTTTTCTCGGGTATTCCGGTATTTCGGTTAATCGTGTGACAGTTCTCCCGACTATGCAGGAACTGTTTCGAGCTTGTATACAGGCAACAAATTATTGAGAACTTTAGTCTTTACTAAGGAAGATATGCTAATCAGGGTTCCCGCTGTTGGTCGCCAATGGCGCCAAATGCGACAAAAAATTAAATCTGGCGCTAAAATCTTTCAGTTGGCGAATTTTAGTGGCGCCAACAAATTAATCTCGGCAATTTCGTCATGTCAATCAAAAATCGATCGATGTCTGTTGGCTAGTGCGAAAGAACGCGGAGCTAATTAGACGCTACCTGATAACGAACGAGCACGTGGCCGTTTATGTCGTTATCAAAGGTGTTAATTGATAAACAATCATAAAACAAAATATAATCGGCGAATTTATAATACGCTGTTTGTAACCCGGACACCGGATTTAATTAGCGATGCTTTGTTGACACGGCTCTGTGTATTGTCATTCACTGATTGCGCTTTGGGCGATCAAAACACAATTCATGTATACCCGTTTTTTTCGATAATCGCGTGTCATTACTAACTTGAAAAATTTCGGCATTGTTTTTTGTCAGTATTTAAATTATTGACATACGTGTTGCAATTTTAATTTGCAAATTATTTTTGACGTACTTTTTTCCTCTTCAAACATGTATACCTTTGGCAATATTAATCGGCGCCTTCTTAGTCTTTAGTATTTGTTAACACTTATTCAAAACCATTCAACATACTTTTTTGTTTTATTACAAACTGTTTTAATTGCGAAAATCAAAAAATATGAGTGTACGAAAATCAGTTCACGGACATGCGAGGTCGCGAAAATATGTGTCAAACGGGGAATGCGAACTGTTACTTTTATTTTTGAGCTTATGGTGATGCAGAAGACGAACAGAAAAATATTGTTCAAGCCTAGATTATATGAACTCTTTGACCTGTGACTCAACCATTGAAAGTTTCACATTGACTCCTGAAAATGTTATTTTGACCCTTGAAAATTGACAAAAATGTTTGAATTAAATTTTGTATCAGTTACATCTACAAACATTTTTTGCTATCATGCTATCAAATCTTAACAAGATAAAAGATTAAAGTGGTTTGACTCGATCTTCTCTCCTCCAGAGTGTTCTGTAGGCTTTGAAGACTTGTGGCTCCAACTTTGGAGCCATTGGCGCAAAATTTTTCTGATTGGCGAATTTGTTGGCGCAAACTAAAATTGACTCAGAGGAAACTCTGCTAACATAATACCATCGTGTCTTGTATGTCCACATTAGATGTTAAAATAATAAAATCTAAATCTGGTCCTCGTTTCTTTAACTTTGGATTTAATGTTGAAATGTGTACTAGTGAATTTTAGCCACAGATTAGTGAATTTTTACATGGACAAGTGAAAAAATAGTAGTTTCTTTCATGAGCACGCGGTTCAGATCAAAATATCTGTCACCGAGGGTAACTGTTTTGGCGGGAAGGAGGCTCTGCAATTTAAACAGATTTCTAAATGTAAACTTATCGAAATAATACATTATGGTACAAAAACAAGCGATATTCAGATGCTTTGTTTGGGGAAGTGACGTCACGATGTTTATAACATTACGTCACAAGTAACTCTCGCGAGCCATATAACATGTGTAATATATGATTTTCCAGCACTGGTGAAAACTGCGGATACCCTGATCCGGTGTGCAAGAATAATAAGATTTCCACACCCCTGCTGGACTATGTCTCCCTGTGTGGACAAGTATTCTGAGATCTTACAGTACAGCCCTGGAGGAATATGCCACTCCACACTTCACAGGAGAAACTCCAAGTCAAATAACATGAGTTCAAGCAAGTACTCATGATCTTAATTCTATTGCAAATTAATATTTTTATCATCCAAAATTATTAGTCTATCATGTCTATTGTCTTGAGCTACTTTAGTCCTATAAATAAGCCCTCACATTACCTATTTAACCTTCAGTCTTTCACATTTTAATTATATTTCATGTTTTTTATTTTTCATGTAATGTGATGTCTTATGGCTCGCCATATACTTTCATTTAGCAAACTCCGCTCAGAAATTTTGGCGTGCAATTTCCGTCAATTGTAATAAAACAAAACTATGACATCATGAAAAGTGCATATATATCGGAAAATAAATTATTTATCATTCATGTTAAATAGATAATTTTTTAATCCCTTACGTGTTTGAATAGAAATACTCCACTGTTTCTGCTGCCTGTGTGTTTTACCACTGGTTTTGTGTAATAGGTCTGCTTGCAAGCCGGTATATTCCGAATGAAAGTTGTACATGTGAGATTACGTCATTTTTACACATCCGTTTTGGACGAAATTTGATAAATGTGTATATACATGTCCAAACTCCAGTATTGACTGTTAACCGATTTTAATATGCCTAAGTCATGAAAACAGTAGTGTCCTTTATTACCATTTAAATTGACACTTCACTAACAAAGTTCTATGCTCCTGCGTTTATGAATAAATTATGCAAATGAACCGCCATATTAGAATTACGGTAAGCGCGCTATGGTGCGCTGGAAATCGACACATGTCCGTTTACAAAGCTCGCCACGTTTAACAGTTTTCTTCCATGTAAGAAAACTTGATGGTTTTTGATTGCATATTGAATGATAAATAAAACAAAAGAAATATGATAAAAATTGGCCGATGATTGATAGTTTACGAGCGTTATAAAGTTCAGGAATTCATCGGAACGACCGAGATTCTGTCGCCGGATAGCGGCTGAAAATAGCCTTTTAAACCAACTTTGAAATTTTTTTGAACATGCAGACAATTTTTTCCCAATAGATATTTGAATATACTTTACGAAACTACCAAGTTTGTAATGTGTCCACTTCTTATTAAAAGTGTCTGGGAAGTTAAATTCGTTTGTTTACATAAATTTGTACCGCCATTCCGAAACAAACGTCTGTATCGGTGATAAACGAAGTTATACACTCCATCAAGCAAAGCCTCGGTAGCGCAGTGTCTTGTATTCCCGCTTGACACGCGGGAGATCTGAGATCGAAACTCCGCCGGAGTAGGAAAAATTTATTATTTACTCTGAACATATTCATTTAAACTCACTCTTCAGTATAGTGAGAACGGGATTAAAAACGTAATACTGATTCAAAAACGTAACGAATTAATTTGAATATATGGGTTGGGATAAAGGCTCGCGCATGCTCTGTGTGTGCGTGATGTTTACATCCGGTCGTAGCATACGAATAGAGAGCAAACTTTGTTAGTGCACTTTAAAGAAATACACGTTTTATAAAATAAAAAAATATTGCGGGAAATATTTCGTCTAAAGGATTATCCTTTTGTAGTAACACACTACATGTACACACCAACATGACTGACAGTGTAAACAATTTCATGTGTTGAAACGTATTGATAGGTTTTTTTTACTGTTATTGGTGGAGCTTTCACTTTTTTGCCATTTATCAATTGTTAACAGTATTTGCAATTGAAACACGAGAGGTATTGTATAAAATTTTACATTTTAATTTTGCTAAATGAAAGTATATGGCGAGCCATAAGACATCACGTTACATGAAAAATAAAAAAACATGAAATATAATTAAAATGTGAAAGATTGAAGGTTAAATAGGTAACGTGAGGGCTTATTTATAGGACTAGAGCTACTTATACATATATCCCAAACTGTCAAAATATTTATAAAATGTTTAATGAAAACAGAACAAGTTACTTCGGTAGTTTTGTTTTGGATAGTAGGACAAAAAATTGTTACAGGACACAGCATTTTCAAAAGTCGCGCCTCTGTGAGAGCCGTTTTCAAAATGGGATAATTTCTATCCGACAACTAGTCAATATCAGAACATACGTAAGAACTGAAACATTTTCAACGTACATACTTCAAATATGTTATTTTCTGGAGTGACGTTGAGCTTCCAATTTGTAAAACATCTTCCTCTGTTGGTGGACCTTTCATTTTGGTAAAATCTGAAAAACAAAAATTTTTAAAACCCTTCCCGCTGTTTTCTTCGGTGACTGTAAATATATTTCGCCGTGATAAACCTTAGGTATCTGCTCTCTGCCCCTCGTGGCGTGCACGTCGCGGAGCAGGCGTGGGGTCTCGACGGAAACTGGGTCAAACACAATAACAGGACTTTGTCCATTTGTACTTCGGTACAGCGACCTAGTAACTGTCGGGGCCTCAGCTAACGACGAGGGGGTGACTCTAACAAGAGCCGTTTGTTGTTTAAACGCACACCACAGAAGAAGACCTCCGAGATGAGATGTCCACCTCTGCACTTCAAGAACCCTGTGTGCCGGTGACGTCTGCCGGGTGACAGGGGACCACCACTCCAACAGCGGGATGATGACGGGCGGTTCTACCACGACACCAGAAGACCTCCTTACAGTGCTTGTGCTGGGGGGGAGGCAACCTTTCTTGCCACGTTCGGACAGGGTCACTCACATCTAGGTCGGAATTGGCCGCGTGAGTGACCTACTTTTGGGACTCTAAATTTCTCTTTAGCCAGTGGAACTGGGGAGAAGGACGATTGAGCGACTGACAGCATGTGCTCTGGGAAGCCTGATGGCAGGGGCTGGTACCCCTATTCTCAATGATTAGGCTACAGAGTCGCATCATGTGTGGGGCAGCTTGGATACTTGAGTTCGCATCGTGCAGCAGGAAACCTGGAATGGGCGGTGTGCTTACTGACAAGATTGAGCTTGAAGCTTGTTGGTAGGCCCGCTCAGGAAAGGGAACTCTGGAGTGAGTGGTGACCTACTGACCTATTTTTGATGGTAGGCCCACTCACACTGGTGGAGCTAAGACACGCCTAGTTGTGTGTCTTGGCCGCCTGGGTGAACCTTGACCGGAACTCACCCCAGTCTCTCGGCAGTGATCGTAACGGGTTCTCAGCATGTGGGAGACATGCATGCTTCGTCTCTTGAGATACTCGTTATGGTCACTGTTAGACAGCGAACTTCTGTCGTAAGAAGACTACCAGAGAACCTGCTGTGGGATGGGGCCTCTTGAGGATGAGCTTCAGCTCTGGGCTGATGGACACAGACGACTAGTTTTGGCTGTGACCACTGGTTCAGACTGAGTACTGACTGTCTCTCAGCAGTGCCGGATGAGGGTTCACCGACCCGATTTCGGCACTGTGCTGAAACGTACGAAATGGCACCCGGTGCCTTAAGCACCCGTAGTGGGGCGTTCGTACGGTTAAGCAGAGAGATACCAGTAGGCCTTGTATGTGATGCGGCCGTGGCCGAGGCCTGAGTTAATCACTACCACCAGAGTGCTTGATGTCGACTGTTCTCGGATATCTCACCAGGAAAACTAGCTGATACTGACTGGAAATTGCAGTCAGGTAAATTTCTCCTATTTTTGGCTCAAAATTCTATTTTTTAGGCATGACGGGAGACATGCCGGGGTCTCATCCCGATCTCAAGCTTACATAAATGCTCTTTGGGACGGACCTTGATAAAATTCTCTAAAAAAAAAAAAAAAAAAAAAAAAACCTTAGGTATGACTAAGTGACGGAACGGTATAAAACGTAGATGACATATAAATAGAAGGACTGCAGACAACATAGGTAAAGAAGGATTTTCTCTTATGCAGATAATATAGACAAAGAAGGATGTTGAAAAACGCAGACAATATATGTTGTGTATGAAACCTTTCTATATACATTTCAACAGAATATTATCTCATTATGCAAACTATCACAGGTGGTAAATTGAATAATTTGTACCTGTTATAATAGTGAAATTTTATATTTAAAATGATATTGATAATTAGAATATGCTAATTAGTGAAATGTTTGATTTGTGTAAGTTTGCATGCAATTATTCTTTGATCTCTAAAGGCATACTTAATTCTAATAAGGTGAAAAAGGTTGAATGAAGTTTTTTGTATGATTGTGCATATATGAAGAAACAATATATACAAAAGAAGGGCATATGTCAACATTGTTTTAAAGTGAAGTTAGCATGGTTCTATAGTATAAATAAATGTATGTTATTATTACACTTTAACTTAAAGCGACTGCACTCCAGATGGACAAGTTACGCTAAAAAAAGAAAATTTTCAATTTCAAGAAAACAATTGTCATTACTGTATCAGGGGCATTGTATAATGATAACGAGACAGGTTTTCTAACAAAAGAAACAATTAAAATGTTTTGTTTTGCTTACTTTTATTGTAAAATATATCACCTCGTGACTAACAGGGTGGGCTCTTTGGTATATCAATATTTTTAACTCGCATCAAATCAGCTGACTCCGTAGCGTAGCAGGTTAAGCCGCTGTAATTTTTTTGTAAGCGCAAAGATATTTTTTTCTGCCTTTATTTTTAGCTCTTACACAAAGAAAATAATCTTGATGCTGACAAATTGAATATATATTGATTTTACCAAAAAAATAAAATTTACTAAAAATTTGGAGTGCAGTCGCTTTAATTGATAATTGGAAAATAGCATGGTTTTTATGATTTTGACTAGCAGTGCTTGGCATAAAGTTACAATATTATTGTACAGTCATAGATAATCTGCATTTTAGTATGGGTCTTAGCAAATGATAGTCTAGCTTCTGTTTTCCATATCCAGCTACTGTATAGCTACTATTACAGTAGATAAAGGTTGATAAATGCTGGTGTACAAAAGAGTTGAGAATTTCTTATTTGAAAAAAAAAAAAACGATTAAGAATAAAGATAATCAGTATTTTACCTATTCTTTTCAATATAATCTAGGCATATTTAACACATGTGGTCTTTATTACATTGTCAATGTAATACCATAAAGGGTGTGCACTGAGTAAAGAGTTAAGTTATGTGAATAATTTACTCGTTTTGGGGAGGCTGCGTTTTTGGTATGTGGCATTCCCTGTTTGATATTATTTTTGTCTTTTTACACATGTAAGTTACTTTTGCTACAGTCTGAGAAAAGTGTACAACGTTTCTGTTCCACTAACAAATTATTCCTTTCAGTCAAAGAAACATACTACATATAATTCATTAAAAAAAGATAAAACATTTTTAGCGTGTTTAAGCTTAAGTTTTAATGACAAATAATTGGTGGTCAGAATAAAAATAATTACTAAAGAATGTCTGCATTCTATTCTATAAATTTCTTAACAAAACATTTAATTTTGATTAAAAAATGTAACTGTCACGCATTTATCTAAAGTGAGAATTAGTTTTCTGCAAATAAAATGTGTTCACATTATCAAATCTGGCTAAATATGCCTAAGACATCACATGTGAAATACTGAATTAAATGCTTTTTGTGTTAAAAAATCACTTTTATTTTTGGATAATAAACTTATTTCTTAAGAAAACAAAAACAGCAGGAAATAAGTAATAAACCAATTAAACTAGTCTTTAAGCTGCTGTTTATTATTACCAATCAGTCAATCAGCTGTTTACCAATCAACACCCAAGTGTCATTAATCAGAACATGTTTATTGCTAATCAACACCTATAATCAGAATGTATGGACTATGTTATGAATGTGTATCATCAAAGTTTCAAGTGATGATCTGATTCAATACAGTTATTGCATTAAAGACAATTAAAATCTCTTAAGCATATTTTGCTAGGCTTGACACCTTGAACACATTTTTTTATTTGCAGAACATTAATTCTGTTTTACTTTGTAAGAATAATATAATATTAATATAACTTATGAATTTTATAAATGTGAAAACTTTGCAAATCTTTCACAATAAGAGTAGATGAATTAAACAGTGTTGGACATTGATATTATATATTGTACGTTCAATTTACTATATAATAATATAACAATAATATTTGCATATTGTTGTGAGTCTCTTATTCATAGAATTTGTTGAATATCTACTTTAATACAAATGTCATTTCTATGACTTAAATGGTACGTGGCATTCCCTGTTTGTTATGATTTTTTTTTTACATTTTGATTTCTTGATGTGTATAGGCCTTCGTTTTTAAGAATAAGTTGTTCCTACAAGATCTAGTGATCTTCAATAGAAAGTACATGTATCTATTTATTCATTTCTTTGTGTGTTTTATTCCATGTGTTTGGTTATTGTGACAATATCAATGAATTAATTTAAGTTTTTCACGTTTTTCTTATTTTCATTATGTCATTTAAATCTGCCCCACCCCCTTCCCCCTCCTTGTTCATCTCCCTTGAACACAAACGTATATTTTTTTTATATAAGTCAGAGAACTAATACTTATACAATACTAATGTTATTGGAAATGACATACTTTCCTCATTGCCACAACTAAGTTTAATAAGCCTTGAAAAAATTGTAACTATACAATAAATCTAATTAATTTTAATTTAATTTAATTAACATAACTTCAATTTACGAATTAAATATAACGCAAAAATATTTCCTTACTTTCTATCTATGTTGAATAAATGCAGGAGTTAAAACAATTAGTTTGTACTATAATACTCTGAAATATTACAATAAACTGCAAAGGGAATTTTTACCATTCAAATTAAAATAGAAAATTGCGTATCAAATCTATATCAAAGTAAAATATTGAACATTTTCTAAATAAACTTTAGAAAATTATCTTAAATCTATGTCACAAAGTACCACTGTGATAGTGTTTCACACCTTCACACAATCTATATTGTCTGCGTTTTTCAACACCCTTCTTTGTCTATATTATCTGCATAAGAGAAAATCCTTCTTTACCTATGTTGTCTGCAGTCCTTCTATTTCTATGTCATCTGCGTTTTATACCGTTCCCTAAGTGACGCATAGGGCCCCTATCCGCGGAAAGAACATACTGTATTCGGCAAGGGGTTCTATTATGGGGAAAGTGGTAATATGAAAATAGGCAAACTATATCGGAAAGCGAAGCATAAGGTGTCAAACTCCTCACAGCGGTTCCGCTCTATTACTGTATACTGTAAGGGGAAGAAACCGTTGCGGGAAGTTTGCAGACTTTCCAGCGCATGATATGTTACGTCATTTCATTTGATCGATTATTTTTCAGAAATGATTTTCATTTACATGGCTTGTAAGATTAATTTAGGAGGGAAATACGTTTAATAATATGAAAATAGGCAAAACCTATATCGGGCGAAAGCATAACAGTAATTTATTTTTAAAAATGTTACGAATTTTCAGGGCTTTGAAGTTACGAAAATAATGATATCGAATATCCATTGAATCATGAATCAAGGTATTGACTGCTAAAAGAAATGTTACTTTTTATGGCGTAACAGGAAGGGTATCAAACTTTAGGAATGTGTACATAAATAGAATCTCTTTATATTTCCAAAGTACAAACCTGCATTAAACGGAAATGTGTTGCATTTTTTCAAAACAAAAATGGCTGACATTTAATGACGTCACATAAATGACGTCATTTGCCAATCGGAACACCTCGGCAGAATGCTTCGTTTGATGTAGGGTAACGGAATCTACCGAGGACTTCCGATTGGTCATTTGCAGCGGAAGTTAAAAAACGGTGCATCGTTATAAGTATGTTTTCGTATCGTCCATTGGTGCGGACAAATTGAAATCTTCCATGGGTAATCGTGAATTCATTAATTTTATTGCTTTCAGTATTCAGTTAAATACTCGTACATACGTTTACCTATGGTCGGGCTTCGCCCGAAGGGCGCTTCGCGCCCTTCGAGTTTTCGCCCGTATTAATATAGGCGATACTTATATCGGGCGAAAGCGTAAGGTGTCAAACTCCTCAAAGCGGTTTCGCTCTATTACCGCACTGCATACTGTAAGGGGAAGTAATAATAATAATAATAATAATAATAATAATAATAATAATAATAATGTCTTTATTTTCAGAAGGTAAAACTTATAATGCAAATACAAAATTAAAAGCAAAATGTACATTACATATTTACAATGAGGCCTTCTATATATAACAAAGTAACAATATTAATCATACAAATGCATAACCGACTTATGGCCTATCGGCAATAAAATAAAGAGCAACACCTGTGTTTTATAATGTGCTGTAATTACTCATTAAAAATAGTTTGTAATGGTACTTAAAAGCATTTAAAGAGACTGAATTTCTTGTGGTTTCTGGTATGGAATTCCATGTCAGCATGGAAACGATTTTAAACGTTTGTTTAAGGTATTCTGTTTTTGGTCTTGCGTGTGTTAAATTTCTCTTTGAGTTGGATCGTAAATTGTATATTTTGTTATCAGAAACAGTAATAAATTGGCATATGTATTCAGGTGCAATTCTGTTAAGAGCTTTGTATGTCATTACAGCAATATGAAATTGGTGTCGATCTTCTACTGTTAGCCATTTTAATTCTTTAAACATAGCGATTGAAGGTGTAGAATACGGTTTTGATAAAATCCACCTAGCAATACTTTTTTGAAAAACGGTGAGTTTTGAAAAAAGTTGCTTGGCGCAGTTACTTCACGTAATCGACCCATAATCAAAAATAGGAAGAATGTATGCTTTATAAAACATCTGTTTCATTTCTTGTGTAAGATATTTGGATATTCGCCGCAACAGTGTAAAAGTACTTGACAGTTTTAAACACAATTTGTCTATCTGAAGGTTCCATTTCAAGTGTTGGTCGATGTAAACACCAAGTACTTTCTGACTTGTTACAACCTTAATAGGACAGTCATTTATAGTCAGGTTAAGAGGCGGAGACCGTTTTACGTTAATAGGAGAACCTATAACCATGCACGTGGTTTTATTAGGATTCAATGCCATATTGTTTATAGAGCACCAATTCTTTATACTGATTAATTCTGATTGCAGTTTCGTTTCAATTAATGACGTTTCTTTTTGCCTGCGAGGTAAAGTGTCGAATCGTCCGCATACATATCCATTTGAGCATTGTCTGATACCAATGGAAGGTCATTAATTAACAGGAGAAATAGGAGGGGCCCTAATATTGAACCTTGTGGAACACCTGTCTTTATTATCTTTTCTTCAGACTGATAAATGCCTATTTTCACCACCTGAGTTCTGTTAGAAAGATAAGAACGAAACCAATTTACAATGTCAGGCGTAAAATGATAAAGTTTTAACTTATGCAGCAAAATGTCATGGTCTACCATATCAAACGCCTTTTAAAACCAACCATTTTCCAACTAAACGTAAAAGTGCTGTTTGACATGAATGATTTTTACGAAAGCCTGACTGGGCTACGTGTAAAATATTAGTTGACTGAAAGAAAGCATATATATATATATAATAGTTTATTTCTGTCTCATCAGCATAATATACATTTACATTACATAAACATGAATTAAAACAAAGAACCAATGTTATGCTGCCACTCAATATTGAGTTATAGGAGACTATTACTTATTATCACAGTCATATGTACATTTTAAAAATATATTACCATAGCATTATCACAGACTATACTTAAATTTACATAGCCTTATCACAAGCTGTAGTTAAATAGTTTATTCTTTAAGCATGTAATTGTAAAGCAAATTGCAGGTAAAACCGATATCGGCCTGTAGTTATATAAATCATCTGTTGATCCACTCTTGTGCAGAGGTAAAACACACGCCTTCTTAAGTTTATCTGGGAAAATGTTTTGATCAATGCATTTATTAATAATTGAAGCAAGGCTATTAACAATGCAATCCGACGATAACTTAATTACTCGTGGGACTATGTCATCAATGCCTGTTGCTTTATTAACTTGTAATTGGTCCATTAATTGTCGAACCTGAGAAACTGTTATGTAATTTATAGAAGGAAAGGAAACCACATAAAAGCATATGTTATTTGTTAACATATTTTGCTTTTGAGTGATATACCGGTTAGTATATCACTTTCTGTCGTTTAGATGCTTCGTAATTATTAATCACACAGGCCCTCAACCTTCGTGATTAGATTGCTACGCATCTAAACTCCACACAGTGATATACTAACGGGTAAATAATTAATAAATTATGTTAACATCAATTAATGGAGAATAATGTTTTTGATGTAATTAAAATAACTTGAATGGTAAAAGTTTATATTTCAGTTTTATATATTTAAGATATTTACTGAAAACGAAGCATTGCTAAAAGGCGCTGATAGAAAAGGGCTTAACATATATATAATCGGAAAGGGAAATAGACGTCATTTTATAGGAAAGTGCATATACAAAAATGCGATGTACCATAATAGGACATTTGTAGGGGAAAATGACAGAAATTGTAAGAATGTTCAGCTACAGCCAGGCAACACGTAGTATTGAATACAAATGAAAAATAAACGAACCGAAACTAAAAACTATTAACTAAGTAATGAGCAATTTAAATACACGGCTGTAGCCAGGCCACACCACGAGGTGACAGAATGACTACTGATTGTTTCGACACGGCATGTAGTCGGCGTATAAAAACAAAAATAATATCAAATATCAATACCACACCCGGTGAAGTTTATGACCCGCCCCCTTTAACCGACTACAGTCGCATGTTTGCTTTGGGCGGCGCATACGCTTTATCTGCGCGTTTTCTTTTGCTTTTATGTGGTTTCCTTTCGTTATTGACACCCAGTTATCAAATCGACATTACGATGTGTAAATCTCTCATCAAATCTAGAAATTCACTTTCTACACCTTTCTCCCAAATCACCCGTGGCAATGTCATAAACCGTTTCGGTAAATGTAAGGAGGTCTTTCTTCTTTTTTTGCGTGTTTGACATTATGTTTGGTTCAATCTGACTGTTTTTTTTCTAAATTTTTACTTGTTCTATGATATGGTATTCGGAGAAACGGTCTTTACTTGTTGTCGAAGTAGCTGATGACTTCTTTTCACCACAATGACTGTCGAATACATTTATCTGCTTCCTAACATTTTAACACCGTGCCGAATATTATCAATGTCAGTGTTATTTCAGATAAACGCAATTTGTCTGCGAACTCTTGAAGAAAAGATGGATATGTCCAAGTACTGAAGTACTGATGAATTAACGTAGGTCATAAACAGAGGGATGACGATTGCTTTATTACTGATAAGTAAATGGGATGACGATTGCTTTATTACTGATAAATCTTTGTGAACAGTCGGTGTTACATTGAAATCTCCCAATTTAGACGTCGGCACATTCATTTCCCTTGCAGCAGAATCACTTGATGGATTGGATGAGTTACCTGTTGTTCGTTTATACATGTTTCACCCTTTAAACAAACTCGTGTTTTTGTACGTTCATCTTATTATTTGATCTGACAAGTTATCGGAACACCCGAAGATTTGTTTTCTTTCTTGTTGATATTGTATTAGACATTTTTCAAATGCTTTTCATTCCTCTGCTTTTCATGATTATTTTTCGTTTGTATGTTGTTCGCCCTTTCGACGTTTCTGGTTCCGTCTCTGCATGCACACAAGGTAGTCAAAAGAGCCATCATCTGTTCAGCGATATGTGATACAGATGCAATCAAGAGAGGTTGCCTGTCGAGCTTTCTGGTCTGCTTCATTGATACTCTGGCAATAATAGTGATATCAAGGCTTGCACGTCTAAATACATATCACATAATATACAAGAAAACCATTGATGCAGAGCATCAAAGGTCGCCGCTAAAGAATTGAACAAGAGCAAAGGAAATGTAGAATTGTTCTTATTTGTAACAGGAATACAAAAATAATAATACTGTTAAATTGTGTTTGAGCATTAACATGCTACAAAGATTGTAATAAAGAATATATAATAAATAAGTTCACCCATCAAAATATGACCACTTCAAGACGTGATTCATTTCAATTTTCGTAAAATACAGTTGCGTAATATTTAAAAGAAATATATACCCAAAAGTAGTACACCGACAAGTAAAATAGTTTAGTTTGTATTTTCTGTTTCTGTTTTCTTGAAAATGATCGAGCTGAATCAAAGTTTTGTGAAAACATCGCGAGTATAACATTCACAGATCGTACCGTTGTAAGAAGACTTTTCGAATAAGTAACAGTTTCAGAAGAGTGCTCCAAGTTAATACTTTGTTAATTGACCTTGCGTTACAATAGCTGAGTTATCAACTAATTTTGTATATACGGAGTGGATAGCTTTATTGTTTACATCACGTGAGAACTATTTTAAACTTTCTAAAAATAAATTATGATTCAATTTCCGTAGACTGGTTTCAAATATCTTATCAGTCAAAATAGACCTTGACCATTTGAAATCGTGCACCACATGAGGGAATAAATTAAAAGATTTTACAAAAAAAAAAAAAAAAAAAAAAAAAAAAAAGAAAAAAATATTACAAATGGGTAAAATTATCTTGCATCAAATAATCCTGGAAAAAAATTAAGTCACGTGCCCCTCCACGAACAAAAACATCCCATTCCAGACAGTACGCAGAATTAGCTCCGCCAAATAAAGTTCTAGTTTTAATATAACTTTTAGTATATCAACTTTCTCTAATTAATATTGAAAAAAATCTCATGTGCATTAAAAATATACACTATCCCTTTAAATTGGAGAACTTGTTAAAAGAAACACACTGTTGAAAGAATTTAAAAAATCCGAGTATTATTGTGAAGCTATTGAAATAGAAACAATTCCAAAATGCAGGATCATGGAGGTGACCATTCAGAAGTTTGTGATGTCACAGTGCTGTTATTAAAAACTCATGCAGGTATTACTGCGAATTTAAAAGCAGCAGCTTCAAATCAATATTAAAACATGGTAACCTACATTACACTAAACCCATGTTATCAGTTTTAGATATAAAACAATATGAAACTAATACAATGTATTAAGAAAAAGTCAGTAGTTTTACGCGAGTTACATTTGTGTCAAAACGTTATCTTACCAGTGTTAGCATGGCGATAATTACAGCCCTTTGATAAATTTCAAAAGGTTGAGCCTAACAAACTCATATTGATTTTCAATAAAAAATAACATGTTTTCGTCTTCGATTATTCTAACGAAATCATGATCTTTTCAACATGTACGGCTGATCTCTACAACCGATTTATAAATCAACTAATTAAGTAACTACAACGATGACCGTCATTGCAAAGTGAGGATCAAAGCGTATACAAGTATAAAATGTAAATGATTTGCGCAAAATTTATAGTGAAAGTCGTTGATTATTAACAATTGTGGAATGGATAATGGTAGTAATATCTTCTTTAACGGCAATGTTATCAATTTCATTAGAATATTAACAAATGTCATTGTTTTGATTTTTAGTAAATTTAGTTTATTCGTGCAAGTTATATCTGTGTAGTTTTGAAATTTATTGTGTCTTTCTTTTTACGCTTCGTGTCTTCTAGAATGCCTTTGTTTTGCAATGAAAAGTTTAAAAAAAAGGCATATTACCTTTTATCAATCGAAACATGTTATTTTTTGTGAGCAGATCACGGTTTATACACAGTCTATGTTGTTTGCGGCTGAAAACACATAAATATGATAGATTTGTAAATTTAAAGCAAACGCTGAATTTTCATTAAATCAACATAGATTTAAAATAGCCTATCTCAACCTTCGAAGTAAACTTTGAAAGTCACCATGTGGTATGCAAAGATTTTAACGCCCTCTTTCGGAAACAAAAATGTTTTTCTTGAAATAAGAATCCTCACTATTATATCAAACGCTGTTTTTTAACGATCAACGCCCACTACCAATGTATCAAGCTATTTTCTCAGGAGATTTACCATTACGTTATTACAAATGTACCAGAGGTGATCCACAAGCAGGTGTATCATTCTCATTCAATGTCCCACGTCGACTTTCCTAATGATATATTTTCTCTCTATGGTGATATAAATTTCTTTCTTGACACTGAGTCGTGACATAGGTGCCACTGCAAATGGTATGTTATTTTTGAAATTTATTAGTTTCCATATAAGTGCTAGCCTAGAAGCTTTATAGTTATAGATATTCTATTACAGCTTGCTTAAATGGGGAGGTAGAATGCGCGAATTATTTTGATTAGCCTTTTAAATCGTCAACATTAAGATAAGTATCAAATCATTTTATTTCTAGTAAGCTTACAGAAGCAATTCAAGAAGTTAAATGTTTTTGTCAGGATGAACATACACAGTCTATAAATGAATACACATTCTATTAATCTAGTAGTGGTTTAGGCTTGTAAAAATGGTAAAGGTAGGTCTGCCTGCCTGATACACTGGGATAAAGGACAGGATATTGGGAGGTGGGAATTAAAGGAACATTGCCCAACTGCCTAAGGTTGTAACCAACATGCCTCCGCCACCATGCTACATTATGTGTATGTATATCTCTTAGATCATAGGCATCCTTATTGTGCAAAAACCAAACAAGATTGTGTAATTATTAATGGTATTGAGCAATATAGAAATGAAAGTATCACGGATCTGTTCACTGTATAAAGTTTGCTTTCAGTAGTTCATTTCATAGATATATAATCAGTCAGTAATTTAACGGCAGGTAAGGCGATTTATCCCAAACATGTACATTACAATATTGTCTGCATTGATTGTATAGAACTGAAACTACATTAAGTGCACCATACGATTATAGCTTTCAGTTCAGTGACTTAAGGCTCTCATATCGACTGCCAGGAGACTGACATTAACGTCTGTCAAGAAATATAAAAAGAGCAACCTTATACGCAAGGTAATGGTTTTGACATTTAAGAATTCGTAGTCTTTTACCAGGATAATCCGTATAACAAGACCTTATTGGCAAGATCATCAATCAGTTACCTTTTCTTAATAACGAGATCGATGTAAGCCGCGTGAACAAGTTCCGGATAAATTTCATTAGTAAGCATTTTTTTCAAATATTTTTTTCAAATAATTTTTCGCTTACAGCACTCATTTGCATTCAGTTTCTTTTATATAAAAATATTCTTTCTATAGTTCCGATTAGATTGTCACGCTTTCTTTTAATAATATAGAAATATATTCTTAATACATTGTATTGCATTGATGGAGTTCCAGTTAGATAGTCAAGCTGGAAACACAACTGTGTTCTGTTTTGTTGCCTTGTTAATTCTAGACGGCAATGTTACGCCATATTATAGAGCTACCTTTAATAATTCTAACTGTTTAGTCATGAGATTGTGTGACATAACCGTGTATCGAGAGGAACACTGTTATTTCCATTGATAAAACACATTGTTACATCAAAAAAATTTATATCTAAACTGAATGCTAATAAATGAGATACAAATGTTCAAATATTGGCACAGGTGAAACGCGCATTTTTTTACGTGTCATATGATGATATTTAACCCGCCCAGATTAACATTACCCGAGCCGTTAGTAAAGGTTGATATTATATTAAAGAGGGTAATATACCCACATATACCACGTCAAAAACCAAATAAGAATGTTATTATCCATCCTTGTCTTAAACAGAAAGATTCAATTTAATTTTTAGATTAATTTTTCTGCCTGTTGTAAGCACGCGTCTAAATACGCCCATGGTGCCTCATTTCCGCTAAATGGCGTTACTAAATGACGTCAAAAATCAGAACGTGAATTGTTGCTACTATTCTTGACGAGAGTAAACACGCGTCGAACATGTTTGAAGTAAGGTGCAAGGAAAGGAATTTCAAATGAACATTACCTACCTGGCCAGTTGATATCGATTTTTTTTTACGGATAACTGACCAATTAAACGGCTGGACATTTCTTAGAAGGATAACATGTTTCTTACTAACTATTATTATAGATGATATACCCGTATATACTCAAAATGCTTAACAATATAGACAAAAATGATTATGGTCTGTTGCATTGTTTGTCAGGATTACATAGTGGAATTTAAAAATATTTGCAATCTTATGAAATATTTCTCAATATTTCTTGTATATGATAATCTTGAAATCATAATAACTTTGACTAAAATTTTAAGTAGCATCACCAACAAAGATAAATCAAAGCGCTGTGAATGTACGTAAATTATATCTTTTTTTAGAGACATTTATTTTTAGGTAAATATATATGTAATCGTTCGTAAATAAGAAAGTTGTCAATGAAATAACATCGGAAATTTGAAAATCAAACTACAAACTCTTATATCGAGCTTCGTACGTTTTCGTAAATTTCCGTAAATATCCGTACTTTTCCGTGATATGCATATGATTATCTTCCGTAATCAGCTAACAGCGCATTAATTTCTAAAACAGAAAAAATGTTAATGCAGCCCGTAAGCTATATACCTTCCTGCAGTCGTTTGAAGTTTTATGTACTATTTTTATTTGTAACATGTTCTTATCATATGCGGCATTCAAACAGAAGATTGATCTGGTCTGTCTTGCACTACTTTCGCATAGCGCATGTTTACAGTTGTTATTCGCACATAGCACGGCTAAAATTCTTGCAGGGTTTGAAATGTGGTATACTAACTTAGGCCTTGGGGACTTTCAGTCCCCAGGCCAAAAACAACAACAAAGGAACCCCCAACAATTTGCGTTCAGGCCAAAGTTATCTTTGTATTCAGCATTAAATGTCACCCTAAATGGTAATCTTCAGGTTTTACCGAAGACCGCAAGGCGGTCGGACACCCCAAATATTTACTGCAGCACAGACGAAATATACTATGTCTTTAACGTGAATGGTCCAAAATTAAGTGCTGATTTAAGAATCGTATACTGGCTAGACCTATAACTTTCTTGCACAGTTTATTTTGTTCACCTAAATAAATTATAATTTAAAGATATCAAATTTTTAAATAAATAAATTCATATCAGTCTTTGAATAAACATTAAGAATTGACAAGTTTGCATACTCTGGGAATATTTTCCTTATTTTGTTTTGCGTCGAAATGAAAGATACTCTTCATTACACCAGACGTTTGTCAATCCCCCACATCATCCAGTAATCCCTTACCGCATGAAGTAATTTTCCTAGTAATTATATTTAACACTGGGAGTACAGGCGACCCACTGATAGCCGCTTTCATAACTTACCAGACACTCTTCTCTAAAACGTGAATGGAATATAAAAGCTAAAATTACCATGTCTTATTGTATGGCTTTAAGTCAATATCTCTCACTCATAGAGACTTTCATGTCTGGATAAAAATATCAAACAGCGAAATGACCGGTGAAGCACTTATAATCTGACTGTTCTGATATTCTGTTTCATAAGACTTAAATACTACGTATAATTATTTCATGTCCTTGTCAAGTACATGCATATGAAGACTATGAACTAGCTTCAAGTTGTTAGCCTTTAAGGTCTTAGTTCTGCAAAGATCCGTTTTTGAATAAATAAACTTAATCAAATTGGAAACCAGTAGATTCCCTTGTAAAACAATTAGGTAGGAAAAGGTTAAATTATGTGCCATTTTACATTTCAAATTTTTGCAGGCAAATGAAACAAGGCAACATATTTCTCTGATATAAAAATATGTTCTATTGTACAAACCATTGCAGGTTTAAATAGAAGGCACGTAAACTTGTAACTATACAAATAAAAACACATGGCATCTAAAACAAAATATTCAGAAAGGCAACATTTCCCCGTTTTTTTAGAGTACAAAGCTTAGATGAGATCTAACAAACCCTCATCAAGATAATCCAAGAGACAAGAATGAATTGACAGATCGATTTCCTCACGGAAAAACTTGGAGCAGACGGCTTTTTCTGAAGTGTCATTTGCTATTTAAGGTTTTTTAGAAGAACTTTGAATGTATTAGTTCAACTTCATGACAGTCTCGCAAGAAATACATTGAATGGCAAATATTCCATAACATCAAAAATTGAGCTTTGTGTAATCTTACAAAAGGTCACACACAGAAAGCAGAGAACATAGTTATGACATGTAGATGAATTTTTAAGTTCCCGATTTGGTGACGTGAACCCTAATAAGTTGTCTGGAAAGGTAGTCAACTTTAAAGATTATTTTATATCGAAGTCATTCTTAAAGTCTCAGGAGCACAATAACCAGAAACTCCTTTTTATTAAGAAAAATTTTTAACCGGCGGAAATGACGTTCCAAACGTCCAACTAGCTTCGATTAGTGCATTTTAGAAGTTTGGCGCAGTTTTTTCTCCCAATGATATTGCAATAAATAAGAAAGTATTTCTAGCAACTCTTTTTCATAAAGAAACATTTAAATACATTGTTTTCTAAAAAGTGAATAGGACATCCCATCAGTAAATTTATTTTTCTATATAAGTAAATTCAAAGTGATGATGGGATTAAATTACAAAGAACATTGAGTCTAATGTGATATAGTTCTCGTCTGCTCCCGAACCAACCACTTATGAGAAAACATGGCAGCTAGGTGGACTGATACACGTATGACAGTAGGTCTTTTGTCAAAGATACCATCTAGATGTTGATGATTTAGAAAAGAAATGAAAGAAATACCAACTGCTCTGAGGATATACAAAGCCCATTTTTCCTCAAAAAAAGACAAAGGGTACTACAGTAACGTCAAATGTTTAAGACTACCCGATATTAAGATTGCCCTAGATATTAAAGACCAAACAATTCAGAAACAAATGGTCAGTTTCGTATTAAAACATCTCGATAAAAAGACTTACCCAGTAATAAGACCGTATCAGTAAAAGAACCACCAGGGTAGTCTTATCACAGGAAGCTTGCTGTAGTATTAGTAAACCAGGGATGTTTGCCTGATATTACTGAAATAGAGTTTAGATGATGAGTACAGTATATATATCTGGTAGAGTTTTCACACTACCGGAATTTACGCGACCCGTAAAAATGAATTTCTAACTATCATGCAAAACGTCTTCGATAGTATCATTCCATTTGGAACAGTGGACTGGTAGCAACAGAGTAACTATAATATAAAAAGAGGATTACTGTTGATTTTGGTGTAATATCACGTTATAATTTAACCGAGTGGGCAACAAAAGTGATATTTTCACGAGTGGCGCAGCAATTAATCGCTACCTCTAGAGTTTGTGTCTATAAAATACCGAAAATCGCGGGAAACGTCATCAGAAAACAAAGCACAAATGACTTCATTTTATAGAGGATAATTGTTGGTTTCGGTGTAAGATCACGTTATAATTTCACCGAGTGGGCACCAAAAGTGATATTTTCACGAGTGGCGCAGCCACGAGTGAAAATAACTTTTTTTGGTGTTCACGAGTGAAATTAACGTGATACTACACGGATACCAACAATTTTTCTGTTTATTTTATGGTTAAAACTCTATTTTTATTGAGTTTGTTTCTATAAAATATCGAAAATCGCGGGAAACGTCATCAGAAAACATAGCGCAAATGACGTCATTTTGACGACGTCATCCTCGCATGGTTTCCAGCATTAATTACGCTCGGTATACTTTTATTTCACTGAGAACTCTATCGAACACGATCATCGTCCTGTTCCCACCTTAATACCCCCCCCTCTCCTTTTCCCCCCCTCCCCCATTAATACCCCCCCTTTCCTTTTTCCCCCCCCCCCAAAAACGGTTCCCTGTTCAAAACTTGATTATCACTTTTTTTCACCCTTCCCCCCAAAACCCCCCCCCCCCCCCCCCTTCAACCTTACTATATTAATTAAAAACAAAACCCCCAACCCCCCCCCCCCCCCCACTAAGACAGCCTACGGGCAAGTTTTGCGAACCGTACTGGGATCTTTGAGACGCAAGACTTTATTGCATCTAAAGTGGAAGCGTAGCTATTATAAAATGTACTTTATCTTAAGTCTTCCCATATCATTATTCCAACTAGTTTATAAAGTACATATTGCAGTTTATACTTAATAATTCATCATATTCAAATCCATTTTAATGTAATTTTGAGTTCATAGGCCGCTTTATGGTAAGTCAGTTGGATACGAACAGGCGTTAACTGCAAAAATGAGATATTATTTTCAGTTCATTGGCTGCTTTATAGTACACCATAGCTGTAATTCAGTTTGATACAAACATGCATTAATTGCAAATTGATTACCACGTTCCAAATATTGTGGCAAGGTGTTATACAATAAATGAATATTAGCTAATCTAAAAGTTAGTTCTACATCAATAAACTAGCTCATAATTTCAAGCTTTCAACAGCTTACCGGATAAAAGAGCTTTGAAACTAATTTAGGAAAATATTTTATCATATTGCATTCATGTCTCATCAGATTTGTCTATATAAGTATGGACCCATTTACCAGCAAGTTTTTCTTTTATTTCATCTTATAAATGATTATCAACAAATCGGCTCACTATCTATTTCAGTTTAAAAAGACTTAGTGTATCATTGGCTTGAAAACTACATAATTTATTGCCAGCATGTGTTCCATTAATAGATAATATCAATTAATGATAATATCAACACCATCATCTCAGAAATCATTTGCAGCCTTTACAAAGTAAGGAATGTATCTGCTTTTTAGCAGTATAATTTGTCAGTAGAACTAAGTGTACGAAATTCGGATAGCTTCGGCACTTTTGTTTATTGCTCTCTTTATGTTTTCTCAAGAAGGTAAGGTAAGGAGGGAGTCACCAGTTTTGCGACCTCTTTTCGAATTGGCCCTGGTCAAATTTCCGTAGAAGGTTCCAGTTTGTGTTGGCAATGATTAAAATTGCTATAATTCTCTTTTGACTAGCTTGAGTGATTGTTGAAATATAATCTGAAAATGCATGTGTCTTTAGGGGCTTGGTGTGAATCCGGTGCATGAACATGTCTACAGTGAGCGGCATGCATTTTGACACCACATTTTAGGTGCTTTTTCTTATTTAAAAGGGAGTTATCTTCACAATTAAGCTTAAATGAATTAGCATAAACTAATATTTGAGGTTATATGCAAGTATTTTATTTGTTTTTAAGTGTTTGTTTCTCAGGATATACAGTTGCTTACTACACAAATGAAATGCAGACTACTTTTTTCAGAACAGAACAATAAAAGTGACTGGATAATTGCACCAAGTACAGATAATACGTCAAATGAAGTGGAAACAAAGAATTTCACGGTAATTTCGAGACTTGTTTGTGTTTAAACAAATTATACGATATAATAAGCGAACATTTGACTTTTGAAAAATATTTTATTGTTTTTTTTTGTTGGTAAAAAAAAAAAAAAAAAAAAAAAAAAAAAAAAAAAAAAAACAACCCAAAAAAAAAAAAAAAAAAAAAAAAAAAAAAAAAAAAAAAAAAAAAAAAAAAAAAAACAAAAAAAAAAAAAAAAAAAAAAAAAAAAAAAAACCCCCCCCCCCCCCAAAAAAAAAAAAAAAAAAAAAAACCCCCCCAAAAAACCCTTATGACCCGACGTTCCTGAAAACATTTGACTTTGATTCTTTTAAAAGGTTAAAACAACCACTATTTGAAATGTACTTGATGGTCTTTCTTCGGTGGTACTATACAAACCCTTAAAATTGTATTCATTTTACACTTAATCTCAAATTTCTTATTACATTAATAAAAAACCCGTTTTTCCCTTTTTAAAAAAAAATGCAAAAACTGCTTATTTCAATGTGTCAGCTTATGAAAATGCCTACTGCTTTTGAATCTAACACATTTAATAATAATTCTCAATATATACAACATTCCATCTTTTTTGCTAGTATTTTAAACTAATAAGCAAATGAAATTACTAAAAAACGTAATTGTTTTCTTGTCACATTCTAATTAAGACCAATTTATGTCACTGGAGCCTTTTGACTACTTTTCTATATCTTTTTTCAGAGAGTGAACTATTTCAATAGAGAGCGAACAATTTGACTTTGTGCTTACTACCCCAGAAGTTGTAAAAAGTGATTAGAAGATCTGTTTCATTTTTTTAATTGTTTATTTCTCCGCTATTTTTAAACTAATAACAAGAAATTACACGTATCTTCTGTCCTCAATAAGACGAACTGTTACATTGAATGGATGCTATAATAGAGAAATTTATAAAATATAGAAGCGTTAGCTTCTATGTTTGATAAATTTCTCTATTTTAGTCTCGATCTGACTAAGAGTTTGTCCCAAGTGTCAATATGATATTGATAAGGGGGCTAGAGTATGTCGATTTTAAGATAGCGTGATGCATAGAATAACCTGTCAGAACAGAAGTTTGTAGTAAATGAACAGGCAGAATTTAACTTATTTTAGACATTTTCATTGGGTAATCAAATAGTCTTGTTTACATAGTTTGCTGCATTCGGAACTTGTACAGAATAAATCACTTAAAATATGCAAATAGCGAAAGAAATACGACTGAGACCGACACTATACGCCTGATATTTTTTATCCCCCCGCATTGGCGGAGGGGATATAGTAACGGGCTCCGTCCGTCCGTCACACTTTTTTCCGGAGCATAACTCCAAAAGCACTGAAGGGAATTACTTGAAACAGTGCAGTGCCGAAGAACCATAACTCTACCCTGCCTATTTTTTAATTACTCCCCTTTGTTACATTTTCTTGATTTTTCTTGTCCGGAGCATTACTCCAAAAGTATTGAATTACTTAAAACGTAATACAGTGATAGAGAAAAATGGTGGAAAGTACATGCAAAAACAACCATAACTCTACCTTGTCTAATTATACCCCGTCAAATACAAAAGTTTTATTAAAGCAGAAACCATACCATATCCATTCTCTCACCTCAAATTTCTTGATTAAAGAAAGAGCACTTGGCGGGGGGATGGCCATGTCTAACATGGCTCTTGTTTCAATTTTAAAGTGGTGTTTTTAGTAAAAGAAACAACGAAGTTCAAAGTAAGGCATTCACTTCTGATTTATATATCTACTCGTGAAAATTTAAAATTACTAAAGTTTTAAATATAGTGTAAATGTATGTTATTATCGTGGACATGAAATTTCCTTTATTTGTCAGGCTTATGTTATTTCTTTCTCCTAAAAATGAAAACAGCTTACTATTTGTCTCTTTTTAATAATTTCTCTTAAAAAATATACTTTTTTAATAGTTCTTATATGTTTTATAATTTACATTGTGTTCCTTACTTGACAATAATGTAGTATTACAAAAAGGGTAATGTTACTATGCTATTTTATTACTTCAGCTAGCACTGTATGTAGATGGATATTGATCTTACAATGAAGGCGATATAAACGTCACTGAACATCTCAGATGTATTGAATCGATTTTGTAGGACGTGATGTTAAAAAGAGATAGAAAAAGTGTATCAAATAGATGACGTAACATTTTGGTGATAATTTAACATTTCTGCAATGGTAAATTTTTAATGATTTCCCTATGTCTTTTGACCTCATACTCAGTTAACCATTTAGAAACCGCTTTCATTAAACTTTGTTTCGTAGGATTTCATATCCTAAATTAAATTCTTTGTCAAACGAAGTTCGTAGCAATCGTATTTGTAAATGTCTAGATCTGTAATTGTCTGTAGCTTTAACACGATACACAACGCTTTACGGACTCTTTTATACTGTATACTATGTGGCATAGGTTACAATTCTATTTAATTGTTAAAATGATTGTAAGGGAGCACATTTTTTTTACAAACCTCTTGCGCATAATAATAAAACTAACATTTGTATCATTGAATTCACAAATTTACAAGATGGTTATGTAACACGATAATAAAAAGGGGAACAAGACTTCGTTTTGCATTGCTAGTTATAACGGGTTAATATATCGAACACGCTGAGAATGAACCAATGTGCAATACTGTAACATCTCTAAGACTAATAAGCACTTGTTTTTCAGACACTGTTTATATAATGTTTAAGTTTTTCAGATATATTCATAGAAAAATAAATGCGAAACCATATACAGACCAGACTGCCAGGCAGATTCTGAGCATTGGAATTCTGGTTTAAACCGACACATGTACTCGCCAAGTGTAATTGTAAAATTGTCACTTTTTGGATATTGGGCACATGTGTTAATTATCAAACATATATTTCAAGATACACTTAGTTATTACGGGTGTGACATAAATGAAGACATTGATAAAGAAATTTCGTGGGAGGTATTAAAAGGGAACTTTGATATTACAATTTTATTCCTGTGGTGGTGACTTGATTGATGTGCCATGTGAAACATAATAACACACAGCCTTTGTAACAGAACATATGAATTTTTTGCATTGGGTGTTTATATGAGATAAAGGTGGTAACAACATGAGTGCGCAGTTCTTTTTTCTTTTTTTCGTGATAATCTTGTAATGGACAGTGAACTGAATGAAATTAAAGAGAAAGTTGCCGGACTTTGGGTACTTGATAGAACTGGCGGCAATTTTGATGAGGCTAAACAGGCAATGGATAAGCAATTTGTGATCATTACAGGTGACAGTACCATGCGATTATTTGTTCACATATAATAGTAATTTAAGCCTGTGCATATTTATTTGGTTTACATTGTATTTGTTTTTGTTACAGCATGCTTTATGATTGAGAATTGATCCTGAGGCGATTATCCCAAAGAATTTCGAATCGTCATATATTGTCTGGTTTAATTCGAATTTGTAATGGTAAATGCATTTGAGTTGTATTATCAAAGTTAACTTGTTGCATTTGAAATGAAGTTAATATAAACATAAGAGTCTTGAAGTATTCATTTGTAATGGTTGTGTGTGTTTATTTGTGACCTTTGGTAAATATTCATTTGTAATAGCAGTATAGTTGATACCGATATGTATTATTTTCTGCAAAATAATGAAGTTAAAAACATAAAACAAACAGAAAAATGTTGGTATCGATTTATTATCACGTTAATTTCATTTGTGAATACCAAAAGTAGCTATTTTCAATCGTTACTGCGTCATTTTTCGTTGTCCTATCGGTGCAATTGTAACGTAATATTACACCGAAGCCGAAAATGTTCCTTTATATCTTCACTACATTGTTTTTCGATATATATTGGCAAAAACATGATACTAAATACAAACAAACTCTTTATTAAGTGTTATTTGGTTATGTAAACTACTTTCTTTTAAGTCGACGGTTGAAATATTGAACTGGATATTTCTGGCTAATGTAGCCGAGAATAGGAACTTAAACATATTTAGTATATCGAGAACGATGTTGCAAGAAAGTTAGATTGTGAAACGGTCATGTCAATGGCGAGCTAGGTAATCCTGATTATTGTAATACTATTGCATAGTCAAATTGACAGTGTTATTACATATAACTGTTTCTTGTATTCGACAAGAAACGAACTGCTACATTTATAACCAAATTAGGCACAGTCAAATGCTTTTGATGATGAATTTGCCAGCCATAACAAAAGTTTCACTTTGAGTAATGAATTGTAAGCTGTCGACACTGACTAAAACAGTGAACAATAAGATACCAATGATGTTTTTTTAATATGATGTTGACATAGCTAATCACATTTTTAGGACTTTCTCTTTTTGCAAATGTTTAAGATGTTATACATTGATAGATATATTTATCATTAGATTATAACACCTTTCGGCAATACATTTACACCTGTTACAATCTCAGTGATTAAATCACACGTAATCTATTTACAAATATCTGTAACGGCATTCAAAGCGTATGTCGACAGAAATTAACGAGCTTCCTATACAATTTATTTTTGTAGATCAAGATCAATAAAAGCTTTTAAAATATTCGTATTCCTTCAGGAGAAGCCTTACAGATGATAATATATCTTAAATGCCAAATTAATTAAAAGCGTTTAGCACAATTTTTTACCACTAGTCTTATAATAGTTGGACTTAATACAATTTTTGTGACAATTTGCCATTGCGTAAAAACAACATATGCATGAGTATTTTTCTGTAATACATTGTCAAGAGTCGTTTTTATACCTGCACCATAATATCAACGGCCGCTTGATTTGGATCTATCTTAAAAACATTAAACCATAGGATATTACTGTAAGGGATACTAAATAGAGTGCGTGCTTTCTCACTGTATCATCTATAGATTTAACATCCATAAAACTACAATCTTTTTCTTAAAATCTTGTTATGAAAACCTGCAAATAACTGAGGGCAAAAACGACTGAAAGTACAAAAATCAGTGTAAGTTATAAACCAAAAGTTGCAATGGGGAAAAAAACCTGCTTTATATTTCTTGGTTTGTAATATTGTGGCTAACAGGTGAGTATATTGAACACAGACACAATGAACCAAGGTACACTATAGTTTACTTATTTTTAGACTAACGAGCAAGTTTCCGAAGAATTCTGTGTTTCAGAATTGTAGAGTTGTAAGTTTAAAAGCCTAAAGTTCTCTAGGACAATTTCCTGATGCATTTATTGAGAGAAAGAAACGGGAAGCCAGATATAAATCAGACTTAGTACCAGAGATTCTGAGCGGAAACGTAACTGGTATTGGAATTCTTGTTTATAATGACACTTAGGCTCACCACATCTTATTGAGGAATTGACACTATTTCCGAAATTCCCAGTGAAAAATTGCACACACGTGTTAATTATTCGAATGGCATTTCCGTCATAATCCTTTTATGGAAACGACACAAAGGCAAGACATGGATTAAGAAATCACGTGGGAGCTATTGAAAGGATATATTGAATACTACAATATAATGCTTGTGATTTTGGAATTTTTAAGGTCTGGGACGGTAGTGTTGGATGAAAACTAATTAACCGCTTTAGATAAGTTGACAGAATCTACGAATTATCATAACGAACTCAGATAATCATCCTTCGGGGGAATAAAGGATTTTTTTCTATTTTAAGGTACTTTTGTGACATAATAAAGGGGGAAACTCTGTCAGTACTTCTTCTAACTTTATTAGTTCATGATATTTATATAATGGAAAGTGAAATAAAAACGAAGCTTGCTGGAGTTTGGGTTCTCGATAGAACCGACAATTTTGACGAGGCACTAAAGGAAATGGGTAAGAAAATTTCTATAATCTTACAGGTGACAGTAGCACACATGATTATAACGTGAGCAGTTTGCATATTACTTTGGTTTCCTTGTAGAAATTGTAACAAAAATATTTATTAGTGAACGTTTTGAAAGACCGACTTAAGGCATTCTTATGTATCTACACCATTATCAGTTCTAATCTATAAAAATGCTTTATCGAAAAAATAATCACTTTCTTCTCACTTCACGTAAATGTTGGAGTATTTTACTTTAATTCTATGATTTTTAAATATCACAGCTATGTTTAAGATTGATTGAAGACTCCCATTCCTGCAATATACGTTAACTTCTCCAAAATACAGTCTTCTTGACTTATGATCAGTGTTCGTACTGCAAGGTAGGATAGAGAAGCCAGAGAGCGTTCGGGTTATGTCCGACACTCTCTCCCTACAGCACGATGTTTCCCTTTAAAATGTTGGCCATTATATGTAACAGTAGTTAGATTCTATTACCTTTTCATGATTTTATTTATTTATAGTTGACTTTTTTATCTCGTTTCTCATCTCTTTTGGCGTATCGGGTTTTGCGGAAAATGATTAATGTTATTAAAGCGATTTACGTTCATCTGCATTATTCAACTTGGAATGAAAATTAAATAGATTTTCTCTATATTACTATCTTCATAACAATGTAGTTGCACTTTTCACATTTACATGTCTAACTAGACGCGACTTAATAGATAACAAGAATAAACTCTATTCTCGACGGGAGACGAACTCATAACATTTCTAAGCGAGTTTTATAAAATTTGCTTTCATATTTCAAAACATTTTATCATTTTTCTTAAAAATATCTAAATATAATTTTACATAATACTGTTATTTGTAAATAAACATAATTATCTTAACTTATTACTAATAACTTGACGCGTTTGGCTAATGTATTTTTCCGGACATTTCGAACTCTAGCTGAGCTATCACTAGGGTATAGTTAATGTGATATTACTTGGTGCCAGATGGGAAACCTAAGCAACACATTTAATGATACAAATAATGATAATCACCAAACATGTAAGACTCGAACTAAACTAGAATTCGTCGTGTAATAATGTGAATACCAGAATCTACTGTAAATTCCAGTGTTTACAACACTTCATAAATTGTATAATGACGGACTCCAAGTTATTTGCGATTTTTCACTTTTGTTGTTATTAGTCTGAATAATAAAAAGCCCTATTTAGATGATTTCTTTTCCCCATTCCTTTGAAAACTCATTTCGGGTACTCATCTCTTGAGATTGGGTAAGGACATATTGCGTTGAATAGCATACACAAGTGTCTTATGCGCTTGAAATTTTAACACAATAAAGACACTAATACAGTCTTGATAGAAAACATAAATGGCACAAAAAGAGCAAGAGAACAATCGGAAAAAGAAAAACTGAAGTTGTGATTCATGTAAAATTCAATTTCTGACGTTATGAAATTACGGGAAGGTGTTTCACAAGCAATACCTTCGAATACTTGTTACCATAACTCCTCAAAAAAGCAGAACTGTAGTAGTAAACGTGATGTGATAGGGGTTTTCCACTCATATCACTATTAGTTTTTGATTCTGTTTCAGACGAGAAAATAAGAGAAAATAGATATGTTCTTGTTCATTAAGTAAAGTTACTTTTGAATGCCACATTGTTTGTTTAATGTTTCATTAATACGCTTTCAGTTAACATAAACACCTATTCACACTAAAATGGCATAAATTCCTTTCTCAAACTGTGGCATCTCAATAAAATGAAAAAGTTTTGTATAATTATCTCAAAATACCCGAGATATGTGTAAAGTTTGCACATAAACTTTCATCCATAATTATGTAACCTATGAAGTTATTCCAAAACTAGACATGTTGAATTATTTAATAGAAAGAAGTATAGGGGAAATCGAGCTAGAATTTCTTCGAGTTTGCACAGTAGGTTGAGTAAAGTATATATTTTACAAAATGGCCGTCAGTTATTGTAAAAGAAAATTAAACTGTATTTATATTTACCTTAAAGAAATTGGGATAGCATCAGCAGCAATGTTTGTACTTTGTAATCTGTATTCCCTGACCGAAAGTCTCATAAGTGAAGGCCTTACAACTGTTTTAATATATAACAGTCATATCAAAGTAAAACAACTCGATTGCAGAGAATCACCCACTAAAACATTAATATATCAATAACTGATATATTTATATCAGAAAAACATCGTATATTGGATTTGCGTATTCTATGGAACTATTACTAAATGAAAAAGTAGATTTAGTTGTTTTTTTTTCTCATATTTTATATAATCAGGTGGCCTTTTTTAGACTATTGTTATACCAGGAGTTGTTTATTTCTATCACCATTGTTTCATAACAAGGAAAATCTAAATCATAATGATTATACCATCATTAATCTGATAATTAAGATATGATTATCAGTTTATCTACTTTTTCTTACCGTGTTTCAGCTGATGTATTTCATAAAATAATCACCAAACTGAAATAATTACAAATAATTTAAAATCGTGACTGATACAAGAAATGCAGGACTCTTCTTTGACTTTCGCATTTATTGCACATTTGACATATCGGTTTCCATTGATTGGCGTATCTAAGATGCTTACAGGTATCTCAATAGCATGCATCAAATCATTCCACTAGACTTTCACCTTAAATAGAAGCGTTTCTTACCTTGAACGGCAGTGTCTTGTAAGAAGACACGCCAGTTGTGAATGACTAAAATAGTTAATTGAATTAAAGAATGGGCAGTGACTTAGAGGAGATACGTGAGCAACTTGTTGGTAACTGGGCACTTGACAGGACAGAAAACTTTGATGAAGCTCTTGAAGCCATGGGTAAGTAGAGGGTCTTTAATCACACAAATGATTGCTGCGATGTTAAACGTTTGACGTTTATTTCAAATGGTTAAGATATTTCTTGTACTTAAAGACAATTCGACATATAGATGTTAAGACGTAGAATTTCTTGTTTTCTTTTCAAAAATTAAACAGAAATAAAATGACAATACACTTACTTGTGTATCGCTGCCTTTAAAATGCTTGTAGCAAGGTTTAACTGCTGTGATGTGAGCAAAATCGTTGCTGTACAAAGCCTGTTTTAAAAATTACATAACTGTATTTACACAAGTTTGTTATTATCTTAGAAAATGAATATGACAAGTTGAATAATACAGAAACCTTTTAATACTTTGATAGGACTCCTGCAATGAAATATACTAACTACTTTAGCAGATAACTAGTAGTATACTGCCATTAATGATGTTATGTAACTAAATTAGTATTGCAAGAAATACTTGAAATAGAAAATATTTCATTAGCTCATTAACAGACACATTATTGTCATCATTCAATTATTTCAATATAGATATACAGCAAAGTAACATTCAAATCTTTGAATTTACGGTATATGTAAAGTTATTCATAAAACACTTATAATTAAAAAACTCATTAAATTCATAAGGTGTTTTTTTTCTAGAGTTTCTGGATAGCAAGTAGATATTTCTTCAATAACAGTAAATTACGACATATAACTATTACTATTGAGATCACATCTGTTCATAAGACAAGGAGCACACAAAACCAGATTGATATCCGCGAATAAGCTCTACTCTGATATTCAAATGTACTCCTATTTTAAAATATTGATAAATATATGTTATTCTCAGCATTCATATGACCAGCTTCACAGCTATATTACAACTCTAAAACAATTTATATTCCATTTAATCCAGGTTTTATCTGCTTCGGTCTCAGGATATTAGTTTTACAAATAATTTAATACGTTTTCCAAATGATTTTTTTTGAATAAATTGATTGCAAGCATTCATAAACATTGAACTTCTAAGTGTGTGCAAATTACTTGTCATTTTAGTTGTGCCGTAATATGTTTGTTTCATTAGTCTAATCTGTTTCTTTTATCTTATTGTAGATGTTAAAGACTTTAAATGATCGGGAAATGTACTTATTTGTTTCAAGCTGGATACCATGTTTTTATTGACAAAATTATAATTACATGTTTTATATTAAAGTCTGTACAGATAGTGCATAAGGTTAGTTATAATAGATGTGCTAAACATGTATGTGGTTAAAACAAAGTTAAAAATGATTCTTATTTTCCATTTGTTTTTGTTTTAAAATGTGTGGTCAAACTTATATTATACTAGTGTATTAACCATTAGAACATCAATAAATATCCTAAAATATATTTTATTACCTGAAAGGACGAGAGTTATTAGGCTATTGCAATAAGATACTTTTATTCGTTGAATATTGTGAGTAGGTATATTGTCGACGGAACTGATATCTAAGAGACTTTGAAAGCTAGATGTGATTTTAATTTTTAAAAGCTTAATCGAAAGTCGCACATCCATGCTTGATATTCCATTAAAACAGTTTAATAGCTGCGTAATCAATAAAAGTTAATATAAAACACAAATATTGTAATGAGTTATTGCTGCGTAATTCAAAATAGTAGAGAGTACATAATTATATAAGATTGATATCACTAAACTAATATAAGCCACGTTTTCACTAAAAGAGAATATGACGTCACGCACCTGACCTTCGGTCCAACGTCAAGCATGTTCGTAACTATCGACCGTATGGTTTTAGACTTGCATAAATTCACTCTGCTGGAAGATGTACAGAACGTTTTTAAGAGCTGCTTATTATGCTTGACAGGTTACGTAAGAATAAAAAAGAGGTTGTTCTTCTTTTTGTTACAGAAGTTTTATGAAAGAAGTTTTAAGCAAGCGTAATTAAGAATTATATATACAGTTTAATACATATAAATATAATATATATAAAGATGTATTTGTAGAATTATCGTAGAAGTTTTATGCCCGTTTCAACTGTGATTTACCTAACCATCGTTCCTGGGAGACCAGAAACGATCCAAGTCATCCGTAAGAAACCGCCATCTTTGTCACATAAGGTGGCATGGTCGGTAACAGGACTCGAACTACCGACCCTCAATCAATTAGAGGTTACAGTGATTTTAAGTGAGCGACTCTATCGCTCAACTACATAGGCGGGATACAGATTCAATATCTGTAATTAGATTTAATTTGTATTTAGTTGCTTATAGAAAAAACACATGTAAGAAATAGGGTGAATCCAATGTTACCCCCTTGGCTTTTAGTTCTTATTTTACAACTCTAGTAATATTACCGATGAAGTTAACCGTCATTTACCCAACGTTGATGTTTATATCGAAAATACATGACAAAAATAGAGCGCATTATTTTTTTCGCTAAAATGACACAAACATTAAGAAACGCTTTCTGACAACACTAGCGACAAAAATCTGAAAGAAATGAGCATAGATTTAGACTTAATACATCACAGTGTTATTGTTCAATACGTAAAGTTATTATTCGTTTTATATGAGTACCTGAAGTGCTAATGAAACATAACACTATTGTTGTACAAACCATTACTACATCAATATATTTATTTTATGAATGTCATTGCACTTTATAAAGTAAACAACATGAAATTGCCGACATGCTTAACTCATTATTATCATCGGGAAATGTTCATTTCAAAGACTCTCCTGAATAAATGCGATAATGCACTGAATCATTCTTCCGTATGAAATGTTTTTTTAAATATGGCATGAGCACGAAGCATGTTAATTATGGTAATTATACACGATACTTACTATACTCATTAAAGCAAAAGTCTGCGACGCATTTCACAAATTAATTCTATTTACACATGCTGTTTAAATTTTGCGACGTTAATAAACAGAACACTGGTATTTCATTTTGCTCTCAATAACATGTTTCCACATATTCATTTGAATCATTGAGTGAATACCTGGTTTAGTAAAGTTGAAACATTTTTAAAGGATTGTATTTTTAACCAGTCTTCCTTTAATCCGTAGCCATTTGACCTTGTTCCTCGTTTGAATCAAAGAAAGTATTAAAAATACCAGACTCACAGGGTTAGGCTATCAAAAGGGAAGATGGGAAATTTAACACTTCCTTCTAAAGGAAGTAACTAACTAGATAACAGTATGACGATTACATGATTTTATCCAAATATATAGCAATATAAATTAGATTTTCAAAATTGGAGTGAATTGCAATTAAAATGATTCTTTGTGAATTAAAAGCAACAGTACTCGAAATGATAACAGTAACCAGAATGAGAACAGTGTCCAAAATGATGACATTTTGTTTGTTGTAGCTAGGCATATTTCCAATCATTGCTACGAATTTAGCAAGCGACAAACACATTGAAGTGTATAACACTAGCAAAACTGCGTCATTTAAAGATACATCAAATTATACAAGATACTAACAAGAAACCATTTAAGGTAGATGTTATATGGCATTTCAGCTAGCAAAAGCTGTTTGTCTTGTATCTTAAAGAATTGCATTGACTGTGGTATGCACTATGCACTGGTACCATGCTTCGTCAATTGATCAATTTCAGGAAACAACTTTACAGCTTGGCTAATATAAACTGAGCTTGAGCATGTGATTTATAACAAATGTAACAGGTAACTGTGCAGCTTGAAATAATTGAAAACTATCATCAGCTCAGCAATCATACAGACATAAACAACCTACTTAGTTACAGTAAAGAAATAAAACAGACGATCTCATATAATGTACATCATTTACAGTTAATGACTCAAGACAGTTTTGCGATTATATGAAGTATCTGTATTCCTTTATATATACATGTATATGCTTACTTATGCTCATGCCGCTTAACCTCTTATAATAAAACGAAGACATTAGTGAACGAGAATGTCAATCAGTACACTTGAGACCGACTCCATTTACCTGCATACTTTCATTTGTAAAAGCTACAAAAATATCAAGTTTCCAAAATGACAGTACGCCTTTGAATGAAACGGTATGCTTCTCGAAACATTAGTTTTAAAATACATGTTTTATAGCCTTGTGTGTTACATACTGCAGCTTTTGAAGTATTCTATAATCTAAGCAATCGTAACAAACATGTTTCTATTTCATGACCATTTCAACCATTAAATTTGTAAAAATCATCCATAATATTCACTCCCTCTGTTTTCACCCGAAGGTTTTATTTTACTTATATGAGTACTCGAATTATATCAGTTGGATTTTATGAGATCTTAAATGTCAACTTCGTTACGGAAAAACTGTTACAGAACTGCCTTTCAAATTTGTAAATGTCAAGACGGCTAACATTTTGCATAAACCTGTTGATATTTAATTCCTTTGTTCCATGCACTTTAGAGACACATACTTACTATCCAGTTCTTTCAAAGGTATACCGTGTACTGTTGCAAACTCCTTTTGTAGAATTTGATTAACAAACAATGTCGCAAAATGTATGAAAGATGGACTAAGAAAAGACAGTGGTAAATTATTTTAATCTTTTGCAAAATTACATTAAGTAGTGTTTTTAATAGGTAAGATAAACTTTAATTTTAAAGTTTATTTTGCAGTCCTTCTATAAACACAATTTATCATTTGTCCCATTGCAAATACCTTCGCCGTTTTTGTAGCATATTTCACAGAAATCGTATACTGCTTAGGATGTTGATGTTGAATTAAGGAGACTGTCATTTGAAGATTTACAACTAGCTATAAATAGTAACAGTTTCAATGCTAACTACTCAATGCAACAATGACAGTTTTCTCGAAACATATGACGAAGACAAACTCTCAAAAATTCAACAAAGCTCAGACTAAGTCAATTATTAATTGGGTAATATGAAAGCATATGCATCATCAAAGATATCACACCTTTGTATCCTTTTTTTCAGGACTGAATATTGTGTTCCGAAAGCTAGCAAGTCATGCGAAACCAAGCATGGAAATTCAAGTAGAGGATGGAAAGGTGAAGATCTTAGCCAAAGCTACATTTTTCACACAGACCATGGTATTTCCGATAAATGAACCGTATGACCAAGAATTTGAAGGAATACAAATGAAAGTAAGAATTTATATATAACTATTTAAGATACTAAATAGTTGCGTTTAGCAGCTTTCGGGTATTTATCCAGACTAAAGCATGAATAAACTGAATGATACAGATACTGATTCTACATAAGAGTGCTATTTTTTCATTTTTTATTATGAAAACACATAAACATATCTCGAAAACATTTAAAAAATTATATTAAAACTTTTTAGAACATAGAGTTGTGACTGACCGATTGTATCTTTGTAGTTCAAACCATCTGTATGCATTGTGTACTGTTTCGAAGGTAAATTCATGAGTGTTTTAATTTCTCTTTCTACTATTTGGATCATTAGAACTTCCCTCTCGATAAAGATAACTTTAATTAGAATAGAATTTCCTAATACCAGTCAAATAATTTATTTCGCCAAATTTGCAGATTTAAATTAAACCTAACCGTGACATCGAGCACGGTATGTTTCCTTTCATTCATTTCTTTTAAAAAAGGGATATTTTTACTTTCATGGCCTTTCAACATTTCATGAGAACTACTGGAGTGGCTACAAGAAATAAACTTTGTATAGTCTTAGAAATGTTGAAAATCTGTGTATCAGAATGCAGGAACCTTTCGACAGGTACAAAAACGCAATGACATCACCCTCATTACGGAACTGATTAATGAAATGTGACATTTGAATAACGTAATAAACTATCTGTCATCCATATTTGTCCCTGCGTTTTCAGTGTTGCCTTTGATTTGACAAAAGGTGGCTATTATGTTTATCTATGATGAATGGATATCCTATAATTTGGCGCTTTGATTCGGTTAGTAATAGATTTTATGTTAAAGTGTATCAGTTGTAAAATATTCTATCTAAATCATTGATATATTGTACTGTTGCATGGATTGTTTAGACTCGACATATTAATGCCTTAGCGCCACTGTTTGCATAGACTCGATGATATACAATGTACAATTACTTTCTGAATTATAACTTCTTGATTACACTCTATTGTTCACGTTGACTATTCAAATAGTACTTGAATACGATACATTTCGTTCGATTACTTTATCCTATATGACAGAAACTTTACAATTCACAATCCATAGACCAAGCACAACATTTTTATACAGACATTATAAGTCTGAATCTTAAGTAAAACCTACTATTTGCCGCTTTTTTATAATTGTTATTTTGTGATAAACACTAACTTCTTTTGCACCAGAAATAAAAAGTAATGTCTTGTACAATCTAATAAAAGTTGTAATTTCAATGAAATGTGATGGCAGATACATTGAATAATAATTACCTTTTTAATAAGTGTATGCACAAAGTAATTGTCTTCTATTCTTCTATTGGGAAATTTAGAAAAATGTTTAGGAGAAGTGATCAGTCAAGTTTTAAAATAGGATTTTCACAGGCCAGAGAAATACACGGGGAAAGTTATGCAGCTCCAGTGGAGTCCTAAAGGCCACAATGCTAAATTTATAGTTATGTTAACTATATATATCATGTTAACTGTGTGTGTAAAGGAAATGCTTTGCGTTGTTACGTAGTGACAAACATATGGCGAAATATTAAATGTGTCCATATCAAAGAGAATAGCCTGTTCATGACGTCACTAGTTGAAATGTGTAGTACAAATTGCTGTATAACTTAGGCTGTCATGAAGCTCATATTATCAAAAATGAAGTCGTCCGGAAAATAATTGATAACATACAGACACTTACGAGTGTCTCCCCATGGATTCATTTATACAGGCTAAATTTTCCCGAATGTGGTTTTATATTTATTACAGTGTTTCACAAAGTGGGAGGATAACAAATTAATTACGGAAGCTACTCCCGTAGAACCAGGGAAACACAAACCGCAAAAGTTTCATAGAGAACGAATCAATGATGAACTAGTCCAGGTAATAATATGTTGGTTTGAAAAGTATGACTTAGATCAACCAAGTAAAGGTAAAGTGTTGTACACAGAGGAAAATATTAACAGAATATGAAGTATCTTTAATAGATAAAACCTTTGCTTTAAACTTAAACTATTCAACTTTATCATTCTGAAATATAATCGTAAGAAGTAATTAGTTAACAGTTAAAGTCTCCTGTATGGTACTTCTTTCTGCCATCGACGAACTTTTCGCTTAAATAAGGGGTTAAGGGGTGTTGGTCAATCGTATCAACTTCTTGTTGTAGAAAAAAATAAAAATAATGGTTTTACGTCTGTATTAATAAAGAAAAAAGACCAAAAAAAAAAAAAAAAAATGAAAAAAAGAAAAAACACACGAAACAATCAAATTGTTCATTGCATCTGTCACTTTATTTTTTTCCAGATAATACTTTCTTTACATAGTACATGTTCAAAAGTTGTATACATGATACTTGTTTATTTAACTTTTCAGACAATGTGGATTGGAGATGTTGTTTGCACAAGATGGTTTAAGCCACAAACGTAATGAAAGACTGCTTTAGACATACTTCATGCTATAAAACGTGCTTTCCTTCTGAAGTTGGTTAAACAGACAATTGCACTTATCGGCGAAATGATTTTGCATATTCTATTTATAGATTTCATTTTTTATCGTTTCATCGTTATTTTTAATCAATTTCAAGATGGCGTCCGTGCTAGTTATTGCCTCAAATGAAACACAGATATAATATACCAATGAAACAGTTAAAGAGGTAATCATCTGTTTTATGATTATAACAGTGCATGGTTCATTAAATTCACTGGAAAAACCTTAGCCTATTACCTGTGCTTTCAAGAGCTGCACATATGCGCAGTGCATACATTAAAATTGAACTATGCATCTCCAGCTCCAATGGCTTACTCGAAGAAAACTATAAAAATGTTAAAACCCCATCGCTAAATAAACAACTTGCAAATGTTAAGACATTAACAGAACTAATTTGCCAAAGATTATTTGTGGTAAAAGTGTATGTGTGCTTTATTTCTGTTCCGCCCTTTTATGTAGCTGGTAAAGTACCCCATGGCTGGATATTATATTATTTCATGACATTTCTATAAATTGACCGTGTTAATCTGAATATCTGCTTATAGACTAATAAACCTAACACAAAGCGGAGGTGGATTTCGGAATGATCTCTATACGCAAGATTGGCCTTCTTCCCATTTTTACATCTTTTATATATCATTAATGGGTTTTCGTTCCGTCACGAGAACAACAATGATCCATGGATTCCTTTTTTTACTTGATAATTCCCTCAGCAAAAACAAGAATGCACCCATGTCTTTAAGGATATGCTATATTCGCATAAACTCTTATCAATTTAAGATTTGGAAAATAACGTGACTTTGAAATACTTTAGTTTTGTATTTATACGCTTATGAACACAAGAATAACCAAAGCATAACCTCCTTAAGGTACCATACATGATTTTTTTTGTTGATGTTTATATGCCATTTCACTTAGTAGGGATTACTGTTTGTTTCACTGTCCAATAACTTGGCTGGTGGGGTAACAGTGCGACCATCAACCGGATTAACCCATTTCCAATGAAAATATGTTTGATGTCTCCTACTTTGTTCCTTTAATTATAAATTTTTTCCTCGAAAGTTTGCTTTTTCTGCCAGACCACATGACAGCATATATTGTATGACGTGTTTTTGAGTTTTGTTTGTAGTATTTCGTGTGTGAATGTCTGTGTGTTGGTGGTGAACTTCTGGGTGCTGTGGGGTTCGTTTTGGAACGTAAATGCATTCCCTGTTTGATATGTATTTTTGTTTTTAGTTTGGTATTTATGCTTATGAACAAACAATAACCATAGCATAACCTCCTGAAGGTAACCATGACATGATTCTTGATTGATCTTTATATGCCATTTCAATTATAATTAGTTTGTTTCAAATAATTTGCTTTGCTGCGATCAACATTACCATAAAATAAAATATGTTTATGTCTTCAACTTCACTCTTAGTATAAATATTTTCAAAAATGTGACTTTTTTGAGCATACGTCTTACAACATAAAGTGCTCCATTTTAAATTCTTGTTTCTAGTTTCTGCAGTGTAAATGTCTCAAATAGGAAGCGCTGGAACCAAATCAATTTTAAGGGCAGTGCTGCAACATTTTTAATAATATTGTCGTGGTAACCATTACAGTACTCCAAACGACATTTGTGCGATGCCATACATTTACAATAGTGTAATTATAGCCTCGCTAAAGTTTTGGTAATATAAATTATATTATTAAATTATGTCAATTTAAGTAAAAGTATTTGTTTCAACGGTAACTGAGAGCTAGCAGCTTTAAGCGCAGTTTACATTGAAAGCGTAAATACAACAATATAATTTCAGAGTATGTCCTTTGATTATTATTACATGTATTATTATTATAATAATTATTATTATTATGATCATTATTATTATTATTAGGTATTTTAATCATTATTGACCATAAATAAAAACAAAACTAGTTGATTATCAACTTATAATTTAGTGATAAAGTTATCATAACCACATATGTGCAATAAAATGTTGTAAAAGATGCCAGTACTAATTTATTTCAGCACCCTCTGTAGCTGTCAAGATTGGGTTCAAACTTGTGGTGTCATATCGCAACAAGATTTTACGTCATTGTTACATTAACTTAGATGCAATTCACAGCTAATGAAATAAAGCGAGGCCTAATATACACAGGAACAGATGAGGCCGTAGACACACACATATGTCTTATAAACTTTTTCGAAATTAAAACATCGAATTGTGAATAAAAGAAGACAATTAATAGCACAACAAACCTGTTACTGTAACAATGCAAGTGATAGAATTCTCTATTATAATTGTCAAAGTAGGTCATCATTGCTGATATGTTGCTCTTGTATCCCAAGATCTCTCTTATGCTTTTATATAAAAAGTCTTTTTTTCAAACAAAGCCTAATATTGTTTCACTAATAAATTAAAGCAAAAACATGTTAACAATAGACGACGGTAGAATGGCCATTGATTAACATGCTCTGTGAACACATGTACCACTGAAGTTAATAAACCGGTTCTTTTGCAGTTCTGGTTGGTTTCAGGTGTCATATACACTGCGAAAACGAATTGAAAACATAGAAAAAATTCGAGCGTATACTACATCGTCGTACACCCACGGAATCTCCATGTATGGAGAGTCAACAACCGTGGGTGTTTGACGATATGCAGTGTAGCGGAGTCAACAACCGTTGGTGTCCGATTATATGGAGCGTTGCGGAGTCAACAACAGTGGGTAGCGTGGCGGAGTCAATAACCGTGGGTGTTTGACGATGTTTATTAAGACTCGCTCTCAAATGGGTTATGTATCAATTATGTAACTTCTGAACGAAACGTGTTGAAGCTAAGGGAGATTACTCTTAATGTAACTAGTCCCAACTTGCAGTCGTTTAACAGAAGATTTCTAAAAAATTTAACCGATTGCAAAAGGTCTGAAGCACCCCTAGTACTTACAATAACTGAATTTGTTTTAGGTGCTAATTAAAGATATCTGAATATCTGTCAACATCTTAATATTTAATGAATATTACAGTTGTTGTGATATATTAATCGCTGTACGCGTGCCTGTCACAGTGTGAAACTGTCGGAATAATGCTATAAATAGAAAAGTTATTAACACCTATATGATGTTCACATCAGATTACCAGTTTTATATTTTATTACGTAAAGTTTTCGTTCGTTGCCTTTTATGCATCATCAAATCTGTCTGTCTAAATGAACCCATCATCAACAGGATTGTCTTTATATAATCCATTATATTACTTTTTGATTAATGTTCCTCTATTAAATCCTCCCACTATTTCCAGAATCACATAGAAAATTAATTTCACGCAGTAGCAAAAACAATGAATTCTCATGGGCAGAGATAATTTACGCACGTTGAACTATGAACATCATCGTAGCGTAGTATACGCGCAATTGAAATCAACAACACTTTACACTTGGTCATACACGTTCAGTTATGATAAATCACGGCCAAGTATCGTGATTTCAAAATGTTCATCAAAATGTTCATACATAAAATATGTTTTGTTTGTTTATTCTGATTAATTAATTGGACACAATTTTATCATACTTAAATATGAAAAATGCAACGTGTTTCCTACCCAATGTTATAAAGTAGAATCCTTCCGAATGTTTCATCTAAGAGGCACTGCCTATGAAAGCAATACGAGAAATAAACGAATCTGTGAAAGATGCCTAACTGTTCAGAAGAATGAAGCTAAATCTGATAATGTTTCGTACTAGTTACAAAAATATGTGTTGGATATGTCACATGGAACGGCTGAAAAATAAACCCTAATATGTGTGATAAATTTCGTGCATTGTCTCACATGCTTCCAACTTCTAAAATAGCTTTTAATATTATCTTTAATATCCGAGAGTTAATGTAAAGTGCCAGTTTACCGCCTTTTTTCTTCAGAAATCCCATCTGCCTTTACATAATATTGAATGCAATTGCTTAGTTACCAATATAGGATGTAGTATAACACTTGTCAGTAGTTAGCACGATATTCGGATTGTTTTGGCATTGCCGTTTATTGCTCTCTTCACATCATATTAAGAAGCTATGCAACAGGTATCTGGAGGTACTTAATATCACATTAAATCTGTCTTCTGTAATACACTTGTCGTTCTTTATTGTATGATTATGGAATATGCTGTGCAGAGTTATGGTTTATGATCCTTGTGTCTGCATATTTAATCTGTTAATTAGTGTTTTACAATAGTTTTAAGTCTGAATGTACAGTTGCTTGTTATACATTTTATGAAATACTTTCACGTTTTTATCTAAAATTTCTTTTAATTGGTCAATATTTAGATTAACCTTTTCCCTGTCTTAGTACTAGTAGGTTTGATTAATACTGTGTCACTGATGAAATGACTTAGCCAAACGGGTTGTTAATATCATATCAAAACTATTTTGTAAGACACAGTTCAGGTTGCTTTAGTTACAACCCTATCAAAGTAAGTATATGTCATCATTTAAAGTACTTAAGCATTTTAAATTTTTTTTCCCTATTTTTCTATCATTTATTCCTCTGCTGCTTTTTATCGAGAATTGTTTTGGCATCTGTCTGCTTTGTTCTCATAATAGTTGTATTTGCGTTTACGTTGTCCGTACGTGTTAGTTTCCACTCCTTCTTCAAGCTGATGGAAAAAACGAAACATTCTAATTGTTTCAATATTGGGTGGCGTGAAACCATGAATTCAGAAGCACGGCAGCGTACTTATTCCAGTCATAAAATGCGTACTTTGTACATAGTTTTATCCTACGGGTAACAATATTTTGTCTTTGAAGATTATTTTATGTCATAACGATTACAAAACGTGTCTATGATTCTTCATCGTACATTGCACCTGCATCATGAAGATGAGTACAAGGAAATGAAATGGTAAGTGATATTACTAAGTAGACTGAGTTTACAAGATCACTGATATGCTTCAGTTTGATCAATAAATATGCCAAAGCAAATGCATCTGAATTTAATAAAACTTACTTCAGTTTGTTCTTCAAAGCGCAGCAGGTTTAATTTGATCAACTTATGTAATGATAAAGTACCATTACATGTTGAAGTAATTGTGAACGAAGATCATTCTACAAAGAAGTTAATGATAAGCTTATTAATGAGCAAATTTGATAATGTTCAGACTTAATGAATGCAGATTAGGGAAAGTTACACACTGTATATTACAGGAGTCGGTATTACTAGTTATCCGAGGGGTTAAAGCTAAAAGGAACTATGTGGATAGAAAAAGGCTCATTGTACCTTTTTGCTTTAACCCGTCGTAAAATTAAAATAAAAACTTATCAGGGTTTGTCATCATTTGATAAAAATACACACCCTATGTTGTTAATTATAAAACTGAATCAATTTAGAATAAATGCAATGATGTCATTTTAGTGAATATCCACAACATAAAGCAAACACGACAAACCTGTGGAAATTTACTAACCTCGCAATTCCAACCGTTGAAAATAGTGGGCTGAAAAAGGTGTATTTTATGTTAAGATGTCTACCAACAGCATCATACTTTTTCATTCTATCAACCCAGTGCAATTCTTATCCATTGTTGTCACATCTATTTCAAGATTTTTGTTTAGTAACATAATTCAAGCTTTCACGTAGACAAAGTGGTTATCTCATGTAGACTGTCCACTATGTACTTGGGAGCTAGTTGTCAAACATAATCATACTGTTTTATGTTAACTTTCAAGCCTTATTCGAAAGGCAGACGGACTGTCAAGAATATCTTTTCACCTCTGTCATCTGAGCAGAGACTAGAATTTTTTTGAGCTATTTTTTCAAGTACTTCTTTTGACACTAATCTAAATTTGTTTTTCTCAAAATCCTTTTCGTAATATCACTTGCACTAACCAAGTTTGACATTGGACCGATAATAAGCAGGAAAATTCACAGGATCTTTCTTGGTGTATTTAGAAATTTTACATGCCATGTTGAACGGATGTTTGTAACTGTCTTGGCTGTCTTCTTTTAGTTTATACTAATTTATTTTAGGTCGATTGTGAAACAAGTTATACAACTTATATTAATCACTCTTGACAACTCATTCCTTATGGTATCCATTGCCGTGAGGGTATGAGAGAAGAGAAGCCAGTTTCCCTTTTAATGCTGAGCACTCAGCAAGGGAGCTACTGGTACCATTTTTTACGTCTTTGGTATGACGCGGCCAGGGAGCGAACCCACGACCTCCCGCACTCGAAGCGGACGCTCTACCGCTAGGCTATCGAGGTATCGAGGCTGTCTTCTTTTGTGCTATGCCTTTTCTTGAAAACTTGATTTATATTAATAGTGCAAAAACTGTCTGTTTCCAAATGTTAGTGTTTTCGTAAATATGCAATATGTCAGGTCTTTTCCAATACACACAAAACAAAAACAGGTTTTAGGTTAGTTGTAAGTCTGACTTGCATTATTCTTTGCGAATATCCGTTACAGAATTTACCAATATCTCTTTATAAAACACTCTCTGAGATACTTGTATTTCATATAATATGTAAAACTCTTCCTCATTATCAGTAGAATAGCAAATAAAACTTTTACGTTTAACTACAGTTTCCTTTCAAGTTTAATTCTTCGAGTTCTTTTACAGTTCGCACACACTATGCAATTACAAAAATGAAGATACTCACCAAAGAATAAGTAACATTGTTATATATCTTTTTCAATATACATTTTGTTTTTACACCTTTAATTATCTCACATAACTTTCCTATTTAAATTTGAGCTACACTCCTTTTCTCACACAAAATAAATGTCATTCATTGCTTATTAAAATTGGTATAACATGTTTTCAACGCCTTCGTTGTGTTTTATGCATCTTACTTGAGTAGATCGAAGGTACTGTCCACTGTATGTAAATGTTCAGGTCTAATTTTAAGTATCATTTTATGGCAGATTTTAACAGATATAACTTTTACAAGCAGATATAGTCTTATATAAATCTTGTCTTCTAGATTAACAGGGATTCTACATATTTTATAATTTCTACTAATCATGGTAATAAGTATTTTTGTTCAACATTGATTAGATGGATAGTCTCGTATAATTATGAATATAAATGCCATTTACATGTTTAAATGTATTTGTCAATGTAATTTATATGTATGTAGATGGAACAGACTTAAATACATAATTAAATGTAAATGGATAATGATCTTAACATGAGCACTCCAGTTAGTCATAGTTTAACGTCAACAAACAATCTTAAAGCAAAATTTCAAATTTGACAATTCTATTATTCTTCTACGAGCTGGGGAGTACTGCGCAATGTTTGTCAGAAGCTGGAAATAATGATGATAACAAATGACATAATCCCTTGCTGAGAGTTTATTGTGTCTGGAATGGTTAATTTTCAATAGTTTTGTATATATTTCGAAGTTCCCGGTATAATTAATTGTATGAGTTGCAAAGATATTTACAATCATGGAATACTGTAAATTGGGCAATTTTCGCTTTACGAAAATTTCTCAATTTCGTAAGAAATTGCAAAGTTATAGCCAACGTTAGGTTTTCTTCACAAAAACTAGGTACAAAAAGGGGCATAACTTTGTCAAATATTACATTGACCTACAAAATTTGCTAGCATCACTACCCTTTTTACATAAGCAATACAATTTTAAAGTTTGATAAAGAAGTCTTAAGAAATGGCAAAGTTATAGCCAAAGTTAAGATTTGGTGACGGACAGACGGACACAAATCAATCCTTATGCATCGCCTTTTCTCCGAAAGACCGACACAAAAACTATACAAGTAATTGGTGTTTATGGAATTCAAACATTTAAACAAAGTAGTAATTACTTTACATACTAACTACTTCTTGCTAAAAGCATCTTCTCCATTGTTTCTTTTAGAGTCACTTCCAAAGTATCTGTTCTATAGAATACAAATCTATTAGCAATTTTCTTTTTTTATTTCCTTTTTTTGTTGTTTTATCTTCAATGTACTTAAGTATAAAATTACAATAGCTAATTGGAAAATGTTATAAAAAAATAATGGTTGCCCATTACGACTCATTCTTAACATCATTCTTGATAATAAACCTTTCTTAGGGATATAATTGAAGTGGAAATTTTCATGTAACACAGAAAGCAGGCATTGTTTTCAGGAAGAAAATAACCAAATATTCCAATAAAGCAGTTCTTACTTTACTTTATAACCGAATATTCAAATAAAGTTACCAAATATCGCGCGTGTAACCACAATCTACCTCTAAAGAGAAAAGGGAATATTACTGAATGCTAGGAATTAGAGCGCTAGTAACCACAAAAATACAGTCATTTACTTAAGTGAAAAGTGTACAATAATTAATAATAAACAGTCGTTTTGTACAGTCTGAAGCTATAACGAAAGAAAAGAAATCCAACTGCAGAATAAAGTTACGCTTTAGCATCCGCATGAAGGTTTCAAAACATACCTAGTGTAACCGCAATGTCTACAAGTCGCTTTCGTCCGATAGAAAAGAATTCGGCTTGTGTGATTGGTGCACGGCAAGGGAATTTACTTCATCAAAACCCAATCTAGGTATAACAGGAAAAAGTCAATCACCTGCCAAAGTAAGACTTAATATTATTATTATTTACAGGGGTGGAAGAATCAGACGAAGCGGTAGACGAAATGGGTATAAGTCCCCTGGGTAACAGTGACTCCCCCTGCAAAGTGCACTAATTAATTTTATACAGAAAAAGAATTTCATTCGGATATCAACTAACACTAACGTTTGTTAATATGCTATATTCCCTGAAAAAGAATAGAAAATGAGAAGATAGTGACAATTTAGAAACTTTAAAAATTTACAGAATACTAATTCCACAGTTGATCTCTTTAAAATTTAAATGAAATATTCAAATAATAACTCATCTAGTTATACAATTTATTAGAATTTCTTTATTCTAAATTGTCAACAGAATATCTATTTACAATGTAGAATACCAGTATAACTAAGAAGAAAACCTTATGCATATTTTTTTTATTGCCGAGTCTGTAACAATCTGCATTTAGTGCTTAACAGTACTTTTAGTGCATTTGAATACCATTGTAAATGCCGTTTGTATTAGATAAGTCTAGCCGTATTGATCGACGTAGATGTACTTGCATATTTTTATTGCCGAGTCGGTAACAAACTGCACTCTTACAACTGTCTCGTATAAATGGTTTACTATAAATGATCAACCGAGTGCATTTAATGCTTAACAGTACTTTTACTGCATTTGAATACCATTGTAAATGCCGTTTGTTTTAGGTGAGTCTAGCCGTATTGATCGACGTAGATGAATTTCCTTAGTGTTTGAAAAGTGCAGTTTTCGCTGCACTTTAAGTTAATAAATCAATAATTATTTACAGAGTCAGTAAATAGCAGAACGATGATGATTTGCAAACAAATAAAACACGAAGTACAGATTAGTCATTTAGATGCACTTATATAATAACGTGGTCAGGTGCGGCACAATGTTCTCCTATTTAGTATGTAATCCTTTATAATCAAATATAATAAAGAGAATAATAATAGTATATAGGTACGAACTTATTAGTTTAAGCCATCACGTTCACTGCGTATTTAAATGATACATATTTTGCATTTAGTATTTCTGCCAGTAAAGCATTATACTTGTATACTATATTTATAAGACTAGGACTTCAAAGGCCTTTGATATAAAATATTTAATCTGTAGTTACAGGCAAATTTGCAACAGAAATTGATACTTATATGAGAGACATAATAAAGGATGCTGTAATTAAACTAATAAGATCTCAATACAAAATGAGAATACCCGCCATTCATCGACATGTTGCACAGGAAATAGACTGTCTACTTGTACTACTTCCAATACTTCGGCAAAGTTTTCTTGTCTGTCAAGTACCAAATAACCGACAATTTGTTTTTATTCTCTCATTTTATCTTTAATTCTAAACTTAACAATATACTGAATTCACATCAAATGTGTCTCGATACGGAAACGTGTAGAAACTAAATTGGAATGCTTCTTGTATTTTAGGGAATCCACGTGATGGAGACCGTTTGCAAAATACTCATCGAATATTCAAGGCGACGTCACACTCTATTATTGCCTTAGTCAAACCATCTCTGCTTTAAAGATGAAATGGTTAAGAAAAGGAATTGCATTGTGCTGAATTTAAAGAAACAATGTGCTTTTAATAACAGTATATAAATACTCTTGTAGTATGATTTTATAACGCGTTAAATCAAAAGCCTGAATTTGACTTAAAATGATATACGTTCACACTTAGTGTTCGCTGTTTTACAATACTATCCGCTGATGTGATGTAACGAAAACTGGCTAGATTATAATATATGGTGCAAATGAAAGCGTATACTGCCTGTGCATATAAAACAGATAACTAAATTGGACAGTTCAAGAAAGCTGTTAAATGCCACTTGTTAATATGACGTGACTAATATTTCTTAGGCCAAGTGGTTTATTTATTCATGATAGACTGAACAATTTTTGTTTTAATCTTAATGCACTTTAAATCAAATGAAATATAATTGTTTGCAGCGTATGGAAACATATTATCAATGTACCTATTAATGTAACTTAATTCTCCATCTTTATGTGAACTTCCAAAAACCAAAGTCCTATTTTTCTTTTCATTTTGTTTGTTAGCTATAAGGTATTTATCAGGACCCCATTGGAAATAAGTTTCAGGGCTTTATAGGCCATCCTAGGTTAAATACACACTTAATTTTAGCCAACTGCTCTTTCGAGTTTCTGCATCATGTGTACATATGTATATTAATTTGCTAATTTGTTTCTATAATTTAGTTAATGAACAATAACAAGCAACTCGTTATGTGCTTATAAGTTTGTATTATAAAAGTCACCATGAATAATTATGATTATTAATTGTGAAACTTAATCTGTGGTATAAAATTCATGTGTTTAAGCATTCTGTGATATATGTTATTGTTTTTAGTCGATTTGATAATGTCACTATTTATGTATTTAGTTTAGTTGTACATAATATATACAGTCTTTTTCATAGGTTCAAAGTTAATGTGAATTGTGAATTGTTACGACCAAAAGTCGCCAGGATTTATTTAATTAATCCTCTGAAGGAGGGTCAAGCGTTTGAACGAGTCAGAATAAATAGTCTACGTACAACCGCGCTGATCCAAGCTCAGGTCACACTTAGAGATCAAATAATACAGGACTGCTAAACACATTCGCGAATTTTCATAAAACTTGGGTCAAATATTGAGACAAGCCCATGTGAGTATACTTAAATCATTTTCAATGATATTTCTAAATTTTATCTGCTTCAATATACATTGTAATTATGTTCACCACTTACTATTAAAATGCATTTTCACAGTAATTCCTTGTCTCATATTATGTTCATGCAATAGATGTGTTTTTCAAATAGGGGCTTTGAACAGCATGGTCATACTTTATTCACTTGTTTTGTTCCTTACTTGAAAATTGTGGTCACTTGTTTGTATCGTATACTCAGGCATAAACTGTGTCATTTGCTTGTCTTCATTTTCTGCCGTTATGGGTTTTTGGGGGTTTTGACTGAGTGCCTGTTTCCTATTGTACCTAGTACACACTGTAAATTAGGAATAACTCTTTCTGTCATTTAATATGTATTTTGTTTGATGCATTAGCGTTCTCTTGTTGCTTAATATTCAAGTCTTTGTTGGTGTTTTATGTATGGGATATGTTGTGCCCCCACGTCTGATGCTTCGGTTTAATGAGTGTGTACAAATGCATTTTTCCCGCGAATGCTGGTCGTAGTGCTATGTCATTAAGTGTGGCACCGAGCTAGCAACTACGAGGGCATTTCCTGGAACTCAACCTAAATAACTATACTGGAAATTGAATCGAAATAAACTGATATTAACACACATTCATAACATTTTATTGCACAATTGTGTTCACCATAACAATATAATTACGTAAGTATCATCATTTTTGTTGTCGATAACGGCTGCAATATCTAAAATATTCAGCCACATATTAAGCAGAAGGAAAAAAATCAAGAAATAGTCAATATAATAAATATCGTACAACACGAACAAAAGCATCGACGATGATAACAGTATCAAAAGAAGCATAACCTGTTATCGTCATTTCATGCATACGTTTTAAATCAATACATTGCTAAAGGTTTAAAGAAGTAAGGGAATATTTGAGCAAGACATAAAAGCAGTATATGTTTATATCAATATCTATCTTAAAATAAGTTAAATGATTTTTAAATCCCGACACTGCCAAGCTTTGTTTCAAGTCAAAAGTCTAGATGTCATAATTTAAGAAAAATGACCGCCCGTAAAAATGACCAAATACGGTTTGAACGGGCGTTAAAATTCTACATCAATAACAAATATAGAAACATGAAAAAACTAAAATTTGTAAGTAAGAATTTGTCTGACATAGTCTTGTATTCTTTTTGCATGTCATGTAAGTAAGTGAATATTTAAATACGGTTTCGAGAATCTTTGTGTTATGGACGGAAGTAGGGGAACATCTCAAATATGTAAAGTTGTTGAGTGACGTTGACTTCAAATATGTAAATCTAAGATTTGATATGTTTAGAAGGTATCCACGTTTTATTTAACAGTGTCCTATTAGTTGAAAAGCGATAAATACTGCCATATACATGGTTCTATGAATTAAAAGGTGATTTATGCTTCATTACACGTGGTCGAATGACTTTCGGGACAAGCAGGATTATTTAAGTAAAGTAATAAATTATTAATCAATTAATTAATTAATTAATTAATTAAAGTGACATTATGCGCATTTTTTTCAAGTAAAAATCCAGCTGAAATAGGTGTGTGTACAAAAGGGTAGAGGAAGTAATAACTTTTAACCCAATACAACAAACTTTTCCCGCTACCTGTATGAAATAATAACTTTCCAAATATTGATTTTCTTATTTTGACTGGGAGAGTCAAGAAAAAAAAACATCTGCATGAAGGAGTTGTTTCCATTCCAGTGCCGAAATCTCTACCAACAACAACAACGACACAATCTCAACTATCATTTTATCAGTCCGATTTTTTTTTATTTCTAAAGCACCAACTTCAAATGCTAATGCGGCATAATCATTAATTTAACACATTTAAATACACAGCAACCAACAGTTGCTTTTATAAAACCGTCACCAAAAATACACTATGTGCAGTAAGATGCGCATAATGTCACTTTAATCAATTAATTCATTAAATTTAATTATGATTAAAGGGATTCAGTAATCATGAATCACTTTTATATGGTAAAGCAAAATGACGCTGAGAATTAGAGTAAAGCTCGACTGACCTTATTTGTATACAAACCGCTTCAAACATGATTCACATTTTAAAAATTAATTATGCTTAGATTTATAAACTTCCTTTTAGAGGTTAAAATACTATGCACAATACGAAGCTGAAATATTCTATCTTTCACTTTTATCTTGACCTTGAACTGACATGACAACACCAAAAATATGCATCGTTTGAGGTTGAACGAATCTGCCAGAAAGACACGGCTGCTTGCGTGACGTGATAATAGGCATTTTATAACAGACATTAATAGACGGGGAAAAGCACACCGCCAATAATCCTTAACATGTAGCTACTGTAATCATATTTGCTTAATACATGTATTCATTTCTCGATATTTACTTATTTACGTTATTCGAGATGTTTTGGTTCGCCAGCGAATACTTTGGAACATAAGAAGCCTACGATCGAGTCTTTAATTAACAATTTACAAAATCCTAAACTTAATTACCGAAGCTTATTCAGTTAAGCTCGACATCTAGCAGTTGATGATTTCTAAAGTGCAGAATCAGTTCATAATAAGCGTTGTTATCTATTCGTAACATTAACTAGCATCAGAAATGTTTGAAAACGACGATATGACTCAAACAAGGCAGACAAATCCAACTCATTTCGCCTATAAAACATAAGTTTCTGGCACACTAGCGTTTTAAAGAACGACGTCGGAGATATAGTTTACTCAAGAAAAAAACATATACAGTACACATGTACATTTTATAGCGAATTCTATGAGCATGGCGCGTGTTTAAAAGGAGCTTTCTTTACGTCTGTGGTTTAAACCATCTTGTGCAAACAACGTCTCCGATCCACATAGTCTGAAAAGTGAAAATATGATATCATTATTACACACAAAGTTAAAAAAATGGACTGCTTAAAGAACACACAAATATGCTAATAAATTGAGTCATCGATGCAATTTGTTGGCTTCAAATGTTTTTTTTGGTAAGGTTTTTGAAAACAGGAGCATTGTATCTACTAGATGCACGTGAAAAATACCAGACCACTATTTAAGGGTAACATCATTTATTTATTCAAACCGTTTGTCGATAATAACATGACAAAGTAGAATGAGCAATTCATTTATATATACTCCAATTTAATCAAATATTATCTGATATTCTGTGTGACGTAGCAATTTGTTTTGCATTTACATACACATTTCAATTAAGGTTAATAGTTTTCGATTCACTTAGATCTCCTAATCAATATGGATTAAACTAGTCAAACCAACGAATTGTTACCTGGACTAGTTCATCATTGATTAGTTCCCTATGAAACTTTTGCGGTTTGTGTTTCCCTGGTTCTGCGGGAGTAGCTTCCGTTATCAATTTGTTATCCTCCCACTTTGTGAAACACTGTAAGATATTTATAGTCAACATTTACAAATTTTCAAGCTTGTATAAAAGCAACCATGATACCAAATTAAAAGTTTTCTATTTCTTTAAGTAACTCTATGAGTATTTTTTAACATTCGCAAAATCATATGTTATTCAAACCAACAAACACCTCACTCCGGCAAAAAAAAGATGCTATTGAACGCTTGTCACACCGTCAGAAAACCAAACATTTCTTTCCACACAGTGTACTCTTACTAATAATTTATTTTCCTGGCATTGTAACCGCAAGTGATCCTGTGGGAGCGGTTTTCATATTTTCCGACAAATATCTCGGGATTGTGAATGGATTATACAAACATTTGACTGATCACATCTGCTGACCTTTTGTCTATATCTCCCAGCGGTAAAATATAATTATTTCTAGACAAAGTGGTATTAAACAAGCACGTCGGTGAAAAGGCCATGGCTTGTACCGAATACTGACAGCGTCAGAAAGGTAAAGTCTTGATAATACATCGTTTCTTGAGCATCAACTACAATGATTGTCTTCATTATTTGCTTTGTGTACATTATTATATTGGTTTAAACAATATTTTATTCAATACATTGCATATACAATATGTCACATTTATGATAGACTTTTAGGATCGAGTAGAAAGCTTCAAGCTTATTTAAAACTCTCTCCCATTATTATATTGAAGTATCATTTGCGCAAAAAATAAAAGTGAAGGGTTAACGCACGTTATCTTTTTTCGTGTTATAACATCTGCAGAATCCCGAGAGATGAATGGTACCCGAGCCCGTTAGGGTGAGGGCACCAATATATCCAGAGGGTTTCTGCAGTTGTTATAACATGAAAAAACGTTCGTTACCGCTATTTTAGAATTAAAAGTCATATAAATAAGAATGAAACGCTCTTAATGGTACGACGTTCAACAATGCGCGGGACAACGTTCGTGTTGCTTACGTCATATTTATTACGACAACAACGGTTTTAGCCAAGCTTTCTTGACGCCGTTTTTGATGACAGACTTGGGAGACAGGTCTATTGTTAACAATGACCCTGTAATAAATGAAAACGTATTATAACGGCGCATGAATCTCCCCGTTAACACACGATTTTCCTCCTGTTAAAACACTGGCAAAATAGGCAAAAGCAGCACATTTTATGCTAGAATGCTGTATTAAAGCAATATTTTTGATAAGCACTATTTACGAACTAAGTTTGCATCACTGCCAACATACATGTTTTTGTTCAGCGCAGCTAGTTAACCATCGTTAATTAATAAATGCAAATGTCTCACTTTCATTTTGATCCCTTCAAATTCTTGGTCATACGGTTCGTTTATCGGGAATACCATGGTCTGTGTGAAAAATGTGGCTTTGGCTATGATCTTCACCTTACCATCCTCTACTTGGATCTCCAAGCTGGGTTTCGCATGACTTGCTAGCTTTCGGAACACAACATTTAGTCCTGAAAAGAAAAGATGAAAAAAGATATATTTGGGCATACGCATCCCTTTATCTTGTATGAATCTATATTTGACTGTTTGTTTACTGAATAATCGTTTTTGCGATTTGCCCTTGTCAAATGTTCCCGTAAGACTTTCTAAATGTTCCATTCTGTACTTAGCTCTGATATTGCCACTAACGCTAACTTGATCTCCCTTTTGAAGGCATATTTAAACTGCTGTTGAATGTAATCCTTTTGCAATTCGAAAGAGAATGTTCATAAATTCACATTCTATGTTTAATGATATCTTAACAATGTCGACAATGAGTTAGCAAGTGACTTATGAATGACATAGAATATCAATTATGTATAAAGTTGAACCCGTGATATGAATCTCTTTACGGAATCTTGTTAAGCAGTACATCAAGAGAAATATACGTAAGAAACAAACGTATCTATAAGGGATTTTCTTCTAGGAATTTTAAGAGTTAATGACAAGGTGTTAAACAAAAGGTCTAAAGGATTACTACGTATGTTTTAAAGCACTAAAATAATCACTCGTCAAAGCTTTGTCGTAGTCGATACCACGCACATTTTGTGACATTTGTGTTAGGTAAATATCGCAAAGGGATTATTCAGTATTAACTTGCACAATGGCGACTGCACCATGTGTCTCACTTCAACGCATGGAACCAAGGAATTAAATAGCAATACGTTTCTTTCCAGCATTCCAAGTCTTGGCATTTACAATAGAACAAGAATGAAATATTTGAAAGGACAGCGTTACGACACTTTTTCATTAATGAAGCTGACCTTTAAGAGCTTATAAACTTCTACAGAGATCATATGAATAACAGGAATGTTATATCGACTGACTGAATCTCTCGTGAGCTAAATCAAACGCAACAACATGAACTGAAGTAAAAATCTCTAAACATGAATATGTATCACTATAGATAGATAGATATTGTTTATTATTGTGACATGTGCATAAAATAACAAATTATACAAGTACATATATACAACTGACTAATACAGCACCCAGCCCATTGGGCCTATATGTCACCAGGTTAATCAATGTAGTAATTATATACAGAGTTTAGAAACACTGATTATATACATAGGTTAACTATGAAGTACAAAATACTGATAGAGCATTTACAGCTGGAAGGTACTAATAGCAGCTTAGTGTTCTATATAAGATTAATCAAATAAAATATATTCAGTCCCTAGTTTTTTTCCCTTACTTATTTTATGTTACCAATTCAAATCAATTGTCTGACACTGTTTACAAAGTGTTCAAAATAATGTTCAATTGTGTAATACAATCAAAATTAGATGGAATGACGTATCGTAAATATAGTATCTTAATGTATGCATTAGTTAAGCAGAAAATACGTAAGTACAATGTGTACGACTGAAAGAATTATAATAATAAAGCTGTACATAAAATGCAAAAGTCACCGGTTACAATTTCATAGATATTAACTTCATAGAAATACACAGCAGTATTATATTCAACACACTTGCCATTTTGTTCTTTCTAGATGCAGTAGAAATAAAATAATAAAATGACGTTTGGAATAAAATCATAGCTTTAATACATGTCTAAGTAAAATTGAAAATATGCTAATGTAAGCTTTTTACACGTTCGTTATATACTTTCAAGTTCTAAAACTTATTATATAACTATCCGTAGGCAAACTAAGAACACATCAGATAACGGGTTCCTTACCACAAAGATGTATCAAAGGTAAGTACAAAATGGATACCCCTATTCTAAAACAGAAGGGCATGATAACATGTTTTTAGTGACTGCTATTACTTGAACTTTGAACATTTCTATTATATATAGCTACTGCCTATTTACGAAAGTTATTAGATTAAGCGAAATAGAACAATAATAAAAAAAAAATGAAATGACAAAGACATATTTCGTGTGTGACAAATATTCACCAAAGTCATAGTTTGATTAGCCTCGCTATTTTCTCCAGTTACGTTTTTTTGTACTTGAAATTATTGCGAAGACTTTTCCATTATTTTCGAAAAATACGCCATTTCGCAAAATATAAAATAAGCCTTGCGTTAATTTAAAAGTATACTGTTGACTAAATATATATATGTATACATTTCAGAATCTATCAATTGTGTTTCAAGCATTCGATGCAATTTTCAAAAAAGTGTAATTATGCGTTTGATGCATAAATATAAGTTGTTATATGTAACAAAACATCCATTGGCGTAAAAAACGATCTATTTATTCTAATATACAATATTCTTGTTCAATAATAACTCACAACGAATAATAAATCAAATTATCAAATTGAAAAAAGGAACAAAAACATTTAAAAGATAGCAGAATTACTACCGATGACTCTGAAATGAAATGGATTACACATCCAATGCCGAAAAGTTCCGACCTATTTAGAACCCGTTTAACAGCAAGATATTGTTATGCTATAAACAAGTTTTTATTAAAGTCACATTTATTCACCAATTATTTTCATAATTACATTAACACAAATTCTGTTTTGATCCACCAGCTACTGATTCTGGATTTTATTAACCACAAATGAAACAATTAATGTTCTGCCAGAACGAATTACACTCTGTAATAATGATTTATAAGTTACCTGTTTACCTTGGCCTGGATCAGATGCTAATGAGAAAACTCACCTTGTTTCAGATTAAGTAATTACTATAGCATAAGCTTTAAGCACTTTTGTTTGCTTTTATGCATTCATTTGTGACTGTCTTATAGTCAAAGTGTTTTCTGCATAGAGCGGCCATTCACGGGTTTGAAAATATGACAAATAAATAATAAATAATAAACTTTCATATGTTCATTGTAATTCATTGAGATAAATATTGCGTAAACAAAATTATGATATAATATATAATATTTTGATGCAAAAATATATATCAGTCAGTCCTTCAAAAATTAAAACATCTGAAATCTGTAATTACATGTAGCACATATGGTATTACCTGACAGTGTATGTATATAGGTGTATACATTATGCTTATTAGATGAACGAACAGTCTGTATGGTTTTCAAAATATCTTATTTCTCCCAAACGGTATTGTAGTATTAAGTATGTCTTTTCTGTGAAGAACAATTCAAAGTACATTTTGTAAGTGTAATTAATAGAAAACTGTAATTTTGAGATATGCAATTACATATATAAAGCATACCTAAAGGCATACTGTGCACGCTTGTGCTCTGGAGCTCAAGGTATTTGTTTATAAAGATACGGATCTTCATTTCTTGAATAAATATCTTGAACGAGGGTTTTGTACTGGAATCATCGAAATGTACACCGATCACATCTGATATTGTTTTCAGGAAGTTTTAAAAAAAGCGATCCACATTCATTTCTCAGTCGAATGCAGGAAGCTGATCATGACATTAGTGGACATTCGTATATTGAGGACAAATGTTGTGAACCGCAGTAGATAGTGTTTGCATTTCTGTACAACGTATTTGGGGAATTTCTGGATATTGCATAAGACAAAAGCATTGCCTCACGGCTTGAATACTTCAAAACAACCTTTCCTTGATATCTCTACTTTCCGACAACGCATCAATCAGATTAAAGTATCAATTTAGGAATCGTTTCTTTACAAATCTATCGTAGCTTTTATATGTTTCAAGTTTAGTTGTTTCAAGTTTATTGGTAAATCGGTATTTAACAAACGCCTTTGGCCATTTACACTTCAAATATTATGATGGTCAAGACACAGTATACAACATATATAATACATGTATGTTCCTAATAGATACAAACATTATAAGGTAAATACAAACATTCCTTAGTGAAAACTGTCATAAAATCAACAACAAAAATATTAAGAAGCAGCGACATCTCCAAGTTTTTCCTTCCTAATTTTCATAGCTGTAAGTTGAACAACATAACAAAAAATGCTATTCAGATTCAACAGCATTTTATGGACACAAACTACACTTTCGATTTTGTCGGTCAGTTCCTGTAAATCTTCTATTTTCAATTTCGAGTGAAAGTGCAGAAAGCCTAAACCTTGTCATTTCCTTTCGTACATTTTCGATATATATCGTATGTAGATACTTTTTAAAAAATTCAAACATAATTCGTTTTGGATTAGTTTAAAAGCATATCATTCCATTGCTGTATATACTGATCACGCAGTTGTTGTTTAAACAAAGTTCTAACGCTATTGAACGTTTCTCCTTTATAAGTAAAGAAGGATTCGAGCGTGATATACCTTACAAAGTATATCACTCTAGACGTCCGGAACTATCCTCCTATATAAATAAGCAAAGAAGGATTTAAGTGTGATATACCTTACAAAGTATATCAATCTAGACGTCCGGAACTATCCTCCTATACAAATAAGCAAAGAAGGATTCGAGAGTGATATACCTTACAAAGTATATCACTCTAGACGTCCGGAACTATCCTCCTATATAAATAAGCAAAGAAGGATTTTAGTGTGATATACCTTACAAAGTATATCAATCTAGACGTCCGGAACTATTTTTGGCTGCTGAAATCCTATCCCGAGTAATTTGAACACGACATCTTTGAGTGTGCATGTGTTGATACGATTGGCATTGTTATGAATGAAGTAACGTGATTTAAAAAAAACGTAGTAAAATTTGTTACACTTCTGATTTCGTCTGTAATAACAGTAATAAAATCATACGAATGGTGTTTTAATTGAGGAGTAAAGAAGAACAGTCAAAATTCCACGGAATGCAGGGAATGCAGGAAATAGTACGAGTACAAAACAGCGAGTTCATGGTAGTGCAGTAAATAGTGCCCCGTCGAACATTTTTTGTTTGAGGGGGAGGGGGACTGGCGGTGAAATTAACTTGATAGAATGGAAATATATTTTACTTTTGACTGATATACCGCTAAGTATATCAATGTTTGTCGTTTAGATGCTTCGTAATTAATCACTCAGGCCTTTGGTCTTCGTGATTAGATTACTACGCTTCTAAACTCCACACAGTGATATACTAACAGGTATATCACTCAAAAGTAAAATGTATTTCCTATACATATAGTTCATATCGGAATTGAATTCATTCCAAATATTGCTGAAACCTAGATGATCTTATTAAGATTTAACGGAAGCAGCCCAATTTTAGTAGGGTAAATATGGATAATGTTAATCGTACATTGATAAAAAATACATTGTGCATCAATGAATTAGGCTTTTTCATAATCTTCAACAGATATTTCAAGGCAAGCTACAAATGTGACAACTGCATAACAAGCAGAGTTGTCGCTGATGTAAGCTAGTGGAGCAAGGGTTACGGGTGTCAATCACACATTTATTGTTTAGGTTTTAAAATTCTCTTTATTTCCTCTTAAGATGTAAAGATGCAAGCGTATAAAATGTAAATATCATATGGGTAATTTCTTGCACTATTAATCTGAACTGAGTCATAAACTATGAATAATATGAAAAGCAATTTGTCTTTCTTTCTTTCATTATTTCTCACTTGGTAAATATTGTCTTTGTTTAAACATTTGGTGGCTTGTTGGTTACGATAATATTGCTATTAATTAAAAATGTACAGTTTACTTGTACACTTATTATTGATCATAGTATCACATTTATAAACGAAGATAGGCTATAATAACTACTGTATAATGGTCTAGCTCTTCCGAAAATTGTAATCTTAACTGTGTTTTTCGTTTGCTGGATTAATAGCAATAGTAAAAGCCTGCAATCAACAGACTTGTCAAAACCATATATCTTTTATCAATTCAAGTATTTTCGATTCCAATTTGTTCATCCTGGGACTTGAACTTTTTTATTTTCAGCTTTTTTATTTTCATTATTACTCACATCCTGCTTTTATAAAGAACACATTCTTTGCTCTGCTTTGTCCCACAGTTTCTTACTAGCTTTATTTTGTACGTTTTAAGATGTGTCGTCGTTCTATTTGAACACGTTTATTTTGTTCAGAAACTTTTGAAATTTCCCCCTATTTTTTGTCAAAACAGCCATTGATAAGAAATATTATTAAATGAGATATCAATCATATGAGAGAAAACTATATAATAAATTAAACACTTCAATGACTTACAAAGCACAGGTGAGATATCGCACATATTTCTGAATATAATGTTTATATGTTTGATTTCCTTTGATGCAATATGAATAAAAAACATAAGGTCGGCTAGTAAACAAAAAATAACATTTGGGGAACAAACAATGTGGTTTTAACTATTATAAATGTAAAGACTCAGTGAAAATTTATCAAATAAACCATAGAGACAGAAATTGCATGGCCTTAAAAGAATTAATTTGTAAAACGTTACGGAGACTTTTGCATTTATGTGCATACATTTATATGCTATATGCATAAAGCATAATTATAATATTTCCACAAGAAAGGCAGATTCAGTGCATCAGCGTATTAATTATTGTATCTGTAGTCCATGAACTAAATTACATTCCCGTATTAACAAAAGATCCAATTGAAGCAGATATTAAGTGTATTCAATTTGACAGTTTTACGTTGTTTACTTTATGAGTGCAAACACATGAAATAAAATAGATATATCGATGTATACAGTGACGTTTCTTTATATTTTATATCAATATTTTGATTTAAGTGAATAGAATTAATCACTTAACACATTTATACGCATCGATATGGAATACAGAACACATTTAATATATTTTCTAAATCGAATACACAGACTGTGCAGACCTAAGACGAAATGGTCAGCATAATTAACATCATGCTAGTTTAACTTGAATAGTAATAACATTTTCTTTTGGCAATAATCGCATTTCCCTTCTGCTATTTCATTCATAACTTGTTCAAATATTCACTGTTAATTGACTGCGCAATTTAAACACTATTTTGAAATTAAAAAAGATAACACACCTTAACACTTTATCAAAACATGCTTTGTAGGTATAAAAACACGAAGATTGAAATAAAATGTATAACTAATACATAATCAAATTCTGTTTGATTATACAGTCTCCTACTCACCCATTGCTTTTAAAGCCTCTTCAAAGTTCTCAGCTCTGTCAAGCACCCACCTACCAACAATTTTCTGTTTTAATTCCTCCATTTTTATCCTACGACGTATAACTGTATCTCATTTATCACTAACTGAATGGAAAATGTAAATCTCGTTTATTCTAAACATATGACGTAATATAATACAGTTACTGAATTTCTAAAGGTAAATTTCGTTCAACCGGCACACGACTGACCTTGCATCTTAGAACAAAGAATAGAATATAAGAATATATTAACATTTCTTATTACCACAGGAAGTGCATGCTTGCAGTCAGGCGCGTCTTTATAATATTGTATGCACTGTTACAGCACATGTAACCACAATCTCCACAAATATGTCTAAAAAACTCACAGGTAACTATCATTTTGTCCACGTAGAATATATCATCTCTGCGGAAGAGAACTATTCTGAATCAATATATCTCGATCAATGAAAACAAAAATTCATAGAGATATAACATTTTGTACTTTTTGTACTCTTCGACATTCTTTACAGGAAGTTGTGTAAGTATTGCGACCACAACTCAAGGGTTATTCGGTACATACAAACATTTACATCTGCAACATAGACGTTCATTGTAAAAGTATGTGTTAAATGATTTTACCAAAGAAAAGATGTTCGAAAATTAAAAAAGTTTATACATGGATGTAATGATATATTGAAAAGCTGTACTATATTTGTTAAGACATGAATGTGTTAGTATGCTGAAAATAAACTTTCTGTGTAGAATTAAAGAATACACTTAAAAACATGTCATAAAACATCTTTTTTAGAAATTAGAATGTATGTAAATTATTCTATTTCCTTTCTTGCTGTTAAAGTCAAATGGATAATAATTACTTATGCTGACATAACTGCTTTTGTCTTGCAGAAATAACATTTTGCTATTCAGAATCCTCTATATAAACTGAAAACTAACAACGTCTTAATGGTTTAATGGTTTAAGAACCCTAGCTAACGACAGCAGTAAGTAGTCCATTTCGAATGCAGTATGTATCCCTTACGAATGCAGTATGTATCCTTTACGAATACAATACATCGTCCTTTACGAATACTGTTTACGTTAACAAAAATGAATTTGGAGATTTTTAGGATGATATAACATTCTTATATCGGAATAATTGAAAGAGAAAAGTATTTTGATAATAAAGTCACAAATAAAATATTTTCTTATTTCATTCGTCACCTGCAATTTCTATTTATGATGTGTGGTTTGTGTGAAGTGGTGACTGTTTGATTTAATATTCTGGCTAAATAAAGAACGACATACATCATATAAAATTACAATTATGTTTTTTATCATGTTGTTACGATAATTATGAATAACGCTTTCTCTGATATGAAATGAAACAAGCATGAAATCTAGAAACATTTTTAAAAAATCGCCTATCTGATAAAGTGTTGTTGTTTTCACCAGCGGAGCACCGCTTAACGTTCTTCGTTTTGGGGGAAACTTTATATGCAGATAATTTGGTTATTTCCCGGGCAAAACTGTTGAAAATACTTTTTATAGGGAAAATTTATATTCAGTGTTATCTATTACGTTCATTGCATTTTAACGGAATAACAGAAACGATTGAAATATCCATTCTTTCCAACAGTTACTGTAAATTGTGACTAAAATTTCGCGATTTGTGTGCAGACAGACTTATTTGCGAATTTTATATTCGCGAAAGGATAATGCACACAAGACAAATTTCAGTTTAATTTGTGTTTAGTCTCAGATGTCCGTGAATGTTATTATATCTTTCGCTATTCACGTCTGGCACGAAGTAATTAACCATTGATCACACCCTGAAGATACCTCACATAGAGTTCGACGAGAAGAAACGTATTATATCTTATTATCGTAGTTAACTACGTCTCTTCTCAAATATCCGTGAAATTACGTAAAATTGTGTTTAGAAATTTTCAAGAATTTTAATAAGACAATTTGAAATATCAAAGATGAACTTCTAAGAAACGCATTAGTTCGTCTTATCTCATGGACATTAAGGTCTATTCCTGTTATTTTTCATTGCATTACAATCAAAGAAAAATAGTCGATTCTAGACAAGATGAACATAAATTTGTAATATCATCACCAGGAAGTCTTATATATGTTTGCTTGATTTGGACACTACATGAAAAATTGTTAGTTTGTTCTCATACTCAGGGGGAAAAGGCCAAAGAGAGAAACGCTTTTGATACTCTATTTCGTAAGGCACAATATTTAATAAACGGTCTTATCTTTTTACAATAAACGTGCAGATTATTTTGTTATTCCAGTCTGACTAAAAGATAATTTATTGAGTGCAAGTCAAATACCAGCTTTCTCAGACAAAATATGCCCCTTGACTTATGGTTGAGGTCAACTTATGACTAAGTAATATCTTCTAAATTATGAAAGATACTGAGTGTGTACCAATGTTTGTTATATAAAGATCAAAATACAGAAACAAATTCAGAAAGATATATATTGTTTTAAGTCCTAGGAGCACTTTAAATATAATTAAATTACATTAACTGTTTTCTATTTATACTCAAACAACTTCGACCTTTCTTTCGTAATTATGTTTCTTTCTCACCAAAAGCATTGTCAAAGAGCGTTTTATATATTGTTTTGCAATATATTTGAAAAACATAACGCGTTTATACAATTATATATAGCATTTACTGTTGATTTAGAAAGCAATGTTAAAAATAATGTTCGTACAAACAACGGCCAATGTCACCGATAAAACATTATTCTTGGTAATATCAGAGCTACAAGAAGTGCTCCTTGGACTTTAAATTTGCGATTTAAAAAAAGTGAGGAATGTTGCAACAGTTGCTATAGTAACAGCTACAAGACATATTTGACCGGCTTACCTGACATTTACCGAAGTGCCTTAACTGGTTTAATCTTTAGCCAAAATATATTAATAGTTTGGTTCTAGTGACTTATCTACCTTATCTTTTGGTAACAATAAGTACTGAGAAGAAAGGTTCTTAGTTTAAGTAAAAATGAAATGATTCTGAAAATTAAATATAATGATATAATGATTGTTCCTATCCACTTTCTCTTCTTGGTTTCCTCCTCTTACACAGAAATGCAAAAAAACACCTAAAAACAACAAAAACAAATCGAATCTTTAACTCAAATATACAATCAGCTTACATCCAAATATATTTCATGTTCAACAAATAATTACATGGCACTGTCTACTGTGTCAAATAAGCACACTCTGCTTACCCATTGCCTTTAGAGCCTCGTCAAAATTGTCGGTTCTATCAAGTACCCACGTTCCAACAAGTTTCTCATTAATTTCATTCAGTTCACTATCCATTGTAAAAATAAACAAATATTGTAAATCGTTACAGCAAAATCACAATAAAAGAATTATGTTGCACAATGGTGTCTTTCTTTTTTATTACCGGAGACGCCTGTTTTTCGAGATATAAACACTCGATGAAATTATTCCAATTCTTTGTCAAAAGAACGTCATATGGTAATTAGTTTTCACGTAATCACTTCCGTCCCAGAGTTGAATTTCCAATACTAGAAAGTTATAAGGAAATATCGAATATTTCTTTTCAATACCTCCCACGAGATTCCTTAATCCTGCTTTTATGTCGTATCCTAAATAAGCCAATTCGGGTCAGAAATGCATGTGTACAATGTCACAGTGTGTCAATTCTTCGATGAGACGTGGAGAGCAAAAATGTCATCGAAAGCCAGAATTCCAATACCATTGAAACTTCAGCTCAGAAACTTGTTCAAAGTTTGGCGTCTGGTTTTTTTTTCTTAATTAATGCATCTAACATATTGTTCAGCCGGATCAGATATGCTTAAAAGTTTATAATTAACAGTTTCCACCGGAAACTTGCCTGGTACTCATAAAATGAGAAGATAAGAGTACGAATTGTTTCACTGCGACTGTGTTCAATATAGTAACCTGTTAACCGTTATAATACAGGCCGATGTATGTAAAGCAAAAAGGTTTGGATTGCAACCTGTCTGATATTTTCTACCTATAGTTCTGTCTTATTTCAGTTTTTATCCATACCTCTGACTTCAATCGTTTAAAGTTACTTGAAGTTTAAATGTCATTGTGTGAATTTGTGGAAATATTATACAATTAAGGAGTCGTGAGACATTAAATATTATGTGGTACTCACCAGAGAGGGGTAATATTGACCGGGCCGATGTGCTTTATCATATGTACGATGTATAAAGCTTATTTCATGCTAAAACAGGTTTTTGGGTATTTCATTGATACAATGCTTAAAACTGCGCGGGACGATGTCCGTGTATCTACGTCATGTAAGTGAGGTCGCCAGCGTTTTGAGGCACCATTAGCAAGACTTTAAGATGTGTGAAAGTCAATCAATGCCTGTTCTTAATATAAATGTATTATTTACCGGAGTCCATGATTGTATATTGTTACAATATACGTGTAAAGTATGAAGCGCAAAAATACGGGCGGCGAGCGAAAACAACTTTTTTTATTTCTGAACACAATAAGAGCGATGGAAGAGCGAAGAAATATATAAACACAACGCGTACTCATACTCACTGGGCTGCTTAAAATAATAGTCCATCATAGTTTGATGTTTGGAAATACAATTTTTATATGCACCTGACTACTGTCGAATACTTCGGTGGACATATGATCCAACTCGACCGTCTGTGTACTCAAATCTGTTTGTTGTAACATTGTATGCATACAATTTATAATTTCTTCTTTCAAAAAGTTGAAATAGTGCATTGAAATGTCGGTTTGCTGATTCGTCTCTAACGAGACATAAACGCCTTGCCCATTCAAGAAATAGTTCTGGGTTTAAACCATTTACGTACTCAAAAGAAGCCACAATTACAGTAGTCTTTCTAATGATCATTATCACTTAGTAAATCATTCTCTCATGATGCAGCTTCGTGGCATTTACAACAGTAATTACGACAGACATGCCTTATTTATCGCAGTTCGATTAAGCTAGTGCACAGATGTAACTGGTCTTTATTCCGCATCTTTATTATTTGTATTATAATTATTTGTATTAAAGTGGGGGTGTTTGGGAGTCTGAAAATGTAATTATTTTTGATAAAAATTGCTGTTTAAGGGTGCGTTCCAAATAAGAGGAGTATATTTATGCAACGATTTGGGTCAAATCTGATAGACACGTTATATGAGCTTGTACATAACACAACGGAATAAATCGAAGTTGTACTACTACGATATAAATCAAAGGCAAGTACTGCTATGTCAGTTATTTCACAGTATTTTATAGAGAAATTTGCGTATGAATTAACACAGGTGCCCACAGGTGTAGTATATTTCATTATGGCGGAAGAATACAATGTTTAGCTAATTTGACCCAGGTCATTGCGGAAATATACTCCTGATATTTGGAACCCTTAAGAAATAAGCTCTTTTTTTCTAAAAAAATACACATTTAAGACACGTACGTTTCGTTTCTATCTGCTAATATTATTATTACATGAACGAAACAGATTTATTTTCAGACTATAATCGTGCCCAATAAAGTGCATGAAACGATTAGCACAGTCCGTTTTATTAATTAAATCTTAATTTGAAAGTCATATGACGTTTTTTTTATCTTGCTATGATGCATATAGTTCAACTCATACGGTATAAATACCATCAAAATTATTCTCTAATTGCAACATAGGACATCAAACAGCATTCATGGTTTTACTTGACAATAATAAAAGACGCCGAAAATAATTCATGTATGTACCTTTGCTACAAGTTTTCAACGGGAAATCGTTTGAAACTCTAAAAAAGTACTGAGAAAATCATATAAAATTATACTCTCCATTTTCAGGGTATGTGCGTTTTACCACAATGTTAAAACTTTACTATATATGGTCGCTTTATTGCCACTCTACGTGTATTTTTTGTACTTACTGCAACATTTAAAACACTGACCGGTGCAAAACAATTACTGCTAAGCCTCAATTAAAGTAGTCACTTAACGCAGTTGTATTAATCTTAGAGATACCATTCTGTGGCACCTGTATAATGATACATGTGTTACTTTTCCAAAAGGCTTTTTTTCTGAGAACAAAATGCCTAAAGCAAATGCCTTCTGTTTCTCAATGAATGATTTAACAAATGTTTAAACTTTTCATTTTATCCAACAAATTTTGTCTCATCTTAATACCTTAACTGTTTCGTAAAATAATCTGGAACGATCTCTAGAATGCGCCCTCGACATTTATCATTTTCATTTTTTCCCTATATTTCATTCATAACTGTGCAGTTTTAACACTGTTTTGAAATAAAAATGAATGAAACTACATTAACATTCTATCAAAACATGCTTACCGAGCCGTAGAGAGTATTGTATGTAGGTATAAAAACGCGAAGATTGAAATAAAATAAATAACTCATACATGAATAAATTCTATTTAATTATAATGCCACCTACTCACCCATTTCTTTTAAAGCCTCATCAAAGTTCTCCGCTCTGTCAAGCACCCATCTACCAACAATTGTCTGTTTAAATTCCTCCATTTTTATCCTACGACGTAAAAATGTATCTTATACTGAATGGAAAATGAAATGGTCGCCTGGTATATCTCGATGACGTATTATAATACAGTTACTGAAATTCTAAAGGTAAATTTCGTGCATTCAGAGCACGGCTGGCCTTGCATCTTAGAACAAATAATATAATATTAGAATATATTAACATTTTCTTATTACCAGAGGCAGTGCATTTTTGCAGTTAGGCGCGTCTCTACAAGATTGTGTGCACTGTTACAGCACATATAACCACAATCTCCACAAATATTTCTATAATACAGGTACATGTATATATCATTTTGTCCACGTAGAATATATTATCTCAATTGAATCGATCTATTCTGAATCAATATATTTCCATCATTGAACACAAAACATAGGACTTTTTGTACTCTTCGACATTCTTCACAGGAAGTTGTGCAAGAGTTGCGACCATAACTTAAGAGTTATTCGGTGCATACACATGTTTACATCTGCACTTAGAAGTTCAGTGATTATATGTACAGAACACATTTAGAATTATGTCATAATACATTTTTTTTTCAGCAATTATATGTATATAATTTATACTGTTCTCTTTCTTGCTATAGAAGTGAAATGGATAATGATTACTAATATTGACATAACTTCTTTGGTATTGCAGAAATAACATTTTGCTACATTTAGACCCTCTGTTTAAACTGAAAACTAACAACGTCTTAATAGTTTAAGAGCTCAAACGACAGCAGTAAGTAGTTTAATGCAGTATGCTTTCTTTAAGAATGCATTACGCAGTTCTTTACTTTAACAAAAAGATTTTTAGATCCGAGATTTTCAGGATACTGTAAAATTCTAATATCGGAATAATTGAAAGATGAAAGTATCTTAATAATAAAACCACAAACAAGATAATTTCTTAATATTTCATTTTTAAAGACCGACAGACATACTATGAAATTACAATAATGTTGTTTTTTGGCGCAGTCGTATTTAGCTCGCATTTGAAACTCTTCAACCGACAATGAAATGACGAGTAGAATATATAACAGTTTTTGAAATGACAAACGCTGTAAGGCACCTTCTAATTGGATATATCATGTTCTTATAATGACCAAAAAAGACTGAGAAATGATCGAAAAACAGCTTATGCAGACTGAAACAACTTTCTTTTCAAAATATAATGTATTATTTATAATTTTAGTTTTAAATGAATGAAGGAATTTGTAAGTAGTGAATTATCAATCAATACTAGCGATATAATATTATCTTTCGAAAAACAAGTTATTTTCGTCCGGCAGTATTTGTTTTCCGGTCTTTCTTTGGTCATTTTACTTGATTTTTACTACGATATTTACAAATTTCTTCATTTATCCACGAACCGTGATTAATCTAATACCTAAACCGTAAATTAGATATTATCTTTTGAAAAACAAATTGTTTACGGTCTGCATAAACTGTTTTTCGATCTTTTTCATTCTTACATTATATTCGGTGTTTTCTTTTCGGCCATTCTATGCACCGATAACAAAAATATATTTTACTACGGCTTTTTGATTGATTACATGCACCGTATGGTCGAATCAAAGTGCCCACTGGCAGCATTTCATCGCTCGGGAACTCGCACAAATGAAACATGCAGTGTTGGCAGAAGTGTATGATACACCGCATTGAGGCTAGTCTGGATATATCCTTCTTGCATTTGTCAATGTCGCAATGCCTTTACTTTCCCATCTGCTATTCATTCTTGAAATAACGTAACCAAAAATACTACCTTGTTGGTTAATCTCATTACAGTATTTTAAAATGTACTACAGTAACCCAAATATGGGTGTTTGGTGTATACGTCTGTGCCCCTAACACAAAATATTACGTTGGACACTATAAAACACGCATTCAACAATCGCCTTATTCTGGTACTGTGCCATGCACGAAAGTAGCATGTATAGTGTTTGTGATAGTATTCGACATAACACCAATTCTGGGCAGCTGTCGTATCCGCTCACGTCCCAAAGTTGGGCTATTCTCGCGTCCGCTCACGACCCAAAGTTGGGCTATTCTCGCGTACGCCCACGACCCAAAATGGGTATAAAATATATGAGGATAGACAATAAAATACTTTTGTGCTTTCAGTCTTCTTAAATGGGTTTTGGGGAGGCTGCGTTTTTGGGGCGGGAAATCCCCTTTTTTTTTTTTTTTTTTTTTTAATAATTCAAGTACGTAAACATAATATGTTCTTACCTCCAAATACATATTAATTATATGTGTAGAGTACTTATACTTTCTGGGCTAGTGAATAACGGTCAATAATTCGCGTAGCATATTTATAAGAAAAACAAGGCTTAAACATTATACTATGACATTATACTTAAACATTATACTGTATTGTTAAACATTATACTATGTGGACCTGTGACGAAGTTTGTAAAGCCCTTTCCTTTTTATTGAACATTATACTATAACATTATACTTAAACATTATACTGTATTGTTAAACATTATACTATGTGGACCTGTGACGAAGTTTGTAAAGCCCTTTCCTTTTTATTGAACAACATTTATATAAGGTTTGGGAATGCAGTTTTCAGATAAGTAATCGGTATTCCCATGGGAACTAATTGTGCACCCTTGTCGCAGATTTGTTTTTTATTGTTATGAAAGAGACTTTATGTTGAGTCTTTCTCCAGATACGCAGGCAGACTTATCCTGCTTTTAAATACATCACGCTATCTGGATGATATTCTTAATATGGATAACCCCTTTTTGGTCATTGGTGGACACTATTTACCCCGGGACTCCAGTAATTAAACTAACATTTGGATCTGGTGCTTCATTTTAGTTTACTCTCTCTATTTATAACAAATTATACATACTAAAATTTATGACAAGAGGTTTTTTTTTTTTTTTTTTTTTTTTATTTCCCCCATTTGGATGGGGATGTACCTCATGCTACATCTTATGGGGTATACATTTTCAGTTAATTCGGTTTGCCAGAGCGTGTGTCATGTTGAGGATTTCAATGAACGTAATCAATTATTACAAATAACTTCTTCAACAGGGCTACCGTTATTACAAATTGCGTAAATATTTTGCTAAATTTTCTATCGTAATTCTGTTTGGTTTTGAAATTCAATAGTAATCTAAAGACTCTTCTGCGAGAAGGTATTTCAAAACCCGATTTTTATGGGGATGTGGTTTACAAACTTCTAAGATTTTGGGTCTGGCAATTTTCCAACTGTTTTGCTAAAATTATAAAACGTTTTGTTAAAGGGTTACGACCCAACTGTTTTGAGACACACCGCTGTTTGGTGTTCAACCCGTTTACAGTTGGACGCTATGCTTCCCTCTTTGATTGTGTCTGACGGAAGGGGGGAGGACTCTGTGATGGGCAGTTTTAAACCCACTGGGACGAAACTGTTTTGATTTCTGTCCTCTGGCCTGTTTCGTCGGGCCCTTAAGGGTGTTTCTCTTGGTGCTCTGCCTTCTGCAAATGCTTGAGTACATCGTTTTTTGGTTCTCAAGGTTTGCTTTTTTATTTTTACCGAGCTTTTTGTGTTTTACTCCATGCCTTTTGTTTCCATGGCGTGTGTTAGAGATTCACCTAGCAGGGATTACTTTTATTTCACTGTCCTGTGACTTTGGAACTGGTGGGGTAAGAGTGAGGTTGGGTGCGCACCATAAACCGGTTTAAGCTCCCAGTGGTGTTTTTGCCACTGACCGTTCCAAGGCGGTGCCCCACTGTGTTCCGTTATTGTTCGTTTTGTCCTCGTGTGTTTGCTTTGTATGCTTGTGTGTGTTGGTAGTGTATGTTTGTGTGTGTCAGTTGTGTGTGTGTGTGTGTGTGTTGTGTGTGTGCGTGCGTGCGTGCGTGCGTGCGTGCGTGCGTGCGTGCGTGTGTGTGTGTGTGTGTTGGTGGTTGCATTCTGGGTGCTGTGGGGCTCGTTTTGGGGGCTGCTTTTGGTACGTGGCATTCCCTGTTGATTTTTTTTTAAGTTTGTTTTCCTGATACACATGTTGCGTAAGATATTTAATTGCTATTGGGGACAAATTTGATAAGTGGCCGGTTAGTTCGGTCGGGTGAGCATAATGCGTAACAACTTTGCAAGGCAAAGTACATGGGTTCGAATTCCGGTCCAGGTTGTTTTCCCCTCATCATGTGACATTTGGCGCCATCCGACTGAAAAAAGAATTCTTTTACTATAAACATCTAGCTAACAATCGCTTTCATATACTAAAGATTGCACCGACTATCTCCTTCGAAGGTAGTTCCTGTTTTATAATCATGTTATCATGTTGTTATGATACTTATGAATAACACTTTCTCTGATATAAAATGAAACAAAGCATGAAATCTAGAAACGATTTTTAAAACATCGCCTATCTGATAAAGTGTTGTTGATTTCACCAGCAGAGCACAGCTTAACGTTCTTTGTTTAGGGGGAAACTGCAGATAATGTGGTTCGTTCCTGTGCAAAACTGTTGAAAATTTATATTCAGTGTTATCTATTACGTTCATTGCATTTTAACGGAATAACAGAAACGATTGAAATATCCATTCTTTCCAACAGTTACTGTAAATTGTGACTAAAATTTTGCGATTTGTGTGCAGACAGACTTATTTGCGAATTTTATATTCGCGAAAGGATAATTCTCCAACATTTAATGTGTGTGAAATTAGCGAAGTGGGAAAATTCACGAAAATAGCAAAAAATAAGTATCGAAAGTTAATTCAATAGTAGATTTAAAATGATAACTTCTATAACAAATGTATCTCTGTTATATAATCTTATTGTTTTACTATAGTCGATTTGAATGACATTGTGGTGACTTGTCTTGAATTATGTCTAAGAAATGTTTCAAGAACAAATTGAATGCAAACTGAGTGGAAACCCTTCTTTTTTTGAAAAATAAACCTATTTGCATGCATCAGTATTTAGACAGCCAGGTTTGTTTTATTATTTCATAATATGTCAATACAACAAAAACATGAGACAACTCTGAAGAAGAATTAAACCTTAAATCTGTATGCTTCTGTAAATCGGGTAATATTCGCGTTGATTCCATTTTCACTTTTTTTTGCAAATTTACCATTTCGCTTATTTAAAATTATCGCGATATATCAATTTCAAATAGATTTAATATTAGAATATTATCTTTCGCGAATGTAAAATTTGCGAATAAACCTCTCTGCACTAAAATCGCGAACTCTTCATCACGCGAAAATGACCAAATTTACAGTATATGTACCAGAAATGGCGTTTCGCAGAAACGGATACGTCATTTGCTCAAAAACAGAAGCTTTCACAGTTTTCAGACTTCAACAGTTATTTGTAAAAATCTGAATAACACCGCAGACAATAAACTTTTGTAATAGGTTAAAATTGGTGCAAGGCAATTTTCAGTTTAATTTGTGTTTAGTGTCACATAGAGTTCGGAATGTAAGAACATAATACATTTGATGGACAAGCCGAGGACAACACACGTATTATTCGTTATTATCTTAAGTAATTACATTTATTTACAAATATCCATGAAATTGTGTTAAATTTCGTTTCAAGAAATTTTAAAGACCTTTTGAAATATCAAAGCAAAACTTCTAAGAAGTGCATTTTATTTCGTTTTATCTCATGACCAATAAGGTTTATTTCTGTAATTTTTCACTGTATTACAATGAAATAGAGAAAAATAGTCTATTCTAGGTAAAACGAACATGAACGTATTATATCATCACCAGGAAACCTTATACAGGATATAACGAGTTTCAAAGAAAGCAAACACAAAAAGGCCGAAATACAAACAACATAACAAAACAAAGAGTAACACAGTGACAGTGTCTAAGCAATGCAACCAATATGTTACAATACCTGGTATATTAAAGTGATCGATATATTGCCGTTTAAAGTGACTATCCTGATTTTAAGAATAAGCAATGCTTTGTGCTCTTAAAGAATTGATTATTAACAATGTTAAAACTGAAATAAATTAATATGTATATTTCATATTTAGTTTAAAGCATTGGCACTAATAATAAATGCCACAAGTGAATATATGCATTGCTCCTACCAACTTTCCTTGTTTTCAGCATATCAACAGAATAACAACTTCAAGTGTTCTTCATCTTATACAAAAATGCAAAAACCAAAGCGAATCTTAACTCAACTATACACTCATCCAATTATGTATCATGTTCAACAAATAATTAGACTATATAATACTCTTTCCTCCCCTCTGTTATTCGCGACTGGAACGCACTTCCTGACTGAATTAAATCGTCAACATCAGCTCACTCAGACTTAAAAAACAAAATCAATGCTGATTTTAGAAAACCTCCATCATACTTTAATTATGGTGTAAGACTTGGACAAGTTCTTCACAACAGACTCCGTTTAGGATGTAGCTGCTTAAATCATGAACTATTTAGAAAATCAGTTATCAAATCACAACATTGCTATCATGGCGAAATTGAAACAGTCAATCACTTCCTTCTTTCGTGTCGCAATTATTCTCAAAGACAAAGATTTTTAACAGACCTGCCTTGTTCGGCTACAGGCCAAACTATTTTGTACGGACGGGAAGAACTAAACCCAAACCAAAATATTATAGTTTATTAGAGATCTGAAATACATTTTCTCTACAGGGCGATTCTCACCGCGGGCTCGGGCACCGCACTTGCAACTTACTAATAATAACTTTTATTAAACAAAAGTATCAACATTATCATTATTTCGTTATTATTATGTCATTACTTTTTTCATTTTCACTTCACTTTTTACACGCTTTCCATACCTCTCTTCCAACTCGTTTTTTCTTTAAACATTTACTAAATAACACACAAAGCATCCCATCTTACCATATATCATAGGAGCTGTATTCATATAAGCCTTTAAAAATATTATTGTTTTTGTTCGTATGTAAAAATGTCATACATAATGTTCTATCTATCTTTAAATAAATACTATTTAAATTAAATATTTACATGGTACTGTCTACTTTGTCAAATTAGCACACTCTGCTTACCCATTGCCTTTAGAGCCTCATCAAAATTGTCGGTTCTATCCAGTACCCACGTCCCAGCAAGTTTCTCTTTAATTTCATTCAGTTCACTATCCATTGTAAAAAATACAAAATACATGTACTGTAAATCGGTAAAGAAAACAACCAGAGAATAATCTGTTGCAGAATAGTGTCTATCTATTTCATTACCGGAGACGCCTGTTTTTAGAGATCTAAACACTCGGTGTAATTACTCCAATTGTTTATTAATGAAACGTATGGTAATCAGTTTTTCACGTAACCACTTCCGTCCCAGAATTAAAATTCAATTATCAGTAAGTCATAATGAAATATCGAATATTTCGTTCCAATACCCTCACAGGATTCCTTAATCCATGCCTTGCTTTTGTGTCGTAACCTTAATAAGCCTACTTTGAGGATGTTGTTCGGGTCAGTAATGCGTGTGCACAATGTCACAGATTGTCAATTCTTCAATAAGACGTGGAGTGCACAAATGTCATCGTAAGCTAGAACTCCAATACCATTGAAACTTCTGCTCACACACTTGTTCAAAGTTTGGTGTTTGTTTTTTTTCTTTATGATTGCATCTAAAATATTGTCCAGTAGAAACAGGTATGCTTAAAAGTTTATAATCAACAGTTTCCATCGGAATCTTGCCTGGAAAGAAATTACTGCTTCTATGTTCAATATATTAACATGATAGCCGTTATTATACAGGCCGATGTATGTAAAGCAATATAGTTTTGATTGCAACCTGTCTGATATTTTCTACCTATAGTTCTGCCTTATTTCAGATTTTTATCCATACCCCTGACTCAAATCGTTTAAAGTTGCTTGTCGTTTTGTTGTCATTGTGTGAATCTGAGGAAATATAATGCAATTAAGGAGTCGTGAGGCATTAAAAAGCATGTGATTCTCACCAGAAAGGGGTTATATTGACCGAGGCGATGTGCTTTTTTATATGTATAACGTTTATTACATGCTCAATAATTTTGGTATTTGATTGATACAATGCTGAAGACTGCGCGGGACGACGTCCGTGCTTCTACGTCATATAAGTGAGCTCGCCAGCGTTTTGAGGCATCATGAGCAAAACGTCATGATGTGTTAAAGGCAAACAATATCTGTTCTTAATATAAAAATAGTATTTAATGGAGTCCATAATTGTTTATTGCTATAGTATACGTGTAAAGTCTAAAGCGCTACCTTATAATTATTTCGTTTATTTCCATAATATAGCGTTATTACCTGCTAAGTATTGATTATCGAGTCAGCAGAGAAACAAACTAATGTGCTGCCACTTTATATATAGCAAAAGTCCATTATACGTTGAGAATCAGGATTGTTACCAACTTCGTATTGTAAAGACTAATCATAACTCTGCCTTACTTCAAAGTGATATTCCTCTTCAAAGCGACCATTGTAGCTTTATGAAAGACATTTAGTATTGGTTTCTCTCTTTAGTTACACTAATTTAGATATTTAAAGATGTCTACAATTTATAGTGCAACTCATACGATGTTAACACCATCAGAATTCTTCTCCTTTTTCACACTTACAATTACAGCAAAGACCATCAAGTTATATACACTTGTCTATGAACTCGACTACAATAAAACACGCTGAAAATAATATTTATGTACCTTTGGTTCAAGTTTTTAAGGGGAAATCGTTTTAAACTGTTTAAAGTACTCGGTAATCTGTTCACCTGAGAAAATTATATAAAATTATACTCTTCCTGTTCAGCGTATGTGCGGTTTACCACAATGTTAAAACTTCAATTACTGCCACTAGACGTGTTATATTTTTGTTTTTGCAACATTTTAACCACTGACAGGTGCAAATCAGTTACTGGCTGATGTATTGGAGCCGGTGCTTAGCACCGGGCGTAGAGATGTAATTGAAATCACTTAACGCAGGTGCATTAATCTTAGAAATATCTCTGTAAAACCGGTATAATGATACAAGTGTTAGCTATCACTCGCAAGTGAAGAATGCCCCCCCCCCCCCCCCCCCCCAGAAGTGGTGTCTCACAGTATGTGAGCTTGACCTTCCAAGTTTTGACCAGTTACTTGTGGACGACACATTATCTCCAGTGCTGAACATTTGTGCCAATTTATCTTAAAACTCTTCAATGTATAACAGAGTTACAGTCTGAACAGGAAAAATGTGTACGGATGGACGGACTGACGTTTCTATATGCCATCCGAAGCTCCTTTATTCTGCTAAAATGGCTGCTTCATCGAAAGACTAAAGTCTTAGTTCCGTTGAAGCACAACTTTTGATGTAACCTACCACTATTTAAATTTTTGTGATAAATGGTAAATCCAAAAGGAATCCGCCTACGCCCAATCCCCCCAACCTGGCCCATTTCGAAGACAGTGTATAAAATGCCACAAAAGATTCATTTCATGCAGTCCGTTAAACTACAAGTACATTGCTCTCCAATCATGCCGTACACCAATTGTATGCAAAGCAACTCTTTCAAGAAATTACGCCCCAACCCCTACCCCGACCCCATCGAAGATGAAGAGGTATATTGGTTTGCACATGTTGGTCCGTTAGACGGTCGATCTGTCGGTCAAAGGTCAATATCACAGTGACCTTCAACAGAAAATTACTTGTCCGATGAATAACTAAAGAATTCTCTTACTTAGTTTCATAATTATTCTCCCTTCGGAGTTACTTTTTGTGTATAGTAAAATCAATCGTGTTCGAATATTTTAACGTTTAAAAGCGAGTTTGCTTACGAAATGTAAAAAACATATAACTGTAAATACTCCGCCGTGTGCTAATTAAAACATATTTCATCATTGTCTTTCTTCGTCTAGCAATTTCCTTTTAAATGAAAATTCCGTAAAAATCAATGACTGCTGATGTTTTTTTTTCAATCATTAAAAGATAAAAATTATTTCGGATTTAGGTCCCTGCAGAAATAATAGAAAACAAAACCGAATCATTTTCTTCAGTTTCACCTGGGTTCTCAAACAAAGCTTGCATATCAGTTTGTATATTTTTCAGATATATTTTATTTATATGATGCGCCTCTTTTAAGTGATATGAATATAACATAGTGCAATGGCTGTGTCAAAAATCTTAGAGCTGCTCGTTCCCCGATTTTGGTAAAATAATAAAGCGCTTCAAACATGTTTCAGAACGAATAATCAAACAAAACGTTTGCAATATAATTTCTTGTAAAGTAAAGCTGTATTATTGAAAATATTAAATATTAAAGGTTGTTAACGCCTTTGAAATCCTAATATAACTGTAGTGTAGCAGTCCATCAAACCAAACACATTAACATTTTCAACAGATTTCTCCAATTGCTACATTGATTTGATCGTAGCAGTTTACTATCACCTTTTTTGTTTTAATATATAATTTTGGAGAATTATTTTTTTCAACGGAAACTGTGAACAAGTAGCTTTACATTTTTCAACGTAAGCTTTTACCAGGTTAATTGCTTTTCCATTGTACAAAGTGTACTGGTACAGATACTTCTAACAAATTCAAATTTTGCAAACTGTGTCAATAGCTTTGTCTGGCATGAAAAAAACTTATGGTCACACCTAAGTGTCAGAGATTTTATATCTATTTGTTAAACATGTAGTTAACATGGTCAATGAAGCTAAAACACATTTTGATAGAAATGTAGTGTAGTGGCAACACCCTAAAACTAGAAGAATATAAATAATGTGTTCAATGAACGTAAGTAAAATGATAAATAAATACAATTGAAAAGGATCAATCGAAAAATGCCTCATTTTAGCACAAATAATAACCGTAAATGTCGTAATGGTGCCCTGTAGTGGCTTCTCCACAAGAAGAGTCGCCTATAAAAGGTCTCAATTTACGAATATTAGGTTCGGGTTATATAGAAAATACCAGATGACTAACTTGTGATGTAATAATTAATAAATGAGAAGAAATATATAATTTATCTAGAAAAAATATCAAATAACATTGCTCTCAAAAATGGCGATCTGCAAAACTGAAAATGCAATGACCCGTGTAAAGAAGGAGGTCGTTTGGTAAGATAACTGACAGAAAATTAATTTTAGTAAAAAAAGATGCTATTTCCGTTTAGTTTAAACATATTTATTCGCCAATTTTTAAAAAAACATAATTTTTTATGAAATTACAAATCATTGTGCGATACAAAAAGCGAGTAGATAGAACCGAAAGCAAACTGCTTGTTAAAAGATTTGATTTGATTTGATGAGAATTTTATCAAGGTCCGTCCCAAAGAGCATGTATGTTAGCTTAATATTGGGATGAGACCCCGGCATGTCTCCCGTCATGCCTAAAAGACAAAATTTTGAAGCCAAAAAATAGGAGAAATTTACCTGACTGCAATTTCCAGCCAGTATAGCCAAAGGTTGAATTTGATTGGTTGCCAAAGAGTAGGCCAGTCACGGCGACCAATGAGATCTGAATGTGATTGACCTAGTTGCTTGTTAAAAGGTTCGTTCCACAAATATATATATATGTATTGCCCTTCTATGAAATTTGCGGTCTTGTTATTGGTCAACGATCTGTAAATAGATATAGATATTTACGGGCGAGCCGGTAATATACACTTGACATAACCCCGTTATTGTACCCCATGCTAAACGAGAGCTTGTTCGCCGCGTACAGTACGTCATTGTATAAGTCCGTGCTGATTTGTGACGTCACGCAGTGACACTGAGGTATCATAAGGGAATTTGAATGTCTGCTTACGTTAAGTCGTTAAATGAATAAAACTTAAACGGAATCTTTTGATATGTAAGAAAGGGAGGGGTAACACATTTTTTATTTGTTTTTTGGCGTGATATATTGACGGCTCGGGTAATATTATGTCGAGATGGGTAATATATCCCCATATAACACTTCAAAAACCAAATAACATATAACATAAACGGAATATAAACGGATATATAAACGGATTTATATAAATATATATATATGAACGGAATTTACACCGATAACTGATTGTTTAACACTAATGTGGCATATTTTTAAACGCTGATTTTACCGATAAAATTACCGGGATTTATAACGTAAACTTTTATCTTATTATACATGCAAATATTCTGTTATCTTTGCTTTTGAGGTTATTTAGTTTAAGGAAGTGCCTCTTTAAACTGCGACAATGACAATTATCTAGTATAGAAATGTTTTGTGTATTTCAGGTTGCTAAAATACGTCAATTCTTTGGAAAGTTTCAGCTATTGTATTTGTACGGAATGGGTTGTTCAACTATGAAGCTGACATCAACATTGGTGTTTCTCTATATCGGATATTTTCTCATTTGGAAGGCAAATGGGGCAATAAACTACAATGAGCCTATCTCCCCAAAACAATATTCAACTGTTATCGGCACGGGATTTTCGACAAACTGGTTCAAAATCGACGAGCCATTAAAAAGTATAAAAAGCAAAATATTAATGACACATAAGATGCCGACTTCAGGAACTTGCGCCTTCGTTGCATTGCTGAGCATTATACCCCTCCCTATAATAACTCGGAATTCACATCGTTCCTGGATAACTTGGAGAGCGTAGTAGACCAGTGTCTAGCTGTTGGAGTAGCCCCAATTATCTCATGGGTACATCATGAGGCTGAAGCAAATGCAAGTGATGAAGCTAAAGCCGGTTACATTTCTTGGTGGACAAAGGTTGCAGATCGGTTGAAGAAAAAAGACTACAGACTAAGCTTCAATCTGTTTACCGAGCTTGGTATAGACGTATGCAAGAAAACCGATAGTTGTGAACTAAGTCTCAAGAGGCACTCAACCAAATATAACATCTGGACATCTGAGGTAGTAAAAGCAATCAGGGACACGGGAATGAACAATGAAGAACGGATAATAATCTTAGCATCACCAGAAAAGACGTCGAAAGGCCTGAAAAAGATAGATAAAAGTATTCACAAGAACGACAGCTATATGATGATAGAGTGGCACATATATGCGTCCGGCCCGAACAAGAAAGAAGACAGCCCTAAATACTGGGTTGGCAATGGAACTGAATCTCAACGTCAAACGCTTATAGATGAAATCGCAACTGCCCAAAAAGACACCACACTCCTAAGCTATTTTGGCGCATGGATGCCCCAGGATAACACAGATGGATCCTTAAATCAAACAGAAGTAGAGAATTTTGCAAGATATTTCGTTGAAACGCTGAAGGCAAAAGGAATCCCATGGACCTTGAATGTTCTAGATGTCTACTATACAACAAAGAAGGCAACATGGATAAGTACTCCACAAGACATATCAGGACAGAATCTCTATATGGATAAAGTCTTGACTGTTATCAAAAACGCCATGTAATGTTAAAGAAAGATTCTGCTAAAGCATGTTTATATGTAAATAAAAATATAGCATCTCTGATTTTTGACATTTTCTTAAACTTAACAAAAAGGAGCTAAAACTTTTCTTGTTTACTATCAAAAGGTGATGACCCAGCATAATAAAAACGGTGCTAAATGAACTAGATTTTATATTTTACTTTTGAGTGATATACCGGTAAGTATATCACTGAGATTAGATGCGTAATAATCACGATTGTCGAAAGCCCGGGTGATTAATTAGGAAGCATCTTAATAACTTACAGTGATATAGTAATCTGTATATTACTCAAAGTAAAATATATTTCCATTCTAACACGTTAACTTAAACGAAAAAGGGGTTACTACTTACTGTGCTAGCATGAACTCGCTGCATTAGAACACTATACATGAATTCGTATTATTTTGTTGTTACTGATATTATAGGCGGTACCGGAAGTGTAGTAAACGTAAGTCTGCAGTCTTTGATATTAGCAGCACCACTTGTAACATTTCAGCAGATCTCCACCCCGCCCCCTTTAACAGACTCCTAGTTAAACTGCTTAAACTTCTTATTAATCCATAGCTTAAATGTCTAATTAGACAAAAGTCTATCTGAAAAAAAAACACCTACACATATTTGAACATTTTAACGCAGCATATAGCGCACCAAAATATAGCTTTATCCGACAAATGGGCAGAGTCATACTGGGGTCATAGCATCCGACCTCATCCACCTCCTTGAATGGTCGTTTAAAAATCGTTTACGAATTAATTGTACTAACAATTCTTTACGATACATATGAGCCGCCACATGAATCCATTCTGCACGCAACTATGCAAGCTTATGCCGTTCACTGCTAATGATTTTTTAGCGAACAGCGTAGTCCCTGACTAGCATGTAGTTATGTGAAGGTGTCTATACCTATGATGGTGCTAGAAGACTTAAGGTTTATTTCGAATGTCAGCAGCAGCAGCAGCAGCAGCAGCAGCAGCAGCAGCAACAACAACAACAACAATAGCAGTAGCATCGACAAATTGAGCAAAAAAAAGTTGAACAAAGGGAGTCGCAGCTGCACCAGTGATACAAGTAGTAGAAGTAGGAGGGGGAGGGGGGGGGGGCGGAAACAGCAGTAGCAACAACAACAGCAGTTATAAACTACAATAACGTTTTCAATATCCAAACTTTCGATTTCTTTTAGTAATAAACTTTGAACTTTCATATACTGAGTTGCTTCCTTTCATTCCATCACTATTATTAAATGAAATATGAACATTATTTAACAAGAGCTGCACTCATAAGTAAGGAGTGCCCTAAGCGGTATCAAACAGTCTGTGATCTGCACCCAGTACTTCCGCACAACACTTTGTAACTCCATGTCCTGAACATCTTTTTCCAATTCATTTAAAAATCCTTAAATGTATAACAATGTATAACAGAGTTAAAATCTGAAGATAAACGTCTGCATATATACAGGATTCTCAAACCTCTGACCTAAGTTGTGACCTTGATAATCAAAGTAAGAACGCGGGACATGTGAGTGATATTCCATCTCCATATGTTAAACAATTGTGCCATGTAATTCCAAATATTCCCATGTATGACAGAGTTATTCATTGACCTTTGAGGTAGGGTTGTAGGTTTTCCACGTCCGCACATCGTTTTGATTTGCTGAAAATTTGTGCATTTAAAAATCTTTCAATGCATGACAAGAGTTACAATCCGGACATGCATAAAATACAGGATTCTATAACCTTTAAACTCTAAGTGTGACCATGACCATTTAGGTAGGGTCGTGGGTTTGCAAGCGATTAATTGTTTTGATGTGCTGTATATGAGTGCCAAGTTATTTTAGAATCATTCAATGCATAACGGAGACACGAATGTGTGGCATTGTCCATTGATGTAAAGAGGTGGGTATTGCATGCTGAACACTTATGCCATATGATTTGAAAGTCCCTTTACGCATGACATCATTCAATGCATAATAGAGAAGAGAATGTGTGCATATAAAGAGAATTGTGTTATCTTTAAACTCAAACTGTGTCGTTGACCAATAACATAGGGACGTGGATCTTTCACGCGACACGTCGCCTCCGTTTGCTGAACACGTGTGCCATATGATTTGAAAATCACTTTATGCATGACAAAGTTACAGTTCGGACACGAAAACATGAAATGCCGGACATACAGGCAGACGGACGGACGGATAAAGAGACGGTCGGACGGTGCGATTTTAATATGCCCACCTTCGGGAGCATAAAAAGCTTTCTTTCTCAAAGCAATTGTCTTGGATCTCAATGAATGATTATACAAATTTTCTTTTGTTTCAACATCTTTTGTCTCACTTTGATACCTTAAAGGTGTAGTAAGCGATTCTGGAACGTTCAACAAGTATATTAATTTTTAAGCCTGACGCCTCTTGGCGAACCCCTTTATAAAAACGAGAAAATTTGGCGGGAATCCGATCACCAGAGACGCCTGTAGTGGCAGAATGTAACGCGAACGCTTTACACAAAGGTCTTGTCTTAGTAACCTCCCTTTATTGTAAAACTTTAGCGTGAAATGATCTATATCATGTTGATTGTTAAGTGTATAAAATCATTGATTTATTTATGTATAAAGTACATGTTGAATTCCAGTTACGAATAAGAAATAAGCTGTTGCTTATATTGAAAAAATATTTATTTCGTAAATAAATTGTCAAATTTGAATTCTAATTTAGTTCTGATCGGGGTCGGCAATTTATTTGTTTTGCATTTATACAGGAGATATTTCTCTGTTCTTGCCTATTTCAAAGAGTCCTCTATGCAACTTTCAGTGAGTAGTACGGGGTTGCCTAGCTAGATCCCCGTATTTTAGTAGCGCTGATAATTTTATAATGTATTACTTCGATAATTATTATTTCTTAATTAAATTCTTGAATAAATTTACCTTCGTTGCTTCCCAAGGCAGATGGAGCTTTGTACCCCCTAGTTTTTTTTTTTTTTTTTTTTTTTCCCCCCCCCCCCCCCCCCCCCCCCCCCCCCCCCCAAAAAAAAAGGGTTGAAAGATATATATAACGTTTTTATTCTGATGTTGACACATCTCGTACATCTGCATTAAAATAAAGAGAATTTAAAACCACACGAGCAGATGTAAATATATATTATCATATTACTTAACTTTTTTCCGGCACATGTTTTTGTATTTTTCACGTATATATTATTCGTTATACAGATTCTTGACGGTGTATACGGCGCTCGTATAGCCTGTTCGTGCCGATATTAGCCCGAGCCGTAAGGCGAGGATTTATATCGGCACGAACAGGCTATACGAGTCCGTATACACCGTCAAGAATCTGTATAACGAATTTATAATACCGCAGATTTGTTTGAAAGACAAGATAACTATCTGAATTGTCAACAAAATTGTCGAAATATTGCTGTTATATTTATAAATGACAAAAAGCCGATACCCATGGGAGCCCCCAATACTTTTACCTTCGTATGATTCCGTACGGCGCTCGTAATCAGCCGATCTTAGTTTTTTCTCAGTAATTCAATAGAAAGAAATATAATCCTGTGGCTTACGGTGTTTTCGACCCGAGAGCAAAGTATAGCATGGCATTTTGTATTATTTGCAGTCACATAATAATTAATTTCCGTTTAACCGGTCCCATTTCGAATCTATTACGTCATCAGTTCAAGTCTACGTCACCGAGACAGTAATGTTTTGGCAGACATTTTTGTAGCGTGTGGACTGGATAAACACAGATTTCTTTTTAATTTATTACTTCGGCTTTAAGTTATTGATGTGACACAAAATAAGGATAAACAGCGTTTTATTGGAGTAGGACTTCACATTATTTCAAGACAAGTGAAATATTATAGGACTACAGTAGTGATGCATTAACAGGATAGAAAAGGACATTTGTTTTCAGATTTTCCTCTGATCTGGCGGTATTTTATTTCGTCATTCCAGAGGTTGAATTTGTACATGAATGTCCTGTCAGCAGCCGTTAGTTGCAGAAAGGAATACCATTAATTTGAAGAGTACTTATTAGTGTCAATGACAGTGTTTTCATTTTAAAAAACAATATTCCACTGCCACTGGGATTCATGTTCATGGTGAACTTGATCGACTGAAATGAGATTTCATGTCCGTAACCCGTTTTGACTCGGGAGAAACGAAGGTAAAGATAGCATCAATGTAAGTTTTAATGTCTATGAATTTGATTTATTTTTCCAAACGACATGTGCAGTGCTTACAAATGTCGCTGAAAAAATTGAATCGGTGGAACGGCGGCCATTTTGTTTTGAATGTAAACAATGTTTACAGAGTTTCTCTAGCCAATCAGAAGAGGCAAAACCGATTAGGCTCCAAATGGGAGACGGTATATACGGGATTGCTCACGGTATATACGGTCTCATATACAGGGGCTCTTGACCAATCAGAATCTATCAAATTTATCTGCGGTATTATAATCATACATATATATCACGATATTTGCTTGTTTCTATAACCTTGGTATTTTATGTTACTATTGTACAAGTTGATATTTGAGGAGTAGCAATTGTACAAATATACTGGACTTCTAGCTTTGGACATAAATTGTTTAAAAGGTAGATCCCAATGAGTAAGATTCAGCGTGTTAGAAGAACATTGTATGATGTTCTATTGAACATCGCCATGAAATGCTTCACAGATGGTACTTTGTGAAAAAGGTTACGTCTGTTCACATCTTCTTGTGGCATCTGAAAACTTTTTCGGCGTAGAAATTAATCGTGTGCCTTGTCAGAAAGTCAATCTATAAATAAAGTCTGCGTCCCGAGCCACTAGTAGATAGACAGATAGATTTATGTCTGCATAAAATGTACAACTGTATGGTAATACATACATAAACAAGTAACAAACATGTATGAATAATTATGGCCATTTCAATTCACATTGTATGCAAAGGATAACACAAAACAGAGTATGGATAAACTCTTATTTCCACTGTGGTCCTTTGAATATAGTGTTACATCATATATGACAAAGGAAGCAATATCATAAAATCACAGCAAATAGTATTAAAAAGAGACATGTGTGGTACTTGAAAAGAAAATACATCTCTGAGTAGAAATGGAACATGCTATTGATATTGAAATGTTACATAATACAATATATTAATCCACCAAGTTTGACTCTAGTACCCCTTGACCAAAGTGTATACATTGTCAGAAAGTCGCTTAAATGACAATCTCAATCAGGATGTACCGAAAGTAGCTATCACGGTTGCTTTTGAAATATGTACCTATAAAGTTATTGTCATCGATCGTTTTGTTAGTTTGTACTGTGCTTACAGCTCGAAACTTTCAATTCACATAAATACTTCGTTGTAAACAAATAACTATAGAAGGCTAGAATATTACAAAATGATTGCATATCTCGCACCGACACAATCACTGGGTTGTTGGTCAAGGGATGTTCCTATATGAATAGAATGGTGTTAAATTTGTTTATTACAGTGACAACCCTATAAAATATGTTTGATATAACGTTATAAGCAAAGTGTGAATCCGTCTACGTGAGTCACTGTCTTAAAATCACTGAGGTCCATGGCATCGAACCACGATACCGACCATGACTCTTTACGTGAAAAAAGGACATTTTTACGGAGTTTAGGAGTTCAGCATGTTCTTCCCAGGAACGATGGTTCGGTAAACTGCAAACATGCTTAAATGACCAAAATACGATTGAAACGGACGTTAAAATCCTACAACGTCTTAACAGATAAGAATATAACAAGGTCAAACCTGTATAATACCATATATAGTCTAATTTCGAGCACTGAGCCATGAATGTACTTTAAGCTTATTGTAAAACAACGGTAAAAAACAAGGAAAACATAGAGGTCGTAGCTCAATGTTCAATTTCAGACAATAGTAAATTCACTTTTTGGTAAGTTTTGAAGCGTGTTCTTAATTAGCCAAGAACAACTGGTTTGTTTTGAAGCGATTTATAACATTTTGATACAGTAAACTAATATTGCTGTTTCACATGGCATTCAGCTCGAATCTTCACAAAGGTCTTAATGAATAATTCTAACAATCGTGACATTAGAGATATGTTTTAAATACCAGTCTAATTTTTAAATACATAGAAAATACATTTGCAAAATTAAATACATAAATTTCCTTTATAGAAGCTTTGATGTCGTTGTAGTGATCGGTATATATGTAAAACAGATTTGATACGATTTAGTCTAGCTCTCTGTAACAGGGCTAAAATTGATAAGATTTATTTGTATAATTATGTCACCATGACATTTAAGTAAAGGCACACACATGTATTGTGAACGAAACAATCATCCAACATGTAAACTGTTATAATATCGTTAATATGTCTTGTACATTTTCAGCATGTTTGAAGAATTTAGATATTTTGTGTTGAATTTTACATCAGACACAATCAATATTAGAAGCTGAAGATGCTACAGAGGGTGTAGTTTAAAAAGCAAAGAGTCTTTAATAAATGGTATCTTCATATTAACTCTTCAACTACAATGAATACTTGGGCACATTATTTTAAAGTTACACTCCTACTCCAAGGTGATATCTCTGTGTTTTGCTTTACCAAGAGCAGCTTATTGGTTTCGAAGCACTGTATGATATAATAATACCATTTCAAAAAATTCGGACTCAATAGTAGTTCAATTAACTCCTAAATATTGGCACTCTAAATCGAGACATTATTCAACAGCAACAACAGCATGAGCAATGAAAGATTAGCTTGTCGTCTGTTTTTAAAAAAAACATTGTAAACTGAAAAAAACATTAACTTTTTTAGCGATTTGTATTCGTATGTTATTCGCAGCTGTTGTGATATGTAAAATCTCTACTTACTCCCAGTTCCAACGTTCACTACAAACATTGTTAATATTTCTTCGAAAGACTTTTTACTTAGAAACTGCTCGAGACAGACAAAGGGAGTCATATGAAAGTTAACTTGCTTGAAACCTTGGTTTTTATATTATTTGTATTTTGCTATTTACAATATCTATAACAGGTTTACGAACAATACCCATGACTAACATAAAACGCCAACATTTAAAAAAACATGTGTCTATCTTCTTGGTTCCTTAGGAGCGTTTATGTTGGTATGGCTATGTTTCAGACATTTTCAGTGCTTCGTTCCGAGCTAAGTTTTGTTAGCACATTTACATGATGAAAATTTGGCAAATAATGTAGGAACACGGTCTCTGTCGATGGTAGTGGAGCGGTGATGTTGAGGTTAAGGTGTTTGCCGCTCATCCCGGAGATTGCGGTTTGGAGCCCCATTTGGGTCACTACCTATCTCCTCATACTGTTTTATTTTCCAGGAAGGGGACTCAGGAGCGACTATATCAGTTTCAAGCTTTCTTCACAATCAAGCTACAATAATTTATTATAAACAAATGGTAGTCTGTGTCTTTTTTCAATAAAAAAAGGTTTAGACGATTTGAATGTGCGAATAACATTTTACACACTTTGGCCACTGGACGGCCGATTAATCGATAATTAACGAGAACAATCTATTAACAAAAGAAGCTTTTTACATGACGTGTCAAAATAATGATGCGCCATCGGAGGTGAGAAAAAGCTGATAATCAGTGACCTCGAGTTGCCACAGGTAATTTAGTAAGAAATCTACCTGGCGGGACCACAGGTGTTCCTCGACTTATCCGGGGTTCTCGAGTTATCAATGCTCGAGTTATCCATAGTATTTTCTGGTTAAACATAGAGGTGAAATTGCCGGGACCGACAGGAGTCCTCGAGTTATCCGGGGTTCTCGAGTTATCGATGCTCGAGTTAACTGTTTATACTGTAGTATAAACTAATGGTAGTCTGTGACGTTGCGGGGTCCGTCTACCTAACTGATGAAAAGAATTATTGTAACATTGCACTGATTTGATTATTTTTCTTTTCATGCAGACAGGCGTCAATTCACAGTGACAAATTAATTATTCAATTAAGCACTCACTATCAAATTTGGAATATTGAGAGAAAAAAGGAAAAACATATGATTATCATTGTGTTTCTATAGATGAAATATTTGAAGAATTTCCAATTTTGGACGTTGTAACAGAACAACGCTTTCAAACTTCTTAATGAAAGTGTATAAACTACAACTATAAATTGAAAATATCATTGCAAAGAAGAGTAAGTGAGTAGGAGTGTTTGTTAATGATGAACAACATGCAACAGGTTCCTATAAAAAAGGTGGTAAATTGCCGGGAGGCTACGTTGCAGTGTGCTGGAACATCTCTCAAGGTAAGAACACTATTGACTGTCTTCTTTTCTAACAGTGTAGAAACACTGTAACAGCTATAATGTAGGCGTAAGTATATTAACCATGTTTTAAACTGTCAATCTCCTACATTATTGTTTTTGAAAATATACAAAGATAACGGATCATTACTGTTAGAAACATTGTTCCTGAAATTCTATCTAACACTGTTCCTAGTCCTTTATTTCAGCAAATTGTACATAATGAATTAGCATAAACTATAATCAATCGTTTTCAAATATTTTCCAACGTTTAAAAGATAATTTGCTTAAGAAATATAAAAATATGTAACTGTAAATACCTTGCCGTGTGCTAATTAGAACATATTTCATTATTATCTTTCTTCGTTTAGCAATTTCCGTTTAAATGAAAATTCAGTCAAAATCAATGACTTCTGTTGCGGAATTTCTCGTTAATAAAAAAAAACAAACATTTACATACTTTCCGTTTTTAGTTTGCAGAATTTGAGAAAGTATTGTATAGACATGAAAAGTCTTAAATAAGATTAAATACTGCAACTATATCCAAATTTATGTACAGTGTTTGTAGGTCCATGCACAAATGATATAAAACAAAACCGCATCATTGTCTTCCGTTTTATTCGGGTTCTCAGCCAAAGCTGGAATATAATTTTGTAGATTTCACATATATATCTTTTAATAAGTGATGCCCCTCTTCTAACTGCTATGGACATAGCACAGAACAAAATCTTTAAGCTCATCGCTCTCAGCTTTTGGTGGGAAAAAAGCTCTTCGGACATGTTTTAAAACGAATCATCAAATAAATATGTTCTAGTATCAATTCGTGTATTGCTCTATTATTGAAATCATTAAACGTTACAAACGCTTTTGAAATCCCAACATAAACATATACCTTAGTGTAGAAGTCCATCATACCAAACTCGCCAACATTTTCAACAGATTTTTTCAACTTGCTACGTTGAATTTCACTTGTGTTGTTGATTCTAGCATTTGGCTTTTATCTTATGTTTTAAAACATGTAAATGAAAATACTATATGGTTTTGGAAAATAAATTTTTCACCGAAAAATGTAAACAGGAACTTGACATTGAACAATGTTTTCGTAAAAGCATGTGATTTTACCAGGTGATTTGCTTTTGCACTGTTACAGAAACTTTTAACACCTTTGCAAGATGTCAATAGATTTGTCTAGCATGACAAAATATGATCAAACCCAAGTGTCAGAGTTTTTATATTATTTTTATACATGTAGTTAGCATGGTCAGCAAAGCTAAAACACATTTTGATAGAAATGTAGTGAAATGACATAAAACAGACAGTTGATATAAGGGACACTCCCGACAAGTAGCAGATTATATTCTCCAATCATAAATTATGTGTTCAATGAACGTAAAATGATAAATAAATGCAATCTTGAAGAAGAAGATCTATCGAAAAATGCCTCATTTTAGCACAAATAACAGAGAAATAAATCGTTATCCACCCGTTAATTGTACAACAGAAAACAGTTACTGTACACAGATTACTGAATGTTTTACACTAATGCAGCATATTTTAAAACGGCGATTTTACCGATAATGACTGGGATTTATAGCTTAAACGATAAGGTTAACTTAAAATACATGTAAATAGTCTGTTATCTTTACTTTTTAGGTTATTTGATTTGACACCCCTCTTTTAACTGCAACGATGACAATTGTCTAGTATGAAATGTACTTTGTATTTCAGGTTGCCATTATACGTCAAATCTTCGGAAAGTTACACATAATATACTTGTACGGAATGGGTTGTTCAACTATGAAGCTAACATCAACATTGGTGTTTTTACATATCGGGTATTTTCTCATATGGAAGGCAGATGCGGCAATAAATTACAATGAGCCTATCAGCCCAAAACAATATTCAACTGTTATCGGCACGGGATTTTCGACAAATTGGTTCAAAATCGACGAACCACTAAAAAAGTATCAAAAGCAAAATATTAATGACACATACGATGCCGGCTTCAGGAACTTGCGCCTTCGTTGTATTGCTGAGCATTATACCCCTCCCTATAATAACTCGGGATTCACATCGTTCCTGGATGACTTGGAGAGCGTGGTAGACCAGTGTCTAGCTGTTGGAGTAGCCCCAATTATCTCATGGGTACATCATGAGGCTGAAGCGAATGCAAGTGATGAAGCTAAAGCCGATTACATTTCTTGGTGGACAAAGGTTGCAGATCGGTTGAAGACAAAAGACTACAGACTAAGCTTCAATCTGTTTACCGAGCTTGGTATAGACGTATGCAAGAAAACTGATAGTTGTGAACTAAGTCTCAAGAGGAACTCAACCAAATACAACATCTGGACATCTGAGGTAGTAAAAGCAATCAGGGACACGGGAATGAAAAATGACAAACGAATATTGATCTTAGCATCACCAGAAAAGACGTCGAAAGGCCTGAAAAAGATAGATACAAGTATTCACGAGAACGACAGCTATATGATGATAGAGTGGCACATATATGCGTCCGGCCCGAACAAGAAAGAAGACAGCCCTAAATACTGGGTTGGCAATGGAACTGAATCTCAACGTCAAACGCTTATAGATGAAATCGCAACTGCCCAAAAAGACACCACACTCCTAAGCTATTTTGGCGCATGGATGCCCCAGGATAACACAGATGGATCCTTAAATCAAACAGAAGTAGAGAATTTTGCAAGATATTTCGTTGAAACGCTGAAGGCAAAAGGAATCCCATGGACCTTGAATGTTCTAGATGTCTACTATACAACAAAGAAAGCAACATGGATAACTACTCCACAAGACATATCAGGACAGAATCTCTATATGGATAAAGTATTGACAGTTATCAAAAACACCATGTAATGTTAAAGAAAGATTCTGCTAAAGCATGTTAACTTTATATGCAAATAAAAATATAGCATCTCTGATGTTTGACATTTTCTTCAACTTAACAAGTAAGGGGCCAAAACTAACTTTTCTTGTGTACTATCAAAAGGTGATGACCCAGCATAATAAAAGCTAGGTAATAGATTTTACTTTTGAGTGATATACCGGTTACTATAGTATGAGTTTATATGCGTAGTAATCTAATCACGATTGCCGAGTGCCCGAGTGATTAATAAGGAAGCATCTTAACGACAAATAGTGATATACTAGCCTGCATATCACTTAAATGTAAAAAGGGGTACTATTTTCTGTGCTTACATGAACTCGCTGCATTATAACACTATATTCGTTTTATTGTGTGGTTGCTGATATTACAGGCGATACCGGAAGTGTAGTTAACTTAACTACGATTTGTTTAATCAAGTTTGCAGTCTTATAGTATAGCAGCAGCATTTGTATCACTTCAGGAGATCTCCGCCCCGCCCGTTTAACAGACTCCTAGTACAATTGTTTAAACTTCCTATTAATCCGATAATGACTGGTTTTATAGGGAGAGAGTTATTAAATTTCTTTAATTTAAAGAACAATCAAGAGGTAGTCTCTAACCTGCAAAACATGATGAGCAATCTACTCTTTCAAAAAGAATAGTTAACAGACCTGATTTTATCAAGGTTAAATGTCAAATTAGACAAAAGTCGATCCGAAAAAGAAAACACACAAACATATTTACATCTTTTAACGCAGCATATAGCACGCACCAAAATAAAGAGTTATACCGCATAAAATGTAAATGGATCATAGCATGCATAGCATCGTGGCGCCGCCGTGGCACAATGGTAGCACGTTCCTGACTAGCGTGTAGTTATGTGCAGGGTGGTTTGTACCGATGCAGGTGCTAGAAGACTTAAGGTACATTTTGAGTGTCAGCAGCAGCATCAGCGACATCATCAGCAACAGCAGTAGCATCGACAAGTGCAACAAAAGAAGTAGTCGCAGCGACACCAATAATAGTAGAAGTAGTAGAAGGAGTAGGGAAAGCGCGAGCAGCAACAACAGCAGTAAAAAAACTTTAATAACGCCTTCAATATCCAAACAGTCCATGCCTGTTAGTATAAACAACGGACTTTCAGACACTGGTATGCTTGCTTGCTTTCATTTCATAACTTTTATTAAATTAAATATAAATAGGATTTAACAAGAGATGCCCCACACAAGTGACAGTGCCCCCAAAACGGTATCCTACAGTCTGTGACCTGGGCCTTCAAGTTGTGGACCCGGAACCGCGCGAAACACTTTATATCTTCATGTGCTGAACATTCTTTCCAATTCATTTTAAAACCTCCAATGAGTAACAATGTACATATATACAGAATTTTAAACTCTTTAATCCCAAACTGTGACCATGACATTCAAAGTAAAAACTAGGGACCATGGCCCGTATTCACAAAGCTCCTAAGGAAAACATTTCCCTTAGTTTTAAAGAATTTCCTTAGTTTTCTGCAAGTTTTCCCTTAGATTTAAGAAAATTCCTTAAGTGTTATTCGTAAAACTCCTTAGCCTAAGGAATTCCTTAAGTTGGTATATTTTTTCCTTATATATTAAGGCACCTCTATGCCTCCCTTAACTTTTTAAGGAAATTCCTTAAATGTAAAAGTGTAAGAGACAAACCTCCTTTCAGGCTTCTTAAAATAAATAAATATAAGATATTTACAAGTTTCGGACTTTTACATATTGATATCAAAGACCTTAATTAGCAAAAAGTTATTTTAGCTTTCTTTTTTATATGTAGCATTAATGAGAAAACATCCGAAAATTTTACTCCAAAATTACTTTTAATTGAGAAAGCTTTTGCTCGACTACTTTGGTAATTTGTATCTATAACAATGCCATCTACCGGTTATCATTTTGCCAAGAATCGCAACTCTGATTAAGTATTGAATCATATCTCATTATTCGTATTAATTATTCAATGGAAGTTTGATAATAAACCGTAAAATAGTACTTAATGAAATAGTTTACTATAATCTTGTGTGTATATACTTAATATTGTTGGGATATAGACTTTGCGGTCAGTGACATATCATGAAAAAACACCCAAAAGGTCACGAAGGACCTATATTGCTCACCTATGTCTCACTTGAACTCTCTGCACATGTAACCGAAGACGAGTAATACCAACTGATGCCGCCTTTGACACATTTTCAATAGAATTTTAGTCATTTACAGGCAAGACTCAGTACCTGGGAAGGGCAAGTACTAGACTCTTATCCTCCATAAGAAACTGCCAATTTTCTCACATAGTCATGGTTGGTTACACGAGTGTGGCTCGAACCTTTGGCCCTCAATCGTAAAATGATAAGTCTGCGAACTCGACCACTGGACCAAGGAGCCAGTTGACAGTGATTCTATTTTCCTGCTAGCCGCTTTGATGCAGTCAAAGAACAAGAACACTGCATCTGTGTCTGGCTGTTCATTGGTGGTTCCTTGTAGGAGAATATGTATTAAAAAGTTTCACTTGATTCCAGCTAAAAAAGCTATCTAATCACAACACTGTGATGATATGCACAACTTAGCTAGGTAAAAATGACTCCTATAAAATGCAATGCCTGTATTTTAAATGAACTTGGTTAAGCCGAGGTACCTGCAGGTATTACAAAGTCGAATGGATGGAAGTGGTGACCAAAAATAAGGAGGTGGCCGCACTTCAATGCAATCAACATAGTTTCATAACTTAATGTTCATTCATTTTTGATACAAATTCTCATTTGCTTTCTTGCTTGCTAAATGACCTACCATGTGTTTGCACCATAAATAACTTTCATTCATAGTTACATGTACGTAACTCAATGTAAAAATATTCAGAGTGCAAAATACCAATGATATGCACAACTAGGTGTGGTACATATTATTGTGGTAAAGTTTCATTTAATACTAAAAGCTAAAACAAATTTTTCAACGGATGAACGGACACAAAGCAGGACAGACGACCAAGCATGATTCCAATATAACCCCACATGTACATTGTATCTGGAGGTATAAATATGCAATAATACAGTTGTAAATTGTCTGTTTATTGTACCAAATAAAATTTTTAATAAACAGTTAATCATAAATGACAGTCATTCTGCAATATACACGACATATATGAGAGTATATATAACCTTTTAAGAAAGAAAAAGCATTTTCAAAATATCACCACCTCATTGGGGCCTCAATCCGAGGGATAATTCTTTTTTTGCACCTAAGATCTTACATTGATACAGAACACAGTTGTTGTAAGTTAAAATTAGTACATGCACTTTTATTTTCAGCAAACCAAAATTTCTAAGTTTCTAAATATAATATTAAAGGGGCATTCCCTACATCTAGCAGATTATTTTCTTGAACATAGATTATGTGCTCAATGAACGTAAAATGATAAATGAATACAATTTGAAAGTAGAACCTATGCCTATTTCTAGTTTCATGCAATTCTATCCATTGGTTCTTGAGTTATGACTGGATGGACAGGCGTAATAGCCATAATCTTTCAACAAATAACCTGTCCTGACTGACCATGTAATTGTGTCTGTTAAGTGGGGTTATTAAAGAGGGCTGACTATACCTCACAGGTGTTTGCATTTAATGAAAAATCAATGTTATCTGTAATGCATTATGCCTTTCCCCAATCACCAGGAAGTAATGTTTATGTTTTTGAAACTTATTCAGAGTTCTTCAAGGCTAATTCAATTCCCATGAATCAAAATGTTTACTTGCTCAACGCCTCTTTTATTGACGTGTTTATTGACTAGTTAGAATCAGCTTGGATTTACTTGAAATATTGAACAATAAATAACAAAAGAGCTGCCTGTAAGACAGCATGAACAATTATTCTCAGTGCTTGCCAATAAAACAAAACTTTTTATCAGTGCAAAACAAAATTCTGTTGTAGAAAACTGTAAATAATCGAAACAAGAGCTTTCCCTCATAAGTGGCGAACGTGGCTTTATCGTCCCAAAAAATGTCTCACAGTCTGTTTCCTAATCTGTCAAAGGTGTGAAACAGGAAATCACTTTTGGTCCAAAACATGTTTCAAATTTACTTTATCAAGCATTAAACGCTCTCAAATATTTGTGATTTTATTTTTGAAGTATTCAAGTGAAAGTTCAAACAATTTCATCTTTTATCTTGCTGACTTCTGAATTTCCTCACAGTTGTTTCACTGTAAAAGAAATAAATAGGAAAATGTTTAAAACTTGTTCGTATTTTTTTCGCATGAAAATGCCAAACATGTACTTATTCCTCAATGAAATGCTGTAATAAATATTTTATTTAATTCTAAACAGAAAGTTTTCTTAAAAGGAAAGTTGAAGTGCTTTTATTATAATTTGTTTGAATTCAACTTTCCAAGCAATATTATTTTACTGTAGACTCATATTCAAGTTTTATGTTTAAATCTATTCAATTGAAACTTTTAACAACATAGAATTATTATAAAACAATTAGATAGTTTCATGTACAAGCTAATGGTAGACTGTCGTCTTCTCTCCATTTTATTCTTGGTCATTGTACATTTTTAAAATTAAAGATGCACTGAGACAAAGCAATGAAAGCCGAGGAATGACATTCCTCGAATGTAAATAATTTATCAGAAATTGGATACAATGTATGCGAAAAAAAAATAATAATAATAATATCAAACAGGGAATGCCACGTACCAAAAACGCAGCCTCCCCAAAACGAGCCCCACGAAGCCGAGAATAGAGACAACGATGTCAAAGTACAATTTAATCCATGGTAATTGACAATCTCTGACAGTTGTTCATAGAAGCGGACTTGTACATAGGTCTATCGCATGCAATGAAAACAACTCGTCAGTGAAATAAAAACCAGTTTGTAGTTTGTATGCCAGAAGTTGTCATCAAGTTACATATACATGTATTCTCGGCTTCGCCGTGACGTCATACTGATCAGTTAACCAACCGGATTATTAGGTCGTGTTCATTTCTTCATTCGGTAAAAGGTGAAAACTCAGTCTTTACCATTGACTCGTATGCAAGTTAAAAGGTATTTTTAACGAAACAAAAAGCTTTTGACAACATAGAATTACTATAAAAACAATCTGATAGTTTCAAGGCAATGGAAGATCATCGTCTTCTTTCATTTCTTATCATTATTGTTGTATTATTCAAAGTTAAAGATGCATAGAGATCAGCGATGACAGCCGAGGAATCACCTTTCCCGAATGTAAATAATTCATCAGTACCCGGATGTGCACAGCTGAGAATATGTAAATATGCGTCACCAGTTGGTGCAAATAATTTTAATTCTTTTCAATAATGTCAACATTTTGCTATATTACTGCTCTTGCATTATCAAGATTAACTCTTATACAAACTTGTAACAAAGAAATTGATTTCCGGATGACCAGCTTGTCATACCAGTGTACTATAATAGGCGGCTCGTCGGATGAAGGGACGACTAGAACACCTACTTCCTACATTTATTCACAATGTGGCTTTCAAACATCAATTGAAACAACACATGTTTTAATCGTTCTCAAATTTTTCATTAAGATTTTAAATATGTACAGTTGGCCCAAATTATTATGGGGTTCTTCTCAAAAAAGACATAAATTTCCAACTCACGACTGCCGACTGTGCCTCGAGCTGTAGTGTTCTGTTGAAAGGCCTTAAATTTCATCTTCCCTCAATAGCTGTGAAAGTGGTCCACTGTCTTTCGTCGTAAAAATGCGACAGCCGGTTTCTTGACTATCCGAATTATGAGAATATTTGACAGATCTTGTACTTCCGCCTTCCTAATTATAACCGAGGAAAAACCCAGACTTTTGCACTTCGTCGATCATAGATTAATATAAGTCGATAACAGAGTTGTGCAACGTAAATAAAGATAAATTCAAAACAGTCTCAATTGATCCAGTGTTCGTTATTCCTTTCAGTCCTCGCAAATAGCTGTACACGCAACTTTCAGTGCATTTTTCTATCGAATCGCGTTCGGTGTCCGCCATTTTTGTTGCTATTTTCGTTTGGAATTTGTGGGTTGTATGGAAAATAACAATTAAGAATAAAACGAAAATTATGTATTTACATCTTAAGTGAAAAAATAAACTTAAGGAAATTCTTACCTTAGGAATAAACTAAGGAGCCTACGAATATAAGTTGGGATTTCTACCTAAGGGAAATTAATGGTGGTTGGAATTCCTTACTAAATCTAGACTTTGTGAATAGGCCCATATGCTTAACAAACGTGCCATGTAATTTAAAAATGTTTCCATACATGACATACTTATAGTATTCCGTGACTCTAAACTCTAAGTAAGACCTTGACAATTGAGGTAGGTCGTAGGTTTTGCACGCGACAGATTATTTTGATATGTTGAACATGAATGCCAAGTTATTTTTAAGTCATTCAATGCATAACAGATACACAAATGTGTGCTTTAATATTCGATTCAATTATCTTTAAACTCTAAGTGTGGCATTGACCTTTGAGGTAGAGACGTGAGTCTTGCATGCTGAACACGTGTTCCATATGAAAGCCCCTTTTACGCATGACAAAATTACAGCCCAGACACGAATGTGTGCATATATAGAAGATTTTGTTACTTTTTAACTCAAAACCTTTAATGAAGGGACGTGGGTATTGCACGCGACACGTCGTATTCGTGTGCTGAACACTTGCGCCATATGATTTGAAATATTTCTTTGATATTTTTAACCCCACTATACAATTATTTAACCCCACAATACTATTTTAATCCCTTAAGGACGGACTGAACTGAAACAACTTCATAATGCTAAGTTGTATTCAAACCCTATCCCCCTAATGTCAACTGGGCATGTACGGACAGACAGAGAAACGGACGCATAAGAAAACTTTCTTCCTCAGAGCAAATGCCGTCTGTATCTCAATAAATGATTATGCAAGTTTTCTTTTTATTCAACAATGTTTGTCTCCCTTTAATACTTTAAAGGGTGGTAAGCGATTCTTGAACGTTCAACAAGTGAACGCCTTGATAAAAACGATAAAATTTGGCGGGAATCTGATCACCAGTGATACCTAGTGGCATAATTTAGAGCAAACACTTTACACAAAGGTCTTGACTTAGTTACTTTCCTTTATTTTAAAACTTTAGCGTGAAATGCTCTATAATTATCATGTTGATTGTTAGAGTGTATAAAACACTGTATCAATGTATGAAGTAAATGTTAAATTACAGTTACAAACAAGAATTAAGCTATTGGTTATATGATAATACTACTACTACTACTAATAATAATAATCTCTATATTTAAAGAAGCTGACTAATTAAGAATATGTACACGAAGCAACATATTTCTTATCTACCACGAGTCCTTCATACATATAATAATACAACAATTGAGAAAGACTTTAATCATACATCCACTAAGAAAAACTATCACAACACATGCACGCACGCATACACGCATGCACACGCACACACACACGTTCACTCACATACACACTAAAATATTGAGCAGAACTTCATTATTATATGTTAGAGATGGCAACAAGTACTCGATCGAACATCCGATACTCGATTAACAGAACAGTATTCGATTACTCGGAAATTATTTTTTTGGCAAAATATTCATCATACATTGTCGCTATTTGGTTCCTTCAACTAACAGCCTTTGTCATTATTCTAATTCGGGATCGTTATCAATTATCAAAACACGCCAGGTGTTGTTCGAAAACGTTATTGTTTAATCCGCTAGGTAGGCCCCTAGTTGACAGTTTGACATACAGGTATTGTTATGATTCTATGCCGCTTTTGACATTAACAAAACAATATAGACAAAACAATTACACTTAATAACCGACTTAATAAGCTAATTACGCCGATAGTTAAACACGTTTGCGGAGAAAAAAAACATAATTACGGCTCAGCAGAAAAAAATGTAACTCAGTTTTCATAAAACGTATACATATAATTTAGTGGGCTTTCAAAGTTTCTTGGATCAATTGATTTTCCAATATACTTGGGATTTTGGTCTTGGATACCAAAAAGACGTTTTAAATTCATGTTCGCCTGTCGTTTTCCTGAGTTTGTTTTATAATAAGGTTACTTAGCATACGCCGAAATTCATACATGGTTGTATGGTAAACAAGAGTGAATACCTTAAATAAAAAAGAATTAAAGACAATCTATTGATCTAATATGTACTGATATATGTCGACCACGTAAATGATCGTTTTCCGAGTACTCGAGTACTCGATCGGAAGAAAGACCGAGTACTCTAATATCAAATTTGGTATTCGTTGCCATCTCTATATGTTACAATCATTTACAGAGTGGTATATATATTTTTAATTCAATCATAGTTATGACTCATGCTCTGTCAACAGTGGGATATCATAGTATAAATTCAACAAAAGTAAGTTATGTACAGCAAGTCTGAATTGCTTTTAAAGTGCTTTTGCTCTTTTATTTGCAGTGGCAATGCATTCCATACAGCCATTCCTTAGTTACTAGATGTTTTCTTGTTGAGTTTACGGTTTTGCTGCAGGTTTACTGTTTTTGATCATGTGATCACAAGGGATATCTTTTATTTTCAGAAACCGTGATAAGTTTGCAGTAATATTCAGGAACTACTCTATTAATATTGAAAAAGTAATTATTTGGCAAATAAGTTTTTATTTATCATTTATTTTTAAACTTTATGGTACATAATCATATTTAACAATATAATCAAGCATATCTATAATTGTTCATATAGTTCAAAAGTGCAATAAACTCTTTTTTTGTAAACTGGTTGCGTTCTTTCTTAAAAAAAACTGGTAAATAAGTTGTCATATAATACATTCTAATTTAGTTCTGCTAGCGGTCAGCAAAGGTCTCATCCATGAATACAAGCTAATATAAATGTTCGTTCTCATGGACGGACCTTTTAGCTTCAAACCACATCAAACTCGCGGTCAGCAATTCATTTGTATTTTGCATTGGCACAGATGGTATTTTGCTGTCCTTCCCTATTTAAAAGAGTCTTGTCGGCAATTTTCAGAGAGTACGAGTACTAAGGGGTTGCCTTGGTGGATCCCCATATTAAAGTAGGGCTGATAACTTTAAAAAATGTATTACTTCTATAACTAAATTCTTATTTCTTGAAACTATAGGCTTAATATGCATTGAAAGATACAGCTGAGTGGTTTATTTTTCCCAGAGTACGAACCTCGGGGTTAAGCGACCCTGTCCTGAGAGTTTAAGTGAATGTACCCCCATAACTCTAAGTACAGCTTTGGCTGCAATTGCATTATTATGTGCCCAGAGTTGTAGTCACTACACTTACGGGGTCGACCGGAGTATCTGAAATCTAGAAACAGCTATTTTTACGAAAATCGAATTTCATAAACGAAATTCAAACTAGATTTTTCATTAAATAATGTGTTAAATTGGTATTTGGATTCCGCTATACTGTTTTTCTCTTTAAAGCCCAAGCAATTTACCTTAACATGAAAGTTTGCGCACACACGACCACCATTTAGTACGTCAGCACTTTGATGTTTTATAGTTTTGACAACGTACTGTGGCCACCTAATATGACCACGGCTGATCACAAAAAGGGAATTAAGTCAAATTTCTTGTGCCATCACGTTATTTCCAGAGTAACCCTTCTTTTATTACTATGCGTTCATGATCCGCTATGCATCCGCGACAATTATTTAGATTTATATTAACAGTATGTATATATATGGGAGAAATATACATAAGAAAATATACATGAAAATATGCAATACAGAGTGAAAGAAATTGAATGAACAAGATTGAGTGTAAGAGATTCATAAAGAAAGAATGTATAGAAATTTGAATGACAAGTTATGATAGCACACTGTAGTCTAGCTAACATGAAGTAGACAATCGGCTGCCAAACAAACCGGGATTTGTTCATATAGCCATTTCCATATGAGTTAATTCTGGCATATATTAGAACTGTTTTCAAAGGTCAATGTCAGACAAGTATGTATTGCCAAAGCTTTGACTCTATAGCACTATTTCGTGATGTAAATGAATTTTACAATCGGAAACGTTTGCAGTACATGAGCTTCTGACATATGTTATATATTGACATTGCATGCATTTCAATCTTGTTTTTATGACAAGCATCATTTAATGGTAGTGATCTACAGTAAGATTAAATGGCCGAAGAGAAAAATGCTTTTTATAAATTTAGTTGAAATATACATCACTTAAAGCGGACATAATTAATTCATTTTCAAATCAAGTATGTTATATTGGCATGATATACAAACTGACAAAAACGTCAACAAAGTTTGAGTGTTCTATTAATTGGGTAATGATCGTGTTGCTTTTTTCGCAATTTTCCCACTTCCACAGTTTACAAATCTAGAACATGGATTTACTATTAGATAATTCTCCTGTCACAAAATTAAAATTCGCGAATATGTCTGTGTACTCACAAATTGCGAAATTTTCGTGAAGCGAAAAATGCCATATCTACAGTTTTTTGTGCATGTATTTAATGTTTGAAATAACTAGAGAACACTTTGGCCTAGTGTCCTCAAATTTTGCTGGTAGGTTGGACTTATCACCATATATGTTTTACAAAAATCTCTTGAATACTTTATGGTTGCAAAATAGCCACATATTCAAGGGAGATAACACCTGCAAGTTTCGGCTACTCTCCCCTTAGTCACATATAACAGGGACAGACAACAATGTATTCTACTATACTAAATCTGAAATAAGTTAACCAACAGCTACAGCATTGCATGAAATGCAAAATGTTATTTTTTCAGATATTAGTATATTAGTGTGGTAAGGAAGAAAAATGTATGTCCGAGAGATTGTGATTATGTAAATATGTGTTTACCTATATATTTCAGATAACTAACAACGCAAAACCCTTATAATGCCGTCCAGAAATTTTCTTAAGGTATCCTACATCAGTAGACAAAATTCATGTCATTAGAGCAAAGGATATCAACCATACAATGTCACATGCTTCTGTGCATTAAAAATTAAAAATAGGCAGACCAGTTGTTTGGCAACCAGAGCTTATGTGGCGAAATTTGCATCCACTACCCTGTCATTAAAGCCAGTATATGGTTCAAACGTACGTGGCAGACACTTCAGTATAGCCACCTTGTTGACTTTAATTTATTCATTCATACTAATTTAATTTAGTTCGATTGCGAAGAAAGCTTATCGAGTCACTTATCGTTTCCTGAAAAAACTGATGTAATACTAGGAGGTACGGTCGTGACCCTAGTGAGGCTCAAACCCGCAACCTCCGGGACGAGGGACAGAGACACGAGGCTCGAACCCGCAACCTCCGGGATGAGCGACAGAGTCACAAGGTGTCTGCCGCTAACCCGGAGGTTGTTGATTCAAGCCCCACTGGGGTTATGATATACATATATCACTTTTATTCAGATGCTGACACATCTCGTACATCTGCATGCAAATAAAGAGAATATAAAACCAGACGCGCAGATGTATATATATACATATATGAAAAATGTTAAACGATATGCAGGAATAAGTAAATTATAAAAAAAATGAAAATAATGACACTATATGAGTTTTCTATTTGTATTTGCCAACCGGTTTCACTATATCATCAGGGCAAATATAGCATACAATATAAATTACTTAGCAACGTTACGTCAAAGTTGTGTACACATGTGTACACAACGTCAAAAATGATGACGTCATCAGTTATTGTTTAATTTAGGCTTAAAAATGTAATAGCGTTCTTTAGATAACCTAGCTGAAACATCATTACTATGAAATTTGTAAAAGGAAAATCAATATTCCATATTTCCCTTTTACAAATTTCATAGTAATGATGTTTCAGCTAGGTTATCTAAAGAACGCTATTTCATTGACATTTTTAAGCCTAAATTAAACAATAACTGATGACGTCATCATTTTTGACGTTGTGTACACATGTGTACACAACTTTGACGTAACGTTGCTAAGTAAATTATATTGTATGCTATATTTGCCCTGATGATATAGTGAAACCGGTTGGCAACTACAAATAGAAAACTCATATAGTGTCATTATTTTCATTTTTTTATACATATATGTATATATATCACGATATTTGTTTGTTTCTATAACTTTGGTGTTTAATGTTACTATTGTACAAGTTGATATTTGTGGAGTAGCAACAGAACAAATATACTGGACTTCTAGCTTAGGACATACATTGTTTAAAAGGTAGATCCCAATGAGTAAGATTCAGGCGTGTCAGTAGAACATCACATAATGTTCTACTGAACATCGCCATGAAATGCTTCACAGATGGTACTTTGTGAAAAAGGTCACGTCTGTTCACATCTTCTTGTAGCATCATTCTGTAAACTTTTCGGCGTAGAAATAAATCGTGCGCCTTGTCAGAAAGTCAATCTATAAAAAAAGTCTGCGTCACGAGCCACTAGTAGATAAATAGATAGATTTCTGCATAAAATGTACACATAATTAAAACATACATAAACAAGTTACAAACATGTATGAATAATTATGGCCATATCAGTTCACATTGTATGCAAATGATAATACAAAAAAGAGTATTGATAAACATTTATTTCCATTGTGGTCCTTTGAATATAGTGTTATGACAATGGAAGCAATATTATAAAATCACAGTAAATAGTATTAAAAAGAAAGACACTTGTGGTACTTGAAAAGAAAATACATCTCTTTTGATTAGAAATGGAACATGCTATTGATATTAAAAGGTTACATTATACTGTGTACCAAATTACTACATGAAAGACCAATGTAAAAATATATATTAATCCATCAACTCTAGTACCCTTTCACCAAAGTGTACACATTGTCAGAAAGTCGCTTAATTGACAACAGAGTTTGTGTGCAGTCTCAGTCATGATATATCAAAATTAGCTATCATGGTTGCTTCTGATATATGTAGAAATGTTATTGTCATGGATCGTTTTGTTATTTTTTATGTCTCTTTATGTGAAAAAGTTGGCAGTGTTTTACGGATGATAGGAGTCTAGTACTGGTTCTTCCCAGAAACGATGGTTAGGTGAACTGTCCGCATGCTAAAATGATCAAAATACGATTGGAACGGGCGTTAGTGTTTGACCCCATTTGCCCACCAATCGAATCGCTCAGATTTTCAAATAAACTTTCTTTTTTATTAAAACTACCTACTAAAATCATTTAATTTATCAAGGGTTCACTATAAATAGAAAGCACTTTAGCTCCGCCCACAATCACGAACCTATATACACATAGGTCCGTGCCACAATGCATGTCGGTGGCTATGTTCAAGGTCAAAATGAGGTTAAACACTAAGTAAAAGTTAGTGTTAGGTTTGACTTAATAAACTCTAACTTACTTAGTGTTTGCATAGCCACCGACATGAATTGTGGACGGAGCTAAATATTTTTCTATTAAGAGCTAACTCTTAATAAATAAAGTGATTTCAGTAGTTAGTTTTAATAAAAAAGAAAGACGTTTATTTGAAAATCTGAACGATTCGATTGGTGGGCAAATGGGGTCAAACACAAAGTAAGTTAGAGTTTATTAAGTCAAATTTTAACAAATAAGAAACCCCGGTCGCTCGCTACCGGTCGCTCCCTTATATTAGGGTTTCTTAATTGCTAAAATTTGACATAATAAACACTAACTTATACTTAAAATCCTACAACGTCATAACTGATAAGAATATAACAGGGTCAAACCTGTATAGTAAGCATAATAAATACAATGTAGAGTCTTATTTCGAGCACTGAGCCGTGAATGTACTTTTAGATTTTTGTAAAATAGCAGTGATCTTAGATTTTTTAGATTTTCGAGCCATGATACCGACCATGGTCCAAGGTGATATCTCCGTGTTTTGATTTACGAAGAACAGCTTATTGGTTTCGAAGCACTGTATGACATGATAATACCATTTCAAAAATTTCGGACTCAAATTGTATTTCAGTTTACTCCTAATCAAAGATTTAAGTTTTAAAGGGTATTCTTAATTAACCAAAAACAGCTGGATGGTTTTGAAGCGTTGTATAACATGTACCTTTTAATACAGTAAACTAACATTGCTGTCTTACATGGCAATCAGCAGGTCTTAATGTATAATTCTAACAGTCATAACAAAAGAGATATGTTTTAAAAACCAGTCTAATTATTAAATACAGTGACTAGATAAGCTTCAAGCTTTCTTCACAGTCGAGCTAAAATAAATTAGTATAAACTAATGGTAGCCTGTGACGTTGCGGGGTTCGTCTACCTATTTGATGAAAATAATTATTGTAACATTGCATTGAATTGAATTTTTCTTTTAATGCAGACAGGCGTCCAATTTAAACTGACAAATTCTTTAATTAAGCACTAACTATCAAATTTGGAAATATTGAGAGAAAAAGGAAAATACATAATTATAATTATGATTGTGTTTTAAAAGATCAATTATTTTAAGAATTTCCAATTTTGGACGTTGTAACAGACCAAAGCTTTCAAACTTCATTATGAAAGTGTATAAACTACAACTGTAACATGGAAAATAACATTGCAACGAAGAGTAAGTGAGTAGGGGTGTTTGTTAATGATGAACAACTTGCAACAGGTTGCTATAAAAGAGGTGGTAAATTGCCGGGAGGCTACATTGCAGTGTGCTGGAACATCTCTCAAGGTAAGAACACTATTGACTGTCTTCTTTTCTAAAACTGTAGAGTCACTGTAACAGCTATAATGTAGGCGTCAGTATATTACAGGTAACCATGTTTTAAACTGCCAATGTCCAACATTATTGTTTTTGAAAATAAACAAAAATAACGGATCATTACTGATAGAAACATTGTTCCTGAAATGTTATCTAACACTGTTTCAATTCCTTTATTTCAGCAAATTGTACATATTGAATTAGCATAAACTATAATCAATCGAGTTCAAATATTTTCCAACGTTTAAAAAATAATTTGCTTACGAAATGTATAAAATATATAACTGTAAGTACACCGCCTTGTGCTAATTAGAACATATTTAATCGTTATCTTTCTTCGTTTAGCAATTTCATTTTAAATGAAAACTCCGTAAAAACCAATGACTTCTGTTGCGGATTTTTTTTTCAATAATTGAAAAATAAAGATTTACGTATTTTCCGCTTTTTTAAGTTGGTAGAATTTGAGAAAGTTTTGAAAAGACATGAAAGGTCTTAAATAAAATTAAGTTTGCAATTTTATCCAAATTTATGTGCTGTTTTTTGTAGGTCCATGCACAACTAATATAAAACAAAACCGAATCATTGTCTAGTTTTATCCGGGTTCTCAAAGCTTGTTTATAATTTTGTATATTTCTCATACATATTTTATCTATGTGATGCCCCTCTTCTAACTGCTAAGGATATAGCATAGTGCAATGGTTGTGTCAAAGAATCTTAAAGCTGCTCGCTCTCAGAGTAAAATGATAAAGCTTTTCAAACATGTTTTAGAACCAATTATCAAACAAAACTGTTCCAGTATAAATTCCTGTAAAGTACTGCTGTATTATTGAAATTATTAAACGTTGCAAACGCTTTTGAAACCCCAATATAAACATTTACTGTAGTGTAGCAGTCCGTCAAACCAAACTCACAAACATTTTCAACAGATTTTTCAAATTGCTACGTTGATGTTCACTTGTGTTGTTGATTCTAGCATTTTACTATCACCTTTTTTGTTTTAATATATAAATTTGGAGAATTGTTTTTTTCAACGGCAACTGTGAACAAGTAGCCTTACATTTTACGATGTAAGCCTTAACCAGGTGATTTGCATTTGCTTTGTTCAAAATGTACTGGTACATACATTTTTAACACCTTTGCAAGATGCCAATAGCTTTGTCTTGACATGCCGTATCGTATTATTTTGGTTTTATCGTTGGTACCGGTTTCTCACATGATCAACGCCCACAATAGAGGTCAGATATTTTAGGTTTCGGAGGATAGTGCAAGACCCCAAACCCAGAGACACCCCTGGTTCTTTAACACACCAGGTGCATAGCACCCATACATAGTACCTCGATTTAAGTCTCATCTGAAAGACTGACCTCTGGCATGACAAAATATTGTCAAACCAAAGTGTCTAAGCATTTATATCTTTTTTTCATACATTTAGTTAACATGGTCAGCGAAGCTAAAACACATTTTGTTAGAATGTAGTGTAGTGACAACTCCCTACAGCTAGCAAATTATATTCTCCAAACATAAATAATGTGTTCAATGAACGTAAAATGATAAATAAATACAATTCGAAAAATGCCTCATTTTAACACAAAGGATAAACGTAGATGTCGTAATGGTACCCTGTAGTGGCTTTTCCACAATGGATGTCGCCTTAAAGGGGTCTGAATTTACGGATGTTAGGTTCGGGTTACAACAGTTACTGTTCATAGATTACTAAATGTTTTACACTAATGCAGTATATTTTAAAACGCTGATTTTACCGATAATGACCGGGATTTATAGTTTAAACACTTTAAGGTTTACTAATAATACATGCAAATTTTCTGTAATTTATGCTTTTGGAGTTATTTAATTTGACACTAGTTTTAGGAAGTGCCTCTTAAAACTGTGACAATGATAATTATCTAGTATAGATTGTATTTGGTATTTCAGGTAGACAACATACGTCATTTCTCTGGAAAGTTACAGATAATATATTTGTACAGAATGGGTTGTTCAACTATGAAGCTAACATCAACATTGGTGTTTCTATACATCGGATATTTTCTCATTTGGAAGGCAGATGCAATAAACTACAGTGAGCCAATCAGCCCAAACCAATATGTAACTGTTATCGGCACGGGATTTTCGACAAACTACTTCAAAATCAACGATACATCGAAGAAGTATAAAAAGCAAAATATTAACGACACATTCGATGCCGGCTTCAGGAACTTGCAACATGGATAAATACTTCACAGACCATATCAGGACAGGATCTCTATATGGATAAAGTCTTAACTGTTATCAAAAACACCATTTAATTATAAAGCAAGATTCTGCTACAGCATATGTATATATGCAAGTAAAAATATAGCATCTCTGACTTTTGACATTTTCTTAAACTTCACAAGAAAGGAGCTAAAACTTTTCTTGTATATTATCAAAAGGTGATGACCCAGTATAATAAAAACGGTGCTAAATGAATTAGGTAATAGATTTTACTTTTGAGTGATATACCGGTTAGTATATCATTGTGTTTAGATGCGTAGTAATCTTCAGTAATACCGATTGCCGAGTGCCTGAGTGATAAGTTAGGAAGCATCTAAACGACAAATAGTGATATTCTAAGCGGTATATCGATCAAAGTAAAATATATTTCCATTCTATTACGTTAAATTAAACAAAAAGGGGTACTATTCACTGCGCTAACATGAAGTCGCCGCATTAAAACACTATATTCGTATTATTTTGTTGTTGCTGATGATATTACATGCGACACCGGAAGTGTAGTTAATTTAACTACGATTTGTTTGGCACCATTTGTAACACTTCAGTAGACCTCCGCCACCCCACCCCCCGCCCCACCCCCTCACCCTTTAATAGACTCCTGGTAAAACTTCGTACTAATCAATAGCAAATAGATAATGACTGATTCAATAGTTGTCAAGATTTGGTGAATGTTATCAAATTTCTTTAACTTATAGAACAATCAAGAGGCAGTCCGTTACCTGCAAAACATGGTTAGAAATCTTCTACTGTCAACAGACCTGCTTTTCTTATAAATTAGACAAAAGTCAATGCGAAAAAAACTCATATATTTGAGCACTTTTATGCAGCATATAACGCATACCAAGATAAAGTATGCAGAGTCCCACCACATAAAATGTAAATGGGCCATAGCATCTCACCTCATCCACCTCTTTGTCAAGTCGTTTCAAATTCGTTTACGAGTTAATTATATAACAATTCTTTACGATACACATGTGCCGCCAGATGTCCTCTACGACCCCAGCCTGCACGCAACTATGCAGGCTGATGCCGTTCGCTGATTATGAATTCTAAGTGAACAGCTTAGGTCCTGACTAGCATGTAGTTATGTGCAGGCTGGTCTGTACCTATGCAGGTGCTAGAGGACTTAAGGTACATTTTGAATGTCATCATAATCATCATCATCAGCAGCAGCAGCATCGATAAGTGCAACAAAAGAAGTATTCGCAGCGACACCAGTAATAGTAGAAGTAGTAGGAGGAGGAGGGAAAGCGCGAGCAACAACAACAGCAGTGAAAAACTTTAATAACGTCTTCAATATCAAAACATTCCATGCCTATTAGTAATAAACATCGGACTTTCAGACACTGGTATGCCTGCTTTCATTTCATAACTATTATTAAATAAAATATGAAAAGGATTTAACAAGAGATGTCCCTCATAAGTGACAGTGCCACCAAAACGGTATCCCAGTCTGTGACATGGGACTTCAAGTTGTGGACCCTGTACTGCGCACGACACTTCATATTTCCATGTGCTGAACATTCTTTTCAATTCATTTTAAAATCCTTCTATGAATAACAATGTGCATATATACTGATTTCTAAAACCTCTGATCTCTAAGTGTGACCATGACATTCAAAGTAAAAACTAGGGCTCATATGCTCAACAAGTGTGCCTTGTAATTTTAAAATCTCTCCATACATGACATACTTACAGTATTCCGTGACTCTAAACTCTAAGTGTGACCTTAACCTTTGAGATAGGTTGTAGGTTTTGCGCGGGACACATAATTTTGATATGCTGAACATGAGTGTCACGTTATTTTAAAGTCATTCAATGCATAACAGAGGTGTGGATAAATATACGATTCAATTATCTTTAAACTCTACGTGTGACATTGACCTTTGAGGTAGAGACGTGAGTCTTGCATGCTGAACACGTGTGCCATACGAAAGCCCCTTTTACGCATGACAAAATTACAGCCCAGACACGAATGTGTGCATACATAGAAGATTGTGTTACCGCTTAACTCAAAACCTTTAATAAAGGGACGTGGGTCTTGCATGCGACACGTCGTATTCGTGTGCTGAGCACTTGTGCCATATGATATGAAAATACATTCATGCATGACAAAGATACAGCACGGGCATGAAACAATTGAATGCCGGACACACGGACAGACGGACGGACGGGCGTACTCACCAAACGGACTTTGTGATGTTATCCCTTTGATCTTTCTTTGATCTTTTTTTAACCCCACATTACAATTACTTAACCCTACAATACTAGTTTAACCCCTTAATCACGGACTCAACAACTCAACGTTTTTTTACTTAAACCCTAATCCCCTAATGTCAACTGGGAATGTACGGACAGACAGAGAGACGGACGGACGGTGCGATTTTAATGTACCAACCTTCGAAAGTATAAAAAGCTTTCTTGCTCAGAGCAAATGTCATCTTTATCTCAATAAATGATTATACAAGTTTTCTTTTTATTCAACAATGTTTGGCTCCCTTTAATACTTTAAAAGGTTTGGTAAGCGATTCTTGAACGTTCCACGAGTGTTTATATTCTTAAGGCGAACGCCTTGGTAAAAACGATAAAATTTGGCCGGAATTAGATCACAAGAGACACCTAGCGGCATATTTTAGAGCAAACACTTTACACAAAGGTTTATTGTAAAACGTTAGCGTGAAATGATCTATAATTATCATTTTGATCGTTAGAGTGTATAAAATATTGTATATATTAATGTATAAAGTAAATGTTAAATTCCAGTTACAAACAAGAATTAAGCTATTGGTTATATGATACTACTACCAATAATACTAATAATAATCTCTTTATTTAAAGAAGCTAACTAATAAAGAAAATGTATACAAAGCAACATATTTCTTATATCCCATGAATCCTTCTTTTTACAATAATAATACAACGATTTAGAAAGACTTTAATCATACATCAACTAAGAAAAACTACCACAACACATGCACGCACGCGCACACACACGTTCACTCACATACACACTAAAATTTTGAGCAGTACTTCGTTATTATATGTAACAATCGTGTAGTGAGTAGTATATATATTTTTCATTCATTTACAGTTATGACTCATGTACTGTCATAAATGGGATATCATAGTATAAATTTAACAAAATTAAGTTATATACAGCAAGTTTGAAGTGCTCTTTTCTTTACAGTGGTAATGCATTTCAAACAGCCATTCCTAAGTAACTAAATGTTTTCTTAAGATGTTGAGTTTACGGTTTCTTGCAGGTTAACTGTTTTGATCATGTGATCGCAAGGGATATCATTAATTTTCAGAAACCGTGATAAGCTTGCAGTATTATTCAGGAACTAGCCTATTAATATTGAAAAAGTGATTATTTGGTAAATAAGTTTTTTTATCATTTATTTTTATCGTACATAATTATATTAAACAATACAATCAATCATATCTATAATTGGTGATATACCGGTATTTCAAAAGTGCAATAAACTCTTTTTTATAAACTGATTGCGTTCTTTGTTAAAAAAAACTGGTAAATAAGTTGTCATATAAAAAATTCTAATTTAGTTCTGCTCGCGGTCAACAAAGGTCTCATCCAAGAATACAAGCTATTTTAAATGCTCTCATGGACGGACCTTTATAAAATAAGCTTAAAACCGCATCAAACTCGCGGTCAGCAATTCATTTGTAGTTGGCATTGGCACAGGCGGTATTTTGCTGTCCTTCCCTACTAGTATTTCAAAAAGTCTTGTCAGCAATTTTCTAAGGGGTTGCCTTAGTGGATCCCCATATTTAAGTAGAGCTGATAACTTTTTAAAATGTATTACTTGTATAACTAAATTCTAATTTCCTGAAACCGTTTGAATGAATATATAGGCTTAATATGCATTGAAAGATACAGCTGGGAGGTTTACTTATCCCGGAGTACGAACTTCGGGGTTAAGCGAACCTGTCCTGAAATCTACAAATAGCTATTTTTACGAAACTTGAATTTCATATACGAAATTCAAAGTAGATTTTTTTATTAAATAATGTGTAAAATTGGTAAAAAAAAGTCCGAACACGTAAACAATTGAATTTGTACATAGCTGGCCAAAACTGGCTGAAGTAAGTATTCTGAAATTAAAAGGTCGACCTTATTTTACGCCTGACATTTGGATTCCGCTATACAATTTATTTTTCTCTTTAAAGCCCAAGCAATTTACCTTAACTCCACGACCTACTTTTAGTGCGTCAGTACTTTGATGTTTTATAGTTTTGACAACGTACCGTGACCACCTTATATTACCACGGCTGATCACAAAAATCAAAGGGAATTAAATCAAATTTCTTGTGCCATCACGTTATCTACAGAGCAACCCTTCTTTTATTGCTATGCGTTCATTATCCGCTATGCCTCCCCGACAATTGTTTAAATTTATAATAACATTATGTATATATATGGGAGAAATATACATAAGAAAGTATACATGAAAATATGCAAAAAAGAGTGAATGAAATTGAATGAACAAGATGGATTGTAAGAGATTCATAAAGAAAGAATGTATGGAAATTTAAATGACAAGTTATGATAGCACACTAAATGTGGTCTGGCAAACATGAAGCATACAATCGGCTGCCAAACAAACCGGGATTTGTACATATAGCCATTGGCATATGAGCCAAATATGGCATATATTAGAACTGTTTTCAAAGGTCAATGTCAGACAAAAATGTATTGCCAAAACTTTGACTCTATAGCACTATTTCGTGCTGTAAATGAATTTTACAATCGGAAACGTTTGCAGTACATAAGCTTCTGTCATATGTTATATATTGATATTGCATGCATTTCAATCGTGTTTTTCACTTTTAAGAGCCGTGTCACTGCAATACAACGATAAAGTTCGTGGATAACGTGTATGTAACGCATCACTTAATTGTGGTGATCTACAGTATGATTAAAAGGCCGTAGAGGAAAACGCTTTTGATATATTTATTTGAAATATACATCACTTAAAGCGGAAATAATTAACTCATTTTCAAATCAAGTATATTATATTGGCATGATATACAAACAGACCAAAACGTCAACACAGTTTGAGTGTTCTATAAATTGGGTAAATAATCGTGTTGATTAAAATATCGCTTTTTTCGCGATTTCCCCACTTCAATAGTTTACAAATCTACAACATAGATTTACTATTAGATAATTCTCATGTCGCGAAATTAAAATTCGCGAATAAGTCTGTCTACTCACATATCGCGAAGTTTTCGAAAATTGCCAAATCTACAGTATTTTGTGAATGTATTTAATGTTTGAAATAAGAACGATATGTGATCCACCCTTACCATGTTGACGGCAAGTGATTCAACCATTGCAACCATAACCCTTATCATGATCTACATGCATGCACATTTTTTCGGTTTGATCATTAGCTGCACTTTTCGCTATTTAGTCAATACTTTTCTCACCCCGACTCCATCGAAGAGTGGTTTGCACATGTTGATCAATTGGTCGGTTGATCTGTCGGTAGACCTTACCTTGTCCGATCAACAACTAGAGATATGTTGGTTGGTCATGACAAGAAGATGACCAATATTGATTTGCGGTCAAAGGTCAAAGTCACAGTGACCTTTAGCAGAAAAAACTTGTCCGATCAGTAACTAGAGAATGCATTTGCCTAGTGTCCTCAAACTGTGGAAATAGCTTGGTCATAACCAGTAGGTGACCTCTATCAATTTTAAGCTCAGCAGGTCAAAGGTCAAGACGACAATTAACACAAAATACTTGTGCGATCTATCAATCAATAACTAGAGAACACTTTGGCCTAGTGTCCTCAAACTTTGCTGGTAGGTTGGTCTTGACCCCTATCACCAAATATGTTTTACAAACATCTGTTGAATACTTTATGGTTGCAAAACTGCAACATATTCAAGGGAGAAAACTCCTGCAAGCATAACACAATTGTGTTTCAGTTACTCTCTCCTTAGTCACATATAACAGGGATATACAACAATGTATCCCACTATACTAAAACTGAAATAAGTTAACTAACAGCTGCAGCATTACATGAAATGCAAAATGTCAATTTTTCAGATATTAGTATTTTAGTGTGATAAGGAAGAAAAATATATGTACAAGATATTGCGATTATGTAAATATGTGTTAACCTATACATTCCAGATTACTAACAACGCAAAACCCTTATAATGCCGTCCAGTAATTTTCTAACGTACTAAAGTTATCCTACATCAGCAGACAAAATTAATGTCAGAGCAAAAAATATCAACCACACAATGTCACATGCCTCTGTGTATCCAAGATTAAAAATAGGCAGACCAGTTGTTGGCAAGAAGAGCTTACGTGGCGAAATTTGCATCCACTACCCTGTCATTGAAGCCAGGATATGGTTTTAACTAACGTTGGAGACACTTCAGTAAAGCCACCTTGTACTCATTCATTCTAATTTAATTTCGCTCGATTGCGAAGAAAGCTTGCAGCCTATCGATTCACACTCGAGTCCGCTTCCTGAAAACAAATCGATTACTGGTGTAATATAAGGAAGTACCCCCAGTGAGGCTCAAACCCGCAACCTCCGGGATGAGCGGCAGAGACACGAGGCTCGAACCCCCGACCTCAGGGATGAGCGACAGTGACACAAGGAGTCTGTCGCATATCCCGGATGTTACTGATTCGAGCCCCACTGGGGTCACGATCGTATCTCCTCATACTGGTTTTTCCATGAAGCGGACTGGAGAATGACTCAATAAGCTCCAAGCTTCATAGTAGAAATACCTGCAAACAAAGACTACTTTCGTTGCTTCCCAACAGTGTGCTTTGTCAATAGGTTTGAAAGATACATATTAATATATCACTTTTATTCTAATGTTGATACATCTCGTACATCTGCATGCAAATAAAGAGAATTTAAAACCAGACGCGCCTATGTACATATATATCACGATATTCGCTTGTTTCTATAACCTTGGTATTTTATGTAACTCTTGTACAAAATAAATCGTGCGACTTGTCATGAAGTCATTCTATAAATAAAGTCTGCGTCACGAGCCACTAGTAGATAGATATATTTATTTCTGCATAAAATGAAAAAAACTGCTTGGTAATACATAATTAAAACATACATAAACAAGTAACAAACATGTATGAATAATTATGGCCATATCAATTCACATTGTATGCAATTGATGAAAACACAAAAAAACTGTATGGGTAAACTCTTTTTTCCAATATGGTCCTTGAAAATAGTGTTAAATCATATATGACAATGGAAGCAATATTATAAAATCACAGCAAATAGTATTGAAAAGAAAGACATTTGTGGTACTTGAAAAGAAAATACATCTCTTTTGAATTGAAATGGAACATGCTTTTGATATTAAAATGTTACATTATACAGTTGTATTACCCTTCCATGAAATTTACGGACTTCTAATTGGTCAACGATCCGTAAATATATATTGATATTTACGGGCAAGCCGGTAATATACACTTGGCATTATCCCGTTACTGTACCCCATGCTAAACTGCTAAACGTGAGCTTGTTCGCCGCGTACACTACGTCAAAGTATAAGTCCGTGCTGTTTTGTGACGCCACGAAGTGACATTGAGGTATCATAAGGGGATTTGAAGCTCTGCTTACATTCAGCCGTTAAATAAATAAAACATAAACGGAATCTTTCAATATTTGAGACAGGGAAGGGTAATATTTTGCTATATTTTAGTATTACCCGCCTCGACACAATATAAGGCTAGGCGGGTAATATATCCCCAAATACCACTTCAAAAACCGAATAACATATAATGGACTAATTTTGAAGCCAATATATAGTTTTGCGGACCTGTTAAAATTGATATTGACCGAAAAAGAATCTCATTTTTACAGGTCCTTAAAACTATATATTGACCGAAACATTAGTCTAAAATTATTATATCGTATACCTCATAAAAAGTACTGAAAATTACACGAAAATATTACTGAAATGACGTCATGAAATCCGTGCAGGTCTACACATCATTTTCCAGGTCTACACATACGTATGCAGTCCCGGCACGTGAGCGCTATCGGCCAATCAGGATTAAGTATTTGTGACAGGTATACAATATAATACTGAATATCAAATTAGATGAAAGATTAATGTTACAATATATTAATCCACCAACTCTAGTACCCCTTCACTAAAGTGTACACATTGTCAGAAATTCGCTTATAATTGACAACAGTGCTAGTTTGTGTGCAATCTCAGTCAGGATGTACCGAAATTAGCTATCACGATAGTTTGTGAAATAGGTACCTATAAATGTGATTGTCGTCGATCGTTTTGTAAGTTTGTATTGTGAAGTGGCTTTCAATTTCCATTTATTCTTTATTGTAAACAAATAGCACTAGAAGTTAGGCTAAATGATTACAAACTGATTGCATTTCTCACACCGACACAATCACCGGCTGGTGGTCAAAGGATGTTCATATATGAATAGAATGGTATTAAAGCGTCTATTACAGTGACAACTCTGAAAAATATGTCTGATGTAACGTTATAAGCAAAGTATGAATCCGACTACGTGGCCGAGTGGTTAGAGTCGCTGGTTTGGAATCACTGTAGCCTCTCATAGGTTAATGGCCATGGGTTCGAGCCATGACACTGACCATTTCTCTTTATGTGAAAAATTTGGCAGTATTTTACAAATGATAGGAGTCTAGTACTGGTTCTTCCCAGAAACGATGGTTAGGTGAACTGTCCGCATGCTAAAATGATCAAACTTTGATACGATTGGAAGGGCGTTTGAGTTTGACAACAATCGAATCGCTCAGATTTTCAAATAAACGTCTTTCTTTTTTATTAAAACTACTACTGAAATCACTTAATTTATTAAGAGTTCGCTCTTAATAGAAAGCACTTTAGCTCCGCCCACAATTCATGTCGGTGGCTATGCAAACACTAAATGAGACAGAGTTTATCCAGTTAGAGTTAGAGTCTCGGTCGCTACCGTTCGCTCTAAATGGAAAGCACTTTAGCGCCACCCACAATCACGGGCTATGTAAAAGGTCAAATGAGGTTAAACACTGAGTAAAGTCAAATTGTAACAACTTAGAACCCCGGTCGCTCGCTACCTCTCGCTCCCCTAGGGTTTCTTAATTGTTAAATTTGAAGACACTAACGTATACGTTAAATCCTACAACGTCATAACTGATAAGAATATAACAGGGTCAAACCTGTATAGTCAGCATTATAAAATACAATGTATAGTCTGATTTCGAGCACTAAGCCGTGAATGTACTTTTAGCTATTGTAAAACAATGGTAAAAAAACGAGGAAAACATGAAGGTCATAGCTCAAGGTTCAAATTCAGACTCATCGGTAAGTTTGAAGAGTATTATTAACCAAGAACAGCTGTTTGGTTTTGAAGCGTTGTATAACATATACCATTTTGATACACTATACTAATATTGCTGTTTTACATGGCATTCAGCAGGACTTAATGTACAATTCTGACATAAGAGATGTGTTTTAAATACCAGCCTAATTATTAAATACATATAAAATACATTTGCTAAATTAAATATTGAATTTATAGAAGCTTTGATGTCGTTGTGTAAAAAAAAATAGCAATATAAAAAAAAAAAAAAAAAAAAAAAAAAAAAAAATTTTTCTAAAAAAAAAAAAAAAAAAAAAAAAAAAAAAAAAAAAAAAAAAATAAAAAAAAAAAAAAAAAAAAAAAAAAAAAATGAAACAAGCATCCAACATGTACGTAAACTGTTATAATATCGTCAATCTGTCAGGAACATTTTCAGCATGCTTGAAGAATTTACCTATTTTTGAGTCGAATTTTACATCAGACACAATCAATATTGGAAGCTGAAAGTGCTACAGAGGGTGTAGTTTAAAAAGAAAAGAGTCTTTTATAAATCATATCTTCATATTATCTCTTCGACTACAATGAACCCTTGAGCATGTTTTTTAAAGTTACTCTCCAACTCCAATATGATATCTTCGTGTTTTATTTACCAGCAGCCTACATTGTATTGATTTTAAAGCACTGTATGACATCATTATACCATTTTAAAAAATCCGGACTCAATTCTAGTTCAATTTACTCCTAAATATTGGCACTCTAAATCGAGACATTATTCAACAACAACAACAACAACAACAACAACGAGAGTAGTGAAAGATAAACTTGTCGTCTGTTTTGAAAAAAAGATTAACATTGAGAGAACATTTATCTATTTAGCAATATGTATTCGTATGTCATTCACAACTGTTGTGATATGTAAAATCTCTACTTACTCCCAGTTCCAACATTCACTACAAACAAATTGTTAATATTTCTTCAAAAGATTTGTCTTTTTACTAAAAAACGGCTCGGGACAGACAAAGGGAGTCATGTGAAAGTTAACTTGCTTGAAACCTTGGTCTTTATATTATTCGTATTTTGTAATTTACAATATCTACAACAGGTTCACGAACAATACCCATAACTAACACAAAACGCCAACATTTTAAGTAAACATGTGTCTATCTTCTTGGTTCCTTCGGAACGTTATATGTTGATATGGCTATGTTTCAAGACATTTTCAGTACTTCGTTCCGAGCTCAGTTTTGTTTCGCAAATTTACATGATGAAAATCTTGGCAATAATTGTAGGAACATGACCTCTGTCAATGGTATTGAAGCGGTGATATTGAGGTTAAGGTGTCTGCCGCTCATCCCGGAGGTTGCTGTTTCGAGCCCCATTTGGGTCACGACCGTATCTCCTCATACTGGGTTTATCGAGGAAAAGTGTCTAGATCAGCTTCAATCTTTCTTCACAATCGAGTTAAAAAATAGTATAAACTAATGGTAGCCTATGACGTTGCGGGGTGCGTCTACCTCATTGATGAAAAAAATTATTGTAACATTACATTGAATTTCTTTCTTGAAATGCAGACAGGCGTCCAATTTACACTGATAAATTCTTTATTCTAGTACTTTACACTGATAAATTCTTTAATCTAGCACTCACTATCAAATTTTGAAATATTGATAGAAAAAGGAAAATACATGCAATTATAATTGTATATTTATAAATCAAATATTTGGAGGGTTTCCAATTATAGACGTTTTAACAGATCAAAGCTTTCAAACTTCATTATAAAAGTGTATAAACTACAACTGTAACTTTGAAAATAACATTGCAAAGAAGAGTAAGTGAGTAGGAGGATGTGCTAATGATGAACAACTTGCAGCAGGTTCCTATATAAGAGGTGGTAAATTACCGGGAGGCTACATTGCAGTGTGCAGGGACATCTATCAAAGTAAGAACATTATTGACTGTCTTCTTTTCTAACATTGTAGAATCACTGTTACAGCTTTGTAGGTGTCTGTATATTAACCATATTTTAGTCTATCAATTCCATACATTATTGTTTTTGAAAATATACAAAAATAATACCTACGGAAAATTCCGTAAAATCCAATGACTTTTGTTGTGGATTTTATTTAATAATTAAAAATAAAGAATCATTTAAGTTGGTAGAATTTGAAAAAGTTTTGTAAATTTACATGAAAGGTCTTAAATAAAATTAAGTTCGCAACTGTATCCAAATTTATGTGTTTATAGTGTTTTGTAGGTCCATGTACAACTAATTTAAAACAAAACCGAACCATTGCATATAGTTTTAACTGGGTTCTCAACGCTTGTATATAATTTTGCATATTTCTCATACATACTTTTATCTATGTGATGCCCCTCTTCTAAGTCATAGTGCAACGGCTGTTTCAAAGAATCTTAAAGCTGCTCGCTCTCATAGTTTGGTGAAATAATAAAGCTCTTCAAACATGTTTAGAACCAATTATCAAACAAATCCGTTCAAGTATAAATTCCCGTAAAGTACTTCTGTATTATTAAAATTAATAAACGTTTCAAACACCTCTGAAATTGCAATATAAACATATACTGTAGTGTAGCAGTCCGTCAAACCAAACTCACCAACATTTTCAACAGATTTCTCAAATTGATACGTTGATTTTCATTTGAATGTGTTGTTGATTCTAGCATTTTACATTCAACTTTTTTGTTTAAATATATAATTTTCTACCGATTGAACCGGGCTGAACTCTGGCGTGACAAAATATGGTTAAACTAAGGTGTCTAAGCATTTATATCTATTATTATACCTGTAGTTAACATGGTCCGCAAAGCAAAAACAAATTTTGATAGAAATGTGTTGTAGTGACATCTCCCTACAACTAGCAAATTATATTCTCCAAACATAAATAATGATTTCAAAGAAAGTAAAATGATAAACAAATTAGACAATTTAGAAGGACAGCATCTATCGACAAAAACCTCATTTTAACACAAATGATACACGTAGACGTCGTAATGGTACCCTGCAGTGGTTTATCCACAATGGATGTCGCCTTAACCGAATGTTAGATTCGGGTTACAACAGTTACTGTTCATAGATTACTGAATGTTTTACACTAATGCAGCATATTTTAAAACGCTGATTTTACCAAAAATGACCGGGATTTATAGTTTAAACACTTTAAGGTTTACTAACAATACATGCCATATTTTCTGTTATTTATGCTTTTGGGGTTATCTTATCAAGTTGACAACAGTTTTATGAAGTGCCTCTTAAAACTGTGACAATGTTAATTATCTAGTATAGATTGTATTTGGTATTTCAGGTAGACAATATACGTCATTTCTCTGGAACGTTTGTACAGAATGGGTTGTTCAACTATGAAGCTAACACCAACATTGGTGTTTCTATACATCGGATATTTTCTCATTTGGAAGGCAGATGCAATAAACTACAGTGAGCCAATCAGCCCAAGCCAATATGTATCTGTTATCGGCACGGGATTTTCGACAAATTGGTTCAAAATCGACGAACCACTAAAAAAGTATCAAAAGCAAAATATTAATGACACATACGATGCCGGCTTCAGGAACTTGCGCCTTCGTTGTATTGCTGAGCATTATACCCCTCCCTATAATAACTCGGGATTCACATCGTTCCTGGATGACTTGGAGAGCGTGGTAGACCAGTGTCTAGCTGTTGGAGTAGCCCCAATTATCTCATGGGTACATCATGAGGCTGAAGCGAATGCAAGTGATGAAGCTAAAGCCGATTACATTTCTTGGTGGACAAAGGTTGCAGATCGATTGAAGACAAAGGACTACAGACTAAGCTTCAATCTGTTTACCGAGCTTGGTATAGACGTATGCAAGAAAACTGATAGTTGTGAACTAAGTCTCAAGAGGAACTCAACCAAATACAACATCTGGACATCTGAGGTAGTAAAAGCAATCAGGGACACAGGAATGAAAAATGACAAACGAATATTGATCTTAGCATCACCAGAAAAGACATCGAAAGGCCTGAAAAAGATAAATACAAGTATTCACGAGAACGACAGCTATATGATGGTAGAGTGGCACATATATGCGTCCGGCCCGAACAAGAAAGAAGACAGCCCTAAATACTGGGTTGGCAATGGAACTGAATCTCAACGTCAAACGCTTATAGATGAAATCGCAACTGCCCAAAAAGACACCACACTCCTAAGCTATTTTGGCGCATGGATGCCCCAGGATAACATAGATGGATCCTTAAATCAAACAGAAGTAGAGAATTTTGCAAGATATTTCGTTGAAACGCTGAAGGCAAAAGGAATCCCATGGACCTTGAATGTTCTTGATGTCTACTATAATACAAAGAAAGCAACATGGATAACTACTTCACAGAACATATCAGGACAGGATCTCTATATGGATAAAGTATTGACTGTTATCAAAAACACAATGTAATTATAAAGCAAGCTTCTTTTAAAGCATATATGTATGCAAATAAAAATATAGCATCTCTGACTTTTGACATTTTCTTAAACTTGACAAGAAATGAGCTAAAACCTTTCTTGTATATTATCAAAATGTGATGACACAGTATAATAATCAAAGCACTGTGAGCGCTGAAGACCTGGGGGCTATAGATTAACTCCCCTAAAAACATCTTTTGACCTGCGTGATTTACGCTGAACCTTACCTAAAGCGCAGGTCGAAATGTGCATAGGGCGAAATTTAGTATATGACACAGAATTAATGATTCACAAATATGTGGGTGGCAGGGAAAGTTTTTTTATTATAAAACGTACGTTAAATGAAAAATAATCACATGGTCAACAATATCAATTGTTTGAGAGAACAATAAAAATAATTCAATCTGCGCTTTGTTCAACTTCAAGCGATATCTGATGATGTGGATCGAAAATTATTGTGTACCAAGGACAAGACCTTGAAACAGAAATAAACAAAGCAATACCAACAATGAAATATAAATACAGTACTGTATAATGTGTATAACAGGGAAAACCAAAAATGATTCTTGGTTACTTTGTAGTTGTAATCGGTGAAACCGTTAACTGGGCCTCGACATGCAGCGTCCTCGATAAATGGCAGGTGATTTTGATCACGTGAGTTCCTTCTCGGGTAGATAAGTATGTAATCGTTCGTAAATAAGAAAGTTGTCAATGAAATAACATCAGAAATTTGAAAATCAAACTACAAACTCTTATATCGAATTCCGTACGTTTCCGTAAATTTCCGTAAATATCCGTACTTTTCCGTGATATGCATATGATTATCTCCGTAATCAGCTAACAACGCAGTAATTTCTAAAACAGAAAAAATTGTGTAATGCAGCCCGTAAGCTATAGACCTTTCTGCAATCGTTTGAAGTTGTATGTACTGTTTTTATTTGTAATGTTCTTATCGTATGCGACATTCAAACAAAAGATTGATCTGGTCTGTCTTGCACTACTTTCCCAAAGCGCATGTTTACAGTTGTTATTGGCACACATCACAGTTAAATTGGCTGCAGTGTTTGAAATGTGGTATGCTAACTTAGGCCTAGGGGTCTTTCAGTCCCCAGGCCAAAAACGGTGCTAAATGAATCAGGTAATAAGTTTTACTTTTGTGAGTGATATACCGATTAGTATATCATTGTGTTTAGATGCGTAGCAATCTTCAGTAATAACGATTGCCGAGTGCCTGAGTGATCAGTTAGGAAGCATCTGATCGACAAATGGTGATATTTTAATCGGTATATCACTAAAAAGTAAAATATATTTTTATTCATTCTATTACGTTAAATCAAACAAAAAGGGGTATTATTCATTGCGCTTACAGTAAGTCGCTACATTAAAACACTATATTCGCATTATTTAGTTGTTGCTGATATTACAGGCGATACCGGAAGTGTAGTTAATTTAACTACAATTGGTTTTGCGCAATTTGTAACACTTTAGTAGACTTCCACCAGCCCCCCTTAATAAACTCCTCATAAATATGTTTAAACTTCGTATTAATAAACAGCAAATAAATAATGACTGATTCAAGGGATGTCATGTTTTGGTAAATGTTATCAAATAATTTCTTTAACTTTTAAAACAATCAAGAGTTAGTCCGCTTCCTGCAAAACATGATTAGAAATCTAATACTTTGAACAGAACTGTTAACTTGCCTGCTTTCTTGGTAAAATAAACAAAAGTCTATGCGAAAAAAAGACACACATATATCTTAGCACTTTTTGCAGCATATAACGCATACCAAGATAAAGTACGCAGAGTCCCACCGCATAAAATGTTATTGGATCATAGCATCTCACCTCATCCACCTTTTTATCAAGTCGTTTAAAATTCGTTTACGAGTTAATTATATAACAATTCTTTACGATACATATAAGCCGCCACATGTCCTCCGTGGCCCAAGCCTACTAGCAACTATGCAGGCTGATGCCGTTCGCTGCTAATCAATTCTAAGTGAACAGCTAAGGCCCTGACTAGCATGTAGTTATGTGCAGCCTGTTCTGTACCTATGCAGGTGCTAGAGGACTTAAGGTACATTTTGAGTGTCAGCAGCATCAGCGGCATCATTTTCAGCAGCAGCAGTAGCATCGACTAATGCAACAAAAGGAGTAGTCGCAGCGACACCAGTATTAGTAGTAATAGTAGGAGGGGAGGGGAAGCGGGAGCACCAACAATAACAGCAGTCAAAAACTACAATAACGTCTTCAATATCCAAACATTTCATGGTTTAACTAAATAAACATCGGACTTTCAGACACTGGGTTGCTTTCGTTCATTTCATAACTATCATTAATTAGAATATGGTACTGCGCAAAACACTTCATATCTCCATTTGCTTAACATTCTTTCCAATTCTTTTTAAGATCCTTCAATGTATAACAGAGTAACAATGTGCATATATACAGAATTCTAAAACCTCTGATCACTTAGTGTGACCATAACATTCAAAGAAGAACTAGGGACCATATGCTCAACAAGTGTGCCTTGTAATTTTAAAATCTCTTCATACATGACAGACTTACAATATTTCTTGACTCTAAACTCGAAGTGTGACCTTGACCTTTGAGGTAGGTCGCGGGTTTCTCACATCGTTTTGATTTGCTGAACATTTGTGCCAAGTTATTTTGAAATCCTAGTCGTGGGTTTGCACGCGACACATTATTTTGATATGCTGAACATGGGTGCAAAGTTATTCTAAAACCATTTAATGCATAACAAAGACACATATGTGTAAATAAATATACGAAAACATAGGTCGATTTGAAAAAAATGAAAGTGATAAAATTTAAAGCTTCCTGTGGCTATTCACTCAGTGATTCGGTAAACGACCCAAAATGAATTAACTGGCGCACATGTGTCATTAATTGTTTGTTTGCGACGTAAGCTGTGTAATATGGGTAATTTGTATTGAATTGTGTCAAAACTGGGTAAATTTAATTGCATTTATAAACAGCAAGAAATGAAGATTCTGTCAATTATACATCGTTTCTTTAATACGTACACATTAGATAGATTACATCTCGATATTGAAAAAAACGGAAGAGTCATGTCGGAGGGCGGAAGTCATGAAATTGTCCGAGCGCTAGTCGAGCAACCCAGAGAATGGCCTGGTAACCAACCATGGATGATATCTGGATCGGCAAACGCTGAGAGTTTTGGAGAAGTACCATTTATTTTGGCAGGTCAATATGTATAGCATAGTATGTTTGTGAAAAGATACATATTAACTCGCGCAAACGTCTTTCAATCAACAATTACCTTCCTTACCCAACCTGTCAAGCATATTTGATCCAACTTCGGTTATCTCAGTAGTACATGAACTTCAGACATATGTTATATATTGATAGTGCATGTATTTCAATCTTGTTTTCTCTTTTATATTACTGTGATCTACAGTAAGATTAAACTGCAGAAATGGACAATGATTTTGATGAATTTATACATCACTTAGAGCAGACATGATTAACTCATTTTCAAATCAAGTATATTATATTGCCATAATATACAAACAGACAAAAACGTTAACACAGCTTGAGTGTTCTTTTATATCATATTGGGTAATAATCGTGTTGATTTAAATTTCGCTATTTTCGCATTTTTCCCACTTCCATAGTTTACAAATCTAGAACTTGGATTTACTATTTGAGAATTTTCCTGACGCGGAATTAAAATTCGCGAATAAGTCTGTCTACTCAAAAGTCGCGAAATTTTCGTGAAGCGAAATTTGCCAATCTACAGTATGTTGTGCATGTATTTAATGTTGGAAATAAGAACGATATGTTACCCACCCTTACCTTGTAGACGACAAGTGATTCAACTATTGCAACCATAACCCTGATCGTGATTTACATGCATACCCATTCGGTTTCACCATTACTTGCACTTTTCGCTATTGAGTCAATACTTTTCTTACCCCGACCCCATTGAAGTTGTAGAGATAGAGTTGTTTGCTCATGATTGTCAATTGGTTGGTTGATCTGTCGGTAGACATTACCTAGTCCGATCAACAACTACAGAACGTTTATGCTAGGTTCCTCAAACTTGGTATGTTGGTTGGTTGACAAGGAAACGACCAATATTGATTTGTGTTCAACAGGTCAAAGGTCAAGGTCACAGTGACCTTTAGCAGAAAAAACGTGTCCGATCAGTAACTAGAGAATGCATTTGCCTAGTGTCCTCAAACTGTGTAAGTAGGTTGGTCATAACCAGTAGGTGACCTCTATCATTTTAAGCTCTGCAGGTCAAAGATCAAGGAGACAATTAACACGAAATACGTGTGCGATCAATCAATCAATAACTAGAGAACGTTTCGGCCTAGTGTCCTCAAACTTTACTAGAAGGTTGGTCTTGACCCCTATCACAATATATGTTTTACATCTACTTTATGGTTGCTAAACAGCCTTATTCAAGGGAGATAACACCTGCAAGCATAACACAATTGTGTTTCGGTTACTCTCCCCTCATTCACATGTAACAGGGACATACAACAATGTTTCCCACTATACTAAAACTGAAATAATTTAACCTACAGCTGGAGCATTGCATGAAATGCAAAATTTCAATTTTTCAGATATTAGTATTTTAGTGTGGTAAGGAAGAAAATATATGTCCAAGAGTTTGCGATTATTATGTAAATACATGTATGTGTTAACCAAAATATTTTCGATTACTAACAACGCAAACCCCTTATAATGTCGTCCAGTAATTTTCTGACATACTTAAGGTATCCTACACCAGCAGACAACTTTTATGTAATCAGGGCAAAAGATATCAACCACACAATGTCACATGCCTCTGTGCATCCAAGATTAAAACTAGGCAGACCAGTTGTTGGCAACCAGAGCCCATGTGGCTAAATTTGAATCCACTTCCCTGTCATTGAAACCAGGATATGGTTCAAACCTACGTGGTAGGCACTTCAGTATAAGCACTTTGTTGACTTTAATTTATTCATTCATTCTAATTTAACTAAGCTCGATTGCAAAGAAAGCTTATAGCTTATCGAGTCACTCTTGAGTCCGCTTCCTGAAAAAAAGATTACTGGTGTAATATGAGGAGGTACGGTCGTGACCCCAGTGAGGCTCAAACCTGCAACCTCCGGGATGAGCGATAGAGACACGAGGCTCGAATCCGCATCCTCCGGGATGAGCGACAGAGGCACAAGGTATCTGTCGCTTATCTAGGAGGTTGCGGATTCGAGCCCCACGGGGATCACGACATATACATACATTGTATATATACATATACATGTATCACTTTCATTCTGATGTTGACACATCTCGTACATCTGCATGCAAATAAAGAGAATTTAAAACAGACGTATAGTTGTATTTATATATCATGATATTTGCTTGTTTCTATAACCTTGGTATTTCATGTAACTCTTGTACAAGTTGATAGTTGTGGAGTAGCAACTGTACAAATATACTGGACTTCTAGCTTAGGACATACATTGTTTAAAAGGTAGATCCCAATGAGTAAGATTCAGGCGTGTCAGTTGAACATTGCATGATGTTCTATTGAACACCGCCATGAAATGCTTCACAGATGGTGTTTTGTGAAAAAGATTACGTCTGTTCACATCTTCTTGTGGCATCTGTAAACGTTTCGGCGTAGAAATAAATCGTGCGCCTTGTCAGAAGGTCAATCTATAAATAAAGTCCAAGTCGTGAGCCACTAGTAGATAGATATATTTATTTCTGTATAAACTGTACAACTTTATGGTAATACATAATTAAACAAGTAACAAACATGTATGAATAATTATGGCCATATCAATTCACATTATATGCAAATGATAATACAAAAAAGCGTATAGATACACTTTTATTTCCATTGTGGTCCTTTGAATATAGTGTTATATCATATATGACAATGGAAGCAATATTATAAAATCACAGCAAATAGTATTAAAAAAGACAGTTGTGGTACTTGAAAAGAAAATACATCTCTTTTTATTAGAAATGGAACATGCTATTGATATTAAAATGTTACATAATACTGTATACCAAATTAGATAAAAGACTAATATAACAATATATAAATCCACCAACTCTAGTACCCCTACACATTGTCAGAAAGTCGCTTAACTGACAACAGTGCTAGTTTGTGTGCAATCTCAGTTAGGATGTACTACTGGTCTCTTCCCAGAAACGATGGTTAGGTGAACCGTCTGCATGCTAAAATGATCAAAATACGATTGGAACGGGCGTTAGTGTTTGACCCCATAGGTCCGTGCCACAATACATGTCTAGTCAGTCCGGTAAGCTCAATCGGTAGAGCACTGGACTTGTAATCTCGAGGGAGCGGGGTCGATTCCCGGGGTTGACTAACTAAAATTACTAACAGTCTTTCGGATGAGACGAAAACCGAGCTCCTATGTATGGTTGCTATACACCGGACATGTTAAAAGAACCAGAGGTGTCTCTGGAATTGGGACGCTTTCTGTATCTTGCACTATCCTCCGAAACCTACAATAACTACCATCTTCTGGGGACGTTAGTCATGAGGGAAACCGGTTCCAACGATAAAACCCTAATATACGATACAATACATGGCTATGTAAAAGGTCAAATGAGGTTAAACACTAAGAAAGTTAGAGTGTTTTAAGTCAAATTTTAATAACTAAGAAACCCCGGTCGCTCGCTCCCTTAGGGTATCTTAATTGTTAAAATTTGCCATAATAAACACTAACTTATACTTAAAATCCTACATCGTCATAACTGATAAAGAATATAACAGGATCAAACCTTTATAGTCAGCATAATAAAATACAATGTATAGTCTGATTTCGAGCACTAAGCCGTAAATGTCCTTTTAGATTATTGTAAAACAACGGTAAAAACCGAGGAAAACATAAAGGTCGTAGCTCAACGTTCAAATTCAGACTTTAGTAAACTAGCTCATCGGTAAGTTTTGAAGAGTGTTCTTAATCAACCAAGAACAGCTGGTTGGTTTTGGAGCGTTGTATAACATATACCATTTTAATACAGTAAACTAATAGTGTTGTTTTACATGGCATTCAGCAGGACTTAATGTATAATTCTAACAGTTATGACAGAAGAGATATGTTTTAGATACCAGTCTAATTATTAAATACATAGAAAATACATTTGCCAAATTAAATATTAATATTATAGAAGCTTTGATGTCGTTGTGTACAGAATTGTAGCGATCTGGATATATGAAAAACAAATTTGATACGAATCAGTCTAGCTGTCTGTTACAGTGCAACAATTAATAGGATATGCTATGTCTCATTATGTCACCATGACATTTAAGTAAAGGTACCTGTTGTCCAACATGTAAACTATTATAATATCGTTAATCTATCATGTACATCTTCAGCAATATTTGAAGAATTTACATATTTTTGTGTTTGAATTTTACGTCAGACACAATCAATATTGGAAGCTGAAAATGCTACAGAGGGTGTAGTTGAAAAAGCAAAGTGCCTTTGATTGATGGTATATTCATATTAACTCATCGACTACAATAAACCCTTGGACACATTTTTTAAGTTACTCTCCCACTCCAAGGTGATATCTCCGCGTTTTAATTTACCAAGAGCAGCCTATTGGTTTTAAAGCACTGTATGACATCATTATACCATTTTATATAATTTCGAACTGTAGTTCAATTTTCTCTTAAATATTGGCACTCTGCATCGAGGCATTTTTCAACAACAACAACAACAACAGCACGAGTAGTGAAAGATAAATTGTCGTCTGTTTTGAAAAAAAATAACATTATTAATTCAGAGAACATGTACCTATTTAGCAATATTTATTCGAATGTCATTCGCTACTGTTGTGATGTGTAAAATCTTTACTTACTCCCAGTTCCAACGTACACTACATACATTGCTAATATTTCTTCAAAAGACTTGTCGTTTACTTACAAACGGCTCGAGACAGACAAAGCGAGTTAACTTGCTTTAAACATTGGTTTTTATACTTTTGTATTTTGCTATTCATAATATCTACAACAGGTTAACGAACAAAACCTATAACTCACATACAACGCCAGCATTTAAAATAAACATTTGTCTATCTTGTTGGTTCCTTAGGAGCGTTATATTTCGGTATGGCTATGTTTCAAGACATTTTCAGTGCTTCGTTCCGAACTAAGTTTTGTTTCGAAAATTTACATGATGAAAATCTTGGCAGATAGCTGTAGGAACACGGTCTCTGTCAATGGTAGTAGAGCGGTGATATTGAGGTTAAGGTGTCTGCCGCTCATCCCGGAGATTGCGGTTTCGAGCCCAATTAGGGACCACGACCGTTTCTCCTCATACTGTTTTTTTCCAGGAAGCGGACTCAATAGTGACAATATAAGCTTCAAACTTTCTTCACAGTCGAGCTAAATTAAATTAGTTTGCAACAGGTTCCTATAAAAGAGGTTGTTAATTACCGGGAGGCTACATTGCAGTGTGCTGGAACATCTCTCAAGGTAAGAACACTATTGACTGTCTTCTTTTCTAAAACTGTAGAGTCACTGTAACAGCTATAATGTAGGCGTCAGTATATTAACTATGTTTTAAACGGCCAATGTCCAACATTATTGTTTTTGAAAATATACAAAAATAACGGATCATTACTGATAGAAACATTGTTTCTGAAATTTTTTTCTAACACTGTTTCAATTCCTTTATTTCAGCAAATTGTACATATTGAATTAGAATAAACTATAATTAATCGAGTTCAAATATTTTCAAACGTTTAAAAAATAAGTTGCTTACGAAATGTATAAAATATGTAACTGTAAATACTCTGCCGTGTGCTAATTAGAACATATTTTATCCTTATCGTTCTTCGTTTAGTAATTTCTTTTTAAATGAAAATTCCGTAAAAACCAATGACTTCTGTTGCGGATTTTTTTTTCAATAATTAAAAAATAACGATTTACGTATTTTCCGTTTTTTTTAAAGTTCGAAGTATTTGAGAAAGTTTTGTAAAGACATGAAAGATCTTGAATAAAATTAAGTTTGCAACTTTATCCAAATTTGTGTGCTGTTTTTTGTAGGTCCATGCACAACTAATATAAAACAAAACCGAATCATTGTCTACAGTTTTATCCGGGTTCTCAAAGCTTGTATATAATTTTGTATCTTTCTCATACATATTTTATCTACGATATACCATAGTGCAATGGCTGTGTCAAAGAACTTAAAGCTGCTCGCTCTGTCAGAGTTTGCTAAACTATTAAAGATCTTCAAACATGTTTTAGAACCAATTATCGTTGCAAACGCTTTTGAAATTCCAATATAAACATATACTGTAGTGTAGCAGTCCGTCAAACCAAAGTCGCCAACATTTTCTAAAGATTTTCTCAAATTCCTACGTTGATTTTCTCTACTGTTGTTGATTCTAGCATTTTACTATCACTTTTTATGTTTTAATATATAATTTTGGAGAAATTTTCAACGGAAACTGTGATCAGGTAGCTTTACCAGGTAATTTGCTTTTGCATTGTTCAAAATGTTCTGGTACATACATTTTCAACACCTTTGCAAGATGCCAATAGCTTTGTCTGGCCTGACGTATCGTATTATTTGGGTTTTATCGTTGTTCCAGTTTCTCACATGACCAACGCCCCCAGTGAGGGATAAAATATTTTAGGTTTCGGAGGATAGTGCAAGATACAGAAAGCATCCCAATTCCAGAGACACCCCTGGTTCTTTAACACACCCGGTGTAAAGCACCCATACATAGGACCTCGGTTTAAGTCTCATCCGAAAGACTGATAGTATTTTAGCTGGTCAGCCCCGGGAATCGAACCCGCTACCTGGAGAAGTCTCGTGCTCTGCCAATTGAGCTAACCGGGCTGACCTCTGTTATGACAAAATGTGGTCAAACCAAGGTGTTTAAGCATTTATATTTATTACTATACATGCAGTTAACATGGTCAGCGAAGCTTAAACACATTTTGATAGAAATGTAGTAAAGTGACAACTCCATACAACTAGCAGATTATATTCTCCAAACATTAATAATGTGTTCAGTGAACGTAAAATTATAAATAAATACAATTTCGAAGGACAGAATCTATCGACAAAAGCCTCATTTTAATACAAATGATAAACGTAGATTAGATGTTGTAATGGTACCCTATTGTGGCTTCTCCACAATGGATGTCGCCTTAACGGGGTCTGACTTTACGAATGTTAGATTCGGGTTACAACATTTACTGTACATAGATTACTGAATGTTTTACATTAATGCAGCATATTTTAAAACACTGATTTTACCGATAATGACCGGGATTTATAGTTTAAACACTTTAAGGTTTACTAATAATGCATGCAATATTTTCTGTTATTTATGCTGAAAATTATAAAACGTTTTGTTAAAAGAGGTTACGACCCAACTGTTTTGAGACACACCGCATGTTTGGTGTTCAACCCGTTTACAGTTGGACGCTATGCTTCCCTCTTTGATTGTGTCTGACGGAAGAGGGGGAGGACTCTGTGATGGGCAGTTTTTAAATCCCACTGGGACGAAACTGTTTTGATTTCTGTCCTCTGGCCTGTTTCGTCGGGCCCTTAAGGGTGTTTCTCTTGGTGCTCTGCCTTCTGCAAAGGCATTGAGTACATCTTTTTTGGTTCTCAAGGTTTGCTTTTTATATATTTATACACGAGCATTTTTGTGTTTTACATACCATGCCTTTTGTTTCCTTTGCGTGTGTTAGAGATTCACCTAGCAGGGATTACTTTTATTTACACTGTCCTGTGACTTTGGAACATGGTGGGGGTAAGAGTGAGGTTGGGTGCGCACCATAAACCGGTTTAAGCTCCCCAGTGGTGTTTTTGCCACTGACCGTTCAAAGGCGGTGCCCCACTGTGTTCCTTTAATTGTTCGTTTTGTCCTCGTGTGTTTGCTTTGTATGCTAGTGTTTGTCGGTAGTATGTGTGTGTGTGTGTGTGTGTGTACATGATTGTGTGTGTGTGTGTGTGTGTGTGTGTGTGTGTGTGTGTGTGTGTGTGTGTGTGTGTGTGTGTGTGTGTGTGTGTGTGTGTGTGTGTGTGTGTGTGTGTGTGTGTGTGTGTGTGTGTGTGTGTGTGGGGCTGTTGTGGGGAGGCTGCGTTTTTGGTACGTGGCATTCCCTGTTTGATATTATTTTTGTTTTTACGGTTTTGCTGCAGGTTTACTGTTTTTGATCATGTGATCGCAAGGGATATCTTTTATTTTCAGAAACCGTGATAAGTTTGCAGTAATATTCAGGAACTACTCTATTAATATTGAAAAAGTAATTATTTGGTAAATAAGTTTTTATTTATCATTTAGTTTTAAACTTTATGGTACATAATCATATTTAACAATATAATCAAGCATATCTATAATAATTGTTCATATAGTTCAAAAGTGCAATAAACTCTTTTTTTGTAAACTGGTTGCGTTCTTTCTTAAAAAGGCTGGTAAATAAGTTGTCATATAATACTTTCTAATTTAGTTCTGCTAGCGGTCAGCAAACGTCTCATCCATGAATACAAGCTAATATAAATGTTCTCATGGACGGACCTTTTAGCTTCAAACCACATCAAAGCCGCGGTCAGCAAGTCATGGCACAGATGGTACGTTGCTGTCCTTCCCTATTTCAAAGCGTCTTGCCGGCAATTTTCAGAGAGTACGAGTACTAAGGGGTTGCCTTGGTGGATCCCCATATTAAAGTAGGGCTGATAACTTTATAAAATGTATTACTTCTATAACTAAATTCTTATTTCTTGAAACTATAGGCTTAATATGCATTGAAAGATACAGCTGAGTGGTTTATTTTTCCCGGAGTACGAACCTCGGGGTTAAGCGACCCTGTCATGAGAGTTTAAGTGAATGTACCCCCATAACTCTAAGTACAGCTTTGGCTGCAATTGCATTATTATGTGCCCAGAGTTGTAGTCACTACACCCACGGGGTCGACCGGAGTATCTGAAATCTAGAAACAGCTATTTTTACGAAAATCGAATTTCATAAACGAAATTCAAAGTAGATTTTTTATTAATAATGTGTGAAGTTGGTAAAAAAATCCGAACACGTAAACAATTGAATTTGTACATAGCTGATCAAAAACTGACTGAATTAAGTTTTCTGAAATTAAATAGCCAACCTTATATTACGCTTGACATTTGGATTCTGCTATACTTTTTTTCTCTTTAAAGCCCAAGCAATTTACCTTAACTTGAAAGTTTGCGCACACACGACCACCATTTAGTACGTCAGTACTTTGATGTTTTATAGTTTTGATAACATACTGTTGCCACCTAATATGACCACGGCTGATCACAAAAATCAAAGGGAATTAAGTTATTGTGCCATCACGTTATTTTCAGAGTAACCCTTCTTTTATAACTATGCGTTCATGATCCGCTATGCGTCCGCGACAATTATTTAGATTTATATTAACAGTATGTATATAAGAAAATATACATGAAAATATGCAATAAAGAGTGAAAGAAATTGAATGAACAAGATTGAGTATAAGAGATTCATAAAGAAAGAATGTATAGAAATTTGAATGACAAGTTATGATAGCACACTGTGGTCTAGCAAACATGAAGTAGACAATCGGCTGCCAAACAAACTGGGATTTGTTCATACAGCCATTTACATGAGTCAATTCTGGCATATATTAGAACTGTTTTCAAAGGTCAATGTCAGACAAGTATGTATTGCCAAAGCTTTGACTCTATAGCACTATTTCGTGATGTAAATGAATTTTAAAATCGGAAATGTTTGCAGTACATGAGCTTCTGACATATGTTATATATTGACATTGCATGCATTTCAATCTTGTTTTTATGACAAGCATCATTTAATGGTGATGATCTACAGTAAGATTAAATGGCCGAATAGAAAAATGCGTTTTATAAATTTATTTGAAATATACATCACTTAAAGCGGACATAATTAACTCATTTTCAAATCAAGTATGTTATATTGGCATGATATACAAACTGACAAAAACGTCAACACAGTTTGAGTGTTCTATTAATTGGGTAATAATCGTGTTGCTTTTTTCGCAATTTTCCCACTTCCACAGTTTACAAATCTAGAACATGGATTTACTATTAGATAATTCTCCTGTCACAAAATTAAAATTCGCGAATAAGTCTGTCTACTCACAAATTGCGAAATGTTCGTGAAGCGTAAAATGCCATATCCACAGTTTTTTGTGCATGTATTTAATGTTTGAAATAACTAGAGAACACTTTGGCCTAGTGTCCTCAAATTTTGCTGGTAGGTTGGACTAATCACCATATATGTTTTACAAACATCTCTTGAATACTTTATGGTTGCAAAACAGCCACATATTCAAGGGAGATAACACCTGCAAGCATAACACAATTGTGTTTCGGCTACTCTCCCCTTAGTCACATATAACAGGGATAGACAATAATGTATCCTACTATACTAAATCTGAAATAAGTTAACTAACAGCTACAGCATTGCATGAAATGCAAAATGTTAAATTTTCAGATATTAGTATATTAGTGTGGTATGGAAGAAAAATATATGTCCGAGAGATTGTGATTATGTAAATATGTGTTTACCTATATATTTCAGATAACCAACAACGCAAAACCGTTATAATGCCGTCCAGTAATTTTCTAACGTACTTAAGGTATCCTACATCATAGACAAAACTAGAACTGTCACAAGAGTGACGAATTATATCCCCACAATACAGCTTTGTCACAGAAGTATGGCAACCATAAGAAAGGAATGGCCACAAGGACATAGAGTTGAGTTATTATACAATAACTTGTGTAAATGTATTGTTTTAATAGCATACAAAATGTGTAAGGTTAGAAATTATCAATTATTGTTCAATTTAATAGGTTTATTTCAAACATGTTTAAAGACAAAAGCAAATATCACTTTATTAAGAAACAAGAGGACGCGGCAATGCCGCCAAAGCAGGTTTAAATGGCGCCTGCACAAATTGTAGAATTAAAAAAAACAGTCACCTTGACTCCCCCTATTTTAGTTACAGTGACCTTGACCTGGACCCTTGTGACCTTGACCCCCAATTTTTTTTTGCTACAATTTAATAACAATTTTTTTTTATATTTTTAGTAACAGTGAACTTGACTTTGACTCTAGTGACATTGACCCGCAAAAATTTTTTTGGCTTAAAACAATCTAAAAACCAAAAATAAATAAAAATCTATTATTAGTAACAGTGACACTGACCTTGACCCTAGTGACCTTGACCCCGAATTTTTTTTTGCTTAAAACAATCTAAAAACTAAAAATAGATAAAAATCTATTTTCAGTAACACTGACCTTGACCTTGACCCTAATGACCGTGACCCTGAATTTTTTTTTTGCTTAAAATAATCTAAAAACTTAAATTAAATAAAAATCTATTTATAGTAACAGTGACCTTGACCTTGACCCTAGTGACCTTGACCCCGAAATTTTTTTTGCTTAAAACAATCAAAAACCTTAAAATAAATAAAAATCTATTTTTAGTAACAGTGACCTCGATCTTGACCCTAGTGACCTTGACCCTAGTGACCCAAAGCTTCCTACACACCAAATTTCATTACAATTTGTTATTCCTAACATAAGTTATTGAGCAAAAACCATTTTTCTATTTTTAGTAACAGTGCCCTTGACCTTGAACCTAGTGACCCCAAATGCAATCTCAAGCTTCCTCTCTACACATGCTACCTACACACAGAGTTTGATTGCAATTAGTCACTCCTAACTTGAATTATTGAGTGGAAACCATTTCTCTATTTTTAGTAACAGTGACCTTGACCTTGACCCTAGTGGCCCCAAATGCAATCCCAAGCTTACTCTCCACACAAGCTACCTACACACCAAGTTTCATTGTAATTGGTCACTCCTAACTTGAGTTATTGAGCGGAAACTATTTTTCTATTTTTAGTAACAGTGATCTTGACCTTGACCCTAGTGACCCAAAAGTTGAACTTGACCTGTATTTCATGAAGTTGCACGTGTGTACCAAAAATTATTCAAAAGGGTAAAGTCGTCCATGAGTTATCATCCGGAAACCATAAAAACCAACAGACCGACCGACCGACCGACCGACCGACCGACAAACCGACAAGCTCACTCCTATATACTCCCCCCCCAAACTTCGTTTTGTGGGGGTATAATTAATGTCATTAGGACAAAGGATATCAACCATACAATGTCACATGCCTCTGTGCATCCAAAATTAAAAATAGGCAGCCCAGTTGTTGGCAACCAGAGCTTATGTGGCGAAATTTGCATCCACTACCCAGTCATTGAAGCCAGTACATGGTTCAAACTTACGTGGCAGACACTTCAGTATAGCCACCTTGCTGACTTTAATTTATTCATTCATACTAATTTAATTTAGCTCGATTGCGAAGAAAGCTTACAGCTTATCGAGTCACTCTCGAGTTCGCTTCCTGAAAAAACTGGTGTACTACGAGGAGGTACGGTCGTGACCCCAGTGAGGCTCAAACCCGCAACCTCCAGGATGAGGGACAGAGACACGAGGCTCGAACCCGCAACCTCCGGGATGAGCGACAGAGGCACAAGGTGTCTGCCGCTAACCCGGAGGTTGTGGATTCGAGCCCACTAGGGTTATGATATACATTTATCACTTTTATTCTGATGTTGACACATCTCGTACATCTGCATGCAAATAAAGAGAATTTAAAACCAGACGCGCAGATGTATATATATATATATATATCACGATATTTGCTTGTTTCTATAACATTGGTATTTAATGTAACTATTGTACAAGTTGATAGTGGTGGAGTAGCAACAGTACAAATATACTGGACTTCTAGCTTAGGACATAAATTGTTTAAAAGGTTGATCCCAATGAGTAAGATTCAGCGTGTCAGTAGAACATCACATAATGTTCTATTGAACACCGCCATGAAATGCTTCACAGATGGTACTTTGTGAAAAAGGTCACGTCTGTTCACATCTTCTTGTAGCATCATTCTGTAAACTTTTCGGCGTAGAAGTAAATCGTGCGCCTTGTCACAAAGTCAATCTATAAATAAAGTCTGCTTCACGAGCCACTAGTAGATAGACAAATAGATTTATCTCTGCGTAAAATGTACAACTGTATGGTAATGCATAATTAAAATATACATAAACAAGTAACAAACATGTATGGATAATTATGACCATTTCAATTCATATTGTATGCAAAGGATAACACAAAAAAGAGTATGGATAAACTCTTATTTCCACTGCGGTCCTTTGAATATAGTGTTATATCATATATGACAAGGGAAGCAATATCATAAAATCATAAAATCACAGCAAATAGTATTAAAAAAAAAGACATGTGTGGTACTTGAAAAGAAAATACATCTCTGAGTAGAAATGGAACATGCTATTGATATTGAAATGTTACATAAAACAATATATTAATCCACCAAGTTTGACTCTAGTACTCCTTGACCAAAGTGTAAACATTGTCAGAAAGTCGCTTAAATGACAATCTCAATCAGGATGTACCGAAAGTAGCTATCACGGTTGCTTTTGAAATATGTAAAGTTATTGTCATCGATCGTTTTGTTAGTTTGTACTGTGCTTAGATAGATTTCTGCATAAAATGTACACATAATTAAAACATCCATAAACAAGTTACAAACATGTATGAATAATTATGGCCATATCAATTCACATTGTATGCAAATGATAATACAAAAACGAGTATGGATAAACTTTTATTTCCATTGTGGTCCTTTGAATATAGTGTTATGACAATGGAAGCAATGTTATAAAATCACAGTAAATAGTATTAAAAAGAAAGACATTTGTGGTACTTGAAAAGAAAATACATCTCTTTTGATTAGAAATGGAACATGCTATTGATATTAAAATGTTACATTATACTGTGTACCAAATTACTACATGAAAGACCAATGTAAAAATATATTAATCCACCAACTCTAGTACCCCTTCACCAAAGTGTACACATTGTCAGAAAGTCGCTTTATTGACAACAGTGCAAGTTTGTGTGCAGTCTCAGTCAGGATATATCAAAATTAGCTATCATGGTTGCTTCTGAAATATGTAGAAATGTTATTGTCATCGATCGTTTTGTTATTTTTTATTGTGGAATGGCTTACAGCTAGAAACTTTCCATTTACATATATACTTTCTTGTAAACAAATAGCACTAGAAGTTAGGCTAAATGAATACAAAATGATTGGATTTCTCGCATCGACACAATCACTGCGATGTTGGTCAAAGTATGTTCCTATATGAATAGAATGGTATTAAAGTGTCTATTACAGTGACAACCCTGAAAAACATGTTTGATGTAACGTTATAAGCAAAGTATGAATCCGCCTACGTGGCCGAGTGGTTAGAGTCGCTGTCTTGGAATCACTGTTACCTCTCATAGATTGAGGGTCATTGGTTCGAGCCATGATACCGACCATGTCTCTTTATGTGAAAAAGTTGGCAGTTTTTTACGGATGATAGGAGTCTAGTACTGGTTCTTCCTAGAAACGATGGTTAGGTGAGCTGTCCGCATGCTAAAATGATCAAAATACGATTGGAACGGGCGTTAGTGTTTGACCCCATTTGCCCACCAATCGAATCGCTCAGATTTTCAAATAAACTTTCTTTTTTATTAAAACTACCTACTAAAATCACTTAATTTATCAAGGGTTCACTCTAAATAGAAAGCACTTTAGCTCCGCCCACAATCACGGACCTATATACACATAGGTCCGTGCCACAATACATGTCGGTGGCTATGTTAAAGGTCAAAATGAGGTTAAACACTAAATAAAAGTTAGTGTTAAGTTTGACTTAATAAACTCTAACTTACTTAGTGTTTGCATAGCCACCGACATGAATTGTGGGCGGATCTAAATTGTTTTCTATTAAGAGCGAACTCTTAATAAATAAAGTGATTTCAGTAGTTAGTTTTAATAAAAAAGAAAGACGTTTATTTGAAAATCTGAACGATTCGATTGGTGGGCAAATGGGGTCAAACACAAAGTAAGTTAGAGTTTATTAAGTCAAATTTTAACAAATAAGAAACCCCGGTCGCTCGCTACCGGACGCTCCCTTATATTAGGGTTTCTTAATTGTTAAAATTTGACATAATAAACACTAACTTATACTTAAAATCCTACAACTTCATAACTGATAAGAATATAACAGGGTCAAACCTGTATAGTCAGCATAATAAAATACAATATAGAGTCTTATTTCGAGCACTTAGCCGTGAATGTACTTTTAGATTTTTGTAAAACAACGGTAAAAACCAAGGACAATATAAAGGTCGTAGCTCAAGGTTCAAATTCAGACTATTGTAAACTAGCTTTTTGGAAAGTTTTAAAGAGTATTCTTAATTAACCAAAAACAGCTGAATGGTTTTGAAGCGTTGTATAAAATATACCTTTTAATAACTAAGTTAACTAATATCGCTGTCTTACATGGCAATCAGCAGATCTTAATGTATAATTCTAACAGTCATAACATAAGAGATATGTTTTAAAAACCAGTCTAATTATTAAATACATAGAAAATACATTTGCCAATTAAATATCAATTTTATAGAAGCTTTGATGTCTGGATATATGATAAACAAATTTGATACCATTTAGTCTAGCTCTCTTTTACAGTGCAATAATTAATAGGATATACTATGTTTCATTATGTCACCATGACATTTAAGTAAAGGCACATATTGTCCAACATGTAAACTGTTATAATGTCGTTAATATGTCATGTACATTTTCAGCATGTTTGAAGAATTTACATATTTTGTGTTGAATTTTAAATTAAACACAATAAATATTAGAAGCTGAAAATGCTACAGAGGATGTAGTTTAAAAAGCAAAGAGTCTTCAATAAATGGTATCTTCGTATTAACTCTTCGACTACAATGAACCCTTGGGCACATTTTTTTAAAGTTACACTCCCACTCCAAGGTGATATCTCTGTGTTTTGATTTACGAAGAACAGCTTATTGGTTTCGGAGCACTGTATGACATAATAATACCATTTCAAAAATTTCGGATTCAATTTTGTAGTTCAGTTTACTCCTAAATATTGGCACTCTACATCGAGACATTATTCAACAACAACACCAACATGAGAAATGAAAGAGTAGCTTGTCGTCTGTTTTGAAGAAAGAAAAAAACATTATTAATTGAGAGAACATTAACTTATTTAGCAATTTTTATTCGTATGTTATTCGCAGCTGTTGTGATATGTAAAATATCTACTTACTCCCAGTTCCAACATTCACTACATACATTGTTAATATTTGTTCAAAAGACTTGCCTTTTTACTTAGAAACGGCTCGAGACAGACAAAGGGAGTCATATAAAAGTTAACTTGCCTTGGTTTTTATATTATTTGTAGTTTGCTATTTACAATATCTACAACAAGTTAACAAACAATACCCATAACTAAGATAAAACGCCAACATTAAAAAACCATGTGTCTATCTTCTTGGTTCCTTAGGAGCGTTATATGTTGGTATGGCTATGTTTCAAGACATTTTCAGTGCTTCGTTCCGAACTAAGTTTTGTTTTGTAAATTTACATGATGAAAATCTTGGCAAATAACTGTAGGAACACGGTCTCTGTCAATGGTAGTGGAGCGGTGATGTGGAGGTTAAGGTGTCTGCCGCTCATCCCGGAGGTTGCGGTTCGAGCCCAATTAGGGTCACGACCGTATCTCCTCTAACTGGATTTTTCTACGAAGCGGACTCAAGAGTGACTAGGTAAGCTTCAACCTTTCTTCACAGTCGAGCTAAAATAAATTAGTATAAACTAATGGTAGCCTGTGACGTTGCGGGGTCCGTCTACCTAATTGATGAAAAAATTATTGTAACATTGCATTGAATTGATTTTTTTCTTTTAATGCAGACGGGCGTCCAATTTACACTGACAAATTCTTTTATTAAGCACTAACTATAAAATTTGGAAATATTGAGAGGAAAAGGAAAATACATAATTATAATTATCATTGTGTTTTTATGCATCAAATATTTTAAGAATTTCCAATTTTGGACGTTATAACAGATCAAAGCTTTCAAACTTCATTATGAAAGTGTATAAACTACAACTGTAACATGGAAAATAACATTGCAAAGAAGAGTAAGTGAGTAAGAGTGTTTGTTAATGATAAACAACTTGCAACAGGTTCCTATAAAAGAGGTGGTAAATTGCCGGGAGGCTACATTGCAGTGTGCTGGAACATCTCTCAAGGTAAGAACACTATTGACTGTCTTCTTTTCTAAAACTGTAGAGTCACTGTAACAGCTATAATGTAGGCGTCAGTATATTAACCATGTTTTAAACTGCCAATGTCCAACATTATTGTTTTTGAAAATATACAAAAATAACGGATCATTACTGATAGAAACATTGTTCCTGAAATTTTATCTAACACTTTTTCAATTTCTTTATTTCAGCAAATTGTACATATTGAATTAGCATAAACTATAATCAATCGAGTTCAAATATTATCCAAAGTTTGAAAAATAATTTGCTTACGAAATGTATAAAATATATAACTGTAAGTACACCGCCGTGTGCTAATTAGAACATATTTAATCCTTATCTTTCTTCGTTCAGCAATTTCATTTTAAATGAAAATTCCGTAAAAACCAATGACTTCTGTTGCGGATTTTTTTTTTCAATAATTGAAAAATAAAGATTTACGTATTTTCCGTTTTTTTAAGCTGGTAGAATTTGAGAAAGTTTTGTAAAGACATGAAAGGTCTTAAATAAAATTAAGTTTGCAACCTTATCCAAATTTATGTGCTGTTTTTGTAGGTCCATGCACAACTAATATAAAACAAAACTGAATCATTGTCTACAGTTTTATCCGGGTTCTCAAAGCTTGTATATAATTTTGTATATTTCTCATATATATTTTATCTATGTGATGCCCCTCTTCTAACTGCTATGGTTATAGCATAGTGCAATGGCTGTGTCAAAGAATCTTAAAGCTGCTCGCTCTCAGAGTTTGGTAAAATGATAAAGTTCTTCAAACATGTTTTAGAACCAATTATCAAACAAAACTGTTCCAGTATAAATTCCTGTAAAGTACTGCTGTATTATTGAAATTATTAAACGTTGCAAACCAAACTCACAAACATTTACATTTTCAACAGATTTTTCAAATTGCTACGTTGATGTTCACTTGTGTTGTTGATTCTAGCATTTTACTATCACCTTTTTTTGTTTTAATATATAAATTTTGAGAATTTTTTTTTTCAACGGCAAATGTGAACAAGTAGCTTTACATTTTACGATGTAAGCCTTAACCAGGTGATTTGCTTTTGCATTGTTCAAAATGTACTGGTACATACATTTTTAACACCTTTGCAAGATGCCAATAGCTTTGTCTTGGCGTGACGTATCGTATTATTTGGGGTTTATCGTTGGTACCGGTTTCCAACATGATCAACGCCCAAAGTAGAGGTTAGATATTTTAGGTTTCGGAGGATAGTGCAATAGCCCAATCCCAGAGACACCCCTGGTTCTTTAACACACAAGGTGCATAGCACCCATACATAGTACCTCGGTTTAAGTCTCATTTGAAAGACTGACCTCTGGCATGACAAAATATTGTCAAACCAAGGTGTCTAAGCATTTATATGTATTTTTCATACATGTAGTTAACATAGTCAGCGAAGCTAAAACACATTTTGTTAGAATGTAGTGTAGTGACAACTCCCTACAGCTAGCAAATTATATTCTCCAAACATAAATAATGTGTTCAATGAACGTAAAATGATAAATAAATACAATTCAAAAAATCGAAAAATGCCTCGTAGATGTCGTAATGGTACCCTGTAGTGGCTTTTCCACAATGGATGGCGCCTTAAAGGGGTCTGAATTTACGGATGTTAGGTTCGGGTTACAACAGTTACTGTACATAGATTACTGAATGTTTTACACTAATGCAGTATATTTTAAAACGCTGATTTTACCGATAATAACCGGGATTTATAGTTTAAACACTTTAAGGTTTACTAATAATACATGCCAATTTTCTGTAATTTATGCTTTTGGGGTTATTTAATTTGACACCAGTTTTAGGAAGTGACTCTTTAAACTGTGACAATGATAATTATCTAGTATAGATTGTATTTGGTATTTCAGGTAGACAACATACGTCATACAGATATTATATTAGTACAGAATGGGTTGTTCAACTATGAAGCTAACATCAACATTGGTGTTTCTATACATCGGATATTTTCTCATTTGGAAGGCAGATGCAATAAACTACAGTGAGCCAATTAGCCCAAGCCAATATGTTACTGTTATCGGCACGGGATTTTCGACAAACTACTTCAAAATCGACGATCCATTAAAAAAGTATAAAAAGCAAAATATTAACGACACATACGATGCTGGCTTCAGGAACTTGCGCCTCCGATGTATTGCTGAGCATTATACCCCTCCCTATAATGACTCGGGATTCATAAAGTTCCTGGACAAATTGGAGAGCGTAGTAGACCAGTGTCTAACTGTTGGAGTAGCCCCAATTATCACATGGATACATCATCAGTCTGAAGCAAATGCAAGTGATGAAGCTAAAGCCGATTACATTTCTTGGTGGACAAAGGTTGCAGATCGGTTGAAGACAAAAGACTACAGACTAAGCTTTAACCTGTTTACCGAGCTTGGTATAGATGTATGCAAGAAAACCGATACAGTACAGCACAGGCGGATTCCGTTTTTGCCGCGCTATAGCGCGGGAGGTTTTACAACGCGGGAGCAATAAAACCATGTCGCATCACGCGGCATATGATTGTATATGCGGCATCTATATGCCGCGTGTCATTTGCGATATGCGACAAGTACCATGCCGCGTGACGCGACGTAAAGGATTAAAATTTCCTTTAAAAACTAATGCCTTTTGCACAATGTACAAAATGTACATGTAATTCTATAAAAGGTTTTATAAGATATAATTTTATAGAAATTTTGCATGAGTTACTGCAGTTTGCTATCTTGCGAGTATGTTTAAAAAAATAATTATTGTATATAATCACGGACCTATATACACATGTGTATATAGGTCCGTGATATAAGTAAATGTTGTAACATTTTCATGACTTTGTTCTTTTATTCTAAACCTTTTATTACAGATATCGTTGTTTGTCGCAAGAATTATAATATTATTGCTTATCAATAATTTGTCGTCGTTTTGATGTATGTAATGAAACAAAATTGATTCCGACGCTTGCCTTGAAGTTGGGGATAATTAGTGTCACATCTTAATTGAGTAGACACTTATTGCTAATATAAACAAAGGGTGATGATTGCGATTTTCTACAGTACTGTCATCATGTTTTTCATTTTAATGAACCATAAAGTAAGATAATCGGCTAAAACAGATGTCATTGGCAATTTACTGTCGAAGTAGTTAAGACAGGATTATTTTAGTGTCAACTTTGCATTATTGTATTTATATACTAATAAGTGTTACTTTGTGTGAATGTGATGGCTTCACGTCAAGCTTCTAAACAGGACATGTACTTTCTGGTTCGCTATTGCGTTGATCAGGAGCTTAACGTCAGAAGCAGGGAATTTTTTAAGACGGAAGATTTGGTAAGAAATCGCATGTTTTTTTTTCATCTAAATCACTACTTCATCAGCATATCTTTTTGTTACATGTGCGCGCCAGTTTATGATTTGTTTTATCCACTCAACTGTTGGGTAAAGCTTCCGTCTATATAATGTCAATGTCAATCAAAACTCGCACAGAAATACACAAAAATGTAATAAGATAACGAATTTACATTAGAGAAATAGTAAAAACATATGTTGATGCTTTTTCAAAAAGATTTTTCTAGACGATTATGTAGCATTCTGTATTCACTTTATTTCTGCGATATGACTTCCTTTTACTACTGTTGATTTTTTCCCCGAATAAATCATTAGTTTAGACATAATTTATTGCATTATCTCTTAAGCGGTTATTAAACAAGTCTGTATTTAAGTTACTTCAACCATTTCTTAAAGCTGCTCGCTCTCAGATTTTGGTAAAAAAATTAATTTCTTTAAACTGTATGTAAATAACGTATTTTAGAACATATGTTAATACAAAAAGGCTCCAGTATAAATTCATGTCACGTACATCTCTAAATTTCGAAAAATCCGCTACCAAATTTCAAAAGCGTTGCAAACGCTTTTGAAATTTCAATATAAACATAAAGTGTTGCGGTGCCGTGTAAACGACCTTTTCAATCGATTTCTGCAAAATCCTACCTTGATTTTTGCTTATTTTTTCATTCCAGCCTTTAGTTATATATTTATGAATAAGAATGTCATTTCTTTTGAAAAATATTTTTTTCAACGGTAACTGAGAGCGAGCAGCTTTAAACGAGTGTGATAAATATTTACAATTATCGTGCCTTTAAAATAGAACTGATCTGGTAATAAACTATTTTTATGTTTATACATAATAACAACTTTTTTAAAATTACGCCTGTCACTAAAAGATAACCATCCTATTTCCTGAATAAGTTTATTTGTTAAAACTGATCGTCATACTTTGCGACACAAACAATATGTTTGTTATAAATATAAGAACTGACAATTATTTGCCGTCTGAATGTACAACAAATCGGCATCAACTCTTTTAAATGTACGGTACTATATTAAATTTCTAAAGTTGACTTTATCAAAACAACAATCTCTCAGCGCTGACTGCATCCACATTATCAGTAGATAAATGTAAGAACTAAACTTCACAAACATACAAGTAACAGCCTAAATACTGTACGTCCATTAATCGACCCCTACATTGTGAGAGCTCGAACCGGGAGCACAACCGGTTTCTGTACGTACATGCATATCGATTCCTACACTCGATGTTAGACACCAACATTTTACCAACTACCTGTGAGCTATGAACCGGGATCACAACCGGCTTTTGTACTGTAGGTGTTTGATGTTTTATGAAAATAATTAAGATGATTTTTTTAAAAGATCGCACTGTTGAAAGTAAAATTTAGTGACGTAACATCAAACATTGTGGTACACACATATAACATTAACACCTCGTGCTAAGGTTTGGTTTCAAAACAGTTAAATTTGATTTGAACTGAATTACAATTCAAGAAGGAAAGTACATCCGTTCCAGCCGTATTATGGTCGTTCTAACAGACGGGCAGTTTACCTTATTACAGTAAAATCCGTATATAGCGACTCCGGATATAACGTAACTTCGGATATAGCGAACAGTTCTTTTGGGCCCGACTTTTCCTTTTTTGTTTAATGTAAAAAGATGCGGTTATATCGTACTCCGTTTATAAGAAAACTTCGGATAAAGTCTCTCACTTCACATGTATAACATTTTGATAAACTAGTTAAAAGAGAATACCAACACAATTGCTAAGTAAAATGTTAAAGTGATAATATTTTTAGTAAACAATTATAAGCGTTTCTTTAAAAGCATGCAGACCTGGTGAAATCCCATTTTGGGAGAGAAAAAAAACATGTTAAATATTCAAGTTTTGGCAATTAAGCGAAAATCGGCCTCATTCAATTGTATCAAATACAAATTTTTTTGTTTCAGTTTGCCAATGAAAACATGAACCGTCTTTTTTAATGCTTTGCAATTATTTTATATACGGATATAGAAAAGGAAAACAGTTATAGATATTTATAACTGTTCAAAAGGTGGTAGAAAAATCAAAAGCAACTGTAAGTTGATGGTTGGGATTTGACTATAAAAACTTGTTCGATTTGTATTTTAGTTCGATATATATAAGGAATGTCGATATATGGATATAAGGAACTCAATGATATAAGGAACACATTTAATAGATCCCGGAGAGTTCGTTATAAGCAGAATTTACTGTATACCGGTACTATGTTTTCTCACACCGTCGGTACTAGGCTCAATTTATGTGGGCTCAAGTCAGTGGCTCTTACCACTAGAACAGTACGTGCGTAAATAAAAGTTATATGTCCGTGTGTTATCATTCTCTTTCAGTGATAAACATGTACATAGAGAGAGAGAGAGAGAGAGAGAGAGAGAGAGAGAGAGAGAGAGAGACAGAGAGAGTGAGAGAGAGTGAGAGAGACAGAGAGAGACAGAGAGAGAGAGAGACAGGTTTAGGATATACTTTATATATATAAAGTGTCATTACCGCATACATTATACATGTACATAAAGATTTGTATTCTCACCTACGAGGTACAAATTTCCGCCCAATACCGGTGAAAAATAACCTTATACTTAAGTGCTGATCTCTCATCGCTGCCGGGCTATTTTTACGTAAATTAAAAGCAGCAAGCACATCACATACATACGAAAATATGATTGTAAAACTATCTAAAAAAATAAACATAGGGTTGTGGGTATTCTTTTTCTTAGTTAGATCATTTTCTATTCATTTATAGCAGTTTTGAAGTAGAATTCGAGAAAAAGCTGTTTATTAATTTTTTCATCCCCATTCTGTATTTACACTTATTTCTGCTTACTTGCGTGAAAATAAATCTACTATGTCCATTAAGTAGTGGATAAGTAAATCCCATTCTCATGTATTTCAGCGTTAATTTACAGTAAATACTTAGTTCTGTCGTGATTCTTTTAAGCATCTTTTTTTTCAATTATCAACAGTTAAAATGATCACGATGCTTTAATATTATTTTTAACATTTTTCTTTTAGGTCGTACTCTGTCATTCAATGTAGTATTTGTCGATCTCTGCATTAAGATAATTCATTCAAAATAATCGTATGGGTTGAGGTATTTCTTTTTCATCTCACAGTTCTAAAACACGGTTCTACATACAGGTTTTTATGGTTACTAAAACTTACTGGTATACACATGTAATTACTAAAAACATTTAAGACTGAAATTTTATTGGTTACAATATGGAATACATTGTACATCATTATTGAAAAACACAGTTTTATACATATGTACAATGCAATATAGTACATATTTTTTATTTCATCGCTTTTACCTGTATAGAAAATGACATGCCGCATAACGTCGCGACACGCGGCATCACTCGGCGGGACTCGTTGTCGCGCTTGAATGCGCTTGATTGCTATTTTGTCTTTCAGATGCGGCAATTGAATGTCGCATACATTTTGCGATGTCGCGTCACGCGTTTGATTTCCCGCCGCATCTCCATGCTTTCAGACTCTTATTTACATGCCGCATGGACGCATATGCGTGGGGTTTCGCCTGTGCTGTACTGTAGTTGTGAATTAAGTCTCAAGAGGAACTCAACCAAATATAACATCTGGACATCTGAGGTAGTAAAAGCAATCAGGGACACGGGAATGAACAATGACAAACGGATACTAATCTTAGCATCACCAGAAAAGACGTCGAAAGGCCTGAAAAAGATAGATACAAATATTCACAAGAACGACAGCTATATGATGGTAGAGTGGCACATATATGCGTCCGGCCCGAACAAGGTAGACGGCAGTCCTAAATACTGGGTTGGCAATGGAACTGAATCTCAACGTAAAACGCTTCTAGATGAAATCGCAACTGCCCAAAACGACACCACACTACAAAGCTATTTTGGCGCATGGATGCCTCAGGATAACACAAATGGATCCTTAAATCAAACAGAAGTAGAAAATTTTGCGAGATTTTTCGTTGAAACGCTGAAAGCAAAAGGAATCCCATGGACCTTGAATGTTCTTGATGTCTACTATAATACAAAGAAAGCAAGATGGATAACTACTTCACAGACCATATCAGGACAGGATCTCTATATGGATAAAGTCTTGACTGTTATCAAAAACACCATGTAATTATAAAGGAAGATTCTGCTACAGCATATGTATATATGCAAATAAAAATATAGCATCTCTGACTTTTGACATTTTCTTAAACTTCACAAGAAAGGAGCTAAAACTTTTCTTGTATATTATCAAAAGGTGATGACCCAGTATAATAAAAACGGTGCTAAATGAATTAGGTAATAGATTTTACTTATGAGTGATATACCGGTTAGTATATCATTGTGTTTAGATGCGTAGTAATCTTCAGTAATACCGATTGCCGAGTGCCTGAGTGATCCGTTAGGAAGCATCTAAATGACAAATTTTGATATTCTAAGCGGTATATCACTCAAAGTAAAATATATTTCCATTCTAACACGTTAAATTAAACAAAAAGGGGTACTATTCACTGCGCTAACATGAAGTCGCCGCACTAAAACACTATATTCGTATTATTTTGTTGTTGCTGATATTACAGGCGATACCGGAAGTGTAGTTAATTTAACTACGATTTGTTTGGCACCATTTGTAACACTTTAGTAGACCTCCGCCAGTCCGTTACCTGCAAAACATGATTAGAAATCTTCTACTGTCAACAGATCTGCTTTTTTATAAATTAGACAAAAGTCTATGCGAAAAAAACACATATATTTGAGCACTTTTATGAAGAATATAACGCATACCAAGATAAAGTATGCAGAGTCCCACCACATAAAATGTAAATGGGCCATAGCATCTCACCTCATCCACCTCTTTGTCAAGTCGTTTCAAAATCGTTTACGAGTTAATTATATAACAATTCTTTACGATACATATAAGCCGCCACATGTCCTCTGTGACCCCAGCCTGCACGCAACTATGCAGGCTGATGCCGTTCGCAGCTAATGAATTCTAAGTGAACAGCTTAGGCCCTGACTAGCATGTAGTTATGTGCAGGCTGGTCTGTACCTATGCAGGTACTAGAGGACTTAAGGTACATTTTGAATGTCATCATAACCATCATCATCATCAGCAGCAGCATCGATAAGTGCAACAAAAAAAGTATTCGCAGCGGCACCAGTAATAGTAGAAGTAGTAGGAGGAGGAGGGAAAGCGCGAGCAACAACAACAGCAGTGAAAAACTTTAATAACGTCTTCAATATCAAAACATTCCATGCCTATTAGTAATAAACATCGGACTTTCAGACACTGGTATGCCTGCTTTCATTTCATAACTATTATTCAATAAAATATGAAAAGGATTTAACAAGAGATGTCCCTCATAAGTGACAGTGCCACCAAAACGGTATCCCAGTCTGTGACATGGGACTTCAAGTTGTGGACCCTGTACTGCGCACAACACTTTATATTTCCATGTGCTGAACATTCTTTTCAATTCATTTTAAAATCCTTCTATGAATAACAATGTGCATATATACTGATTTCTAAAACCTCTGATCTCTAAGTGTGACCATGACATTCAAAGTAAAAACCAGGGACCATATGCTCAACAAGTGTGCCTTGTAATTTTAGATCTCTCCATACATGACAGACTTACAGTATTCCGTGACTCTAAACTCTAAGTGTGACCTTGACCTTTGAGATAGGTTGTAGGTTTTGCGCGCGACACATTATTTTGATATGCTGAACATGAGTGCCTCGTTATTTTAAAGTCATTCAATGCATAACAGAAGTGTGGATAAATATACGATTCAATTATCTTTAAACTCTACGTGTGACATTGACCTTTGAGGTAGAGACGTGAGTCTTGCATGCTGAAAACGTGTGCCATATGAAAGCCCCTTTTACGCATGACAAAATTACAGCCCAGACACGAATGTGTGCATACATAGAAGATTGTGTTACCGCTTAACTCAAAACCTTTAATAAAGGGACGTGGGTCTTGCATGCGACACGTCGTATTCGTGTGCTGAGCACTTGTGCCATATGATATGAAAATACATTCATGCATGACAAAGATACAGCACGGACATGAAACAATTGAATGCCAGACACACGGACACACGGACGGACGGGCGTACTCACCAAACGGACTTTGTGATGTTATCCCTTTGATCTTTCTTTGATCTTTTTTTAACCCCACATTACAATTACTTAACCCTACAATACTAGTTTAACCCCTTAATCACGGACTCAACAACTCAACGTTGTACTTAAACCCTAATCCCCTAATGTCAACTGGGAATGTACGGACAGACAGAGAGACGGACGGACGGTGCGATTTTAATGTACCAACCTTCGAAAATATAAAAAGCTTTCTTGCTCAGAGCAAATGTCATCTTTATCTCAATAAATGATTATACAAGTTTTCTTTTTATTCAACAATGTTTGGCTCCCTTTAATACTTTAAAAGGTTTGGTAACCGATTCTTGAACGTTCCACAAGTGTTTATTTTCTTAAGGCCAACGCCTTGGTAAAAACGATAAAATTTGGCCGGAATTAGATCACAAGAGACACCTAGCGGCATATTTTAGAGCAAACACTTTACACAAAGGTTTATTGTAAAACGTTAGCGTGAAATGATCTATTATCAATTATAACATCAATTATCATTTTGATCGTTAGAGTGTATAAAATATTGTATATATTAATGTATAAAGTAAATATTAAATTCCAGTTACAAACAAGAATTAAGCTATTGGTTATATGATACTACTACTAATAATACTAATAATAATCTCTTTATTTAAAGAAGTAACTAATTAAGAAAATGTATACGAAGCAACATATTTCTTATATCCCATGAATCCTTCTTTTTACAATAATAATACAACGATTGAGAAAGACTTTAATCATACATCAACTAAGAAAAACTATCACAACACATGCACGCACGCGCACAAACACGTTCACTCACATACACACTAAAATTTTGAGCAGTACTTCGTTATTATATGTTACAATCATGTAGTGAGTAGTATATATATTTTTCATTCATTAATAGTTATGACTCATGTACTGTCATAAATGGGATATCATAGTATAAATTTAACAAAATTAAGTTATATACAGCAAGTCTGAAGTGCTTAAGTGTTTTGCTCTTTTCTTTACAGTGGTAATGCATTTCATACAGCCATTCCTAAGTAACTAAATGTTTTCTTAAGATGTTGAGTTTACGGTTTCTTGCAGGTTAACTGTTTTGATCATGTGATCGCAAGAGATATCATTAATTTTCAGAAACCGTGATAAGCTTGCAGTATTATTCAGGAACTAGCCTATTAATATTGAAAAAGTGATTATTTGGTAAATAAGGTTTTTTATCATTTATTTTTATCGTAAAAATTATATTAAACAATATAATCAATCATATCTATAATTGTTCATATACCGGTATTTCAAAAGTGCAATAAACTCTTTTTTTATAAACTGATTGCGTTCTTTGTTAAAAAAGCTGGTAAATAAGTTGTCATATAAAAAATTATAATTTAGTTCTGCTCGCGGTCAACAAAGGTCTCATCCAAGAATACAAGCTATTTCAAATGCTCTCATTGACGGACCTTTATAAAACAAGGTTCAAACCGCATCAAACTCGCGGTCAGCAATTCATTTGTAGTTGGCATTGGCACAGGCGGTATTTTGCTGTCCTTCCCTATTTCAAAAAGTCTTGTCAGCAATTTTCTAAGGGGTTGCCTTAGTGGATCCCCATATTTAAGTAGAGCTGATAACTTTTTAAAATGTATTACTTGTATAACTAAATTCTAATTTCTTGAAACCGTTTGAATGAATATATAGGCTTAATATGCATTGAAAGATACAGCTGGGAGGTTTACTTATCCCGGAGTACGAACTTCGGGGTTAAGCGAACCTGTCCTGAAATCTACAAATAGCTATTTTTACGAAACTTGAATTTCATATACGAAATTCAAAGTAGATTTTTTATTAAATAATGTGTAAAATTGGTAAAAAGAAGTCCGAACACGTAAATAATTGAATTTATACATAGCTGGCCAAAACTGGCTGAATTAAGTATTCTGAAATTAAAAGGTCGACCTTATTTTACGCCTGACATTTGGATTCCGCTATACATTTTTTTTTCTCTTTAAAGCCCAAGCAATTTACCTTAACTCCACGACCACCTTTTAGTGCGTCAGTACTTTGATGGTTTATAGTTTTGACAACGTACCGTGACCACCTTATATTACCACGGCTGATCACAAAAATCAAAGGGAATTAAGTCAAATTTCTTGTGCCATCACGTTATCTCCAGAGTAACCCTTCTTTTATTGCTATGCGTTCATTATCCGCTATGCCTCCCCGACAATTGTTTAAATTTATAATAACATTATGTATATATATGGGAGAAATATACATAAGAAAGTATACATGAAAATATGCAAAAAAGAGTGAATGAAATTGAATGAACAAGATGGATTGTAAGAGATTCATAAAGAAAGAATGTATAGAAATTTGAATGACAAGTTATGATAGCACACTAAATGTGGTCTGGCAAACATGAAGCATACAATCGGCTGCCAAACAAACCGGGATTTGTACATATAGCCATTGGCATATGAGTCAAATATGGCATATATTAGAACTGTTTTCAAAGGTCAATGTCAGACAAAAATGTATTGCCAAAACTTTGACTCTATAGCACTATTTCGTGCTGTAAATGAATTTTACAATCGGAAACATTTGCAGTACATAAGCTTCTGTCATATGTTATATATTGATATTGCATGCATTTCAATCTTGTTTTTCACTTTTAAGAGCCGTGTCACTGCAATACAACGATAAAGTTCGTGGATAACGTGTATGTCACGCATCATTTAATGGTGGTGATCTACAGTATGATTAAATGGCCGTAGAGGAAAACGCTTTTGATATATTTATTTGAAATATACATCACTTAAAGCGGAAATAATTAACTCATTTTCAAATCAAGTATATTATATTGGCATGATATACAAACAGACCAAAACGTCAACACAGTTTGAGTATTCTATAAATTGGGTAAATAATCGTGTTGATTAAAAGATCGCTTTTTTCGCGATTTTCCCACTTCAATAGTTTACAAATCTACAACATGGATTTACTATTAGATAATTCTCATGTCACGAAATTAAAATTCGCGAATAAGTCTGTCTATTCACATATCGCGAAATTTTCGTGAAGCGAAAATTGCCAAATCTACAGTATTTTGTGCATGTATTACATGTTTGAAATAAGAACGATATGTGATCCACCCTTACCATGTTGACGGCAAGTGATTCAACCATTGCAACCATAACCCTTATCATGATATACATGCATGCACATTTTTTCGGTTTGATCATTAGCTGCACTTTTCGCTATTTAGTCAATACTTTTCTCACCCCGACTCCATCGAAGATGGAGAGGTAGAGTGGTTTGCACATGTTGATCAATTGGTCGGTTGATCTGTCGGTAGACCTTACCTTGTCCGATCAACAACTAGAGATATGTTGGTTGGTCATGACAAGAAGATGACCAATATTGATTTGCGGTCAACAGGTCAAAGGTCAAGGTCACAGTGACCTTCAGCAGAAAAAAACTCCGATCAGTAACTAGAGAATGCATTTGCCTAGTGTCCTCAAACTGTGGAAATAGCTTGGTCATAACCAGTAGGTGACCTCTATCAATTTTAAGCTCAGCAGGTCAAAGGTCAAGACGACAATTAACACAAAATACTTGTGCGATCCATCAATCAATAACTAGAGAGCACTTTGGCCTAGTGTCCTCAAACTTTGCTGGTAGGTTGGTCTTGACCCCTATCACCAAATATGTTCTACAAACATCTCTTGAATACTTTATGGTTGCAAAACTGCAACATATTCAAGGGAGAAAACTCCTGCAAGCATAACACAATTGTGTTTCAGTTACTCTCTCCTTAGTCACATATAACAGGGATAGACAACAATGTATCCCACTATACTAAAACTGAAATAAGTTAACTAACAGCTGCAGCATTGCATGAAATGCAAAATGTTAATTTTTCAGATATTAGTATATTAGTGTGATAAGGAAGAAAAATATATGTACAAGATATTGCGATTATGTAAATATGTGTTAACCTATACATTTCAGATTACTAACAACGCAAAACCCTTATAATGCCGTCCAGTAATTTTCTAACATACTAAAGGTATCCTACATCAGCAGACAAAATTAATGTCAGAGCAAGAAAATATCAACCACACAATGTCACATGCTCCTGTACATCCAAGATTAAAAATAGGCAGACCAGTTGTTGGCAATAAGAGCTTACGTGGCGAAATTTGCATCCACTACCCTGTCATTGAAGCCAGGATATGGTTTTAACTAACGTTGGAGACACTTCAGTATAGCCACCTTGTACTCATTCATTCTAATTTAATTTCGCTCGATTGCGAAGAAAGCTTGCAGCCTATCGATTCACACTCGAGTCCGCTTCCTGAAAAAAAATCGATTACTGGTGTAATATAAGGAAGTAGTGAGGCTCAAACCCGCAACCTCCGGGATGAGCGGCAGAGACACGAGGCTCGAACCCTCGACCTCAGGGATGAGCGACAGTGACACAAGGAGTCTGTCGCATATCCCGGATGTTACTGATTCGAGCCCCACTGGGGTCACGATCGTATCTCCTCATACATGTACTGGTTTTTCCATGAAGCGGACTCGAGAATGACTCAATAAGCTTCAAGCTTCATAGTAGAAATACCTGCAAACAAAGACTACTTTCGTTGCTTCCCAACAGTGTGCTTTATCAATAGGTTTGAAAGATACATATTAATATATCACTTTTATTCTGATGTTGATACATCTCGTACCTCTGCATGCAAATAAAGAGAATTTAAAACCAGACGCGCATATGTACATATATATCACGATATTCGCTTGTTTCTATAACCTTGGTATTTTATGTAACTCTTGTACAAAATAAATCGTGCGACTTGTCACGAAGTCATTCTATAAATAAAGTCTGCGTCACGAGCCACTAGTAGATAGATATATTTATTTCTGCATAAAATGCACAACTGCATGGTAATACATAATTAAAACATACATAAACAAGTACAAACATGTATGAATAATTATGGCCATATCAATTCACATTGTATGCAATTGATGAAAACACAAAAAAAGGTGTATGGATAAACTCGTTTTTCCAATATGGTCCTTGAAAATAGTGTTAAATCATATATGACAATGGAAGCAATATTATAAAATCACAGCAAATAGTATTGAAAAGAAAGACATTTGTGGTACTTGAAAAGAAAATACATCTCTTTTGAATTGAAATGGAACATGCTTTTGATATCAAAATGTTACATTATACAATTGTATTACCCTTCCATGAAATTTACGGACTTCTGATTGGTCAACGATCCGTAAATATATATTGATATTTACGGGCAAGCCGGTAGTATACACTTGGCATTATCCCGTTACTGTACCCCATGCTAAACTGCTAAACGTGAGCTTATTCGCCGCGTACACTACGTCAAAGTATAAGTCCGTGCTGTTATGTGACGCCACGAAGTGACATTGAGGTATCATAAGGGGATTTGAAGCTCTGCTTACACTCAGCCGTTAAATAAATAAAACATAAACGGAATCTTTCAATATTTGAGACAGGGAAGGGTAATATTTTGCTATATTTTAGTATTACCCGCCTCGACATAATATAAGGCTGGGCGGGTAATATATCCCCAAATACCACTTCAAAAACCAAATAACATATAATGGACTAATTTTGAAACCAATATATAGTTTTGCGGACCTGTTAAAATTGATATTGACCGAGGAAGAATTTTTACAGTTCCTTAAAACTATATATTGACCGAAACATTAGTCTAAAATTATTATATCGTATACCTCATAAAAAGTACTGAAAATTACACGAAAATATTACTAAAATGACGTCATGAAATCCGTACAGGTCTACACATCATTTTCCAGGTCTACACATACGTATGCAGGCCCGGCACGTGAGCGCTATCGGCCAATCAGGATTAAGTATTTGTGACAGGTATACAATATAATACTGTATATCAAATTAGATGAAAGACTAATGTTACAATATATTAATCCACCAACTCTAGTACCCCTTCACAAAAGTGTACACATTGTCAGAAATTCGCTTAATTGACAACAGTGCTAGTTTGTGTGCAATCTCAGTCAGGATGTACCGAAATTAGCTATCACGATAGCTTGTGAAATAGGTACCTATAAATGTTATTGTCGTCGATCGTTTTGTAGGTTTGTATTGTGAAATGGCTTTCAATTTCCATTTATTCTTTATTGTAAACAAATAGCACTAGAAGTTAGGCTAAATGATTACAAACTGATTGCATTTCTCACACTGACACAATCACCGGCTTGTTGGTCAAAGGATGTTCATATATGAATAGAATGGTATTAAAGCGTCTATTACAGTGACAACTCTGAAAAATATGTCTGATGTAACGTTATAAGCAAAGTATGAATCCGCCTACGTGGCCGAGTGGTTAGAGTCGCTGGTTTGGAATCACTGTAGCCTCTCATAGGTTGATGGCCATGGGTTCGAGCCATGATACTGACCATTTCTCTTTATGTGAAAAATTTGGCAGTGTTTTACAAATGATAGGAGTCTAGTACTGGTTCTTCCCAGAAACGATGGTTAGGTGAACTGTCCGCATGCTAAAATGATCAAACTGTGATACGATTGGAAGGGCGTTTGAGTTTGACAACAATCGAATCGCTCAGATTTTCGAATAAACGTCTTTCTTTTTTATTAAAACTACTACTGAAATCACTTAATTTATTAAGGGTTCGCTCTTAATAGAAAGCACTTTAGCTCCGCCCACAATTCATGTCGGTGGCTATGCAAACACTAAATGAGATAGAGTTTATTAAGTTAGAGTTAGAGTCTCGGTCGCTACCGTTCGCTCTAAATGGAAAGCACTTTAGCGCCGCCCACAATCACGGGCTATGTAAAAGGTTAAATGAGGTTAAATACTGAGTAAAGTCAAATTGTAACAACTTAGAAACCCCGGTCGCTCGCTACCGCTCGCTCCCCTAGGGTTTCTTAATTGTTAAATTTGAAGACACTTAAGTATACGTTAAATCCTACAACGTCATAACTGATAAGAATATAACAGGGTCAAACCTGTATAGTCAGCATTATAAAATACAATGTATAGTCTGATTTCGAGCACTAAGCCGTGAATGTACTTTTAGCTATTGTAAAACAATGGTAAAAAACGAGGAAAACATGAAGGTCATAGCTCAAGGTTCAAATTCAGACTCATCGGTAAGTTTGAAGAGTATTATTAACCAAGAACAGCTGTTTGGTTTTGAAGCGTTGTATAACATATACCATTTTGATACAGTATACTAACATTGCTGTTTTACATGGCATTCAGCAGGACTTAATGTACAATTCTGACATAAGAGATATGTTTTAAATACCAGCCTAATTATTAAATACATATAAAATACATTTGCTAAATTAAATATTGAATTTATAGAAGCTTTGATGTCGTTGTGTACAGAATAGTAGCGATCTGGATATATGAAAAACAGATTTGATACGAATTAGTCTGTCTGATACAGTGCAACAATTAATAGGATATGCTATATCTCATTATGTCACCATGACATTTAAGTAAAGACACATATTGCGGATGAAACAAGCATCCAACATGTACGTAAACTGTTACAATATCGTCAATCTGTCAGGAACATTTTCAGCATGCTTGAAGAATTTACCTATTTTTGAGTCGAATTTTACATCAGACACAATCAATATTGGAAGCTGAAAGTGTTACAGAGGGTGTAGTTTAAAAAGAAAAGAGTCTTTTATAAATCATATCTTCATATTATCTCACTACAATGAACCCTTGGGCATATTTTTTAAAGTTACTCTCCCACTCCAATGTGATATCTCCGTGTTTTATTTACCAGCAGCCTACATTGTATTGATTTTAAAGCACTGTATGACATCATTATACCATTTTAAAAAATCCGGACTCAATTCTAGTTCAATTTACTCCTAAATATTGACACTCTAAATCGAGACATTATTCAACAACAACAACAACAACAACACGAGTAGTGAAAGATAAACTTGTCGTCTGTTTTGAAAAAGAGATTAACATTGATTCAGAGAACATTTATCTATTTAGCAATTTGTATTCGAATGCCATTCGCAACTGTTGTGGTATGTAAAATCTCTACTTACTCCCAGTTCCAACATTCACTACAAACAAATTGTTAATATTTCTTCAAAAGATTTGTCTATTTACTTAGAAACGGCTCGGGACAGACAAAGGGAGTCATGTGAAAGTTAACTTGCTTGAAACCTTGGTCTTTATATTATTCGTATTTAAAAATCGAGTTAAAAAACAGTATAAAGTAATGGTAGCCTATGACGTTGCGGGGTGCGTCTACCTCATTGATGAAAAAAATTATTGTAACATCAAAGACGTCGAAAGGCCTGAAAAAGATAGATACAAGTATTCACACGAACGACAGCTATATGATGGTAGAGTGGCACATATATGCGTCCGGCCCGAACAAGGATGAGGACAGTCCTAAATACTGGGTTGGCAATGGAACTGAATCTCAACGTAAAACGCTTCTAGATGAAATCGCAACTGCCCAAAACGATACCACACTACAAAGCTATTTTGGCGCATGGATGCCTCAGGATAACATAGATGGATCCTTAAATCAAACAGAAGTAGAAAATTTTGCGAGATTTTTCGTTGAAACGCTGAAGGCAAAAGGAATCCCATGGACCTTGAATGTTCTTGATGTCTACTATAATACAAAGAAAGCAAGATGGATAACTACTTCACAGAACATATCAGGACAGGATCTCTATATGGATAAAGTATTGACTGTTATCAAAAACACAATGTAATTATAAAGCAAGATTCTTTTAAAGCATATTTGTATGCAAATAAAAATATAGCATCTCTGACTTTTGACATTTTCTTAAACTTGACAAGAAATGAGCTAAAACTTTTCTTGTATATTATCAAAATGTGATGACACAGTATAATAATCAAAGCACTGTGAGCGCTGAAGACCTGGGAACTATAGATTAACTCCCCTAAAAACAACTTTTGACCTGCGTGATTTACGCTGAACCTTACCTAAAGCGCGGTCGAAATGTGCATAGGGCGAAATTTAGTATATGACACAGAATTAATGATTCACAAATATATGGGTGGCAGGGAAGTTTGTTTTATTATAAAACGTACGTTAAATGAAAAATAATCACATGGTCAACAATATCAATTGTTTGAGAGAACAATAAAAAATAATTCAATCTGCGCTTTGTTCAACTTCAAGCGATATCTGATGATGTGGATCGAAAATTATTGTGTACCAAGGACAAGACCTTGAAACAGAAATAAACAAAGCAATACAAACAATGAAATATTAATACAGTACTGTATAATGTGTATAACAGGGAAAACCAAAAATGATTCTTGGTTACCTTGTAGTTGTAATCGGTGAAACCGTTAACTGGGCCTTGACATGCAGCGTCCTCGATAAATGGCGGGTGATTTTGATCACGTGAGTTCCTTCTCGGGTAGATAAGTATGTAATCGTTCGTAAATAAGAAAGTTGTCAATGAAATAACATCAGAAATTTGAAAATCAAACTACAAACTCTTATATCGAATTCCGTACGTTTCCGTTAATTTCCGTAAATATCCGTACTTTTCCGTGATATGCATATGATTATCTCCGTAATCAGCTAACAGCGCAGTAATATCTAAAACAGAAAAAATTGTGTAATGCAGCCCGTAAGCTATAGACCTTCCTGCAATCGTTTGAAGTTGTATGTACTGTTTTTATTTGTAATATGTTCTTATCGTATGCGACATTCAAACAAAAGATTGATCTGGTCTGTCTTGCACTACTTTTCCAAAGCGCATGTTTACAGTTGTTATTCGCACATAGCACAGTTAAATTGTCTGCAGTGTTTGAAATGTGGTATGCTAACTTAGGCCTAGGGGACTTTCAGTCCCCAGGCCAAAAACGGTGCGAAATGAATCAGGTAATAAATTTTACTTTTGTGAGTGATATACCGATTAGTATATCATTGTGTTTAGATGCGTTGCAATCTTCAGTAATAACGATTGCCGAGTGCCTGAGTGATCAGTTAGGAAGCATCTGATCGACAAATGGTGATATTTTAAGCGGTATATCACTCAAAAGTAAAATATATTTTTATTCATTCTATTACGTTAAATCAAACAAAAAGGGATATTATTCACTGCGCTTACATCAAGTCGCTACATTAAAACACTATATTCGCATTATTGTTGTTGCTGATATTACAGGCGATACCGGAAGTGTAGTTAATTTAACTATGATTGGTTTTGCGCCATTTGTAAACACTTTAGTAGTCTACCGCCAGCCCCCCTTAATAAACTCCTGATAAATATGTTTAAACTTCGTATTAATAAACAGCAAATAAATAATGACTGATTCAAGGGTTGTCATGTTTTGGTAAATGTTATCAAATAATTTCTTTAACTTATAAAACAATCAAGAGTTAGTCCGCTTCCTGCAAAACATTAGAAATCTGATACTTCAAACAGAACTGTTAACTTGCCTGCTTTTTTGGTAAAATAAACAAAAGTCTATGCGAAAAAAAAGACACACATATATCTTAGCACTTTTTGCAGCATATAACGCATACCAAGATAAAGTATGCAGAGTCCCACCGCATAAAATGTAAATGGGCCATAGCATCTCACCTCATCCACCTCTTTGTCAAGTCGTTTCAAATTCGTTTACGAGTTAATTATATAACAATTCTTTACGATACACATGTGCCGCCAGATGTCCTCTGTGGCCCAAGCCTGCTAGCAACTATGCAGGCTAATGCCGTTCGCTGCTAATCAATTCTAAGTGAACAGCTAAGGCCCTGACTAGCATGTAGTTTTGTGCAGCCTGGTCTGTACCTATGCAGGTGCTAGAGGACTTAAGGTACATTTTGAGTGTCAGCAGCATCAGCGGCATCATTTTCAGCAGCAGCAGTAGCATCGACTAATGCAACAAAAGAAGTAGTCGCAGCGACACCAGTATTAGTAGTAATAGTAGGAGGGGAGGGGAAGCGGGAGCACCAACAATAACAGCAGTCAAAAACTACAATAACGTCTCCAATATCCAAACATTTCATGGCTTAACTAAATAAAGATCGGACTTTCAGACACTGGGTTGCTTTCGTTCATTTCATAACTATCATTAATTAGAATATGGTACTGCGCAAAACACTTCATATCTCCATTTGCTTAACATTCTTTCCAATTCTTTTTAAGATCCTTCAATGTATAACAGAGTAACAATGTGCATATATACAGAATTCTAAAACCTCTGATCACTTAGTGTGACCATAACATTCAAAGAAGAACTAGGGACCATATGCCCAACAAGTGTGCCTTGTAATTTTAAAATCTCTTCATACATGACAGACTTACAATATTTCTTGACTCTAAACTCTAAGTGTGATCTTGACCTTTGAGGTAGGTCGCGGGTTTCTCACATCGTTTTGATTTGCTAAACATTTGTGCCAAGTTATTTTGAAATCCTAGTCGTGGGTTTGCACGCGACACATTATTTTGATATGCTGAACATGAGTGCAAAGTTATTCTAAAACCTTTAATGCATAACAAAGACACATATGTGTAAATAAATATACGAAAAGATAGGTCGATTGGAAAAAAATGAAAGTGATAAAATTTAAAGCTTCTTGTGGCTATTCACTCAGTGATTCGGTAAACGACCCAAAATTAATTAACTGGCGCACATGTGTCATTAATTGTTTGTTTGCGACGTAAGCTGTGTAATATGGGTAATTAGTATTGAATTGTGTCAAAACTGGGTAAATTTAATTGCATTTATAAACAGCAAGAAATGAAGATTCTGTCAATTATACGTCGTTTCTTTAATACGTACACATTAGACAGATTACATCTCGATATTGAAAAAAACGGAAGAGTCATGTCGGAGGGCGGAAGTCATGAAATTGTCCGAGCGCCAGTCGAGCAACCCAGAGAATGGCCTGGTAACCAACCCGGGAGGATATCTGGATCGGCAAACGCTGAGAGTTTTGGAGAAGTACCATTTATTTTGGCAGGTCAATATGTACAGCATAGTATGTTTGTGAAAAGATACATATTAACTCGCGCAAACGTCTTTCAATCAACAATTATCTTCCTTACCCAACCTGTCAAGCATATTTGATCCAACTTCGGTTATCTCAGTAGTACATGAACTTCAGACATATGTTATATATTGATAGTGCATGTATTTCAATCTTGTTTTCTCTTTTATGTCACTGTGATCTACAGTAAGATTAAACTGCAGAAAAGGACAATGATTTTGATGAATTTATTTGAAATTATACATCACTTAAAGCAGACATGATTAACTCATTTTCAAATCAAGTATATTATATTGCCATAATATACAAACAGACAAAAACGCTAAGACAGCTTGAGTGTTCTATTATATCATATTGGGTAATAATCGTGTTGATTTAAATTTCGCTATTTTCGCAATTTTCCCACTTCCATAGTTTACAAATCTAGAACTTGGATTTACTATTTGATAATTTTCCTGACGCGGAATTAAAATTCGCGAATAAGTCTGTCTACTCAAAAATCGCGAAATTTTCGTGAAGCGAAATTTTCGTGAAGCGAAATTTGCCAATCTACAGTATGTTGTGCATGTATTTAATGTTGGAAATAAGAACGATATGTTACCCACACTTACCTTGTAGACGACGAGTGATTCAACTATTGAAACCATAACCCTGATCGTGATCTACATGCATACCCATTCGGTTTCACCATTACTTGCACTTTTCGCTATTGAGTCAATACTTTTCTTACCCCGACCCCATTGAAGTTGTAGAGGTAGAGTTGTTTGCTCATAATTGTCAATTGGTTGGTTGATCTGTCGGTAGACATTACATAGTCCGATCAACAACTAGAGAACGTTTATGCTAGGTTACTCAAACTTGGTATGTTGGTTGGTTGACAAGAAGATGACCAATATTGATTTGCGTTCAACAGGTCAAAGGTCAAGGTCACAGTGACCTTTAGCAGAAAAAACGTGTCCGATCAGTAACTAGAGAATGCATTTGCCTAGTGTCCTCAAACTGTGTAAGTAGGTTGGTCATAACCAGTAGGTGGCCTCTATCATTTTAAGCTCTGCAGGTCAAAGATCAAGGAGACAATTAACACGAAATACGTGTGCGACCAATCAATCAATAACTAGAGAACGTTTCGGCCTAGTGTCCTCAAACTTTACTAGAAGGTTGGTCTTGACCCCTATCACAATATATCTTTTACAAACATCTCTTTATGGTTGCTAAACAGCCTTATTCAAGGGAGATAACACCTGCAAGCATAACACAATTGTGTTTCGGTTACTCTCTCCTCATTCACATGTAACAGGGACATACAACAATGTTTCCCACTATACTAAAACTGAAATAATTTAACCTACAGCTGGAGCATTGCATGAAATGCAAAATTTCAATTTTTCAGATATTAGTATTTTAGTGTGGTAAGGAAGAAAATATATGTCCAAGAGATTGCGATTATTATGTAAATACATGTATGTGTTAACCAAAATATTTTCGATTACTGACAACGCAAACCCATTATAATGCCGTCCAGTAATTTTCTAACATACTTAAGGTATCCTACACCAGCAGACAACTTTTATGTAATCAGGGCAAAAGATATCAACCACACAATGTCACATGCCTCTGTGCATCCAAGATTAAAAATAGGCAGACCAGTTGTTGGCAACCAGAGCCCATGTGGCGTAGAAATAAATCGTGCGCCTTGTCAGAAGGTCAATCTATAAATAAAGTCCGAGTCGTGAGCCACTAGTAGATAGATAGATTTATTTCTGTATAAACTGTACAACTTTATGGTAATACATAATTAAACAAGTAACAAACATGTATGAATAATTATGGCCATATCAATTCACATTATATGCAAATGATAATACAAAAAAGCGTATAGATACACTTTTATTTCCATTGTGGTCCTTTGAATATAGTGTTATATCATATATTACAATGGAAGCAATATTATAAAATTACAGCAAATAGTATTAAAAAAGACAGTTGTGGTACTTGAAAAGAAAATACATCTCTTTTTATTAGAAATGGAACATGCTATTGATATTAAAATGTTACATAATACTGTATACCAAATTAGATGAAAGACTAATATAACAATATATAAATCCACCAACTCTAGTACCCCTACACATTGTCAGAAAGTCGCTTAATTGACAACAGTGCTAGTTTGTGTGCAATCTCAGTTAGGATGTACTACTGGTTTTTTCCCAGAAAGGATGGTTAGGTGAACCGTCTGCATGCTAAAATGATCAAAATACGATTGGAACGGGCGTTAGTGTTTGACCCCATTTGCCCACCAATCGAATCGCTCAGATTTTCAAATAAAGGTCTTTCTTTTTTATCAAAACAACCTACTGAAATCACTTAATTCATTAAGAGTTCGCTCTATATAGAAAGTACTTTAGCTCCGCCAACAATCACGGACCTATAAACACATAGGTCCGTGCCACAATACATGTCGTTGGTTATGCTACCGCTCGCTCCCTTAGGGTTTCTTAATTGTTAAAATTTGACTTAATAGACTCTAACTTATACTTAGTGTTTGACCCCATTTCCCCACCAATCGAATCGCTAAGATTTTCAAATAAACGTCTTTCTTTTTTATTAAAACTACCTACTAAAATCGATTAACTAATTTTGTGTTCGACCCAATTTGCTCACCAATCGAAACGCTCAGATTTTAAAATAAACGTCTGTCTTTTTTATTAAAACTACAACTGAATCACTTAATTTATTAAGAGTTCTCTCTTAATAGAAAGCACTTTAGCTCCGCCCACAATTCAAGTCGGTGGCTATGCAAACACTAAGTAAGCTAGAGTTTATTAAGTTAAAGTTTATCCCGGTCGCTCGCTATCGCTTGCTGCCTTAGGGTTTCTTAATTGTTAAAATTTGACTTAATAAACACTAACTTATTCTAAGAGTTCGCTCTAAATAGAAAGCACTTTAGATCCGCCCACAATCACGGACCTATATACACATAGGTCCGTGCCACAATACATGTCTAGTCAGTCCGGTAAGCTCAATCGGTAGAGCACTGGACTTGTAATCTCGAGGGAGCGGGGTCGATTCCCGGGGTTGACTAACTAAAATTACTAACAGTCTTTCGGATGAGACGAAAACCGAGCTCCTATGTATGGTTGCTATACACCGGACATGTTAAAAGAACCAGAGATGTCTCTGGAATTGGGACGCTTTCTGTATCTTGCACTATCCTCCGAAACCTAAAATAACTACCATCTTCTGGGGTCGTTAGTCATGAGGGAAACCGGTTCCAACGATAAAACCCTAATATACGATACAATACATGTCGGTGGCTATGTAAAAGGTCAAATGAGGTTAAACACTAAGTAAGTTAGAGTTTTTTAAGTCAAACTTTAATAACTAAGAAACCCCGGTCGCTCGCTCCCTTAGGGTATCTTAATTGTTAAAATTTGCCATAATAAACACTAACTTATACTTAAAATCCTACAACGTCATAACTGATAAAGAATATAACAGGGTCAAACCTTTATAGTCAGCATAATAAAATACAATGTATAGTCTGATTTCGAGCACTAAGCCGTAAATGTCCTTTTGGATTATTGTAAAACAACGGTAAAAACCGAGGAAAACATAAAGGTCGTAGCTCAACGTTCAAATTCAGACTTTAGTAAACTAGCTCATCGGTAAGTTTTGAAGAGTGTTCTTAATCAACCAAGAACAGCTGGTTGGTTTTGGAGCGTTGTATAACATATACCATTTTGATACAGTAAACTAATAGTGTTGTTTTACATGGAATTCAGCAGGACTTAATGTATAATTCTAACAGTTATGACAGAAGAGATATGTTTTAGATACCAGTCTAATTATTAAATACATAGAAAATACATTTGCCAAATTAAATATTAATATTATAGAAGCTTTGATGTCGTTGTGTACAGAATTGTAGCGATCTGGATATATGAAAAACAAATTTGATACGAATCAGTCTAGCTGTCTGTTACAGTGCAACAATTAATAGGATATGCTATGTCTCATTATGTCACCATGACATTTAAGTAAAGGTACCTGTTGTCCAACATGTAAACTATTATAATATCGTTAATCTATCATGTACATCTTCAGCAATATTTGAAGAATTCACATATTTTTGTGTTGAATTTTACGTCACACACAATCAATATTGGAAGCTGAAAATGCTACAGAGGGTGTAGTTGAAAAAGCAAAGTGCCTTTGATTGATGGTATATTCATATTAACTCATCGACTACAATAAACCCTTGGGCATATTTTTTAAGTTACTCTCCCACTCCAAGGTGATATCTCCGCGTTTTAAATAACAAAGAGCAGCCTATTGGTTTTAAAGCACTGTATGACATCATTATACCATTTTATATAATTTCGAACTGTAGTTCAATTTTCTCTTAAATACTGGCACTCTGCATCGAGGCATTTTTCAACAACAACAACAACAACACTACGAGTAGTGAAACATAAATTGTCGTCTGTTTTGAAAAAAAATAACATTATTAATTCAGAGAACATGTACCTATTTAGCAATATTTATTCGAATGTCATTCGCAACTGTTGTGATATGTAAAATCTTTACTTAGTCCCAGTTCCAACGTACACTACATACATTGCTAATATTTCTTCAAAAGACTTGTCGTTTACTTACAAACGGCTCGAGACAGACAAAGCGAGTTAACTTGCTTTAAACATTGGTTTTTATACTTTTTTATTTTGCTATTCATAATATCTACAACAGGTTAACGAACAAAACCTATAACTCACATACAACGCCAGCATTTAAAGTAAACATGTGTCTATCATGTTGGTTCCTTAGGAGCGTTATATGTTGGTATGGCTATGTTTCAAGACATTTTCAGTGCTTCGTTCCGAACTAAGTTTTGTTTCGAAAATTTACATGATGAAAATCTTGGCAGATAACTGTAGGAACACGGTCTCTGTCAATGGTAGTAGAGCGGTGATATTGAGGTTAAGGTGTCTGCCGCTCATCCCGGAGATTGCGGTTTCGAGCCCAATTAGGGACCACGCCCTTTTCTCCTCATACTGTTTTTTTCCAGGAAGCGGACTCGATAGTGACAATATAAGCTTCAAACTTTCTTCACAGTCGAGCTAAATTAAATTAGTTTAAACTAAGGGTAGTGTGTGACGTTTCAGGGTCCGTCTACCTAATTGATGAAAATAATTATTGTAACATTGCATTGACTTGAATTTCTTTCTTTTAATAAAGACGGGCGTCCAATTTACACTGACAAATTCTTTAATTTAGCACTCACTATCAAACATGGAAATATTGAGAGAAAAAGGAAACTACATATAACTATCATTGTGTTTTTATGGATCAAATATTTGAAGTATTTCCAATTTTGGACGTTGTAACAGATCAAAGCTTTCAAACTTCATTATGAAAGTGTATAAACTACAACTGTAACATTGAAAATGACATTGCAAAGAAGAGTAAGTTTGTTTATGATAAACAACTTGCAACAGGTTCCTATAAAAGAGGTGGTTAATTACCGGGAGGCTACATCGCAGTGTGCTGGAACATCTCTCAAGGTAAGAACACTATTGACTGTCTTCTTTTCTAAAACTGTAGAGTCACTGTAACAGCTGTAATGTAGGCGTCAGTATATTAACCATGTTTTAAACTGCCAATGTCCAACATTATTGTTTTTGAAAATATACATAAAAAATAACGGATCATTACTGATAGAAACATTGTTTCTGAAATTTTTTTCTAACACTGTTTCAATTCCTTTATTTCAGCAAATTGTACATATTGAATTAGCATAAACTATAATTAATCGAGTTCAAATATTTTCAAACGTTTAAAAAATAAGTTGCTTACGAAATGTATAAAATATATAACTGTATATACTCTGCCGTGTGCTAATTAGAACATATTTTATCATTATCTTTCTTTGTTTAGTAATTTCTTTTTAAATGAAAATTCCGTAAACCAATGACTTCTGTTGCGGATTTTTTTTTCAATAATTAAAAAATAACGATTTACGTATTTTCCGTTTTTTTTAAGTTGGAAGTATTTGAGAAAGTTTTGTAAAGACATGAAAGATCTTGAATAAAATTAAGTTTGCAACTTTATCCAAAATTGTGTGCTGTTTTTTGTAGGTCCATGCACAACTAATATAAAACAAAACCGAATCATTGTCTATACTTTTATCCGGGTTCTCAAAGCTTGTATATAATTTTGTATATTTCTCATACATATTTTATCTACGATATACCATAGTGCAATGGCTGTTTCAAAGAACTTAAAGCTGCTCGCTCTGTCAGAGTTTGCTAAAATATTAAAGATCTTCAAACATGTTTTAGAACCAATCATCGTTGCAAACGCTTTTGAAATCCCAATATAAACATATACTGTAGTGTAGCAGTCCGTCAAACCAAACTCGCCAACATTTTCAACAGATTTTCTCAAATTCCTACGTTGATTTTCTCTTCTGTTGTTGATTCTAGCATTTTACTATCACTTTTTATGTTTTAATATATAATTTTGGAGAAATTTTCAACGGAAACTGTGATCAGGTAGCTTTACCAGGTAATTTGCTTTTGCATTGTTCAAAATGTTCTGGTACATACATTTTCAACACCTTTGCAAGATGCCAATAGCTTTGTCTGGCGTGACGTATTGTATTATTTGGGTTTTATCGTTGTTCAAGTTTCTCACATGACCAACGCCTCCAGTGAGGGATAAAATATTTTAGGTTTCGGAGGATAGTGCAAGATACAGAAAGCATCCCAATTCCAGAGACACCCCTGGTTCTTTAACACACCCGGTGTAAAGCACCCATACATAGGACCTCGGTTAAAATCTCATCCGAAAGACTGATAGTATTTTAGTTGGTCAGCCCCGGGAATAGAACCCGCTACCTAGAGAAGTCTCGTGCTCTGCCAATTGAGCTAACCGGGCTGACCTCTGTTATGACAAAATGTAGTCAAACCAAGGTGTTTAAGCATTTATATTTATTATTATACATGCAGTTAACATGGTCAGCGAAGCTTAAACACATTTTGATAGAAATGTAGTAAAGTGACAACTCCATACAACTAGCAGATTATATTCTCCAAACATAAATAATGTGTTCAGTGAACGTAAAATGATAAATAAATACAATTTAGAAGGACAGCATCTATCGACAAAAGCCTCATTTTAACACAAATGATAAACGTAGATTAGATGTTGTAATGGTACCCTATTGTGGCTTCTCCACAATGGATGTCGCCTTAACGGGGTCTGACTTTACGAATGTTAGATTCGGGTTACAACATTTACTGTACATAGATTTCTGAATGTTTTACATTAATGCAGCATATTTTAAAACGCTGATTTTACCGATAATGACCGGGATTTATAGTTTAAACACTTTAAGGTTTACTAATAATGCATGCAATATTTTCTGTTATTTATGCTTTTGGGTTATCTAATTTGACACCAGTTTTAGGAAGTGCCTCTTAAAACTGTGACAATGATAATTATCTGATATAGATTGTATTTGTTATTTCAGGTAGACAACACACGTCATTTCTCTGGAAAGTTACAGCTATTTTATTTGTACAGAATGGGTTGTTCAACTATGAAGTTAACACCAACATAGGTAGTGTTTCTATACATCGGATATTTTCTCATTTGGAAGGCAGATGCAATAAACTACAGTGAGCCAATCAGCCCATGCCAATATGTTACTGTTATCGGCACGGGATTTTCGACAAACTACTTCAAAATCGACGATCCATTAAAAAAGTATCAAAATCAAAATATTAACGACACATACGATGCCGGCTTCAGGAACTTGCGCCTCTGATGTATTGCTGAGCACTATACCCCTCCCTATAATAACTCGGGATTCATAACGTTCCTGGACAAATTGGAGAGCGTAGTAGACCAGTGTCTAACTGTTGGAGTAGCCCCAATTATCTCATGGATACATCATCAGTCTGAAGCAAATGCAAGTGATGAAGCTAAAGCCGATTACATTTCTTGGTGGACAAAGGTTGCAGATCGGTTGAAGACAAAAGACTACAGACTAAGCTTCAACCTGTTTACTGAGCTTGGTATAGATGTATGCAAGAAAACCGATAGTTGTGAATTAAATCTCAAGAGGAACTCAACCAAATATAACATCTGGACATCTGAGGTAGTAAAAGCAATCAGGGACACGGGAATGAACAATGACAAGCGGATACTAATCTTAGCACCACCAGAAAAGACGTCGAAAGGCCTGAAAAAGATAGATACAAATATTCACAAGAACGACAGCTATATGATGGTAGAGTGGCACATATATGCGTCCGGCCTGAACAAGATAGACGGCAGTCCTAAATACTGGGTTGGCAATGGAACTGAATCTCAACATAAAACGCTTCTAGATGAAATCGCAACTGCCCAAAACGACGCCATTTTGGCGCATGGATGCCCCAGGATAACATAGGTGGGTCCTTAAATCAAACAGAAGTAGAAAATTTTGCGAGATATTTCGTTGAAACGCTGAAGGCAAAAGGAATCCCATGGACCTTGAATGTTCTTGATGTCTACTATAATACAAAGAAAGCAAAATGGATAAATACTTCACAGACCATATCAGGACAGGATCTCTATATGGATAAAGTCTTGACTGTTATCAAAAACACCATGTAATTATAAAGCAAGATTCTTCTACAGCATATGTATATATGCAAATAAAAATATAGCATCTCTGACTTTTGACATTTTCTTAAACTTCACAAGAAAGGAGCTAAAACTTTTCTTGTATATTATCAAAAGGTGATGACACAGTATAATAAAAACGGTGCTAAATGAATTAGGTAATAGATTTTACTTATGAGTGATATACCGGTTAGTATATCATTGTGTTTAGATGTTCAGTAATACCGATTGCCGAGTGCCTGAGTGATCCGTTAGGAAGCATCTAAATGACAAATTTTGATATTCTAAGCGGTATATCACTCAAAGTAAAATATATTTCCATTCTAACACGTTAAATTAAACAAAAAGGGGTACTATTCACTGCGCTAACATGAAGTCGCCGCATTAAAACACTATATTCGTATTATTTTGTTGTTGCTGATATTACAGGCAATACCGGAAGTGTAGTTAATTTAACTACGATTTGTTTGGCACCATTTGTAACACTTTAGTAGACCTCCGCCAGTCCGTTACCTGCAAAACATGATTAGAAATCTTCTACTGTGAACAGACCTGCTTTTTTATAAATTAGACAAAAGTCTATGCGAAAAAAAACTCATATATTTGAGCACTTTTATGCAGCATATAACGCATACCAAGATAAAGTATGCTGAGTCCCACCACATAAAATGTAAATGGGTCATAGCATCTCACCTCATCCACCTCTTTGTCAAGTCGTTTCAAAATCGTTTACGAGTTAATTATATAACAATTCTTTACGATACATATAAGCCGCCACATGTCCTCTGTGACCCCAGCCTGCACGCAACTATGCAGGCTGATGCCGTTCGCAGCTAATGAATTTTAAGTGAACAGCTTAGGCCCTGACTAGCATGTAGTTATGTGCATGCTGGTCTGTACCTGTGCAGGTGATAGAGGACTTAAGGTACATTTTGAGTGTCAGCAGCAGCAGCAGTATCATCATCATCATCATAAACAGCAGCAGCAGCAGCATCGGTAAGTGTAACAAAAGAAGTAGTCGCAGCGACACCAGTAATAGTAGAAGCAGTAGGAGGAGGGAAAGCGCGAGCAACAACAGCAGTCAAAAACTTTAATAACGTCTTCAATATCCAAACATTGAATTATTATACAAGTTTTTAACCTTTTCATTTTATTCAACAATTTTTTGTCTCACTTTAATACTAGTACCTTAAAGGTTTGGAAAGCGAATCTGGAACGTTCAACTAGTATATTAATTTTGTTTTATAGCTTTAATAATGTACCTTGGAAGCGTGAATTAAGTCAAATTCCTGGTGTCATCACAGTATCGCCAGAGTAACCTTTCTTTTATTGCTTTGAGTACATGACGGACAATGCATCTCCGACAAATTTTGTACTTTCAATATACGAGAGTAATATACAAAAAATAAAAAAAAAAGAGAGTGAATGAAATTGAATGAACAAGATTGTAAGATATTTATAAATAATGTCTAAAAATGCGATTTGATAAGTGGCCGGTTAGCCTTGTCAAACTTTGCAAGGGAAGGTACATGGGCTCGAATCCCGGTCAACGTCCGTTTTTTTTTTCTTGCCTTGTAATATTTTGTGCCTTCCGACTGAATAAAATTAATTTTTACTATAAAAATCTAGGTAACAATCGCTTTCATATACTGAAAATACTTTTTAAAGGTAGTTCTTGTTATACGTAACTTTCTTTTACACCTTTGGACTGCGCGATTTTTCAAAGAAACTTCTCTTGCTTTCCAAGCAATGCGTTATAACACCAAATGAAGAAACCGTGAGGCAAATTTGGTTCAAGCACCAAATTACGCTGGCAACGCATGTCTGGTCTGTACGCTCGGCAGACATGGTGATCGATTACTGTCATGTGTAATCGATTATTAATCGATTACATGGGTCAATTTCATGTAATCGATTATTAATCGATTACATTCATTTGGCTGTGTAATCGAATACTTTCGATTACTTTGGCTAAAGTAATCATGATTACACGATGATTACATTCGATTACTTACTTTTGAATAATATAAAAACTTATATCAAACTGTGAAATTTCCTTTATACCATTATGTACAATCACAAATATAGAATCATACAGTTTCATCAAACCTAGCACTAGGTTGATTGAATGCAGAAAGTTTGTTTCCTATGTAACACTTTAACCCAGTGTGTCACAGAACATTATTTACAGAAAGATAACATCAGTAACATCTGTTACACGTACATGCAATATTAGGTCTATTTAGCAGAATTGCACTTAATCATCATGAGTTTCTGGAAGGTTATGTTTTCCGGCCTGCATTTTTCAGGGCGGAAGAACTTCCCAGCTATTGAGAATAACCTTTCTATAGGGGCAGATGTTGCCTGTTTAACCAAGTATCTTTTAGCAAGTTTTGCAAGGATTGGGTAATTTTGCTCATTTTTCTGCCAGTAAGATAAAACATCCCTATTCTCAGCACACTGTTCTTTCAAGTATTGTGTAATGTTTAGTTTTATATTATCCCCCGATTTGGTGCGGACTCTCTTAGTCTTAGGCGTCATGAAATTGAGAAGTCAATTTCCATCAGTTCTAGCCTTCTTCTCCTTTGCATAGTAACTTTTCATATTATACTCTGGCTTTGGAAAACTTTTATGAACTACCAAAAATTTTACAATATCACAAAATACACTGAGCACATCTCCAATAACATTTCATGGAAATCTGACTTTACTGATATAAAGCCTTAGGGCTGATCATGGTTGAAAATCTAATAGTTCTTTTATTAGGATCTTGAAAAGAAGTGTATGAAATAACTGAAAGCATAATTATATAAATAAGGTGCGAACATTTTCTTTGTGATCTGTAACAGGCAGATCAATACCACTATGAAACATTAATTAAACTTGTTAGTGTTTCTATAGGAATACACTACTCTCTAACTTTTTCAATATGTGTTAGCTACCAGTACGCATGGGAGTCATACTGGGGTCTTGGCGAGTTCATCCAGGGAGAATACAAGGGTCGACCAGGACTATAAACATCTAAATGAAACAGAACAGAAACGGCTCTATGGTTTTGATAAATTTATTTGAAATATACATCCCTTAAAATAGACATAATCAACTCATTTGCATGTCATGTTCATTATATTGACATAACATACAGCCAGACAAGAACGTCAACACATTTTGAATGTACTGTTAATTGGGTAATAAACGCGCTGAGTTAAATTTCGCGATTTTCCTTCTTCCATAGTTTAAAAATCTAGAACATGGATTCACTATTAGAGACATCTCAAGTCGCGAGATTAAAATTTGCGAAGAAATCTGTCTACTCACAAATCGAGAAATTTTCGTGAAGCGAAAATTACCAAATCTACAGTGTGTTGTGCATGTACTTAATGTTAGAAATAAGAACGATATGTAACCCACCCTTACCATGTTGAAGGCAAGTGATTCAAACCATTGCAACCATTACCCGGATCATGATCTACATGAATACCCATTCGGTCTGATCATGAGCTGAAAATTTCGCTATTCAGTACTTCAGTATGTTCACCCCTTTGAACAATTCATGGTATGACATATGATGGTCGCCTCCATTTTACAAACTTAATCGAACACAAGAAATAATCAATATCTTAACATTATTTCAGTTGAAACCTTGTGAGCACTGCTCTCTCTCTCTCTCTCTCTCTCTCTCTCTCTCTCTCTCTCTCTCTTTATACATGTATACAGTAAACATCGTATATAACGAAATTCCGGACATAAGGAACAATTATTCTCGACCCTATTTATTCCCTTCATTATCTTATATAAATGCTGTATGGATATAACATACTCCTGATATAAAGAACAAATTTTAGTGGCCCCAATGAGTTCGTTATATACGGAGTTTACCAATAGGTTTAAATTATTTATCAGATAACATGATCATAATATGATCACTGTTTCTTATTGTTAAAGAAAACCATTTCATGCACAACTCTGATTCAGAGTCTCTGAAGTATACTGACGGAATTGACACCTGTAAACTTAGTGCAGGATCTTTCAATGAGTGTCTTCAGAATCCCCTCAGTACTGTGTGTTATCTTTGAAAACCAGTGACAAATTCTGTTGGCAACTCTTCCTCCATTGATCCATCAGTAACATGTTTTAGCTTAGCACTTTCTCACAAACTACTAATATCTCAATTAAAACCATTTTCAGCTTCCTCCGTATACGACACCTTACTTGCTACTGTTAATTTCTTTAGTGGAGACAATATCAAAAGATTGGTGTCATCATAAGTTTCAATCAGTTTTGATAATATAATCATAGCAATTTGCTGCAACGTCAGTTTTGTCTAAAGTTTCGAAAGAAATATCCGGTGTCTCAAAAACGTAGGTATAGTTGGGTACAGGGGCTTGTACTTCCGCTAACTTTCGGCGTTTAGTTCTGTCATCTGTGTCATTTACGTGTGTAGCACTGTGTGTTTCTGTTTCGCTAGCTGACGTAATTGGTTGGTGCCAGGAGCCTCTCTTTCGTTTTACAGCCCCGGAAGTTACAGATTTTGTAATGGAATTAATATTACATGCGATGTGTTTCGTGTTGTCATCACCAAAAGCATTGTCGTTCACATCTTGTGCCATGCTAATTTCTTTAGCAGTTGGTTGATATGTTCCTGGACTTACCGATGTTGAACTTCTATTCAAACCCGAGTTAGATCCAGAGGAGAGGTCTAAAGGGACTGAAGTATCTTCTAGTTCCGGTTTCACGCGGACATTTAAGCCACTGGCAATGGAAGGAGCAGGCTTATAGGTCGGTACATTTCCTGGTGATGTTGTACTTCCGGTTTGGTCAACTTCCCTGTTGTATATAGCGACGTCCATGCTCCTTCGGAAATCAATTGGAAAACACTTAGCTTCTTTTATATTATTTTTCATATTTTCCACATTAATATCCATATACGAATCATAGCTAGTCTGCTGTAGAATTTTTTTAGCTGGGAATCCGCGCGCACGTTGGTTCTGAAACCAAACGTTTACACGTTCAAAAGGGATACCCAAACGTTCAGCTGCAGCATTCCGGATGTACATTGGCGGATTATCACTTTCCTGGAATAGTCGGCAAAGGACAGTCAACTGGAACGTATTAAATTTTCCCCGTGTGTTGTTTGTTTCGCGAGAAGTGTTGTTTACTTTGGGGAAATTGTTCTTTCTTAATTCTGTAAACAAAAAATGTTGTTTTTTTCTGAAATTAGAACTATGCTTAAAGTGACATTATGCGCATCTTACTGCACATAGTGTATTTTTGGTGACAGTTTTATAAAAGCTATTTTTGGTTGCTGTGCATTTAAATGTTTTAAATTAATGAGTATGCCGCATTAGTATTTGAAGTTGGTGCTTTAGATATAAAAAAAAATCGGACTGATAAAATGATATTGTTGATGTTGGTAGAGATTTCGGCAGTGGAAGGGAAGCAACTCCTGCATGCAGTTGTTCTTTTCTTAAATTGACTCTCCCAGTCAAATAAGAAAATCAATATTTGGAAAGTTATTTTTTCATGCTGGTAGCGGGAAGAGTTTGTTGTATTGGGTTAAAAGCTATTATTTCCTCTACGCTTTTGTACACACACCATTTTCAGCTGGATTTTTACTTGAAAAAAATGCGCATAATGTCACTTTAATGATTGCAAAAATCAGAGACAACATTGTTCGTAATTGTAGCTACATCAGACAGACTATTTAGTATAAATCCGAAATCTTTAGAATGGAAAGGTTTAATTTCAGATGATTAATCATACAATTTTAGTGGCATAAATGAGGCTTTCGGATAATTTTATTAACTAGGTCATCTGTTGAAGTCAAATACTGAGAGTAAAATAGCGGGCACTAGGTCATCTACCAAATGTATTCGTAACGTCTAACACTAAAGAATAAATACCTTGGGATTTTTTAAGCATGTCTAGCGTCAGCATCTGTTGATGTTTACTTTCTAGCCAAGCCTTCATTTTCATAAACGATATCTTCTCATGTGGTGATAACTCCTCCCACTTTTTATTACGCCCCTTTTCCATATGAATGCTTAGACTGCCATGACTTGCTGTGTCGTGCATAATGACTCGTGCAGCAAGGCGCTGCGGCACACCGTACTGTTCCAATTTCATCTTGAATTCATCCACCAGCTTCTCAGTATCTATTTTGTCCTACAATAAACGCATTTAAGACATAATGTTAAAGATTCAGTTAAAAACACCATTCAAGTTACGTTTTTGACCACTGTAATTTCAGTGTAACTAAATGAGAAGTTAAAACATTTCGGTTTTAATGGCCTTTTGAAGCAGACTATGAAGTTTCAAGATTCAATATTTTTATTTAAAATCAAGGCCTATATGGGCGTGAGGCACGTGACAATAAATAAATTATTTTTTTCTAAACAAACAATGCCAGCATGGTAATAACCTGCAAATACACGTTGTATAAATACATATACGACAAAATAATTCACACAAGCTTGTCACTTTTAAGATATGAAGATAACTCCTCATTTCTTAAATAAGCTTTCGCTGGAGGTTGTCTTTTGTGACGTCATCATATTATGACGTCAACCTTTTTCTTCCACACAGAAAATCTGGTGTTGCTTTTGTTTATGTTTTCAAAATTTTGAACGTAGGCCCTATACAAGTTAACGTATTGTCCCTAACAACGTCATGGCTGACTACCGAAGGATGCGCACAACGATGTCACAAATATCTTAACCACTTTAACAAAACTAACATTTAATGAAACTCGTCACGTAAATCTTTTTTACAAAGATTGCAAAACCTTTCCGACCTCTCAATATTACTAAATCTACCTCTCTATATAGGCATTTTATTGTTCATGCATTTGCCAAATCGAAAGGTAACATATTGAAATATTTTTCCATAACTTGCTCTTGTTTCATGTGTTTATAGGTCCGATCCTGGAGTTGTGAACGACCATGCCAATTTTGGAAAAACTGGTCCCTAATTCTGGTGTTTACAATCTTTTAAAAATGATTTGGAGAAGCTGTTTTCTGACCTTGCCAGTAGTTAGACACACAGGAATACACCCCCATACCGGTATATACTATATATAAAGATTAAACGTTGATTTGTGCAATTGCATCATTGTTGCATACCTTCTCTTTATATATACAGTAGTATATACCGGTATGGGGGTGTAATGAGTCATGTACCTGTTAGACAAACCAAGACTGTCTTAACCTCATTGACAAATAGACGCACTTACTGAGATTATTACCATATCCTTGTGTATGGGGGATAATGATATATAAAGGTCAAATGTTCTTACCGTATCCCCAATTCTGTCATTAGTTTCAGAAACCGTTCGATCGTCTTGGTGTGTGGCGCCGCCTGGAGAGTGACCAACAAGGTCCACGTCTGACAATTCCCGTTTTGGCGAAACTTCCGGAAATGCAACGGGTGTCATCAAAGGACTATTTTGATTGTAAATGTTGGTCAGATAGCTTGATTGGACAGGATCCATCTTTGAGAAAGTTGGAAATGCTGGGTGAATGTTGTTCATTGATGCACTTCCGGTTGAGCGAGTCACGTGGTTCGCTGTTACGCCAGGAACCAAGCCAATGCCAGGGAATATTTCACGCACGGGTGTACTCATAAGTTTTCTGCATAAATCGCCATATAGTCTATTAAAATCAACATGTGATTCGTTCATTGTCAGCTTTACCTAAAATAAAATGAAGATAGTTTTGGTTTTAAAACTGTTATCGGTGACAAAAAATCTCCAAAATTATAAACTTGAACATAAAATGTAAAAGTTATGGCTAGAATCAACAACACATGTAAAAATTGACATAGCAAATTGAGAAAATCTGTTAAAAATGTTCGTTAGCTTGGTTTGACGGCACCTGTGCAGTATGTGTTTATACGGGAATTTCAAAAAAGCGTTTGCAACGCAAAGGTAATGGGTAACAGTACGATTCCAAAAATACAGAAACACTGTACATGAATTTGTACTCGTTCGAACTTTTAATAATATTGATTTCAGACAGTTCAAAGAAACGAAATTTTGCTTTCTTCCACCAAACTCTGATTTAAATGCATTCCAGTTCCTCATTATACATTTGTGTTTGTAAAGAGATAATTAAGACCATTAGAAGAAAAATATTAACTTCAGGTTGTTTCACAATGGACCCAAATAAAGTGTTTGAACTTAAAATGACATTTTAATTTCAATATTTTGAGCAAGGTGTGGAGAAAAAAACATATTTTCTGATTTTTTTTGTTGTTACCAGTTGTACTCGCACCAAGACAGTGAAATATAAAAGTACGAAATATAAAAATAAAGTGTTTGAACTTAAATTGACATTTTATAGACATATTCTAATTTCAATGTTTTGAGCAAGGTGTGAAGGAAAAAAAAAACATATTTTTTTTATTTTGTTTTTGTCACCAGTTGTACTCGCACTAAACAGTGAAATATAAAAATTTTCGGTAAAACTTCTGTTAATAGATTCAAACACACAACCGTCAATTGTCAAGTCATTACTACAACGCCTCCAAATGTTTCAAAGTGATAAAAATGTTGTTACCTATTAACTTTATGATCCCGTAGAACACTAAAAATAGTGATGGTCTTACCTTGCCATCTTCAGCAGATTCCCGACGTCCTTCCGTCTTCATCTCTTTTTCCATCTCCGTATTTGTGTTCTTTCTTCTCTCAATTCGAAACGCAATAAATGTGATTTGTCTAAGCCTTTTCTTTCTATTCTCCACGAAAACTCCTTTATTTCTTTTTACTAAACGGTTTTTAGTTCTATTTAGTAACTCGCATCCACTTTTACTGTTTAATCAATTAAATCAATTTGATAGTATTCAAGACCCGAACAGCTGGATCATTGAATGTAACCATATGTTGTTTGACAACGTTTAAATGTCAAATGAATTGTGCGAAAATCGATATATACATGTGTCTATATATTCTTCTAATCATTATCAATCAAATTAATTAACTCGGGGTTCCGACAGGGAACTGATTAATCAAAAAGGTGAGAGAGAAAAATTGAGCAGTGGTAAGTGACTGATTGAGTCCTGTCGCATTATCAAGTAGGTTTTGACATCCATTGTTTATCGCGATTAACTCGCAATCAGTTGCGTTACAAAGCCGACAGTTTCCTGTGGGCAATAAAAGGGAGTTAATTAGCACCTTAAAATTAGCTCGACAAAACCTGTGAAAATCTTGATAGATAATGTTCACGACAACAAGACTACAAAATTAATCAATATCAGCTAAATTGCATTAAAAAGAATAAATAAGTCAAATAAGTAAGTTAGTTTATACTCATTTATTTCAGCAGGATTGTGAAGAAAGCTTGTAGCTGTCAAGTCACTCTCGAGTGAAATGAAATGTATAACATTTTTGGGATTGTTAAATTTACTATGTAAAGACACCTTTTAATTGGATAATACCGTATGAAAAGTCTCGTGTTTCAGTCTTTCATGAATGGTTTTATAATTTAAGTACGTAACTAGCTCATATCTAACAACATATGTTGTTACCTCACAACTAATGTTAATTATAATGTTTCTCGAATAGTGAAAACCTATCAATATTTCTAGTAACATATTTGATAAGAAAAACAAGGCTCAATTCTGAATTCCTCGATAATGCACATAACATAACTCGTGATTTTACACTTAGTTAATACTTTTGTCGTGTTAACAGCAATCCTCGTTAGTATAGTGGTAAGTATCCCCGCCTGTCACGCGGGAGACCGGGGTTCAATTCCCCGACGGGGAGTAACATTTTTTGGCTAAGAATGACCATGCTTTGGAGAGAATAACAGCAACCTTGACCGTTGAGTATGGGACTGTTGCAATTTGTCTACACTGTATCTCGTATTAAACCTCCTTGCTAGATTTTAGTAAATATTTATATGAAGTCTGGTTGTGCATACAATGATTTCGGGTGACTAAATGTCAAAAGCAAAGGTCACATGGACCTGTTAATAGAAAGTCTTGGCCTCGCTTCTTCTTCTTCTTAACTTCTTACTGCATTATGATAAAATTTGACAGGTATTATTACTATGAAGTTTGGCTACCTATTTCATATACTCAAAATCGTACTGACCATCTTTTTAAAAGATAGTATTTGTTTCGACTACATTGTCATATAATTTTTTTCTTATCCCAAATTAGAAGTGTAGAAATCCAGGGGGAAATGTTAAATGTCTAACAAACTCTTAAAGAATTGGCTTATCTGTTATCTGTTCCCCACAAATCTTATTTGGGGGAGGGGGGTTATATATGTTGTTTTCATATTGCTTTCAGTATCTTATTCTACACAAGGTCTTTCAAATACTCATGTTCTACATTTAGACATAATTTCACAAATCTTTTAACACTTGTCCGCCTATTGTACTGGTAACCAGGAAAATGCTTTGAATGTATGCATTTTAGAGTTATATCGTTAGTGCCGGAAAATCCATGTGACTAATGCCCAAGATTGAGTTTTAGTTATTTTCACGTTTCTGGGGATAACTTGCCATACACAGAACGCGTCCCGTTATAAAGACATTACAGTTTCAACAGATTTAATCTTCATTTCTTTTCTATAATATTTATCAGTCGAAAATCCAACGAAAGTCATACCAGAAGGCAGGTTTAACATTCTTCTTTCATTTGATACATACATGTTTAAATATATAAAATACATTCAGCCGTTCTAGAAATATGTTGTTGCAAAACTTTTTTACCGATAATTTTTGAAGAAGTCTGTATATGATTTGCAGTGGAAAACAGACCAAAACATTGTATTGACTGAACAAGTCTTAACAAAAGGACAAGGACATACCAGATATACGCTTTTTGGCGTCGGAAAATAAACTATTTATACAGAAATTTCTAATCATTTACGGATGCTAATGTTATTAGTTAAAGTATGATTACATCCATTTTATCCACTTACCCATTTCTTTCAGGGCCTCTTGGAAGTGTTCGCCTCTGTCAAAGTTCCAAAGTCCTTCCAACTGGCCTTTGATGTCCTTACATATTTCCTCCATTCTCCAGTCTCCTAATTTTGTAAATTGTTCTATTTAAAGCGCGTATTTGTGAGATTATGTCAATAATTATAAGATGCACTGCCGGCTGTCGAAACCAATTAAACACAAATGTAGATTTTAGTCGAACAAAAAGTTGAAACAATTCTCTATCGAAGGCTAAAAACTTCGAATTTTCAAAATAAAAATGGTCCGTTTGAAGAAATCTTTGGCACAGAATGCATCAACCACTGTACGCTTTCTTCAAGTGAGTGACGTATGGTAATTGTGCGTAGATAGCCTACATATCCTCGTAAATCAGTATTTCAAGACCAGATGACGCAGATGATACAACTTTTTTGTGGTCATCTAAATTTCATCACCTATTTATGTACACTACTCGCCAAAGTTAACCGCTTGACCACCATCAATCAAATATAAGTGCTAAATTAGGGAAAAAATATCAGCAATGCGTTGAAATTGTTTCACACCAGCGATATATTTACACTATCCCGTCACGATTTCATTTTAATTTGAGCTGGACAGAGATGTACTTATTAACAGAGATTTTAACAAGATTCGCAACTTAACACACACAGATATACCGCACGTTTTCCACGGGCAATACGTGCGGGAAGTGACGTATGCTTCCAATCAATCACATTCTGTGTTTACAAGTGTCGTAGGTTTATTTTCTCTTCTGCGATGGGGCATGCGTTTACCAGGCTTGCACAAGGACATGAATGTTTTCTGGTGGGAGATGAAAAAGTCACTGACTGTATTCCAACTGCACATGCATATATGTGTAATAACGTTATTACAGGCGCGCAATGCAAACAAAGAGCATAAAACGATTTGCGGCAAATCAGATGTACAAATGAAATGAAACATCTTACTACCAGCAAAGGCACAACGACACAAGAATGGTGGGAAAAGAAAGTCAGGTGTTAGCCATACTGACTGTATTCCAAGTGTGCATGCGGCAAGTAAAAAAACCGGGAATGTGAAACTCGTTAAAGCGGTCTGTCGTGCAAAATGAGTCGTTGGGTTAGGCAGAATTTGCCGCAGCTGTACCCTTCATTTCGCACGCAAAATTAAAATCTTTTGGACATTAGGAACGTGGTACCTCCTACTAAAAAATCTCCTTTTAGACAATAAATTCAAGTTTAACACCTAGATCCTGCCTTGAAACAAAATTAGACATAATGCAAAGATAAATCCTGTTTCTTTTGAGGTTGCATTTCACATCACCCCTCATGATGAGCAAGTGACCATACCCTCTTGGTACCTGCATCTAAACGAAGTATGTGAAGAAAAAACGCTGACACATCATGTTTTAACACAAATATATTTTCCATCTCTGAATCAGAAGTAATACTACTTCACTGTAAATATATCTTTCCATAACAACATGAAATTTTATCACATGTGTGCTTTACAGACACAAGAATTCATAGACAATTCAAGCATGAAGACTTTTAGTCAAGTCTTTAAAACACATATGGTAAACTATATGGTAAACACAAGGGGAAAAAATGTCATTGACACCCTTGCAAATACACTTGTGCTGTTTTACCACACCTTTAAGCAGAGTTCCAAAAACTGGTGATTACTTTTTAAGCAAAACTTCAGAGAAATTTTTGAGCAGAGTTCATATTTTGCCAACTTTCTCACTTAAAGAGACATGGTCGGTAGCAGGGCTTGAACCCACAACCATCAATCTACGAGAGGTTACAATGACCTGAAGTCAGCCATTTTAACCACTTGACCATGGAGTCAGACTCTTGTACAGGAGCAAAACAATCAGAAACAAGACAGTTGGTTATATGTATGTCTGTGTGAATGTGCAGAATCTTTATTGCAGATGAAATATATAGATACTGGTAGCTAGATTTATTTGTGAAATATCAATCATACGAAATATGAACCCGCAAACATACAAATATATTCACCTTGCCTATTGATAATAAAATTGTTTACCCTATATCATATAAATGCATTACACAACAAATAAAAATATATCAATTTATGGATTTCAGTAAATAAATAACATCTGAATATAATAATACTTTATTTAATAACTTAATATTTAAACACATCAGCTAGAAAATCAAAAGATCTGTTTTGAAAAACTTGCAAGCATTATTAAACATATCACTATATTTAATGTATTGTATGAAACAAAAGGTAGCCAAATGAGGAGACTATAGCAACATGTAATTTAGGCTTTCTAAGTGTTTCAGAATCTAAGCACAGCATTTATTTAAATTCTAATAAAAAGTAGTAAAGTTCCTGTAAAAAGACCACCCTTCAGACCAACATAAAGCGGTCTTAATATGGAAATGGTATTTTTATTGAGACATTTTTCTATAAAGTGGTCTTAAAAATAGAACTTTACTGTACAATAAATTCTTGGGTATTGAGAAGTTAAATAGGAAAAATTAAAAAAGATGGCCAATTATTTATATTTCTTGGTGTCATTATACAAGAGTTTGAAGGGGTGAGGGGCAGGGGTCTTTTGCTAGATAATTTATCTTTTTGGGGCCTTTATCCGTAGTGAGTGTTTTAGTGTATCTTGTGAGAGACACCCCAACCCTATGGTACTTTGCCTGATTTAACATACAATTTGATACAAATTTTTTGTGGTCATCTAAATTTCATGGATTTTTTTATAACAAATTTCATCTTTTACAAAATGGCTATACAATGTATTGAATGTTTTTTGTTCTGATATATTTGTGTCTCCATCTACCAATGAAATCCACAACATTTAGCACCCAACAAAAAATGTTTTGCAGCATACTTAAAGGTCTCTCTTAAGCATTTCTTTTTTGTGGCGTAAGCTGTGTAAGCTGGGTTTGGACCTACTTTTTGTACCAATCAAAAGTTACGAATGGAAGCGCGGTGAATGGAATTTGTATGACACGCACTTGATCACTTCGTTGGTAAATAATGTAGCTGCCGATTTAAAGATACTGACTTCATATTCAACTGCCTCCATTGATAACTTTCCCAGGAACAGTGTAAACATGTATATACTAAAATGTATTTCGCCATTTATCTTTTATATTTCTTGTTCAAAACTATTTGTTAATGTTGCAATATTATAGCATTAGACTCTCACAGTGTCAGTGATAAAAGTGAGAATGTGTTTCATTTAATACATAAAAACATGATTCTGGCAGTTTTGCAGCTAATGTTTCTTAAATGTGAAACTAATGTTGTTTGAATGATAAAATGGAAATCAGCTAGAATACTGTATCTTTAAATTGAAGGAAAACAGATCAATGTAAACATTAGTTTTTAATTAAAACTGCATGCATTTCTAAATCACCTATCCTTTTCAACCGTTTTATTGCAAATTAGAAACCATTCAGGTAAGAAAAAAAGAAAAGATATTCTGATATCAAGTACAGAGAAATTTCACAATATTTCTATGAGAAACAAAGGATAAAGTCCAAGGACTCCATCTAACAAAAGCAAGTTGAACATTTGGTCTACCTGAAACTTTACCTCACAAGGGAGCTAACTATTGATGTCTACAATAGAAACTTGAAATAGCTGCTAAGTGTTATCCTTCTTAAAACACAGGTAATTAATTATCTTATATTGTAAAAACATTTTGAAAATTACCTGTTTTGTTTACATACATATATTCTATTTTCACAAAATATACTTTTGACAGTTTATGAATACTGATATCTTAAATAAAATAGTTGCATAGTACATTTCAAGAACATTTATGAAAATACTGGTTTTATTGAAAAACTGACTTGTGTAAAACTATGGCAACAAAGTTTCTCCATGACCTTTGACCTTTACTTCAAGGTCATGTGGTCATAGGTCGTGGTTGCATTACTGTTAACACTGTATTAATCTGCTCTCTCTTCTCCTGAAAGTCGACATGACTCACCACCAACTCACTGAAAATAAAGTAAAGTTCTTTTTTATAATGAATTTCCAACAAAACTTTAAAAATCGTTGCAATGATGTATACCATGTCAGATGGAGAGTTAAAAATAGTTTTTTTCCTATAGATTATTAGCGTAATATATTCACTTTACGTGAAATTCAAGGCAGATAACTCTCCAGTACACTAAATATGCTTCTGTTATCTACGTTGTGTAGTTGCTCAAAAGTGACTGTTTGGCGGTAACATGGTTCTGTAGAGTTACTGCCAAAATAGTTTCCCCGAGAGCTGGATAGAGCTGGGGGGTGTAAGTTGAGGTTTTCCAGTACTGGTAAAAACTGCTGATATCCTGATCTGGTATGCAAGAAAATGTGATCTCTCACTGAAGAACTTACTTGTAGTTTATTTCTCCATCTCCATCTCTGTCTAGCTCCTCAAGCAGTATCTCTATCTCATCATCTGTCAGTTTTATGCCTGTCTCCTGAAATAATCAGTTCTTTATTAAATACTTAAAAATACTTATTTCTACATTACAGACCTACAGTTATTTCCTGTCGGCATCAATTATATAAGGAATTGACCTCTCTGGAACAACACCTCTCTACCACAATACATTTCTGTGCTCCCAAGGGTGATTGCTCCTGAGAGGTTGCTCTGTAGTCTACAAGGCTCAAGAAATGATGAAAACACCTAAACATTGGTATGAAAATAACAGTTAATGTACTTGTAAGTTCTTGGATGACACTTTACCAGATATGATCTGTAGTGCATTAACTAAATTGAATTTTTTTGTCATTAAATATTTATGTGTAATTAAAAATCAGACAAATTAATCTATGCTTTTTAATTAATGTTTAATTACAAAAAATTTAGTTAAGTTAAAAAGGCAATATATATTAAAGTCAGTATGAATTGTATTAAATCATACAACATGATTAAAAGAAATTACTGAAAATTAAATGCAAAAATTACATGATCAATTCTTTTAGTCAGCATGTGAATAAACAAAGCAAACAGACGTTCTTGTTACTGCATAGTAGTACAATACAAGTACAATGCAACATAATCTTATTTGACAGTGTAATTTAGTTACAATATTGTTGCAACATAATATAACAACATGTATAAATAGCTACTAGCTATGAAAGTCTAACTGAGCCTAATACAAAATGCAATAAAACATTTGATCAAATGTCTATTATTAATCCATAGCATATTTAAATGATGTGACTAGTCAAAAATCAACATTACAACATAAGTGCATTAAAAGAATTAATAAATTAATATATTACATTAGTGATGACGAGTGAAACTGGAACCAATCACCATAAACAGAGGGTTAAAGATTGCTGGGTACCAGTAAGTAATAGATGTTATAATGTTCATTACACCTGTACTAAGGAATATAGTCAAGCCCATTTTAAACACAGGTCTCTGGCAAGCAAAAAAATGCATCCACCAAAAAGTTTATGTCCTATATTTTTGGTGAGCTAAAAAAAAATGCATCCACCCAAAAATGTATATGCTATATTTTTGGTGAGCAAAAAAAAAAAAAGGTATCCAAAGATTTATATGCTATGCTATCCCTACAGCTATTAAATGTTTTGGTGGATACATTTTTTTGCTCAATGAAGACCATTAAGATAAATAACAATTCTCTTTAGATAAACACAACTGTATATTAAGCAGAAACCAACATTAAGTGGTTTCCTATATAATTGTAACTAAATTACACTGACTGTTTAGCGTAGGTTTGACTGTACACTTTGTACTGTGAAGATAGACCACCTTTGCACAAAGTTCATATTTCTGTACTGGCATTCCTTAAGGTGATCTTTGTAGAAAAGGTTTAATTTTACGCATATATGTATAGACTATAGAGGTTATACTAGTATGAACTCTAAATAAGATACTAGCCATTGCCCATTCCTTAAATATAATTATTAATCAGTGTTAACATTCAACAAGCTTTTTATTATGGCAAGAGAGTCCCTAAGAAATCAACCCATTCAAAAAAAGTGCTTTATATTCTTTATGGTGCATTTAGCAAATATATGCTCATTTAATACAATGACATCCTATGAATTAAGGTAACATGACATCCTATCTCTTTACAGGATAAAGAAAGTAAAGTGAAAGAGGTTGATTTCTCAGTGAATAGTACATTAAACGTGAATTCACTTTGGATTAAAAGTACAGGTAGCTAGTGTTAATCTGATTACGTGTGTGCCAGCTAAGCCCCAGTTACCATAGCAACACAAAGCATTTTCCATAGCAACAGTGTATTAAGTTCTTTTGTTACCATGGAGATAGAATTGTTACCTGTGCATGTTTTCGTATGGCCTGTCTTGCTGTCTGTCAAACATTATCAAAGCAAAAATACAATAAAAAACAAAAAATATAAGAATGTAGGAAAATAGATATTTGACCCAATAAACTCAACAATTCTCGGCTTTGCACGTCTGCATACTGATAAATAATTTCTAATCGGGACAGGTTATTCCTAGGCTTTCATTGTTGGTCTCCATGCATCTTTGATTTTAAAATTTGTAAACTCCAAGAATAAGAATGAAAGAGAACAATTGCCTACCATTAGCTTATAATCATAGAACTGAATTTGTAATAACTCTATGGCGTTATACGTATTTTGTTTTGTTTGGAATTAGTTTAAACTCGCGTAAATATGAGCCTACGGTAAAAACTGAGTTTTCAACTTCTTACTGAATGAAGAAATGAACGGGATCTAATAATCTGATCGATTAACTGACCAGTATGATGTCACAGCAAATCCGAGAATAGACCTCAGATCTCTATGTTGTCAACAGAGATGTTTTATAAACATCTAAGGTTATTGGGTCAATTCTCTATCAAAACAATCTGGTTATAAAATACATAAACTACTCAATTACTCTGAAATTCAAATCAATGAGGAAACAAATAGAATGATCTTAAATGAACAAGGAATGAATCTTGCATGCATATGTCATATATTATATACTGCAGATTATACTTTATTGAAATAGAATAAACTTTGAAAATAGAAGAAAAGACTAAAACATTGGAAATACACGGAGGAAATAATAACAGTAATAGAAAAATAAAAGTAAAACAATTTGTTCACTACTTTTAAAGGCATGCATATTAAAACTGCTCGGTCTCGGTTGCCGTTGAAAAACAAAAATGAAAAAAAATTACAAACTAATACATAAATATAAAACCAAAGGCTAGAATCAACAAAAGAAGTAAAAATCTAGGTAGGAATTTGTAAAAATAGAATGAAAATGCTGGTTTTACTAAACCTATACACTATATCTAATACACTTTAATTTTCTTTACAAGAACTGTTTAAAATATGGGCCATTAGCCATTATTCTTTAAGATTTGATATTTGTACAATTTGTTTTTAAATCTGAAAAAAGGGTGCAGGAAAACAAACTAAATGTACAATTATTAAAAGAAGAGATATAAACATTTTACCTCGATTCCCTCAACAAATTCCTCATGAGTCACGCTCATACTGCCATCTTTGTCAAACTTATTGAAGAAGTCGACCAGCCTTAACTCGTGCTTTTCAATATAGTTTACCAGTTTTACCATGGGGTGGACCCGTGCCTTTGGTTTAGGGGGCGGTTCCATTCCACCATGGGTAAGCTGTATACCTGGTATCTGTTCCTGAACTTGCTTGAAAACATCTTCAAAGTCTTTGTTTACTAGAATATCCTATATAAAAAAGGTATGCATGGTGAGTTTATCCTCAACTAGATTTATAAATGACTAAAGAAAAGTTTACATTGTGAGTTTTTACAGATTTTTCAATGACTTTGGGATTAAAATCAGACTAATAGCTCTACACATACCATCCAAATGAAAGTGACATGTTTCAATTTGTGAAATAATTTAATGAAGGGTATAAATATATAAGTAACATGCTAATAAAAAAAGTTTAAGCGAGCAAACCTTCAAAATATAGCAAATTCAAAGTACTAATACATTTCTTTCCCCTACGTCATCTAGTAATTGACCTTAGTTATACTATGAAGCAACTTTAGTGCAGTGGAAATGTTCACCTCAGGATTGCAGGGTCTTGGGTTTGATCCCCGCCAGCTGGTCTCCAGAGAGATTAGTCTAAGCCGTAAGAATATGTTTTGCAATTAAAAATGAATTAGCATAAAAAAGTTGGCTATACAAATGCTAAGATCAGACTGCATGGATATGCCTTCGAAACATAGTATGGGCGCAAAGAAAGAAATTTACGCCAACAGCCTAGTAGAGGATAAAAGCATACCCTGGAAACAAGAAGACAGCAATACTTACACTAAAGTCTATGATCTTGAGCACACTGTTTGGATTGCGTAGAATTGCAGCACAAATACCATAACATCCAGCACTTTGCATAGGATTTTTGCCCATCTACAAAAAAACGAAAGATGCTTTTTCTTGAAACCAAAAAATATTCTTATCAATCATTATTAGTACCGTATATACGAAAATGCATTATTAATGAAAATCTGTTGTGAAACAGACAGATTAAACAGTATTGAGTCCTTATTTTCATAAACTTAAACCATCAGTTTGGACACCAAAGCTACTGGTTCAGTCAACACTAGAAACTCTCTTATCAACTGAGAGCACCTTCTAACATTTAGAAAATTCAGCCACTTCATTCTCTATCAACAAATTCTGTATTCATTAAAGTCCGAGACGCAAAATTAATTTTTGCTCACATATTACCAGGAAAGATGTCATTATGTGTACGAAAAACATTCCTAACGTTGCTTTTCAAATCACAAGTACATGCTCTGTAATATATAGCGCAGTATTTTTTTCTATAATTCTGCAAAAATTAAGAAAGTTCCCTGACAGAGGTTTTCAGAGAAGAGGCAACAAACATATGAAAGAAAGGAATACGTCATTACTGTTTTAGATTCAATAGAACACAGTTCTTTCATTACTCTATCTGAAAACTAATTTTTCTATTTATGCATATTCAAAGTGCTCCTGGGACTTTAAGTTTTCCAGCACCTACATACAACTGTTAATAATTTCATTACAGTAAGGCCCATTATATTTTCATTGCTGTTTCTTTAAAATATAAAATTTTAATCTTACAATTTTCCAGCCCATGTGTGTGAGAAAGAGTGACATACCTTTAAAACAAGGAGTGTTTCGTTGACTGATAAACCTTTTCCAATGACTACTGCACATTCTGCTGTAATTCGGTTATTTCTGAAAGGTAAAACATGTTGTAAATGTTTTTATTTATCCTAATATTTTTTGTCTTAAGATTTGATATAGTGCTTATTTAGCTCTCTGAGTCTTGCTCGCGAATTGAAGAAATGGCGAATAAATAAAAAATTGTAAAATAAACAGCTTCCGATCACTTATCAAGATTATTCAAGACCAAGCCACTTTAATCACTGGTTTCCATTCACAGCTGGGTACCAGTAGAGTGAGGCACATGTGGCATTAGGTACCTAGCCAAAGAATACATCTCAGGTGACATGACTAGGGATTGAACACAGGTCCTCAAAAATTGTGAAGCAAATGCTACTTAACTATTGAAGCCCACTAAGACACATGAATATGAAAATATTTTGTTTATCTTTCACTAAAAGCAAAAGTGATCTGAGTTCTATCATTCAGTAATTCCGTGCTAACTAAAGGAAAGCTCTGTCTAAAAGTGCATAGCTGTCAAAACAGTCAAAAGATCATGTTCATGGTATATTCAGACTTTGATAAAACTCTTACGATATATCTAATTCTTCTAAAACAGAGTTTCCTTTCAATGCATCCTGTAGCCCTACAGCACCATCTAAACCAAAACCGTTCCAGGACAGGTTAATCTTCTTCATGTATACATTGTTCTGAAAAGATTATAAATTATTTCCTTTCAAAACTCATTTTGATGACTATCTATATCTTTATTAAACTACATGTACAAAAATCACTGCATTACTCACAAATGAACTGAACTGCATGTTGATACACAAGGAAACTATCAAACTGCACAAAACACGACTTTACAGTTTCGAGACTGTACAGCATAGATATCCGAAGTGTATCGAGTGAAGTTGAGAGTTATCTCCCTTGAATTTCGAGTAAACTGAATGTGTTACGCTTATAATTCATAGAAAATAAGTTATTTGTAAACTGTCTGTCTGACATGGTTGCTCGTGATATTGTCACAAAATATGCATCATTGGAAAGCTTACGATCTAAGCTTTCTAAATATATGCAATTTGATACATTTTATTTAACCACAAACATTAAATCAGTTGTTAAACCTGACCATACATCGGGAATTTTACATAGAAGTTATTATAGTGATAAGTAGTCTGTAACACTTACTCAATAAAAATCGATAAAAATAGACGGGAAATAGCCCCGTTTGAAACTGTAAAGTCGTGTATGCCCTGACATGCAGGTATCACAAATGAGAAACAACATAAAGTGAAAATATTGATTCTTGCGTAAATAGATTAACCTCAACAACAACAAATAGTTAACATATGTCTAGATTCTTAATAAAAGGTGGCGAAGAAATACCAAGTTCCATTTTTGAGTTAAATAAAATGATAAATGCACAATACGTAATACTTTAACTAATTTAAAAATCTGGCCAATGATTCATTTCACATAGATTTACTACATGTACATGTATTACAGAATTCTCCTTTTGCACATTTGAAATTCACAAATAAGTCTGTCTTCTCACAAATCGTGAACTTTTCCTCACATGAAAATCACCCAGTTTACAGTCATAACAAATGTATCTTTATCACTAATTGTGTGACTAAATCTTGTTTACATGTACCTTAATAAATTATTTATTACCTTGACTCCTTGGGTGATAGCTACTGCCCCTTTTCTCCTTAAACAGTTCCATGACAGGTCTAGCTCCTTTAAACACGTGTTATCGGCTATAGCTGGTCCGAGGATGGTTCCGAGACATCTCCAAAATGGTTATGACTTAGATCTAAATACTGCACTTTCGTTGTATTCTGTAAAAATAAACAAGCGTATATTCCCTGACACTTAAACATTTCTAGAACCAGCTTAAATGTCCATTTATCTATGGCAGACAGTACCAGTCCATGTTTAAAGCTGTGCTTCATGAAGTTTACATTTACTAAGAAAATTAGAAGTGAACATCGCAAAAGCATACATATCTTTCAGAATAGTGTATGGCTATACTTCAAACTACAAAATCATCTTCATTTTTGTCCTGGCAGAAAGCATTAAGTTACAAACCAATTCAATTTTCAAGTACAGAAAAGTTCATTACGCATTTAATTTTAAGCTTCCTTCTGGACATTTTATTAAAAGTTAAGCGCTAAGTTGCAGCTATTTACAAGACAAGAGGAGCAGGTATGCAGTATTGTCTTTCTTTTCTGACATGAAACAACCAGATCTGAACTAACTTTTCAGTAAGACCAGTCTGGAAGCCTTTGTTTCTGACTGGATAAATAAAAATGTGGTTTATTTCAGAACTAACTTGTCCCTATACATATCTTACCATAATTGCCTCTGCAAAGTATGGGGCAGAATGGTCATCAAATTCATTCCCTGAAAATACAATTAACAAAATATTATTGTAACAATTAAGCAAGAAAACAAAAGCAATACAAATATTGACTGGCCTACATTCTTCCTAACTGTCAATTTCAATATCACCAGTTATGTCATTGTACAGAATTGGTATACTTTGTAACTTTTCCATTAAAAACTTACCGACTGAAATTCTGCCTTTGAATGAACAAAGCTTATAATAGTCCAGGGGTATATGCGAAGAGCGTGAGACTTGTAGCCTGGAAGTTGTGAGTTCAAATCCTGTGAGCAGACATTGATCAAAACTTCCACGACAATCCCTTCTTTCAGTACTACTTAGTACTGGTCAGAACTTCAGAAAGCCATCACTAAGATTACTTAATAAAAATTGCCAGAAATTAAGCCTTGTAGCAATCAGTTTGTAATAAACCTTAAAATTGTATAAAAATTAATGTTAACTAAAATAAAATAAATGTACATGTAACCTGTCACATACCTGAGAGTGTTATATGCGTAAGAGTGACGTTTTGTTGCATAATCTGAGCTATATGTGGTGCACAACTTGTACTGAGTCGGTTATCCGACAAATTCTGAAATAGATGGACATACGTGAATAATTATGTACTCAAAATTTAATTCCAGTCTGTATGTATATTGTATATGCCCACAAATACTCTTTAGTTAGTTACTAAATATAAGTCAAAACCTTCGAACATTAATATTTTTAAAGAAAACCTCAATTGCCTCATATATGGCTAAAGCTGGCTTTAGTGAATTTTTTCAGTTCATAATATATTATTTACTGTTTATTGCGAAACAAGTTCTTCCAAATTATATTAATCATTCTTGAGACTCACTCCAGAAGGAATTAACCTTGAAGAGAGAGAGGCAATGTGGAATTATCTTTGCGTGCCTAAAGACACTACCATTATTTGAGCACTAGTGGGGATCGAAGCCAGGACCCTCCGATATTGAAGCAAACATGCTACCACTGCACAACTGGAATGTGGAATTATCTGTCTTCACTAACAACACTACTACTACCTGGGCACTGGTGAGGATTAAACCTGGGACTATCTGATCCTGAGGTGAAAGCGCTACCATTGCATCAAGATGGCTCCACAGGACTCAGTTACTTACTAATTCTGTAATGAAGCAGTTATCTTTGAGCATTTCACAGACTGCTAGTCCTCCTTGAGCACCCAACCAATTATCACTGAGGTCCAACTCCAACACATTCGTATTTGACTGCAAGTAAAACAAACAGGCATTAAACCTTAAAGCATATTGTTGTTATGCATTATTACAGACACATCATATTTTCATACATAGACTTTATTGTAAAATGATGATAAGGAACAATTTACTGAAAACTGGGCAATATTCATGATGATTAAATTTTCGCTATTTTTGTGATTTTCCCACTTCACTAATTTAAACAGCTTGCGAAAGATTCATTTCATGTAGATTTACTATAACAGAATTCTCCTTTTGTAAATTTAAAATTTATGAATAATTTTGTCTCCTCACAAATCGCGAAATTTTCTTCACATGAAAATAACCCAATTTACAGTCTCTAAAAATGGCCTTATTTCAGTTTACGGAACATGAAAACTTGGTATGCAGCGATCTTTTCTGACAACCTGTGACTGATTTGTACATTGTTTTTAAGATGTAGCCATAAATTTACATACTGATAGTGACTCTGCTAGGGCTCTCATCCCCGCTGCACCTAGACCATGATGTCTCATGTTCAAATGTTGGTCTTGCATATGACGTAGAAAGTATGATGCTGGGACTACGCCCAGTTTCTTACATGTCTCAATGTACGCAGTCTTTCCAGTGTGGTCATATGTTGTGGACTGATCTATAAGGACAAAATAAGATAAACATGAAGAAGTGAAAATACACAGAATGTTTCACAATTTTCTATACTGTTAACCATTTAATCTTCCTGCCAATTAATCTTCGAGTTTTGCCATTATTGAACTTATTCGCTGATATTTAAATTTGCGTCTTTAAAAAAATCAATATATAAAATAAAGTAAGGATAAATTATTTGCGTATTCTAAAGTTTGCAGGAAACTGACTTCCACGAATATAGCGAAAATAAATTTCATGCAAAAATTAGTTGGTTCACAGAATATAACAAACAAGCTGGTTTATGGGCAAAACTTTGGAAAAATGAGCATAAAATGCTTACAGCTTTTACAACCTATTGTGATATGATGTAATTCTACTTTTAGGCATATTTCTCTTATAAAGTCAGTACTTGTATTTTTAAAACTGCTATCTGATTTAAACAAAACAACAACAACAGCAATATATAGTGAATGCGGAATATTGTGTATCACTAATAAAAATGTTTACAATACCGAATTATAAGTGAGTTATAATCACACGATTCACAAATATTGTTTATCAGTATTTACAAAAGGGATATTACAATTATTTTGGCATACTAATGCAAAGCCACTATTTCAACATCATATTGTTCTTGGGGAAATTATCATAAATATCAAAGGCTCCAAAAGATTTGCAGAGTTTCATAAGTGCAAGATAAATACTTATGTGAAACAGCACTGACAAACTCTCGCTTAACCAATCCAGTACTTGGTTTCTTTTCTTGCAAAAATTGAATATTATCCAAAGAGTGTATATCAGTACTAATATTCAGTATCTCAAAAGGCTTATTCTAAAATCATAAATTTTCAAACTTTTTTTTGTTACGTGAAAAAACCACTTTATATAAAAATGAAAAAATTTCAATTATGCACAATTGAATAATTTCTTTGCAAAATAATTTTCTTATAATTATTCTTTGTACATAATAATGAGAAAAGCAAACCTGTAATAAACAGTAACGATTTATACCAGAAAAAGGTGAACAGTTACAATACTGAATATCAGAAAACTGCAATAGGGTTATTAAACATAATTTTTCCTCATGCATGCAAAATAACATTTTTCTTGTGACATTGCATAATATAGTTACGACCTTTAACCTTTATAAGAATATTGCATTATTGCACAGGACACTCCAGCTTGAAGTTTTCTTGTGTTAAAATAATACCAAACAAATCCATGTTTGAAAAGAAAAAATAGTCAAAGACCTTGTCACAAACTTCGAGTCAAATGTTTTAAAAAGTTTTGCTGTTCAAATTTTGCGACACTCCGGAATACTCCAAAATCTGGAAAACTTCTAACTAGGTCGTTCAGGCAACACACCTCAAACTACTTGAAGTCATACTCATTACACCATAGAAGTCTCACTTCTCTTCATCTTCCACCCCAGCAGGAAAAAGTAACCCAATAAACATTCTGCACTTTGAAAAAATATTTTGCCCATTAGCTAGGTCACAGGTCCAGATTCTAAGTTTTTTTCTCCAAAAGCATTATTATATTTTCCACATAAAAACAGCTTTTATACGTAGAATTAGACCTGTGCCTGCGAGCTAGGGTGCCTCTTTAAAGACATTTGCTACCATTCCCTTTATGTATAAAGGGCAAACTTTTTCTTAATAGGAGAATTTATTCAGACTTGAAGTGTTGAACTAGAATCAAAGCTGAAAAAGAAATATATAATAAAAGTCATAGGTCACTGGCCTTGATCTTGAATTATCTGCTCTTGAACATCAGAAAATATCACAAAATGCTGTGTTCAAGGGCAAATAATTAAAAATCAATCAATGCTGGTCTCCTATGATTTTTATTTCAGATTTCTGTTTCGAATTTAATTCTCAGTCAACATTACCAAGTTTGAAGAAATTCTCCTATAAGGTAAATTTTGCCCTATATACATAATTATAGGAAATGGTAGAGAAGGCCTTTAAAAACTTTTAAATCAGTAAAGATTTACCATAAACAACACACACTTGGCTTATGAGATGAGTAAGGCATAAAGACAATATTGAAAGATACATCATTTACAAGCACGCAATATGTGGGTGTAAAACCTAATAAAATCTGAAAAATAAGGTGCATAAAATAAAACATTGGCTTCTACAGATGACTATGACAGTCAATGTGTGCAGTGCATTGTCTACCTGAGGTAAGTAAATGAGCTATTCTTTGACGGGCATCTAAAGGAAAAAGAGAGCTATAGTTAGAGTAACTCATAATCTCAAAAGTATATAGTATGTTTATGTACATGATGAATAGATATATCTTTTTAAGAGGGTCCCGGGTTCAATCCCCACCAGTGCCATGGTGGTAACTAAATGTGTCCGATATGTCCACATTGCCTGTCTATCTCTCCAAGACTGATTTCATCTGGGTCCGGAGCGATTAATCTAAGTTGTAAGAACTAGTTTCACAAGCAAGAATAAATGAATTAACATAAATTTAAAAAAATTGTTTTTTTTTCAATAAGTCTGTTAGCTCACAAATCAAATTTGAATCTCACAAAAAAAAAATTACAGTTAATGCAATGTAAAAAAGTTTCTGCAAATCTTATAAATTATGGAAATTACTGTGGAGGTACCAATAAATACAAAACCTTGTCTTACAAAAGAGTATCAAAAAATTTTTTCTGAGTAATTATACAACTTTAGTACTCTGAGGGTACTTGTTTAAAAAAAGAGGTTAATCTATTCCACTGATCTAATCAACCTTGGCAAACGTCAATTTAAGTCTGATAGCAATTCGTTTGGGATGGTATATTTCCATCAAGAGATGACAATGGCAAATTGTTGTAGGGTTTATAGGACAAATAATAACGTGCTTTCGATGTCACCGACACAACATGAAATCGAGTTACTCCAAAGCCCAAATAGCGTCATCTTGAAAACTTGGAGGATTTCATCATGGAGAATATGCAGTACGTAATAAAATCGCCATAATTTGTTCGTTAGGGTAACTGAGAATCAAGGTTGATTTGTCCAAAAAAATTTATAAAACGCTTTATTAGAGGCCTAATAGTCAATGTTTCAAGGCCTGAAGAATTGCTTTTTTATTAACAACTGTAACTTGGGTATTATTTGCGATGATTTAATTTTTGTTATATTCGTGAATTTCCACTTAAATTGCTAATTTAACAAAATTTGCAGTAAAGATTCATTTCACACAGATTAACTTTTAGAAAATTGCTTTACGCAAATTTTACTAAAATTTACGAATCAAGTTCTGAAATCAGCACACAAATGGCAAAGTTTTTCTCACACAAAGAATGTATCAAACAGAACAATTTATCCGGTGGTTTCCTTTTAAAATGCAATGTAAAACTATTTAATTGTTAAGAATAAGTTTTTATGATAAGTGGATTAATGGAAATTGAACAGTAAAATTGAAGGTGAATTTGATCTTTATAGCCTACTAAGGCATGTAATGCACCTGAAAATAACTTCAATAAGGAGCTATCAGAAATAGATATTTTACATATCTTGGTCAAATAATTAAATAAAAGCATAACAAACAGTAGTCATGAGGGTACTGTGTTAATCAATCCTGGGATTCAAAGAGGTTAATTGTAACACGAAGGTGTATTTTATCAACTTTGAATTACATATTAATAAAAAGTCATAAAAAATACAAAAAAAAAACCAAAATCCCCGGACCATTTTCACTCAAAACTCCACTGAAGTCCGTTATTTTTTAAACATGTTTTTGCATAGTGATTTTTGTTTTTATTGATACAAATATTTTGGTCCAGGTCAGTTGACCTCGGGCCAAGTGAAGTCTAGATGAGGTGGACCAAAGGTCCAGTCAAGTTTTCAGTCCTAAGTCGAGCCCTGCTTTACCCTCCTGGCTGCAAGTGATTCTGTTTTTTGTGATACAGTGTAGATCATGATTAGCATGCACTTCCATGCAGTCTAATTATGATCTGCTCTAGCACATATTCTGTCAGCAAAATTTAACTGAGTTGAACAATTAATGTACTGTGTTAAAAAAGGATGCTGGACAAGTCCATTTTAGGTTGTTCAAAAAGGATGCTGGACAAGTCCATTTTAGGTTGTTCAAAAAGGATGCTGGACAAGTCCATTTTAGGTTGTTCAAAAAGGATGCTGGACAAGTCCATTTTAGGTTGTTCAAAAGGTGCTGGGCAATTTGTAGGTAAGGGTAAGTTTCATTCAGAAACGGCAGTAGAAATGGCAGGTAGTTATTTTTTTCAATGTATTAATACAGGACTGGCGGGGTGGTATTTTTAGGAGGGGCCAATTCCCTTATACCCTGAACCCACTTCAAACTGTGCAATATCTCACCATAAGAACCATCAAGAAAATGTCCCACTAAATCTAGGAACATAAAATATATCTCTAATAAATATGAATATATTAACAACAGTTTCACCCTTACTATGTTAGAGGCAGGTCTATTTTTGTCTTTGTGAACATTTTGGACCATGGTTTGTAACGTGACGAAGGACAGCTGTGGCCCAGTGGTAGCTCGTTCGCCTAATGATTAGAGGGTTCCCGGTTTGATCCCTATCAGTACCATGGCAGTAGTGTCCTTATAGTCAAGACACAGATATTTCCACATTGCCTCTCTCTCTTTGAAGAGTCTCAATAGTGACGATCGCTACAGTTTCATCATTTTTTTCAAGCAATGAGAATTTTATGAAATTTTGTTTGTTGTTAGAGTAATACCTGCTAAGTCAGAATATAAAATAAAAAAGGTAGGTCACCAGCCTTATTTAGAAGTAACGGACACTTTTTGAAGTATACCCCTTAAAGCAGTGAAAATGACCCCTATCTCATGTTTATCAATAATAAAACTCTAAATTTGGCAACTCACCATGATTGTTTTTTATTTAAAATGTTAAGCAATTGATCCTTTTTCACGAAACTACATGAATTGAGATTTCAAAATGTATTCAAACTGAGAAAAAAAAAACCATAAAGAGAATTAGTTTCTGTAAAAATATATGTAAAATTTGTAGTCATTTGTCAAAGTTTTTTTTCTTTATGTTCAAGCAATGAGAATTTCTTAATTTTTTGCAGAAGAATTGTTCAAACATACTTTATTGAAAACTAATTTAAAAATGATAGGTCACCAGCCTTTTTATTGAGAAAAATGAGCTTTTGTCTCAGGTGGGAGGGTGGTGTTGGAGGGGAGGCCATGTGTTTATTGCCACTGACGTAATATTGATAGCTAAATGAAACTGTAACCGGACAAATTGTGCATAGTAAAACACTTACAAATAATATGTAACAAAAATGTATCCTTCTGAAAGCATTTAACACAATTTAAAAGTCAACCTTTGCTAAACACTGACTTTTTAGGTGCTTTTAAAGGGAGGTAATAAATTTTCTTGATATACTGAATTTTTTGCTACGGGTCGTACCGGTTATTTCCCTCGCGAGAGGACAGTGGACCTAATAAGCACAATTACAAATTTTTTTGCCATAGTTATATGTATTAAATATGTTCTGCTCAAAATAGTCCTTTTGTATGGTTTTTTATTAAAACGTAATTGTTTTTGACATTTAATTAAACAACCTTAAAATATAAAGGTATTTGATATATAGCCAAGAATTAAACTGTAGCGATCATCTTTAATCTTAGTAAGAACTTAATTGTTTTGCAATTGAGAATAGGGTAAATAAATTAGTATACAATTAAGGTGACTAACATTCACACCTTTTGAGCAGGGTCAACAATGTTCACAAAGACAGAAAGAAATCTGTCTCTAGCACAGTGGGTTAAACTGTAAGATATGAGATAAAGTATTTAGGGTCAATCATTATGATAAAACATGTAAAAATAATGTCTAATCCAAATGTCTCACTGAGCAAAGCCTGATCAGGTACCACGTGCACTGAAAACAGAAGTTACAGTCTGAACAAAATGTGACTTGATTTTACTTTACAGCAATGGTAAAATGGTGACCTGTGGACAAAAAAAATACTACCAGGCCTCAATAGCATCCAAGAGCATCAATTTTTAGATTAGAGCAAAATGGAGGAAGTCATAATAATAGCTAGCACACTGGAAATACTGTCAACAGTAGCTACAGAACATTATATCAGAAAAGTTGCACTTGCAATTGAAAATAGATTTGTGTGCGAATCAAATAAGTAGAACATAAAGCATAAAAATTCATTATAAGCTGCAATAAATCATCTGGTGGCTTGACACTAAAATGTTCAGTAGCAATTTAGACAAAATGTAATATCAAATCAACTCTATAATATGAGACTGCAACAAAAGCTGTTGTTTGAAAATTCACAGAATTTATTTTCATACAGTAGCAGTTTAAGTCTGAAGTAAAATAAGAATAATTAGTATTACATTGTTTTGTCACAAAATTCACGCAAATATTTTATATTCCCCACCCCCCTCCTCTTTCTTTACGTAGAAATAAGAGGAGATAATCATACTCGATATTAAGGTTTGCTGAACTGACTGGCTGTTTTGTGTAAAGTTCCGTATGGTTAAAATTTGAATGATAATTTCGATGAGAAATCTTTATGTTATCTTTAAGTTTGATGTAAGTTGTTAGGTATGACTTGAACAAAAATTAAAGTGAAGTTTGAAACAGGCATTTAATGTCAGTGGCTTTAATTTTCAAACACTTGCCAATTATACATGAACCTTTGCAAAAATGTGCAAGACATTTTGTGTTTCCAGATTTGCATTAGAATTACTTTTTATCTTTAAAAAATTTCTTAATAAATATTTATATATCATTATAATTATCTCAAATTATTCCATGCCTACTCTTGCCAACATTTTTGCATCACAAAAACAAGCTTGTAGATATTTCAATTCCAGCTGAAAAAGACTTCATGCAGAGCAGCTGCAGTTGTTTTACAGAGAATTAATACACTACTAAATAAATGTACAAAAAAAACCCAATGACATTGCATGTTGATTAAAGAGAGAGTGAAAGGACAACAAAATTTGAAGGGAGCTTTGAAAATTTATGTCACATTTTCATAGTAGATAAGGTTCAAAGTCAAGCCATGTCATAAGCCAGTAAAAATCTGAATATATTTGAAAATCTATATATATTTATAAAGAAGATTATGAATTAATAAAAAAAATCTTTTTTTAAACCTTCACATCAAAGTTTGGAGTGGAGTTCAGTTTTCTGACATTCTGACTGACTTTGAACCTGTGTGAAATATTCAATGCTGTAATAAAAAATTAAAATAAATCGAAGTTTGACCGCTAAACTGTCAGAAGTCCTTCTCTATTTCATATAAGTTATGACAGTTTTGCGGTCAACACGCTAAATATGTAAAGTATAGATCACGCTTGAAGTTTCTACAAAATGTACACAAGTCTACAACACTCGTTCATACTGAGATCAGTGTGACCAGCTTTCAGCAATGCCGCCTGTTCACAGTACGCCAGTCTCAAACTCTGGAAATCCAGTACGCCATCGACAACATGCGGCAACTTTGGGCTGGCTGCAAGCCATTCAATATAACAAGAGCAGAGCAACTTATCAGGTAAATAACTATTTCATTATGACAATCTTGTCAGTCTAGTCTATGACATTTTAAAACCAATCATTTCAAATAATGTCTTTATTGAGACAAAATTTGTTATCCCGTCTGCTGACAAGGTGCATTTTTTTCTTGTTGAAATGTAATATTTTAATTTTCTGATGTCACAGATTAATCCACTCCCAATAAACTGCCTGGTATCAGTTTTTTTTCAGTTTTTACTGTGTAACATAAAAAGTTAGTTTATATGTAGATGTCACCAAAGAATTGAAAATTGGCCAACATTTCTGTAAGAGTTACTGGATTGTATCCTGTATTTAACTTGGCCTGTATATTATGTTCCTTAACCTACATGTAAAATCTGAATTAAATACATGCAACCTTTCAAAAGTTTTTGATTGGAAACCACCATTTTGATGAAATTCAAGCCAAAAAGGGGCCATAATCCATGTAAAAAGTATCAGATTGTAACCTGTATTTTATTATCATAGACCTACATTAAAAATCTGTATCAAATCTATACAACCTTTTAAAAGTTATTAGCCAGAAATGAAAATGCTGCACGTACATACGTTGACAGGAGTAATTATAACTTTATGCCCTTCCACCATTCTTCTAATGGTGGGGGCGAAGAATGATAGGGGCATATAAAAGATTTCTAGATGGTTTATACATCCAAATGTATTTGCAGATTTCCATCATAAACCATCATAAACCAGACTGCTAAGCATCCAAATATGTACATGTATATAATGTTCATGCAGAAGAAGATACACAAGGTGACATAAAACAGTCAAACTGCCTGTAAATAATGTAAACATAATTTATATAATACATAATTATATGCAATTATCATGGTTCACATGGGTTAGTATATTGACATGCAGGTAAGACTAAAAGCTTCTGATGGAGTATACAGCCCTTTTTACTATGTTGGACTAGTTGGAACTAAGTACCAGACTATATTCTACACATATCTGAAGTCTGGGGTTTTAATTTGAATTAAACTAGCTGGACTTCATTTTTCAGCTGAAAAAGAATTACATGTTGTTTTCTAATTAATTCTTTCCTTAGGTAACAATTTCAGGATGAGTAACTCAGATGGAATGGCTTCAGCACTAATCATGAGCAACTTGTTAAACTTTAATAAATTAAAATTTAATATTATATTTTAATAGGCAGTGTGCAGTCACTTATAATAATAGTCTGAATTTGACCCTTGACCTATAAATGACTTTAACATTTTCCTCGGGTTTTACCGTTGGTTTACAATAAGCTAAAAGTACATTCACGGGTCTGAGTGATCAAAATCGGACTATAGAGTTGTTTTGGTTATATAACGTGTGTGACTCTATGATCATGTAACAACTGTATACATGCAAATACATTCCTGTTAAAACAACTTTGTGCTATTGGTGAATATCAAGTGTTATAATAAATACTTTTCAAGTAGACTTAGCACAACAAATCAATTTATAATTATCAAACTTTTTATATACTGGCATAAACTCCATTATACTGTTCCAGTAGTGCTATATATATATTTAAACAAAATTTACCTTCGACTTCCAGGTCTGTGTCAAAGGCTTTTTCATCGCTGATGTCAACCGTATGAAAATCTGGTTCAAAGGTCGTGATCCTCGTCTCATCATGATCGCTGTCACTGTCTGAACTATGACCTCTATTTAATGCGTGTGATCCAGAACTGTCTGCGTGGGATTTCCGAGATCGGTTACTGCTACGACTAATGGTCTGAAAGAAGTATAAAAGATATGAATGAATCATACTTTTGAAAAATAATGGACTTCAGAATTGTCCCAACAGCCATTTATCAGTACTGTAGATCACTTTGAAGTCATGAACAAAAAGTTTGTGACGTCTAATCTCAGGATCAATTCAAGAAACCATGAATTCTCAAACAAGCGATAACCTTTACGCTTCTGGAAATCGTTCGTTGCCAAAGAACTTTGAATTAGCAAAATGATGCATTTGCGAAAGAGTGCTCTTGTGGAAAAAAACGCGAAAATACAATACTTGCAAATACTTTATGATTTACAGTATTGCCAAATAAACACAATTCCAAAATTTGAAAATTTGTGGCAGATTTTAATTTAATCCAATTATCAGCGAAAATTTCAATAACTTGCCCCAACAAATGACTAGCAGACCATTAATTGTTCCTTTCACTGCAAGACATTTCCTGAGAAGGAAGCAGATAGAAACCTGACTAGGTCTTGAGTAATTTGACTGAGCTATAAAACTCAGGTAATAAAACAGAGAAATCCAATTCTAAAAAGACAAATAAAATTTCTAACGTGTTTTAAAGTTTTAATAAATTTTGCCGAACCTAAGGAATATGGTTTCAAGTCACACTATGATACCAGTATTACAGGTATAAAACAATGTTCATTGTATAGTGACTTAACGAACAAAATTGAATATATGCCTCTGAATTATAATTATAAATTGCTTGACTGAATGGCTTAAAATGGTAATTTTTGCTAATTTATTAGTGATTCTTAAAGCATTTCCAGGTTGTGCACCATATACTGCTCATCTAATTCTTCATTTATTACAATAGACAAATATTATAGTGCCATTACACCTTTGTACACAGAATTTTCAAACCTAGGATATTTACTCTGTTATTCAGCAATCGAATCAGCCCCCAGCAAAGAATCCCCTGTGTTGTAAATAGCTTAATATAGTAACACTGTCACCTTGCCGACTATACCCTCTTGACATCCAAACAGTTTCTTCAAAATTTTGTCAGTTTACACATCTAATGTTTTACTATTCAATTAAAATGAAAACTTCTTAAATATTTATATATTATATACACGAGAGCAGCATTAACAAGTATGTCTTAATTTAAAGAATACTGGTATTTTCTTTAATTACATACACTTCTCTTATTGGATTACATCGGAATGATCAAACATGTTCGAATTGACACAAGCAAGTCATTACTTTGTATTTATTTTCCAAACACTTCACAACTTAGCTGAATTTAATATATTTATACCTCAAGATCCATGTATAAATATTTGTTTAAGATAAACTTGCGTTAATACAATTTTTTTTCTTCTTATTTTCTTGATCATTACTGAAGCACTCCAGGGATCAATGGCCTGGTAAAAAATGTTGTAAGCGTATTTTTACAGTATAATGGGTTATATATACTTTTAAATACAGTGTTCCCTTTGTTTTCATATAATTGTATCCAAAACCCCTAAAAATGGTTTTTAAGAAGTTTTGCAAACTAACAAATCTTTCTGGTGACTGACCTTTCTGGGGCAATCACCTAGTATCAGGATTTTGCTTATCACTTTATTATTTGTCTGTTTTGGGATAATTGCAAATTTAATTGTGTCTGTGATGTCATTTCTTGTTGCACTAATGGTGAGCCAAGTTCTTACGAGATTGCACCTCTTTAAATAGTACAATTATATTTATCTTGTAGAAAATATTAAAACAACAAATTCTTTAAATTATATATATTAAAGACAGTCAATTTGTATGATTTTGTGAATGAAACATATTAGTCTTTTGCACAATGAAAATAAAATTCTGTAAAAAAATATGGTGACAGCATAGTAAAATAAATTTACAATGTAGAATAAGAAATTTAATACGTAAACACCATCAATCAAACAAAATACACTACCCGTATATTCACAACAAGTCATACTTGTATTATCTAAGATAGTAGACTTACTGTGTACTCCAAAATTTTGATAAAAATTACTGGAGAAAACAAAATAATCATTATAATTATGTTGGTTACATATAACATCTTAACAAAATCACCCTTAATTGAGCTAACGTTACTTAACATCTTAACCAATTAAATCACCATTAATTGTTACCATCTGAACAAAATCAACCTATTATGCCTGCTACATTACATTTTAACAAAATCACCCTTATTTGTGCTTGTTACATAACATTTTAACAAAATCACCATTAATTGTGCCTGTACTTAACATTACATATTAACAAAATCACCGTTAATTGTGCCTATTACATTACATCTTCACCATTATTTATGCCTGTTACGTTACATTTTAACAAAATCAACATTAATTGTGCCTGGTGTTACGTTACATCTTAACAAAATCACCCTTATTTGTGCCTGTTACATTACATCTTAACAAAATTAATCTAAATTATGCCTGCTACATTACATCTTAACAAAATCACCGTAAATTGTGCCTTTTACATTACATTTCAACAAAATCACCATTAATTGTGCCTGTTATGTTACATTTTTGTTTTATTGTGCCTGTTATGTTACATCTTAACAAAATCACCATTAATTGTGCCTGTTTCATTACATCTTAACAAAATCACTGTTAATTGTGCCTGTTACATTACATTCTTAACCAACTCACCCTTATTGTGCCTGCAGTTACATTACAATTCTAAATGATTTCACCATAAAATTTACAACAAATAAGGATGTCACATTAGTGGTGTTAACAGTTAAATCCAGTGCATCATCAAGGTTAGAGCAAATTTTAAACAACTAAAACATAAAATTTTGTGACTCGCTCGATGATGATAAATGTGCAATGAATTGAAACAATGCTTTAAATGATGCTATATTATATATATTGTCTAAAAGTCACTACATAAAAAACAAAATTTTTAGACATTGATAACTATGCAATAAATCAGCACAATATGCTATATATCTAATATAAACACTATTGTCTAAAAGTCACCACATAAAATTCATAAGAAATACAATTAAAGTACCTTCCTCTTGTCAATGGTCAAAATCCGTGCTTGTCCAAGGTTTGCCTTGAAAGAAATCTGCCCCAGATAAACCTCCATGTTCATTAATAAGTCAATGTCTTACTAGATAAAAATGCTTAATTAAAAAAGCCCATTTTGTACATTTTCAAATTTTTGCTTTTTTTGAAAATATCAGTCAGAGAATATCATCATGTTCACATTTCAGAACTGACCCATCAAACTTATTAAACTAACAAGGTAATGAACCACTAAAATTCACAACTTAAATTTCCATGCACACTATCAAATGTCTCTGCTGTAACACATTAACTGACATCAAAAGAGAAGCTACTGAATAATATTTAACAACACCTGAGGACTTTCTGTTCAAAGTACATTAACCCTGTTGGAAAATACCTCCCTTTTAGCCTTCTAAGTTAAATAAATAGTATTCCGATGTTCAAACATTTTTGTGCCCACAAAGCTGAGTACCTAAGTGACAGTTTAAATTGCATCTTCAAGTTTACTTATCTGCCGATATTATGTTTCAACTTTTAATCCCAGCAGTTCATCCCCCTTTATTTGAGATTCTCTTTTTATAAAAATTTTAATTGCAAGAAGAAATTACAAATATGTCCTGACACTAAATAAAGCGAAAAAAAAATTCTTTTCTAACTGTTTAAATTGTAATTTATTTTAAAATCTAATCCCTAAAGATTCACAAAAGCTGACATCAAAAAAATTTACACCCCACAATTTTATAACAACTAAAATTCATCTTATATTGAATGGAGAGTTCATAATGAAACTTTCCAACTTGCTAGAAAAAAATTAATTTCATTTGAAAGCAAATAAGTTGACAAAAGTGTTTCAACTTAATGTCAGCCTATGTAACTCATTTACGGGGGGGAAAAAAAGGCAAAAATCAATGATTCTATTGATTTTATATTAATCTCACGGGGAATATTGCTGGAGATATTAAATAATATACTTATTAACAGAAACAAACATGCAAATAACAGTAATGCGTTGGTACTTTGTAAATTGACCTATCGTAAACGTCACAGAAAAAAAGTTCAATATCGCATAAATATCTGAGTTCATCATGAATGCTTGGGTTGACATATTTCAAAGAGCTCTATGACATTAAAGTCCCAGGATCACATTGAATGTACTGATATAGAAAATTAAATTTACTGATAGGATAATGATAGAACTATGTCACATTCTCTCTAAAACAATGTTAACATAATTATGCTATTCTTTCATACTCAAGTCATTTCTTCACAAAAAGAATTGCCAGAAAGAGTAAAAAAAATTCTTCTTTTTTGCAGTATCATTGATAAAATACTGCACTAGATTTCTAGGCATCTACCTATTGATTTAAAAAGCAATGTCTGGAATGTTTTTGGTACAAAATAAAGGTCATTTCTGCCGGTAAGACATCTTTCTTGGTAAAGCTACTTGTGATGGTAAAACATATGGGTGTGCTGATATTTTCTCCAGGGATCAGTTAAAATGAAGTTTTGAAATGCAATTTCAAAATATTTTCTCATTGCAATAGTTGAACTGTATTGTTTTTGCAATATTCAGAAATCAAGAAAATCTTTAGCAATGGTGTGTACAATCATGCACAGAAAAGCTTTTTCTACTATCAAGTAATAATCTATTGTGTATATAGGGATCCGATAAAATTTTTGTTTCGATATTCATTACACCATTAAATAAACATACACGGGCGTAAAAGGTACAGTCAAACATTTCTACCAAGTATCTTGACTTTATTGTACTAAATTTAGGTTCTGGCTATAATATGCATAACCCTTGCACCAGTGCGAAAGCTTTTTCCTAGGATCAAATTTCATTAAATTAATCTTCGTTAGAAATACACGAAATTTTGGAAGTATTCCCCATATCGGGAGTTTTATGACTTTTGGAACCTGAAACTGTAGATATTGCAGGTAAACTTTTTCCAGTATAAAGTCTTAACATGAGTGCACAGTCGAAAGCCTTTTATCGTTGATATATCGATCGTTTGAACGATTACTCCCTCTAGTTTGCACAATCAAGTTGTTTTTATTACCTGATTAAAAAATACTTTGAGGTACAGTCAAGCCTTTTCCAGTATCAAGTATTTACCTGTGCATGCACAGACAAGCTTTTTTGTGTCTTCTTTGTGTCCAATATCAAGTATTTCCCCCTATCAAGTATTTACCTGTATGAACAGTCAAAACTTTTCCAGTATAAAGTCTTAACATGAGTGCACAGTCAAGCCTTTTCCAGTTTTAAGTTATTACCTGTATACACAGGCAAGCCATTTCCAGTATCAAGTATTTACCTGTGTGCACAGACAAGTCTTTTCCAGTATCAAGTATTTACATGACATTGTGTGCACAGTCAAACCTTTTCCAGTATCAAGTATTCACACCTGTGCACAGGCAAGCCTTTTCCAGTATCAAGTTTTTACATGTGCTGCAATAATGCACAATTAAGTTTTTCCCCCTATCAAATAATTACCTGTGTATGCACAGTAAAGTCATACAGTATAAAGTATTCACATTCATGTGCATGTACAGTCAAGCCCAATTATTTACATAGCCTTTTCTTGTACTATTTTAGTTATTACCTGTGCATGCCCAGTGAAGTATTTTTCTCTTTACAAGTAATTACCTAGTACTGGCTCTATTTTTCATTTTTCATACAATTGTGATGCAAAGTATCAAGTATGTTCTAAAATCAGTCAATATAATTATAAAGGTTTTCAGACTGGGTGAATGGCCCAGTTTTTTGGAAGCCAAATTTCAAGCCTTACAAGCACAGGCCGTGACATTTTAAACTAATTGTTTTTCAGATTAATCCATTGCTTATTTGCATATAAAGTTCTGTGATTTTAAAGGCTTTAAACCGAAAATTCCATATCCATGCGAAATACATTTTAGATCACAGATTCTCGGCACAACGCTAAACCCACTTTATAGTATTATAGGTTGTAAATGAAAAAGCGTAGCGACAAAATTTGTGTTATTGTGAGGAAAAGCAGAAGTTTCTTAATTTATCTGCCAACCTATATACAAAAGTGAGTATATACCTTTAAAATCATTCAATGCTCAATGGGACCACCTGCAGAAGTCCGCACGGTTAAAAGAAAAAGTTTGAATTAAATCAATATGTAAATTTGTCTCAAAATTTCAATAAAATTTAATTTTGCTTTACACATGTTTGTAAAGTCATTAGAAACTATAATTTCTGAATGTATGTCATCATCAGTTAATTCCTTTGATTGTAATGACTGTGTAAAAAAATTCCATTCATAAATAACACAATGTCATCAGGTACGAGAGCAAGACAGGAATCAAAGTGATGAAGGCACTGTAGCTCATTGGTCTGAAACAAAAAAAAGAATAGCTAGATGAGCTGTCATCTAGTCAATACGGAAATGTAAACAAGATAGCCAAGTTGGTCTTAAGTCATACCTCTGGGCAAGCTGCCTTTCACATGGTCAAAATTGTGATCTGTATTTTGAATATTTCTAACCAATACATTTTTATTTCCTTTTTTCTAACCAATACATTTTTACTTCCTTTTTACTATTGTAAGTGCTTGTTTTGATGCATCCTCTAGCTTGCAACATGTTGCTTAAAACAGGTTTGCCTGAATGTTGGATGGAGGTTTAAAAACATGCAGATTACACAGCTCTAAAAAAATTGTGCTAGTCAGATCACAGGTCAGTAGGTTGGTTTCAGATAAGTGCTTTTTTTCAGCTCCAAACCTTAAGAACCCAGTGAAAAATTTGCATGAAACTTCAGTAATATGTTCTGCATACAAAATGATTGTATGATGGCCCAGTCTTTCAGTGATTTCGGTGCTTTGATCTTTTATGCTAAAACTGAAGAGAAAAGATTTACCATTGTGAATTTTATTCTTAAAATCTATTTTAGATGCTGGCTTGGAGTGTTAGCTTTATATTTTAATGCAACTTTCTCATAAATTTTATGTTATCAATGACATTATAATCCTAGAGTATAAATTCAACTTACCCTTTAAATATTCAGGATTATGCGATTTTAAAGGGAGTAGACATTAAAGTAATGGACCAAAGATGCACTCTCACATAAATAATTGATCGTGCAACCATAAATCAACCTTGGTCATGACTGCTGGGAAATAAAATACAATCAGCCCATGCTTTCTTTAAAGTCTTTAAGGAAAGCTCACACAACATCTAGTAATTTTATAGTTAAGCTTTATCCTGCGGACTTCAAGACGTTTTGACTTTGCAATCAGTGTAGATCATGATCAACCTGCTCATCAATGCAGCCTGATCATGATCTACACTTTTCATACACATTCTGAGTAAATTTTCAGTAAGCATCACTACAAACAATGAATGGTAGTGTCCAACTTGAGATGGGCCAGACCATTTTAGAAATTTAGAGAGAAAATGGTAAAACAACCTCCCGAACTGCTTTAAAAAAAGCACTCCTAAGCATGCCTAATATTGATGACTATACAATATTGCTGTAGTCCAAAATGTGGGCAACGCCATCTGCCAGGTGTATTACTGATACCACACACAAACTACATACCCCTGGTGTAATCGATGGTTAAACGACAAATTGATTACCTGGTATATATGCTTATGTCACGGTTATCTACATAACCCTCACCCTAGACTGTTTAATCACTGGTAATGATTTCATAGCAACAAGCAAGTAAGCAAATTCATCAGGATCTATCAGTAAAGAACAGTTAAGAAACTTACATAATAAATTGAAATTGAACATTTAAACTCCCCTCCCCTCCTATGTAAACCAGAGATTCAGGTGAACAGACATCACTAAATTGACTAATTTTCCTGTAACTAAGTGCCATTACTCTAATTTCTACCAAGTTCATTAAATCAGGTGACACTGATAATGTACACAACTTTAAATCTATCAAAAGGGGCTATAACTCTGCCAAAACTTATCCAAATATGCAAATTCATGCACAACTTAAAGCCAACATCCTATTGCACTGAAAACCAGCAACAAAATGTGCAGAACTGGCACGGACATCACCAAAAAGCGATTATTTTCCACTATTAAAGGGCAGTAACTCTGTCAAAGGTTAACTGATGATAACATTATGCTGACAATGTACTTAATATCATAGTATAAGTTGTATTGCAAATACAGAACAAGCAAAGATATAAAACAAAGTACTAGTACCCTTTCTTGGCCCTAAAAGATCCATTATAAATTCTGCCAATCATAATCCAATACAGCTACTATGTGGGCTGGAAAATTTAACATTAAATAAGATTTTTTTAAACTTGGCAAATATATACATTTGCTATACTTTAGTACGTCTTTATCATAGAAGTATTTTCTGTGGATTAAGAGATTTTAATAAAGGGTCATAAAAGTATACTTACTGGAAACAAACTATTTTCTATAGAAATCCTGTCTATAAGTTCATCAGTAATTTCATCATCGTGTAAATCTATATCAGTGATGAACACGCGAGCACCTGCCGATCTCACACACCTCTCATCAATTGGGGTAGAGGTTCCTACCATTTTGTCCATTTTCAGCGATATAATTATTATCCCCTACGTAAAATCTTTTTATATGTGTAACAACTTCATATAATAAATTTCTCATTTACAAATTGTCTTAATTCAGTCTACACTGTTATATCTGCATTTTTGAAGACCGACACATGCACTTAAATTTGAAAGTTTAGATTCCAACATAAAATTATAAAGGTCCATCCAATAGTCTGAAGCTGAAACACGTACTTAACTGTCAAAATCATGTACTGAACTGTCACATGACCATCTGGCTGTTCTTTACTCTGATGTAAGAAGACATGTTACAGACAGTCTACCTCTGCGACCAGTGCAGACCATGATCCAACTGAAAATCTGTGTGGTCTGATCATGGTCTACAATGATGGTCAATCATTTGGTTCATTTCCTAGCTATATTAAGCATCCCTATAAACAACAAATGGTATGGTCCAAATTGAAAGGAATAATCCACTCTCTGAAAATTTAGCACAGCTTAGATTGCAACTGGATAAACCAACATACGTAAGCCATAAAACAGCCCAGAAAAAATGCCCTATTTGTGTAATCCTCTTGTAATACAAACAACAAATTTCAATTTTAAGTCACCAGAAAATCAGAACACTCATAACATTAATGCCTAATTTACGCACTTTAAACAAACAAAAATTATGATAATGAATACTTAAATCTTTCAACCACAGTCACTATTACACAACATGTATTATAACATATATAATCATATATAACTCCATTAAACATAAAAAATTGAAAAGAAAAGTGCTATTGACTGTTCGGTAATTTACAAAAGTACAATATGATTACGGAGCAATGACGACTTTTGCTTTGTTTTTTTATCAATAAAATGCAATTAAGTTTGCAAACATTCCTTCATAATGAAAATTGATCTACTGTTGGAGAACTGTCACTTACTAAAGCTTAAAATCAATGATATCACCCAGGATATGTCAATACATATCTATTTTGATAAGGAATTAACATAGAAAAAACATTATAACTTAAGCCACAATTTCTGACAGACTCAAACATTCCTCTCAGTATATGTCACCTGACTCAGCCTAAACATCAAAGCAAATTAATATTGATAAAAATCAAAACAAACTTTTTAAATTTTCTTCTCAATATAGGTCTTCGGACTGCAGTCAAATCTAAAAAAACATTCAATTTCTGACTGCATTATAACTTACATCACTTTCAATATTTCAACTCCAAATAATTTATTGTGATACTGACAAAAACAACTGTAATAGGTCCACTGATGAGTTATATATAGTACTGTGTAAATCCTGTTGTCTGAATAACTGTTACCCTGCGCAATTTTCAAAAAAGTTCCGTTTACAAAATTTAACACACTGCCCAGCGTTACTATTTTCCTTAATAAACAAAAAGTTATCAAAATTAAAAATCGCACTTGTGATAAAATTTGACAGCTTAATCCACCCGAACACAAGTCCAGACTTCTTAATTCCTATTAATTCGCCAACTTAGGAACAAAGGCAAAAATACAGTCTTAAAATATTTGTTCTTATATAATGTTAATGAAAGCATGTAAAATAGGTATATATATCTTTTGATGTACAAATAAAATGAGGCCCTTCCACACTGTGAAACCAACAAAGCTGTCTATAATATTACACGTCGCCAACTATATTAAACTGGAGTTTCCTTTCTTAAAAATTAGGTTTTTTTATTTATGCTTTAAACCTTTCTCATAAACTTATATTACCTACCAATAATTACTTCAAGCCATAAGAAAAGGGAGCCATTTACAACTCTCAAATGACTTAAAGCTGCTTGTCACAAATTCTGTAGAAAAAATTAAATTTCTGTAAAATGATTTATCAAAACATAAAATCAAATTAATGGCTAGAATCAACAACACAATAAGTAAAGATCTTGGAAGTAATTTGAGAAAACCCGTTGACATTGTACGTTAAGGTGAACTTGGTTTGAAGACACTACCATACATTATACGTTTATATTTGAATTTCAAAAGCCTTTATAACTTGGTTGCATATAATTTCAAAAATACAGAAACGCTTTACATTACATATACTTCAAAGGAATTTATACTAGAACTTTTTCTATTTAAAATACGTTGATTTAAGAAAGTTTGAAGAACCTTGTTGTTTCACCAAAATCTTAAAGAGCGAGCAGCTTTAAAGTGTAGTCTAAAGCGTATCATAAATCTGATTTTAAATAAATATATTTTGTATGTGAAGTGTTCATAAAATTTATAAGTGATCAAGTGTGCACCAAGTACAAGCTCTTCACTGCATTTTAAAGCAATGACAGATTTATTATCCGATGAATACTAAATAAGCTACAATTTTCAATTTATTTCCATTTCTTTTGGTCATTATGCAAACTTTATTAAAAAATTTGTTGGTGATTTAAATTTAACTCCCCTAAAGTTTTTGCATTTTACACCATGCAAACAAAATTTTGAAACATTTTATCTAGCCACATGCATTGTGACTTAAAGTACCACCTTAAATTGTACTTAGGTAAGACATAAGAAATATGTCATATATCAGTTAAACACTAAAATACACCCGCCTTTGTTGTGGAGTAGTTAGAGTCGAACCACTGTAACCTCTCATAGATTGAAGGTCATGATATTGAACCCAGTAATACCGACCATGGCTCCTTAATTAAGTAAGAAAGTAGGCATAGTTCCTTACAATAGATAGGGGTTTAGTACTGGTTATTCCAAGGAACGATGATAAGATAAACTGCCTGCATATTTAAAATGATGATATACGGTTGAAACAGGTGTGAAACTCGTACAGTACCAATACACTTTATTTAAGATAATGTGACAGTGCCGTAGAAGTAAAGTCCACTATTATGTGTAAATTTATCGGATAATATAAGGATTCAATCTGATCTACCTATCTTTATAAAGGTTGGAAACTTTTGTGTAAACATATTACATGTATACAAAAAAAATGTGATGTAGCTGTCACATAATCAAAATGAACTGTAGTAGTATATGTTTATGTGTGTAGATCTCTGTAACTCCCTTCCCAACTCTGTAGTCAGTATCTTGGCCCTATTAACTAACAAGAGTTATCAAAAAATTTACTTGCAATATATCTATTAAAACAGTGCAATAACATTGTACAAGTCTTCCGAATAGCACTTTTGACAGTTTGCAAGTTTCTATTTTTCATAAACGAGAAATAGTCAACATGACAGTAATTTTGTCTTATAGAGGAATCATTCCTCTAATGATTGTTAACTAGACTGACATTTTAAGTTTGAGAATTTGAGTCCATACCAATATCGCTGTATTTTTTTGACATTCCGAGCTGTTAACCTTGTAGATATATATGGTATAGCTGCTCAGTCTACATAAAAATAAAATTTGTCAATAAATATTTTACACCACAAATATATTCATGTTTAGGGCCTCTTCTTAGCAAAACATGTTTATCCATCAATACATTAATTCCTTCTCAATTGGATTTATTATTAATATAATAATATTACCTTTTAATTATTGTAAAGCCTTTCAAAACAGCTATTAAATCTTATGACCTTTTTGTATTTAATATTTAATAAGTTCTTTCAAGTAGAATTAATAGATTATCATGAAAAATTGACAGGTATTTTAAATGGTTGAGTTTATCTCTTTCAAGAGGTGTACTTTCACATGAATTAATCAATAAGAAATCACTGATAGATATTTATCTATATATATAGTAAACAGTGAGAGATTTAAATTTCAATTTTGTTCTGCACAGTTCTGGCTCATTAATCAGTGCCCCCCCCCCCCCATGTCATATGTGCTCTTACTATATATCCTAGATATCCTAGATATAAAGACCTTATCAGGGTTGCAAATATTTCAAACCACTGGGTTATTGTATGAGTTTATCACTAGTTTCAACTAGTAGCAGGGCTCAAACTCATGAATCTCAATCTATGTGAGGTTAAAGTGATTTCAAGTGAACAACTGTAACCACTTGATCATAGACTGACCAAACTACTGCAGTGGTGTATAAAACTGTTGCAAGTCCTTTGGGAACAAGTTCTCTCAGTTTATTAAGTATATACATGGCTCTCCATATTAACCACCAAATTGTATCATATATCACTGCTTATCAGTGCTTATTTCACTACTGGTACCCATTTTACAACTTTAGGTGCACTAAGGCTGTTATTAAGGCAGAAGTTGTCTGCCCCTCATCCCCGAGGTTGCGGGTTCGAGCCCCACTGGGGTCACAGCCATAACTCCTCATATGACATCAGTACTGGTTTTTCCAGGAAGCGGACTCGAGAGTGACTAGATAAGCTACAAGCTGTTTTCACAATCAAGCTTAAATGAATCAGTATAAACTAAGGCAGAAGTGCTTGTTTAATATAGGAGTTTTGTGTACTTTAATTGCATTCACTTATTTTTTCTTAATTCATTTGAAAAAAAGCTTTAAATAAAATGTTCAAGTTTTCCTCAGACAACCATCATAAAGAGCTAGACCTTCAAATCCAGGAAATTTGTATCATCAAGCTCTTTCTGCTGCAATATGCAAACAAAACAAAACCTTAGCAAATTTGTAAAAATCATTGGAAATGTGACCTGTAGAGACACGGTATCTGAGGTTATACAATATTCAGCTACAGAATGGTTGGTTTTTTCGCACAACATAGTAAATTTTTTATAGAGATCATCCACATGTTGCAGGCAACTTTCTGAGCAAGTTTTATGATAGGAAAAGATAACAGACAGATAATTGGAGGGATGGACAACGACAAACCAAATCACAAAAGCTCTGCTGGATTTCGTCCAGCAATTAGCAATCATCTGTGAAAGATATAACTGTCTGTCTGCTTGTCCGGGTTTAAAACCCATTTCAACCATTTTCATAGGCCAGCAGCTTACTCACCCATCATTCCTGAGAAGGACCAGTACAAAGTAGAAACACTGTCCACTGTAAGTAGCTGCCAACTTTGTCACACAAGGGCAGTGTTTTTTTTCAGTCTGAGGGGAAAGGTGGCGGGGCCCGTCAGGAGGGGAATTTTTAGTCATTTTGCCAGAAAAGGGGAATTTTTTAGGAAATGTATAAAATATACTGTTTAAAAATGTAATTAAGAACAAAAACTATCAAGCATGTTAATGACATTATTCTTTTTGCCAAATATAAAGAGAAGACAAGGAATTTAACATAACCAAATTTTATATAAAAATACTGGTGTCAGGAACATAACTTAGCAGCTTTGGTGTTTAAACACATGTGAATAATAAGTTATACTGCTATTTTCAATTGAAAACATTGTATTAGTATCTTTTTTAATCTTTGGAACACCGTTTTCATTGAAAAAATAACAAAAATCGGGGTCGCGAAAATAGGTGACAAACGAAAAATCGGCGATTTTCGGCCGACTATTTCACATGTAAGGTATCAAATTATTGCAAGAAATGATTCTGAACCGTTTAAATTTATGAAAATATGTTTTTATAACAAGTTTAGCCATCTCTTGATTAAATAAATCAAAGATTTTTTAACTTTTTAGGGGAATTTTTTGTAAAAAAGGGGAAAAAATATATTAATTTTGGAGGAATGGGGCCGAATTTCGGCCCCAAAAAGGCCCCAAAAAAAACACTGCACAAGGGACATGAAATATTTGAGTGACAGGCCAAATCATGTATAGTTATATATGTGCAAAATGCAAATTAAATCTGCTTAGTTAATATATTTAAAGGACAAAAACAATATAAGCTTTAACTATTTAGGCACAGTATTTATGCTATCAAGGGAGGCTAATATGTCCTGGTCCCAATATTCTGCGTAATACTTGATTTCTTCCCCTGGACAAAGCTTGGCCTTAAACGATATTGAGACAAAATATATGAGAGACATTTTGCATCTGAAAACTAAGAGTATATAAATAACTTACAGTTTTTATGATTCATTAAAACGTAACTTCACATTAATTTTGTGGTAAAGACTCCTTGATAATTACTCTTCAACTTAACTAATCCAATAATCTAATTTTCTTCAGGCAGTATAATAAAGGGGATAATAATTGTTCGTTTTGGTGTTATAATTTTACAGAGTGGGCACTAAAGTGATATTTATAACTATTCTTGGTGTTCACAAGTGAAATTAACGTGATATTAAATTGAAACCAACAATTTTTCTGTTAACTTTATGGTTAAAACTCTATCAATTTAACAAGTTTATTTTGATAAAATGTTTAAAATTGAGGGAACAATAGCACAAATGACGTCATTTTAACGATATCATTGTTGTATGGTTTCAAGCATTATTATAAACATAGGCTTGGTATACTTTTTGACCAAGTCTGGGTAAAAGATTTGATATATAAATTTCACCAAATGAACAGTGGGTTTATCAGGATATAATCCACTGTTATATTTCAATAAACCACCAAAAAACATTACAAAAGCTGGAATCTTTATCATCAAAATTCTCAAAAGTTGTGCTGCTGTTTTTCATCTACAACATAATCATGCCTTGGAAATGACAGTTTAAACAAAACAAGAGGTCCAAGATGGCCCTATTTTGCTCACCTTGGTACAAGTCCACTTGCCTGGTGGAAGATCACTAGACAATGTTATATACCAAATAGGTTTTCCTATATACATCTTTGTAAAACAAATGACCCCCCCCACTCCCCCCAGGAAAGGCCAATTTTGACCCGGGGGCATAATTTGAATAAACTTTGAAGAGGTCTACTAGGCAACTTAGGGGGTCACTTTAAATAATAGTTTTACATAAGCTTATATAGGAAAACTTTAAAAACCCTATTCTCTTAATCACAAGGCCGAGAGCTTTATTATTTAGCATACATGTAGCACTGTCTAGTGGACCTCTGCCAAGATATCTAAGCTCTAGGCCCTGTTGTTTCAGAGAAGAAGATTTTTAAAGTTTTTCCTATATTAGCCTATGTAAAACTAAGTGACCCCCAGTGTGGGATCAATTTTGATCCTGGGGTCATAGTTTGAACAATCCTGACAGAGGTGACCACTGGACAATGCTACATGCTAAATATCTAAACTCTAGGCCTTGTGGTTTCAGAGAAGAAGATTTTTAAAGTTCTTCCTATATAAGCCTATGTAAAACTAAGTGACCCCCAGTGTGGGGTCAATTTTGATCCTGGGGTCATAATTTGAACAATCTTGGTAGAGGTCCACTGGACAATGCTACATGCCAAATATCTAAGCTCTAGGCCTTGTGGTTTCAGAGAAGATTTTTAAAGTTTTTCCTATATAAGCCTAGTATGTAAAACTAAGTGACCCCCCGTGCGGGGCCAATTTTGATCTCGGGGTCATAATTTAAACAATCTTGGTAGAGGTCCACTAGCCAATGCTACATGCAAAATATCTATGCTTTAGGCCTTGTGGTTTCAGAGAAGATTTTTTAAGTTTTTTCTATTTAGCTTAATTATACTAATTTATTTTAGGTCGATTGTGAAACAAGTTATCGAACTTATATTAATTACTCTTGGCACCTCATTCCTCATATCCATCGCCGTGAGGGTATAAGAGAGAGGCCAGTTTCCCTTTAAATGCTGAGCGCCAAGCAAGGGAGCTACTGGTACCATTTTTCTTTGGTCTTTGGTATGAGGCGGCCAGGGAGCGAACCCACAACCTCCCGCACTCCAAACGGACACTCTGCCACTAGGCTATCGAGACAGTTAGGTTTTTCCTATTTGTTGCCATAGCAACCAGAGTTCTGCATGGAATAGAATTCTTTGAACAACTTTGATAGAGCTTCATGCAAGGTACATCCCTGCATAGTTTCATCAACATTGGCCCAGTGGTTTCAGAGGAGATGTCGTTTGAAGGAAATGGTGGGCGGACAGACGACGGACGGAATGCGATCCTTATAGCTCACTCTGGCACTTTATGCCAGGTGAGCTAAAAATCTTACCATTAAGACGCAGATTCTTACAAATTATTACAGACAGGTCAGCATAAATATGAAGTGGGTCAACATTATACATCAACACATTATACATCAAAGCAGTTCATGTACAAAAGTTATTTTCTAGAACCTGAATTGGTGAGGCGTCCGTTTGTTCAGAAGGCAATCGTTTATCTTTGCAAGCCAAATTAACAAATAAATGACATAGTTACTTACTTCAGAAACGATATATAAATATCACACAGCTTTGAGTGTAACAGTAAAAATGTCAACCTAAGGAAAATACTTTTACCCGAGGTGAAGCCGAGGGTAACAGTATATTTCTGAAAATTATTCGATACTTGACAAACCTTCATCACAAGAAAAAACACAAAAATCGATACCGCGCGTCATGCCATGTAGCAGTAAATTTTTATACCGTTACATGCCTGACAGTATATTTCTAGCGGTCCCGTGCTGCCTTGACTTTAACACTGATAATAAATTGAGGCATAATAATATTGATCTATTATATCTGTCAATACTGTCGCCGACCCAAATACATGAACAACTGTTTTGTATATTAATTTGCAACCCGACCCAAATATATTAATTACTTTTTTAATGTTTCAGCTGTATTAAATATTTTATTTTCCATGTTAATATTAAATTAAAAAAAAAAAGAGAAATTGTCATTATGAATTGTTAAACTGTAATAAAATCTGTGGTTTTCTGTAATTGAGAATTTCAGCTTTATTTTGTTACAGTATCATTACTATTCACTACCACATACAGAGTTGTGAACCTAAACATCTAATATAATAAATAACTTTCAATATTCCTCAGGGAATAATAATTTAACTGTTTTTCTTATTTACAACAACTTTTTAATTCAAATTTTCGGCAATATTGCCTTTTTCAAGAAATTTGTCTGCACTTTTTTAAATTCACATGTTGATCATATTCATGACAAGCTTAGACGCTTAGTGTATATGACGTCATTAGGACGTGACGTCATTTCCCTGACGCCTTTGTTGTTTCCCCTTTCTCAAGCTTGTCATGAATATGATCACATGTGAATTTAAAAAGTGCAGACAAATTTCTTGAAAAAGGCAATGATTGCCGAAAATTTAAACAGTATCTAAACTTCTCTTAAATATTAGATAATTTCGATTAATCAATCGACTGTGTCCTTCTCATTCAATTTGGCAATTGCATAGCACAGTGGGTCTGATTACAAAACACTATTACTCATGCACTATTATAGCTAAAAAACACAAATACTCACGGGTACAAATTTCTTGTTGCCAACATAATGGTATGTGTAGGAACGTTTCAAGCTCTCAGCAGACGACCCCGAGGAGGATTTTGACTTTTTTTTAAACATACTAAAGTTTGGCATTAAAATTCACTCTGCAGTGTAAATCCAAGCTGTTGCATTTTCTAGCGCACAGTGTTGATTGTGTCAATTATTTTTTACAAGTAGCATCATGTCCAATTGACATTGTTACAGTTTTAGATTGAATGTGTTTATTGTGCTTGGAAAATTCCAAGTTTTTTTTTCCAAATCGCAGCGCAGTATTCACTGCACTAAACTTTGGTAAGTCTATATTTATATACAGAGTCCGTAAATAGGGGAATACTGCTGATTTACAAAAAATAATTCCAAACACTAAGTAGGTTAATGTTCATTTTGATGCATTTACTATAAATGCAGTGCCAAATCAATTTATTTTCGTAAATGTGACAAAATGAACACTAACCTATTCCATAATATAAACAATGCAATTAATTTCATACAAATAATGCAACACAAATGATAATCAGTCAGCCAAGCTCTTCCCGAAACATATCTACTTCTTAATTTCAAGCCTTTTTTCACTGCATATACAGGAATGCAAAGCTTAGAGAATCCTTGACTGAAATGAGATTTATGCAAAAAAATAAATATTTCCATAAATTAACTAAGTTTTCCAGATTCTTTGATATTACCACATCATAATATTATCAACCGTCTTCCACTGAAATTCCTTCTTAATATAACACTAAAAGCAAAGCAAAACAAATCAAGGCTTTTCAAAGTAAACAGAGTCACTCCCCAACTAATGATCTCATGTTAACTTAAAAATCAAATCAAATATAGGAAACATGCTAACAATTTATCTAAAAGCAACCAATGGCATTCCATTTTCATTCAACACTATCTATACATCATTTTGATATACTATCTTTCCAATTAAGAGCTTTTAAGGTGTGTGTTACCAACTTAACCTTGGTTAATTTAAAAGTTCAATTTGCCTACCATTAAAAGATTTCATCAAGTGTAAGGAAACAAGTTGCTAATTAAATAGGTGGACATAATGGTACTGGTGATTAATGTCAACTGTCTTGAAAGGTCAAGGTCAACTGGTGATTAATGTCAAAGTTATTGGAACATGTGACTGTCTTAAAAGGTCAAGGTTATCTTGATCAGCCTAACAAAACCAGAATGCTGTGCTCCTGTTTAGCTTAAACTTTGCTAAAACCCAGCTGATTTTCACATTTTTGGGCCTGACAGTGGAATTTGCAGGTCTGCCATTAATGTTGCATTGATGTTTAACCGGCTGTAGGACTGTAATACAGTAAACTAAACTCTTTAATTTATAACAAACTCCTTGGGACCATTTAAATTTGTATTTGGAGCTTGATATATCCCATATAATATTTTCATATAAAATAAAGAAAGAAAATTTGTTCCTTATACAATCATGTATCTGGAGTTTCACTATATCCAGCATTGTTAGTACCAGTGTACTAGCTTCTTTACCCAGCTAGTTGTTGTCTTAACCCCTGTGAAATGCAGTTCATGAAATCATGAACATTTCAAGCCCTTCAAGAATGGTTCATGAACTGGACTTTGAGTGTTCTTGATTGGTGTTCATGAACTTATGGACATGAACTGCTCTTGAAAATATTTCATGAACAGTTCATGAACTACTGAAGAATCATACAGAGTTCTTGAATTATCTGTGATCTGATGTTATAGGACACTCACTGACATTTCATGAACCACAAGCATTCATGAATAGTTCATGAACTATTTAAGAACTGGGACTGACAAATCTCACAGCATGTAAATATTATGTGTACCAACTTGTCACAAGTTTTTTGGAGGGAATTTTTCTGATGGAATAAGAAAGTGTTTTTTTGCAGAAGTAAGTGACTTCATGTCATTTTTTGGCAAAAGTAAGTGATTTTATTGTTTAATTTCTGTTCTGACTTTTTAAGGGAACAATCACTTTGTCTACAATAAAGAAATTGTGTCAGGTTTATTTGTCACAGGTTTTCACGACCTTTTTTCACACATCTGCTAGCACAACTCATTATTTAATTGGTTTATTGTCTAGCAACAGGCAGAGGAGGTATACTAAACTAGAGTTTGTTAACATGAAATTGAGGAATTGTGATGAAATCAAATTTTGTTTTGCAAATTCACAAATTTGTTTTATCTTAGTGCAAAACATGGTTTGGCCATGCATGAACTAGTCATGAACAATTCATTGTCTAATTGAAGAACGGATGAACGAATATGAAAAAAACTGTCCATTATAGTGAAACTGATGCAGCACTGGATTTAGTGTCACATTTAAACGCAGATAGCAAAAAGCAGTGTGTTTTTTATGATGTTTATTGTGATAGGGATGCAAACCTTTATACATTGTCAGACAAAATAGCAGTTTCTTGTTGGACAGGTCAAATTTTTGTCCGACAGTCGGATGAGTTATAGGAGAGTCTGAATGCAGGAATACATGTTGTAGTTCATGAATTATGTAAGACAGGTCTTGTCATAAACAATTCATGAACTATTCATGCATTTAAAGTCATGAACAGTTCATGTCCAGAACATGAAGTAAAAATGAGACAATACGCTTTATAGAGCAGACGTTCATGAACAGTTCATGCACATTCAAGTTCATGAACGTGTCTTGAACCATTCATAAAACAATTTGTTCTTGAGTAGTTCATTAGTTAATCATGAACTGTTCTAGAATATTTGGCAATGAAAAGTACTTGAAGAGCTCATGATGCTTTGTTAAGAACTGTTCATGAACTCTTTATTTCATGGACATTTAAAGAATTTGTCTCATTTTACTTTCAAGCTTTTTGAAGAACTTTTCATGAATTCAGGATTTGAACTATTCATGAATATTTCATGCATAATTCATGAACAGTACTGGTTCATTTCGCAGGGGAAGGCATGGGTGCATGATTTTAGGGTTCAAGCTTGTATCATAAGGTTACCCTCTGAATATTGGGCTGCAGTTTTTGCCCTCCTGGCCAGAGCTACCGTAATTAATTTCAGCTATATACTTTAAATCAAAAGTTTCAAGAGGTCTTAATACTAGAGCTCACTCATAATAAAACATAAAATTAAATAACTTTAATATCACTCACTGAATTAATAATTTAGTGGGAATGTCAGCTAGCACAAAACTTTTTTTGAATCACAGACCAACTGTGTTTGATTCAATACATATATAATTTCTTGATGTCTTATTAAGTGTTTTGCTTCAAACAACTAATTTTTTCCATTTACATTTTAATTAGAAATTTAAATGTTGAGTAAATTGAAAAGTTGATTAGAAACGTAACTGAAATTTAATCTGTATAAATTATGCACCCAGAACCTTTCTGACCTAATACCTCCGCACAAAATTTAAAGCGACAAAACAGTAAACTTCTATTATTGCCTAGATTAAAAATATGAGAACATTTTGTTCTGTTTGTAGAATTTATATTTTGCAATTTTGAAATTCATTCTAAGGACGTCATTTTTTTCAGTGTAAATTAGGGTGGCTACGTGCAAATAAGCAACACCAATTATGTTTTTAATTTTGGACAAGATGCTATTGTGAATTATCAAAATAAAATTGCTCCGATCACTCGTGTATTTCTATTTTCAGACTAATGTTGGACAAAATTTAAAACTCACAGCACCATGCTCAGGAGAGCAATGTGAGTCCTTATCCTGCTGAAAGTAAGCGAGTTTGCCTTTGCGACAACTGTAGATCATGATCAGCTTGTATGTCTGAGTAGTTTGATCAGACTCCATTGTATGCTGTCAGTAAATAATCAGTTAACACTAAAATAATAGATGGACCTGAATTCATTATAGAAATTCAGCAAGGTATATTGGTTTAAATAAAATATAATATCAATTTCTGGTTTACCTTCATATTTTGAGGCTGTCCAAACGATACCCTCTGGGACTTCATAACAATTCTGTTGCTAAGAAGGTAGCTTTTCCTTCTCTCAAGCATCTCAGTAATATTTTCAGAATCACCCATCTCTGTGTTTTAATTTCAGTCACATTAAAATCCTACTGACATATCACCTTCTCTTTGTATCCGTTAATTTTATTTCGCACTTAATAAAGGTACACTTTCAATAAACAGAGAATTTTTTTGCCTTTATTTCACTACTTTTAAGTAAATTGTCTTTTTTTTCCAACTCAATCAAATATCCATGAAACAATAGTGTTCTACAAAAATTTTGATAATATTATTTCTCTACTAAAACCTAATTTATCAAAATTCGTAGTATCAAAAATATCTAATTTAAAAGTGCTTGGTTTTGTGTATACCACAAGAAAACTTTATTAAGGTTTTCGAGACCAGTTTTCGTTTTGTTTATAACACAAAAACAGTAGTGGATCATAGTAACTCAAAGGTAATAAATTATGAAGAAGGAATCATGTTTATTACAGTGGAGAGCAACTTCAAGTGTTCCCAATATCAGTCGCTACCAGAGACAACAAAATTACCATATTTATTTTAACAGTATGCCATCTGTTCAATGTATGAAACACATCAATTAAATACACAACAAATTCATTCAAATATATTTTTGTTACCATGGTTACATAGAATGACAAACCTGGAACAAACTGACAAATTAACAGATGTGACTTTAAAGCAATACAAAACAGTTCAAAAATACAATATACCTTTCTATAGAAATTAAGGCATACAAAACAGTGTAAAAATGAGTATACCCTTTCTATACCAATTAAGGCATACAAAACGGTTAAAAAATAAGTATACTTTTCCATACCAATTAAGACACAAAAACACTTTAATCTTCATATATCAATATACATCTGCATCTATTAGAACAAATACGACAGAATGATTGCAGAAAAAAATATGTGCTGTTCAGTGAGATAAAGGCGGTAAACTGTTTCAAATCGGAGATATGTAGTGACCATCAAGGGTACTTCAGCAGAGGAAACCTTCTACTCTCTATACATTATTAATGTGATCAACACAGCACAACATGCAAGGAGCTGAGACAAACACTGCTAAATCTTATAGATAATTGATAACCTTTCACCTTTGCAAAAACGCCAGTCATATCTTAAAATGTTGAAGTATCCTTTAAGTAACCTACCAAATTACAAATTAACTGACACTGTAGTGCATTAAAGATGGATTTAATGTAAACATTCAGAATAATAATAAATTACATTTCATTCAGAAGTCTGGCACCAAATGCAATTTTTCCTGTATGAAAAAAACCAAACAACCCAAACTGGTGATGTCTATCTATATTTAATTACTTCTTAAGGGTGTGACACACTGTTTTTATTATGACTACAGTGCAACCTCTCAGGAGCAAACACCCTTGGGAACACAGAAATGTATTTGTTGTAGAGACGCACGTGTTGTTCTGGAGAGGTCAATTCCTTATACCCGGTATATCTGATGCAACAGGAAAGAAAATGTGGGTCATTTTAGGGAGCTTGTTGCTCCAGAGGAAGGTGTCATTTGGGGAGGTTGGACTTTATACTGAACCAAGTCCTCCAGAGCAGGCCATGTAAGATCCTTATTATTCTTTAGTTAAAAGTACTTTACTTATTCATCAGACCATAAGGTGACGTACACATTTTGAACTTTCTTTCCTGTGATGTAAGCAGATTCTGTGCACAACTGTTAAAGTTTTTAAATCATACAGAAGACCTACTGTCAGTGACCTTTTTCTTCATATGACATCTCAGATTTCATCTTACATGAAGAACTTTGGAACTCCCGCAGCAATCTCTAATAGTTCTCTTCCTGTTTGAGTACTGACTCAGATTAATAGTAAGTTGTCATTTAGTTTTAAGTGAAACCCTAAATCTGCCAGATTTCTACAACGGACTTGTCCAATTCTTTCAATATAGACAAAACTATTACCTGTTCAAAAGGGTGGTCACTAAAACATTCACATACTGAATAGTGAACATTCGTGATCAATGGTCCCCGTATAGACCACACAGAATATGCAGGCTGATCATGATCTGCACTAAGCTACAAAGGTAGAATTATTTGCGGCCAGTTGGGTAAAGGTTAATGATTAAATATGGTCGCAAGACTTAAGTCTTAATGTAATATCAACAGGAGCAGTGTCACTTTATAATAATGTGACCTGAGGAGTCACTCACTCACTGCATAACACTGTTCATTCCAATGTAAAATGCTTTTTAAGTTTGAGAAGTTTGATTATAGCTGAGACAACAGTCAGGAAAGACATACGATATTTAAACAGTTGAAGTGTTCTTTGGGAATGCTAACTGGAAACTGCTTTTTTCTGGAGTCTGTCATAATAGCCTCTGGAGCTGTGACAATTTTTGAGTTTGTGGCTTAAGTCTGTTTAACTGGCTCAAACAAAATCTGATGTGAACTTAATCTAACAAATTGTCAAAACCCCTTTAAAAATACCAAATGTTGGGCACAAATCTAGAAAATAAATATAAATTTGTGTGGTTATTTAAAGTCTGTAAAACAAATATGTAACAATTAAACTGTTGTATTTCACTGTGTATTTATGCGTTACTATCAAAGCTCTTTTCCAATTAAAATACCGATAGTTAGCCCGATACAAAATGGCTATGGGTTAAATAAGCTCTTGTATGACCTTAATTCAAACATGTAGATCATTCCTTCATCAAATATTGAATACTTCTATCAATTAGAATAAATAAATATTGATAACTTTTGTTTGAACAACGCGACATGAATTCAAACATGAACTCTCAGATCAGCTCTATTCTTGTTTGGTCAAAACATAACAACGCTTAGGGTAGCGGCAATTTTTGTCACATTTTAGATTGCAAACTAAACCTCAAACACTTAATAAATAACCACGGTTAAAGATATTTATGTTTTTACTTACTTCTGCGATAATTAGCAATGCGCAATTTGAAGTTCAGTAATAAATGTGTGGTTGCTATCTGATGTTTAATTATAAATTATATAAGCCGTAAGAATGACAGTGAGTTACAGCTTAAAGGGCTCTGCTACTGCGGCTGTTGTTTGAAAATTAATTCTCATATTTTAAATGGGCTTACCTCTCCTTTTTTCTTGAGGTTTTAATGCCCTTTTCAACAGATTTTTAGGGGTTTTTTTACAGGCAGGCAGTTCACTTAACCATCCTTTCATAGCAGGTCAAGTATTATAGGCTCCCATGATGATAACCAGTCTGTCAGGTCAAGTATTATAGGCTCCCATGATGATAACCAATCTGTCAGATCAAGTATTATAGGCTCCCATGATGATAACCAGTCTGTCAGATTAGTGCCAACTTTCTCACACATTTAGAAGAGTTAGGTCAGTGGAGAGCCCACACCCATGACCATCATGCCAGTCCATGAGAAACTATAATTCTAATTGATCAAAATCTCCCCTGTATGTGTTTGTGCTTTGTTCAACAAAGCTGCTTCATTAACACAAAAAGTTCTGTACTGTACATACTGCCCACAGGGGAGGCAACTCTAACTCATACAGATTTGCTTGTTTATTACACTTAGCTTATGCACAAAGAATAAGCATTACAGCAATCAGAAGAAAAGGTCTAATATTTAAAGACATAGAAACCTTATACAAAGTTAACTCTTACGAAATAAATCGAATAAGAATTAAGCTATGAGACTGATAACACATATAAATCTTTCAAAAAGTCATGCAACAAGCATTAATTTACCTGCATGATTATCAACAGTTCATCATGATTTCATTTGATAAGGATCAGCCAGTTATACATATTTAATGAGATTTCTGCAAATGAATGAGATTTCTGCACATCAATGAGATTTCTGCATAAAAATCATGATAAACTGGTAATATGCACATGCAATCAGTGCAAAAGAAGAAATTTGAGACAACAAGGTTCAAGGTTTTTTATACAACACATGTCTATTTCAGAAGTCTTAGTAACAGTATCTTGAAACTGGACCAAAACACGATAGTAGTGTTTAGGGATGGCAATGAGTGCCAAATTTGATATTCGAGTACTCGGTTCATCTTCTGATCGAGTACTCAGAAAACGAACATTCACATGATCGACGTTTACCAGATCCATAGACAATCTTTAACTTTGTTTTGAAATGTTTGAAATACTTCCAGGCAGACGACTTGGATGGGGACATGTTATAAATCTGACTCATAATAAAGACAAGTGTAACGATTATTGAGATATTTGAAAAGAGACTTTGAGAGACCACTAAATTTTGGAAAAATGAGTAACATTTTTTCAGCTGAAACATAATACAGTACTAGTGGAACTTCCGAAAACCGGACCTTCCAAATACCGGAAACTTCTTGAAATTTCCTTCTCTATTTGACATTTATTGCAGACATATATATGTTACAGTTGCAGTAGGACTTCCCAAGACAAAAAATGACTTAGATGCAAAAATCATGGAAGTATGGGAAAACCTACATAAGGATCAGGAATTCAATAGACATACTTTGCAAGTGCTATACAGTTTAAAATTAGCTCACAGCTTGTATGTACATGTATATAGATGAGTCTTTTTCAATGAAACTCAGGTTATTGCATATTTTATGGCAAGTAATATCAACAGAATATGTTTTCAAAAGAAAATAATGTGCAACTGAAACACTGGTTCTTGAATGCTCTAGAAGTTCTCTCAAGTGTTAATGAACACTTCATTAATTTTTAAGAAATGTTAAATGAGACAATTTTAAGAACAAGTTTTGAACAATTTAAGAATGGCCAGGTTCCTGAACAGACTTAAAGTGAGCCACAAGTGAATATGACTACTTTTGGTGCTCACAAGTGAAATTAACGTGATATTACATCGGGACCAACACTTTTACTGTTTATTTTATGGTTAAAACTCTTCTTTTATTGAGTTTGTTTCTCTAAAATATCGAAAATCACCGGAAACCTCATCAGAAAACATAGCGCAAATGACGCCATTTTAATAGCGTCATCTTTGCATAGTTTCCAGCATTAATACGCTCGGTGTAAATGTTAACTTTAATCAGGGTTAAAGATTGCAAAAACAGTGAAAATAAAAATTTCAAAACTCTATAATTCACTGGAAAACATAAAATAATCAGTAATTATTGCTTTTATTTTTTAGAGCATTGTGTGTTAGAAAAGGGTTTAAAACTGTTCAGTGATTTGGACATTTGCGACAGTTACTATAATGGTTTTTAATGGTCACAACTAAACAGTTTTAACTGCTTCAGGTTAAATGATTTTGCGATGATTAAAAAACATAATACAGTCGCAAATATAAAAATTACAACACAGTTAACACTATAGTCGTGATAGTGTCAGTATCTGACAGAATACTATAATAAATATCTTGGTAAAACGATTTTGCAAATAAATTATAAAGTGTTCAGAATTTGTGAAGTCTCCAATACGGGCAACCATTTCTGAGTATTTATCAATTATAGTGGAGCAACGATATACCGGTAATTTTTACCGGTATACTGCAATACAGAGCTAATTAAGCTGTTACGAACCGCGGTACAAATTTCCATACCGCAATATTCAGAGTTTAATTAACTACTCACATAACACATTGCTATGCATGTAAATAAAACAGAAAAAGATCCTGTTTGAACATCTTTGCCATTCTCCAGGTTACAACTATAATATAACTTGCACATATTAATTAAGCTGAGTTAGCTTTTAATAGGCAGTTACGGGGTTGCTTGTGGCACTTTACCGTAGTGATTTGATTTAATTATATTTTCTTTAGCTTTTCTATTGCATTATGTATCGCAATACGTATTGCAATATGTGTAAGCTGTATCGGAATATATCGTAATACGTCTTTGACTGTATTGTTGCACCCCTACTTATCAATTTCCTGGTTTGTGTTATGGGGATTCACTCGAAAACACATACTTTTCTTAACCAAATTCATCAAACATAGATTGTATTATTATCAACAACACACTGGTTCAAGAGTTATACAAATCAACCCTGGCAGAGTCTATTTTGGAGAAATATTGTTTGATTTTATATTTCTATGGTTACATAGGAACATATAGGCCATGTGAAGAACATTTTAAATCTGATTTTAAGTGGTTCCACAAATTTCAGCTTTCTTTCACATGAACCATTATCCTAGTTTAACCCTTCTCCTGCTATGCTCAAAATTTTTGTTCCAGGGAAAGTCAAAATCTCTACCTCGAATGTAACAGTATATAACCCATGATGTATGTTCACAGTGATTCTCAACAAAAAATTTCTGGTGGCTAAATCACAGTGTAGACCATGCTAAGACTCAGCATCGATGAGCGGGCGAGTTCATGCATCATTATCTACAACGGTCTTCAAGTATACATCCCAGTTCATCGATAAAATAAGACTCTACCTGGGTCGAACATGTGAAAAAACTTCTGTTAGTTTCAAACTTGCCCATTGCCTAATACTATTACAGTAGCTTTATAGATGTCAACTAGTGCTGTGTATTTTAGCACGTTTTTGCTTAGAATTTTCCCTTTATTTGTTTTACAGAAATTAAACTGTAACAAAGCTTTATGGATCTCTAGTAGCTAGGGAATTACTATGGCATATGGCCCATATTGCAAATAAATCATGAACAATACAGTATTGACATGGCTGTCAGCAAGACGGCTTTATTCCCTGCATCACTATAATACAGACTTGTAATTATGTACCACCACTACCTTAGTTAAAGTAGTATTGATATTTGTTTGTAAGTATCAGGATACAAAAATGGCTTACTGAATCATAAATTATCTTTTATAATCATGACCTTGAAAAGAAACTCATCTTTTAATTGTAACCTACTGCACTCTGACATAAAGAGGTGAACATTAATATTTCTATATATATATATATTATATATATATATATATATATATATATATATATAGTAAATCTTTAAGTTTTACATTACTAAGTTCGATCTTAAAACACTGACTCCAGATAAACCTATTTAAACATAAATATTCAAGCTGTGACCTTGACTTTAAAAGCATAGTGTTTAATACAAGCCTTAAAGCTGTGACCTTGACCTTAAACAACATAATAATTGTTCTGCTCTGGATAATTTAATTCACATCAGCCATTTTAAGCTGTGACCTTGACCTTAAAAAAGATTTAATGTTTAGCACTAGCCTTTTAAAAGCTGTGACCTTGATCTTAAATAATGTTCGCCCTAAAGATGTGACCTTGACCTTTGAAACATTATATATTATGTCTCGCATATTTAGCCATATAAGGCCATGACCTTGACCTTTGAAAACATTATAAATAATGTCTTGCATAAGCCTTAAAGCCTTGCTCTGCTACCTATCTAACAGAAAGCAAACATCTCATACAAACTCTCTGAATATTCAAAACAAAAGCCAATTGCACCTTTAAAGCTTCTGAAAAGTGGGTTTATAACAAACACACATTTGAACATAAAGACTTACACTAGGTGTAGGATGATGTCTCTCACAAGACTCTTGGGCTGTCTAGTCAATGAAAATTTTCATGATAATAAGTTCAGCTGTATAAAATAAAACACAAGGATGAATTTTACGCATTGACTTTTCCATAATTAAAATCACTTAACAGTTGCTGTTCTTATAAAACCCATATACATGTCTCCTCTTCACATGGAGCGCATGTTTCAATAATGGTAGTTTAGATGGAAAGGAGTAATTAACAAGAGCACACACATCAATTAAGCTCTTCTGTTGTTTTTTTATCAAAATCAAAGGTCCATTTCACTAATTCAATTTTTTTAATTTCTTAAGTTCAAATTTAGTTTTAAAAAATCAAATTTCAAGGGTGAGAACTCTTGAACTCAGTTCAAGAATTAGTCTTATTCCGCATGTGCACAATTTTACATTGCCAGTTATTTATCCTCCAAGTTCAACTTTATATCCATTGAATAGTTCTTGAGTAATTCCTTTTGAAAGAAATCTGAACAAGGGAAAAATTTTCAAAAACATCCAAGAGTTATTGTCCTTATTTTGCCCAAAACCAAAATAGTCTAAAACAGTCTCATTCAACTCATTCCAGCAGTTTCAAAGTTAAGCTTTGGACTTCAAGTTTCATTCAATTTCTTCTTCTAAAGTAACAAAGTTTCCAAGTTCTACTTTGGATAAAATTTGGTAAAAGAATTGGAAAATGGGAGATAACTCAGCTGTCAAGTGTACAAGAGTTACGATTCTTTATCTGGGTACAACTTCACATGCCATCTATCATTGTTCCAAGTTTCATTTAGTTCTGCTTCAGACAAAATTTGATAAATTATATAAAGATCTAAGTGGGGAAGGGGTCAAATGTCAGAGAATTATAATTCAGTATAAAAGGGAGACATAATTAAGGCATTAGAGTTTCACTGACTGTTCTTAAAATAATGGTCTGAAATTGAAAGAAATTACTAAAAATCAAAGTCAAGGTAAAGAACAAATTCAGGACATGCAGGCTAGTAGGTCCAGAACAATTTTAATACTAACTTCTTTGGCCTTAATATATAACCCTTAACAATAAAAACATTAACTTTAATATCTCATGCAAAACAAAGTGCCCATTTTCAGTTTTCTTAAAGGATTGATAACTTATATCCTGTATATGAGCTTCCACTTAAGTTTAAAACAGCACTTCTGATTAGAGTCCATTCATCATTTTTTCCAACCATTATTTGATGTTTGTCGTAAAAAGTCTATACAATTTTGTATTAAGTAAACATACAATTGTTTAGTGAAAGACTGGCCTATTTATAATACACATAATGTGAAGAATAAATAAATGTTCATTTATGTAATTTCTATAGAGCTTTTTTCCTACATTTATAAATTTATAATGGAAGTCTGTGTCTATGAATGATGATTTAAAGACAGCTTTTAAAGCCTATAAGAACCTATTCATAATAAGAAATTACTAAATCAAAAGCATTCGTTTCTAGTAATTAAGTTTTATTAACTTACTTTTACTGTACAAACTGAAATCTTTGCATCATCACTATAGAACAGTGGTTTAATTTATGAGACAAAAAGAAAAAGCTATTCATTTTTAATCAATTCTCTGTGTGGTAGTTCATACAGACTACTGAAACGGTTTTCAAAGAGTCTTTTGTATCTACTTAATGTCTTTTTCCTCCAATAAAATAAGTCATCAAATCTTGATTGTTACATTTTCTGTACACAATCACATTTTTTTCTGAGAATTCTTTGGTTTCTTACTCTCTACCCCCTATTTTTCATAGAAAAAAAGAAAACTGCACCAGTTTACATATTGGCTCCTCAACAGCAGTATGTAACAGGACTCCAGTGTTTTTTGTTGTGGGTCCCTATTTTTCAAAAGATTTCTAAAGTAACTTTTCAGATAATTGACTCCTAGTCTCAATTTTGAGACACAGATAACAGAATTTAAATCTAAATTTGCTAAGGACAGATGTACTGACTGCCAAGTTTTCTTGGCTAAAGCCCGGATGCCAGAGGGCTTACCTCTACCACTGACACATGATTTTAATTTTTAACTCCAGATATTAAGCAATGAATGAGAAATTTGACAATTAGTTACCACATTTTTAACAGGTCAGAGGGCATTCAAACCTGAAAATTTTCATGTGTTCATAGTCCTTAATTGTTATAGAAAGTCTTTTATATGGCTACTGTAAAGAACCTGAAGGTCTTAAATTATTAAATCAGTTTGGTTTTTGGTCAAAATGGCAATTCAGTTTTCAATTTGGTGTTATTTCAATATGGGGGGATAAACAAATTTATCATTCAAGCCTAGTTACAAGTCAATGTTTTGATCTCGGTATATAAAATAATTTTTTAAGGTCTTTTTTCAACCACAACAATTAAAAACAGTTTTAAACAACGCTCATTTTTGTTAAGAATTCAATTTTTTTTCTATCCATCTGATTTTAAAAAGTCTCATAATTACCTGAATTGCCATCAATCTCAGAGCAACAGTCCCCCAAAAATATAGATACAATAAACTGACTGTTACAATAATGTATGCATGACCAATTAAGTTAACTTTCCTAACTTTAATTTAGAACAGAACTAAAGTGGTTCACAGATCTCAGCTGCATAGAATGAAAACAGAAACTAGACATTCTAAACTTACCCTTCTGCTTGCTGGTCTTGTTCCCGGAATGTGTTCAAAGGTCGACCTTGTGCTGCTTGGTCTGTCAAGTCGACGACTAGCTGGTCTAGGTGAGACACTCAGCAGTGTGGATTTCTTTTCACTAGAGCTTGTAGTAGGTCTATCATCAAGTTTTAAAATGTCAACAGTAATGGATTCCTCATTAACAGGACTTTGTGGTGTTGTGGGATCTTCTACAGATGGTTTTCTCCTCCCATGATTGTGCCTGCACTGTCTCTTGCTTTCTTTTGGCTGACTTCTAGAGTCTGATGAATTTTTTGGAGCATCCATCATAAGAACTACAAATACACTCCTCTATCTATCGAACTGATAAATCTGACACTTAACTTGCCTTTTAAGTCAAAAGCAGTATTACAAAATCAATTGTCTGAGTATTCAGCTAACAGCTACAGATCTTAATAGTTTCATCAATAAAATGTAGAAAAAATTCAAATTCACTGCGCATATTTTCAGTTAATGTCACACTGAAGTGTTCAAGAACTAATTACTAAGTTGCTACACTGCACTTAGCAAATTAAATCCTGAAAATTAGATTAAACAAGTCCCTAATCAAACCTCCAAACTTCCCCAACAGACACTATACACGTAATCTGACACACTGAAGGAAACTTAGAAAGTTTGTTCAGTGAAATAGTTGTCAAATAAATCCAATATAAACAAAACCCAATACGTACATCTACAGTAGAGCTATATACAGTAAGGTACTACATGTTACATACTAGCCCATTCTTATCTGTTTAGTTGTGTCTGTGATAAAGACATTATCTGACATTATTCATTAAATCTACAGACTGGTATTGATCTACTTATATCAATTTTATTACTTTTATATATTTTTCACGCGGAAAGGCCTACTAAGATCTAATTTTTTGACACTTTCTTATCATTTTGACATTTGCGCGTCATGTGTTGCTAAGGCCAGATATGGGACTTTTCTTGTTATTTAAGGCCTTCTGAATTTTCAACATATGTATGAAAAAGTACCGAGTTTATTTCTCAGTCTTTAAACTTTCTGATGTATTGCGCAATCATGTCATGCACGATTAATCCGGATTAAATATTGATAAATGATCGTAATAATGTGATTTCGCACTCGGGTACTCTCCGTCTTGGTCCGCCAGACGCAGTCTAAACAAACTAAGCGCACGAATGAGATTGATCATAATATTAGCCAATCAGTTTTTGGGGATTGATTTACTGCATTAGTTTTATAAACATCTTCGCTTGGACCGGAGGAAGGGCAAAACTTTTAAGATAAAAACTAGAGTAAAACTTTCGATATTGTTTAAGTGACGATCGCAAAAAAACTCCAGATATGCCAAGACGCGGTAGATCAGGTGGCTTTAGGTAAGTTTTATTTTCGTTGAGTGATAAGAAGTTAGAATATGCCGGTGCGCAATTTTCCAAGGACATTTTCGAAACGTGTTGCGTAATTATTTGTCTGATTAAATCATGACGTATGAAAACTTTCAGTGTTACTGAATTAAAATATGAAAACCTATTAGTCAGTTATGAAATTATTTCACAAAATCGTTGATGCAATGTTGTTAAAATGAGTCTGAAGACATTGAAACATCCTTTACCTTTCGTTCAGTTCGGATGTAACGGATTCGGACATAATATTACAAAACAGATGCTTATCAGGAGTTCCCGAACCCCCATATTACATTAAAAATGTATAGAAAATTAAGTACCCCTCAAAACAAAGCCATCCAACATTCTCCCTTCAGTGGTCTCTCCTTTAATAGTGAAGTTTTAATATTTTAATGTAAATTTTATGTCAAACAATAGCAGGGTTATTTAACGTCGCAAAATTTTTCATAAAGTTTTATTTCATGTTGAATATCAGTACAATAAACATAAGCTTTGCATAGCTATTGGTCGACTATGTCTCATCAGCAGTGCAAAAAAGATACGAGAATTTCCTGACCAACCACTAACTTGAAACAATAGGAGCGATTCAGATGCCAGCATCAGTAGTATCTTTAAGAGGAACTGTGTAGAAAGTATGATACTCTCATCGTTTGTGGTAACAGAAATCAAAAATTTGGTTTCAAATTTAATGTTAATTGTTCAGACTTTTTACTGCTTTTCACCAGCTTTTACCCTGGGCTTGGTTAATGTCAACCCATCACAATTCCCAAGACTGAGAGGCAAGTGTCATACCTTCTGCTTATATATAGCATCGGAGGAAATACCATTCAAAATCATCTGTAGTTTGATCAAGTTAAAATGCAAATCATCTACATAAACATAAATTTATTGTTTGGTTGTAAATTCAAATGGACAAATCTTTTACATAGTTATGGTTTATACATGTTATTTGATACTTGAAAGACTTACAGAAACTGAACTTTGTAATTTATCAACAGCCGTCCAGCTCCAGCCCCAGCCCAAAGATCGCGTGTGCCAGCACCTGCACCAGCAAGCCACCCACCTGCACCAGCAACTATGCAGCCAAGACAGCCAGGACTTATGGCCCAGATGGCAGCCACTGCTGGAGGTGTTGCTATCGGATCTGCTGTTGTAAGTTTCCAGGCTTATAAACATGTTTTTATATCCCTGCCATAGCTACCCCCTACCCAGCAAGGTGGTATTTGGGTCATGTAACATTCCCAGTATTGTTCAATCTGTGATTGACTATACAACCATGTGAAGTGTAGTAATAAAGTATAATTTTGCTGCAGTGCTTTCAAGCTTAGTTTACATGTTACATCTGGAACACTGATAGTGTATACTACTAATGATTAATTTACAATGTATTTTCTCAACATGCTCAAGGCAAGTGTTTAACTTGTAGCATTTTGAATAGAAATGTCTCTCCTTACACATCAAAGTCTAATATTTATCATATATTAAGGTGCATTATTAGCCATTTTTAGGAGGTATGAATACATTCAGTGATAGCCTTTTGTCCATGGTAAGCATTTTATTAAAATATTCTTTTCCCCATAAATACATGTATACTGAATGGTGAAGTACACAGTCTGTGTGTTAGAAGAATGTAAATTCTTGATTCACTGAGACTTTTTCTGATGAATATTCATTTTGTCTATTTCTTCAGATCTGCTGATTTTAATTATTTTAATAAGTAATGATAAACCGTTTTTGAAGATTAATTTGCCATTTCAAGGGACATACAATTGGTCATGCCATGACTGGAGGAGGAGGAGGCCAGCAACAGGCACCAGTTGAACAGTACCAGGCACCAGCCGGTCAACAACAACAAGAACAATATCCTTGCCGATATGAACTAGATCAGTTTATTGAATGTTCCAAAAATCAGTCTGACCTTTCTATGTGCTATGGATTTAATGAAGCACTAAAGGAGTGTAGAGTTAGATTTGGTAAGTACATGTTTACTTTTTACAATGGAAATGGAACATTTACCGGTGTCCAAGGCCAAGTTACTGAAAGAATTGTGCAATAATTAACGTTTCCATTAATGTGTCTCCAGGGAAAGATTCTTCATATTCTATACAATGGTTACAGTTGAGTTATCACTAAGCTAATTACCATATATTGAGTGTAAATAAATAAAATGGCAACCTTGGTATAAGTGACCTGAAAAGCTTCATACACTTTTCCAATTTTTTAACACTTAAACATCGTAAGTAAATTAAATTGATCAAAAACAGTGTGAAAAATAGAGAGAGCAAGATAATAAGCAAGATAATATAATGAAATATATTATAAGTTGGATATAACATCTAAAATTTAAGTGAAACTCTCTGTTGAGGCAAAGATCTTTCCTATATGTAAAGGGAGATCACTTCAGAGATGTTTGAATTGTTTCCATAGAAGATTGTTAAATTGTTCAAGTGACAGTGGACAGTAATATCATCACTTAAAACCGGATACTACCAAATTAGGTTATATCTTTAGATGTCTGCATGCTTAGATTTTGCAGAACTGTCAGAAAGCTTTGGAACAGACAAATTTGTTTGCATAATCAATTCTATCATCTCCCCTTTCGTAAGTTGTTTACAATGATTAGTTAGTTCACATTATGGGGTCAATAACTGTTCTTTTTATTTAATACTGTGTATTACCTTGCTTACATAAACTGTATTTACGTATTTCTTTGGACTGTGTCCAAAAAGATAACAAGTAGATCATCATAATGACAAATTTCCTTGTTTGATTTCAGGCCAATCCTGAGATGGAGATGTTCCAAAAGCATTTTGTGATTTCATCTCTAGAGTTACTACATCAGAAAATCAAACATTTCAAAAAAAGTTTTGTTCATACCTGGCTGTGAACTTTCAGTTTGTTTTCTGTTGCGGTACATTTTAAGTCGTGTTTCTTCACCTTTGCAATTTTAAATCTTGCTTTTAACATGTTTAAAAAGAACCAGTTATTTGTAGAATAAATGTTAGAATTTTACCACCAGTGTGCATGGAAAATATAAGAATATGGGATTTAATCATAATTATTTAATAGGTATTTATTAGTGATTTAAAAGTACAGATAGCTGTATTGTTGGTGATAACGGAAATAAAATTTATGCATGCTGAATTGTTTTGTTTTTCTTAGAAACAATGCTTTGAAATACAAAGGATGTAATTTAGGTGAATCAGAATATTTTTAGCTCACCTGAGCACGAAGTACTACGGTGAGATATTGTGATCGCCTGATGTCTGTCTATCCACACATAACCTTGTGTGTGCGATAGAGGCTGCACTTTTCACTTGATCGTCATGAAACTTGGTCTGTATGATTGCCTTGATGAAATCTAGGTGAAATTTGAATATATGTCATCTAGAGTAAACTCGAAAACAAGGTTACAGAGTCAAATCATAGAAAAACCTTGTGTGCAATAGAGGTTTCAATTTTCAATTTATTTTCATGAAACTTGGGCCAGTACTGTACGATTGCAGTGATGAAGTCTAGGTCACATTTGAGCACAGATCATATAGGGTCAAAAACTAGGTCACAGGGTCAAATCATAGAAAACTCTTGTGTATGCTATAGAGGTTTCAAATTTCATTGGACCTTCATGAAACTTGGTCAGTATGAATGCCTTCATGAAACCTATGTTGAGTTGAAACCTTAGCCTTTTTAGCTCACCTGAGCTGGCTCAGGGTGAGCTATTAGGATCGATGAATGTCCGTCGTCTGTCCACACTTAGTTCGTTAACACTCTAGTGGTCACATTTTTGCCTCAATTGTCACAAATCTTGGTCAGGATGTTTGTCCCAGTAATTACTCGGACGAGTTCGAATATGGGTCATCTCGGATGAAAAACTAGGTCACATGACCCAAAAATAGAAAAATCTTGTTAAGGCTCTAGAGGCTACTGTTTCACTCCAAATATCCTGGCAATTTGTTGGAAAGGTTGTTTGGTTGATTTCTAGCTTTTAATATGGGTCACCTGGGGTCAAAAACTAGGTCACACAGTCCAAATATGGAAAAACCTTGTTAATACTCTAGAGGTATTTTCAGCCCAAATATCCTGGAAATTTGTCAGAAAGGTTGTTTCTATGATTTTTAGCTGAAGTTCGAATATGGGTCATCTTGTGTCAAAAACTAGGTCACAGAGCCCAAATATGGAAAAACCTTGTTAACACTCTAGAGGTAACATTTTCAGCCCAAATATCCTGGAAGTTTGTCAGAAAGGTTGTTTCGATGATTTCTAGCAACTTTGTTAAAAGCAGTTGTACTCGGGTGAGCGATAAAGGGCCATCATGGCCCTCTTGTTACAAATAGACCCCTTGGTTCTTTTCTACATGCCCAGTGTATAGCACCATTACACATGAGCCTACCTCTGGGTTTCTAACCACTTCATCTCTAGATTGGTGGGAAACACTGAAAAGTGTTCTGAAGTTTCCAGTGCCCGACCGGGATTCGAACCGGGGACCTCCGGATAGGTAGTTCAGAGCGTTAATCACTCGACCACTGCACCACCAAGAGGGTCTGTCCTTGAGCTTATGTATCTTTATACTAGATCGGACTTTATAAATGAATATAACTTTAGTTTACTTCATATTACTTGAGCATGATTTTGTGCTGAGCATAAGATTGTGCTCAAGAAACTTTTTTAAGTGGGCTGGATTTGGAAGAATTCACATCTGCAAAGTTGCGAATGGCAGGGAAGACTCGGATAACAGTAACTGGTCAATAACATGCTAAAACAATAATCCCTATGTAATATTCCTAATGAAAGGCCTAAAGGTCAGCAGTTAACTTTTATTGTGCATTCATTAGCTCTGCAGCATAGATATTATTTAAGAAAATGTATTTGTTAATGCATTGGAAAATTATGATTCAAAAAATTAGGAAGTAATGACCTGCTGTTTTCAAAGTATATAAGGGCACTTACAGATACAATTCAAACACACCAAATGAGACGATTAATTTTTCCTGTCTGGGATTGTAGCTGTTCCCTCATTCCTTCAACATGTATTTTAAAACGAAGAATGTTTGAAATCTGGGTCAGAAATAACATGTGTACCAGTATATACCTTCTGTCAAAAATCACAAAATTTGACTCGCTTTCATGACCATTTGAGAAATATTTTATTCATAACATTACTCGGCAAACAAATATTGAGATAATATCCTAGGCAAGTGAGTTAATTTTATTAATGATTCCAGTTAAGTGTAAATGTTTCAAAGTTGGATCATTGCATTGCTACACCCGTCAATTTAAATGCATAACATAGTATTTTAAAATAACTATAAGACTGATACAATAAGATGAAATATTTTGCATATACATGTACTGTATATACCCTTAAAATACACAATTACGCATTTTTAAAGCAAATTTCCTATACAAATATGACCTCAATATTTAAAGGATCTATAAAATTTACTAAAAACTGATTTAAAACAACAAAATGGGTTTTAGGCATAGTAAAGTGCTGTGTCATCAAGATCATCATATTATAACCTCTTCAAATATGTTGACCGGAAACCTGTATTTTAGCATTCAGTCAAACAGGAGCCGTAGCTTGCCAAAATGTCAAAACAAGGTCACATTTTGGCAATAGCATAATATTTTCACATATTGAATTTCAAAGAGTAAAAGATCTTATTTGAAACTGTTAAAAGGCAATTGCAACTATAATTTGAAAAATTGCACAGATTGGCAACTAAATAATAAGAACATACATTTTATAACTGAGATTTGAAAGTGGCGATATTTTGAATTAATGGGTATAACTCTGCAATAATTGTTCTGGATCCCTTGGCCCAAACATCAAGTGAGCATAGTACAGGCTTTTAAAAGATAAATACTACTTTCTCCCCCCCCCTAAATATCTATGAAAATGTTAAAAAATGTTGTTTTAATGTATTCTAGAACTACATAGGTCTCAATCACAGTCTCCTTCTGTTGTAATAAACACTTCAGTACCTGAACTAATTTAGTTTTGAAGTGTTCAGCACAATAAGAAGATGTTGTTATTGAGACTTGAGTAGTTCTAGAATACGTAAATGTTGTCATAAGATAGTCTACTTTTTATAATCACAGCTGAACAGCTTTCATTATTTTATAACATTTTCATTATTCACTTTTTTTCTAGAGATTATTTTGATCACTATCATGTTTCTGTCGATGCTTTTTAGTAAAAAAGTGGAAAAAATATGAAAGAAAGGTAAATGTCAACAACGTTAACGAATAAATAGAACACAATTCTATCATTCTTCTATCTATAAATTCATTATTCAATATCTATTTAAAGTGATACTTGGGCTTTAATTGCATTTACTGCTATGAAATTGATGAACTGTAGTATGATTTATATAACTGAGCATACGTTGAGAATGAGAAATCTCTGTATAAATAATCACCAGCATAAATTGACAGCCATTTATAGCAGGATATGGTTTATACATATCTTTTAAAACATCTTTTAAAAGCACCAGTATTGTGAACAAATTTGTACAATATTGCAACAATGTTTCATGTTTCCTCAAGGCTCAAGAGTACATAAATGCATGGTTTAAAACATAAAATTAGTTCCCCCCCTAGGTACAGTACTACATTATGTACAATTAGACATTTTATAATAATATACTCCCATCCTGTATATATACAGAACACTTGGTCAAAGATACAAGTCTGTGACATGCATACAAGATTGTTAAAGGAAATGAGGCAAAAGAAAAATACACTGAAAATGCAAGAAAGGCGAAAAGAATGGTTCATTTCTCAAAAATCATCTTTTAAACCATAAGTTTTAAACAAAACTCACTAACCATGTTAGCTGAGCACTAACTAGAAAGTGGCTGATTTAGCTTTATAGAATTCAAAACAATAATTTAGGGTAGGATCAAAAAGATAAAATAGAACTCAACCACAGCATTAAATTCTTTGGCCCCACTGCCAATGCTAACTTGACCAGTATGAAGCTGATAGTGAAATCTTTTGGTTAATAAATAAAAGAGCAGAAATGCGAAATAAATAAAAGAGCAGAAATGAGACAACTTTTACAAGTAGTTTAACCATTACACTCCATGAATAATTAAATTCCTATCACTGTGACCAGTCAATACAAGTCGACACAATTTGCTATTCATTAGAAAAACTTCTGTGAAGTACCCCACTATAAATTCACTGATACTGTTTCAAACTGGAAGATGAGCAAGTCCATTTTAGAAATATCGATTTGTAGCAGGATAAGAATGGGCATTTTCTTTAATGCATAAACATATATGGCAAAACCTGAGGATTCCTTCAGTATTAATAGGCTCTTTCCCTTGCCAAAATCACCAGTGGTAATAAAACCACATTTCGGCGACAACTTTTCACTTTGGGCGGCAAAAATATTTCAATGAAACACTTATTTTTAAGCATATACGTGAAATATGACAATTTTGCCCAAAACTTGCCCATTTATATTATAATGAAAATGCCAAATGTTGAGCTGTCATCCTAGGTATACAATAGCGGCCACCTGGTGCAGTTTTTTGCGAAACTCATGTATACCTACTGTACAAACTGCTCTTGGTACAGTATAATGTTCCGCTATAAAGACCAGTCAATATTTAAACCATCCTTGATATTAAGACCAGACATTTCAGAACTAAATACTCAATTTCATAGTAAAAAGGTCTCACTAATAAGACTGATTCATTAATAAGACCACTTTTACTGGTCCCAAGGGTGGTCTCAATACAGAAACTTTACAACAAAAAGTTGCTACTCAAAGCAGTGGACTGCTTAATAAGTGTGTACCTATTGCATCCAGGGTACAAAAGTGTCAACTGGTTAAGGCTGTTCTGCACACTTGTCACATACAAATACATGCTAGTTCTCCTCAAAAAATACTTTCAGCACACTTATTTACACTGTCACTACTCTTAACACAACTTGCCACATTATTTCACCAGCTCTGAGAGGACTTCCACATGTTGCACATGTCTCGCACTTTCACAAGTTTTAACTCTACAGTACTATACAGCTGCCTTTGTTGTTTAAATTCAAACACATGATTCTGTCTGAGAATTTTAGATCAATTTACAATGTAGAAACACCTTGGTCTGTGTATCAAGTCACAGTAACTAGATTACTCTGAAAGCAGAAATAAATACATTTGTGTCAAAGAACAAACGAGCCTTTGTTACATCAACAGATAACACACATTTAGTTGTCTTTGTCTACAGACAACAATACAAATGCCTGTAAAACCTAATATCTTTGAAATATAGTAAAATAGTAGATATCAAGACAGCCCTTGATATTAAGACCCAACATTTGAATTTTGTAACACGAGGGGCAGATCAGATCCTTATCCTATAGTTTATTATCTCTCTTTTGTTTCGTAATGTTTAATATATGTAAATGTTTAGCTATGCCACTACACGTGTCGTGTCAGCATTACTTTCCCTTTTGTGATATGTTTTATACATCTTGTACGACATCCTGTGGGTTCGGCTATGGGAAACAACATCACAGTTCACTAAATTCTCATCGTGAACATAAAACATCGTCTCTCATGTCAAAACAACATCATGTTCATTGATTTGATCTTGTAAGTTTTAAATTATTTGAGAATATTCCTGTGAAAATATCAAGTTTATCTGTAACAAGATTGATCTATTTATTAACATCAGGATTGGTGTAGATTTATCAAAAACATGCATGTAGCAAATTCATACAATGAGCTGCCACAATACGGCACATATCATCTGTCATAGAAATCTTGATATGGGCTTCAATATTTTAAATATAAGCATTTAACAAGGGCATCATCTTATGGTATATAAAGCACAGTGATACTTACATGTAATAGTTTCTGGAAAGTTTTGTCTGTAAACCCTGGTATCTGTTTTAAATCCTCGGCCTTTTTAAATACAAACAACAGTAATCTTAAGTTATTGTGAATTGAGTAATTTTCATGTGATGAAAGTTTCATTGATTTGTGAGCTGACAGACTTATTGGCAAAAGGAGAATTACTTATAGTAAATACATGTGGCCTGATGCACAGTAAAGTGCCCAATTGGTGTAAAAAATGTGTACAAGGCCATATCTTTTTAACTAACCATGATAGAGCCATGAAATAAAGTTTTTAAGAAAGCTGTAGTGTACATAAGAATGTGCAGGTGAAAATTTTTCATATATTTGCCAAACGTTTTTTTACAGGATCTGCAGAACCGGTCCAAAAATGGCAATTTTTCCCTGTAACACGTTAGCTTTGAAAATTTCACCCTTTTTAAAACCTTTATAACAGGACCATACTACTTCTAATATATTTAAGTTTGGTTTGGTTTTGAACACAAGAGACACAGCTTTAATTTGGTATATGATACATTATATTTTTTTATTTATCTGTATTGATATCTTGATTTGAATGCAACAAGTGCCTATGTAACGCTCAAGAAATCTTAAAACACTGAACATGCAAAAATGACAGCAAAATAGCAACCATAACACCCAGAACTTGTTAAATATCACAGATGAAGCTGGTAATAATGTAAGTTTACACTGTTCAAATTGTAGCACAGTGTAATAAACCATAAAAATTATGTGTCCAAATATGTTAGCGTTTGATGAATGTTACAAAAACTGTAATGTCCGTCCCCCATGAGTAAATTGTGACATAGACTACTGACTTGCAAATAGCTGTTGTAGTCTTTTTAACAAATGATGTCTTAATAAAGTTTTAAAAATCTTTAAAATCTACCAAGTACTTTTTTGAAAAAAATGAGAAAATGTAAAAGTTATCTGTAATGTCCATCCCCGTAATGTCCGTCCCCTTCAGACATAAGTTTTGAAATTGATTTATTTTTTACTTCATAACAAAATGTTGGTTTCTTTTGTCTTAATTTTGCAAATTATTCTTAAAAATGAAATAAAGTTTTATTTTCTATTAGAAAAACCTATTTTAAAGGCTTAAATAGTAATAATAACTGTGTGTTCAAATTTGTTGAGCAATTCATTGATATAATAAATTCCTCTACATTTTTATTTCAACGTTATTCTTAAATCATACTTGTAAAAACTTTACTTAAAGGACATGTCAAATACAAGATTTGAAGCTTTGAAATGCAGAAATAGAAATATTTTAGTCTACAATGTCCTTTTTTTCATTTTGCAACAGACCTATTTTTAAGTTTCTCAATGTTCTCTGCAGGATCCCCAAGAACTTGCACAAGAATATAATCTTCAAAAAGATTACTAATAAATTGCATAATATTGCTTCCTTAAAACAACACAATGAAATGGTGACTTGCTTTATTTTTGATTTGATTTGATGAGAATTTTATCAAGGTCCGTCCAAAAGAGCACTTATGTTAGCTTGATATTTGGATGAGACCCGGCATGTCTCCGTCATGCCTAAAAAATAAAATTTTGAAGCCAGAAAATAGGAGAAATTTACCTGACTGCATTTCCAGCCAGTATAGCCAAAGGTTGTATTTGATTGGTTCCAAATAGTAGGCCAATCACGGCGACCAATGAGATCTAAGTGTGATTGACCTTGCTTTATGTTTACCACATGTCATAAAGTACCAGGTGTCCACAGACCCCCAAGGGCTTTCAATAAAGATCATAAGATGACAATACCAAGTGTCAAAAACCCCTAAATTGGACTCCAGCTCTGCAGATAATCCTTGCTAAAACAACAAACTATAATTGGCAGCGAAATTGTCCAATCAGTGCCTTTTTCTTAAAGTACAAGACCCACATTACAGCAAGATTAAAACAAAAAATAGTTATTGGCAACTGAGAGTATCCAATCAAGCCTTTTATAGCAATATTGGCCCCCCCCCCCCCCCCCGCCTTTATTTCAAGATGAAAATATTTAATATCTGCATCAAAAATAAATAGGTCACCGTGATTGGCCTACTCTTTGGTAATAAATTAAATTCAACCTTTGGCTATACTAGCTGGAAATTGCGTCAGGTAATTTCTCCGATTTCTGGCTTCACAATTTTGTTTTTTAGGCATGACGGGGACTGCCGGGGTTTCATCCAAATAATAGCTAACATAAGTGCTCTTTTGGACGGACCTTGAAAAATTCTCATCAATTCAATTCAAACTATATAGATCTTACTGCTTTAGTCAGCCCAATTAGCTAATAGGTAGAGCACGAGACTTGTAATCTTGGGGTTGTGGGTTCGATTCCCAGGGCTGACCAACTAAAATTACTAACAGTTTTTCGGATGAGACTTAAAAACCGAGGTCCCATGTATGGGTGAAAACCGGGCATGAAAAGAACCAGGGGTGTCTCTGGAATTGGGACGCTTTCTGTATCTTGCACTATCCCCGAAAACCTAAAATAACTAAACTCTTCTGGGGCGTTGGTCATATGGGCAACCGGTACCACGATAAAACCCCAATATACCATACCTAAAAAGATCATTACTGCTTGTATTTTCTTCCCTTTTTTTTAAATGAAGGAGCTTTAGCACCTTGTTCAATGATTTAAGAACCTTCAAAAAAGCATGTATACATGTTTATGCTTAAAACAAATGCTTAATGATTTATAGGTGCTAAAAAACTCATTACTTTTGAACCGGTGACTTTATGTAATGTCCGTCCCCTTTTTCATGTACTTGTATTTGTGACTTTTACTTCATATATATGTAAAAAATAAAGCTTATTTTGATTTACATTCATTAGTTGAGTTATTATAATGTTTTTAAACTATTTCTTCCAAGGGTATTTGTCTTTAGTTTGTTTTAGAAAAAAGTAAACTTTCGAAATGCTTAAAAATTCTTAACTTCTGTACCTCACAACACCACTTTGAAAAAAAGGCAACATATAGGTTAAAAGGTGCATAATTTTAAACTTTTGCTATAAACAAATGAAAAATATATGTAAAAACATATTTATTTTCATACACATGTTTTCACCAGAGGGTTTAATATTGTTTATGTAATGTCCTCCCCTACCCTGACCAGACACACAAAAATGAAATTTACAAAAAGTGTTCAAAAAGTTATCTTTTTATTACTGATCATTGTCCAGGACTATTGCTCTACAAAGTGGCAACTTCTTGAGTTATACCTGAAACTTTTTTTTGACTTTGAGGCTAACACAAATGGGCCTTACGGCCATGTATATGTGAAATGAATCTTTTGTGAAATCTTTAAATTATGAAAGTGTGAGTCCGCGGAAATTAATTCATAGAGAATATTACCATATTTAAAGTTAATTGCATGACACCAAGACTAATTAACTGAGAACTGAAGAAAATAGGTAGCACTTCCAAATACCAAGAACTTACTAATCAACAAATTTGTCTAATCCGCAATATATTATATTTTCAAAGGGTTGCTTGTTTATTTGAAAGTAAAGCCTTGGAAAAATACAAAAAGACTTACTGCTGTGAAGGACCCATATGTTTGCCGCCATTCAAAGATAAGTTTGGCACGTTTCGCTCCCACTGTCTGTAGGGACTGGAGATCTTTTATTGATGATGTATTCAGGATATGTAGAAATTCTTCATCTGGGGAGTACACAGATTTTATACATTACGTTTATCACATTTTCTTGTCATGCAAATATGTGCATAAATCTACAACTGTATAGCTAAATCTTTAGCATTTTTATGCCGTCCTCACTTTATTTTGTTATATCTTTGACAGCCTGAAATGGCCATCATAAATAATCGTCAACCAAATACATGTAGAATATTGAAATTTCATTGTTGTTTATATAATAATCCCCAAACAATAATTACTCCTTACATCATGTTAAAGTTCCCCCTTGACTAAGAGTAGGGGCTAGCGTAAATAACTTTTCTTAAAGCCAAAACTACACCCTAGACTTACGGGCAATCAACTAATGGCCAGTAATAATATGGTACATAAAATGTGCCAATAAAAGCAACTTGAACTATTATTGTATGTTATTCCTGCCCTCACAATTATGTCTTCAATCCATAATGTATTTTTTGTTTATAAGGGGACATAAATTTAACTTCTATGTCAGCAGAGTTACTCACCTTGAGAAACCAAATGATACATCTTTACACAAAATTCATTTAGCAGAGTTATGAAATGTAAACTTACTTCTCTTCTGTTGAGATACTGAATTTATGAGCACATCTTCTGGCTTCACTACCACTTTTTTCTCATCTTTTGGCACATTCTCTTTTGCATCTGTTATAAAATACAGGGACATACAGTCAAAACATTCCTATATCAAACCATTCTTATGACCTTATCTTGAAGGCATAAGTTAAATACAGACACCTGGATAAAAATCACACACAAAATTTCACAGTATACCCACTTTCTAAGATACAATTTATGAACATAAAACCTTAAAGAAGATATTTGAAGAAGAAATTTCTCAATCATTTATCAGTGTTACATGCAAGTTCATAAGAGAAAGTACTGACTTCTTTTATTCATATTGAGCATCTCAACTAGTAATTATTTTTCACAAAAACATATGTCTCTCCACCACTGTAGGATAGACAGGTATGTGTGTCATGAATTACAAATAATTAAAAACATAACTTATTTTCATGTGGACTTCAAAAAAAAGATTTCGCCAAAAATCACTGAACTGGAAAATGTTGACCATACGCACAACTAGGCTTGGCACTGATCATTCATGTGAAGTTTGGTTAAAATACGCCTTGCAATGTAAGAGGAGTTGTGTGGACTAGGGTAAGGGTTTACAAAAAAGACAATAGTACTGTTAAGAATCACCACTGGGTGGGGAGACATAATTAAACTGTATATTGGAAAAAAATTGACGACACAAAATGAATCTAGCTCAATCCATTTGAGAATGGGTACCAGTAATACAAATTACTTGCTCCTCTCGTAAGTGGTTGATTCATTCATGGGTGATGTCTTTAAAGAGGAATCCATGTAAGTTGGTAGAGTTTGCTTTTGCAACCAAGTAAATTCAAAAAGCTACAGAACCTTTCTTCAAATAGAACTAAAATATCTGTATAAACTATTAACTATAACAATGTACTCCTTGGTACACTTCTTATTTCGCTGTCAGAGGAAATGAATTCCAGAAATTAGCCTCTGTCAATGTTCTGAATTCACAAAATCTTTTTTTTTCAATTCACAGAACCCTTAGGAAAATTCCAGTAAAATACCTTTTATGTTTGCAGCACTAGCTGAAGACACAAATTTTTTCTTCTTCATTCTGCCCTGTGGTGGTGCAAACAAGGGACTACAAGTGAATTCTTCCACCTTCTTTCTCTTGATACCACTGATTGGTCGATCAAATTTATGCAGCTCCGGTTTGGGGAGTTCTGGTTTTGCTGAGTTGGTTTTGTCTGAAAAAAAATAAAAATAAATATTTTTCATGCAAATTAAATTTGGTGATTTGTGAAAATGTTTTTTGCGAAAGAATTAACTTTATTTTATGTTAATGAATTGCAGTTTTCTCCGTGAAATAAAAGTGATAATGTACATATTGAAACAGTGGATTACTATTTTTATTTTCACTGTTATTGTTATCTTTAACATGGATTAGCGTCAAAATGTATACCGAGCGTAATTAATGCTGGAAACCATGCGAAGATAACGTCGTTAATATGACGTCATTTGTGATGTTTTCTGATAACGTTTCCCACGATTTTCTATATTTTATAGTAACAAACTCAACAAAAGTAGAGTTTTAGCCATAAAATAAACAGAAAAATTGTTAATATCAGTGTAATATCACGTTAATTTCACTTGTGAACTCCAAAAGTAGTGAAAATATCACTTTTGGTGCCTACTCAGTGAAATTATAACGTGATATTACACCAAAACCAACAATTATCCTCTATTTCATTGAGAAAGTCTTTAATTAATGAGACATACCCTAAATCTTGGATCAATTTAAATAACCTCAAAACAATTTTTATTCAAATAATTGAAAGTATTGCCACAAAACCTGAAAGTTTCAGATATAAATTATAGCAGACATCACTTAAATTAGGACAATCTCATAATATATAGTTCTGTAAAGCCTTCATTAACACTTGTTTCATAATTTTTAGATGGATTGCGATTTATTATAAAATGTCACAATATTGGCACACTGTTCATAAATGTTACATTTCTCAATCTGTTGTCCTTGATAATCTTATCTATGTATCATTTTCACACATATATAGAGCACTGTTAATGTTTTGAGAAAATTATCCGTCTTTGTAGAGAATGCTCCTTTAAAAGAGTATGGTGTACCAGCATATTAATCATTATAAGCCAACATAACGATGTATTTGTTTTTCGACTTTAATATAACAGTACTAAGTAATTCCATCTTAATTTAATATGACTGGACTAAATAAAGGTTTTCTTAAAAGAGAAACAGAGTAGTAACATTATCTTTAACTGACAAAGTTCTCCTTATTATCATAGGAATAAACAACCTAAACAAAAATCAGTTCAAGACACAGGACGACTTAGATTTACAGAAATAGAAAATAAAATTGATTAGTCGGATAATGTTAGAACTATGTTCTATTCACTCTAAAACAATGTTGATATATGCAGGGATATAAATTAACTTTGAAATGCCATTAACCAGTCGAGCTTGTAACTTTTCAAATCGAGTAGTCCAGCTAAATACCAATTAGCACAGATCAAAGTTAATATTTACATAATTTAACCTTGAATTGACGCAACAGTCAGAGTAACAGCTTTGACTTTAGTTGTGAATATACTCTACTGACTGGATTATATAACTGTCATAAAATCAATATTGATGTTCCACATAAAAACACATTCAAAACATTCATTTAAAGGCAATAAAATATACTTAAATCTGATATAAACATCATCATTGAAACTGCTTATAAAATAACATGTGTGGTTAATTATACCTACCATTAAGAACTGATTTCACAGTGCTAACAGCTTGTTCTGGTGGCGGAGACACCATATGTCTGTTTGCTCTCTCCTTCAACTGGGCGTGGCTAGCTGCCAACTGTCGCTGCATTTCCTGAATGGCTTTTGTCTTGGGAGTCTGCGCACCTGGAATAAATTTTAAGACCTTCAGAAAGAACCTAAACGGAAAATATTTGCTCTGCTACAATTTGGTGTGCGACTTTTGTTCTTTTATTGTGCAACCTTTGCCTCTATCAATAAATTCATAAATAGAAACCTAATGCAGAGGGTGCAAACGTATGCCATGGAGAAGTACACGCATGGCTGACACCAGTTTAATTTGTATTGCCATACTGAACATGCTTGACTTCAACACACAAAGTACCAGAAACATGAATACCATCAGTAGAATCTGACCATGACTTCCGATTTCACGTCTTTCAGTGCAAGTACTGGTCAGACCTTGTCGGGACCAACAGGCTGCCAAGCATAGTCACCACATATTGCACAAAGTTTTTCTAAAATTTCCCATCAGTTGAACTATGCAGGTGTAAACTAAATAAATAGCTGACAAATAAACTATGCTTTAGTGTACAATCCCTTGTGAAAAAACGCTTTTTTATATGTACATTAAGCATCATTATGACGGTGGAGAAAATACCCCATGCTGAAGTACATATACATATGTAATTACATATATATAACTATATATTAAAACACTTACCATCACCAATACTGTTAGGTAACACAGGATTTATGGTTTTCATCTGAGTGATAAGGTTACTCTCCAGCTCCTGTAGACGTCGGTTCACCGCCTCCTCCCACTGCTCTTGCCTCTTCATCAACGGACTGTGTAAACAAAGATTGGTTCATTTAGTTTGTTCTACACTGAGTATTATTCCTGAATCCGGTTGTTCGAAACTTTAAGCGGCCGTTTATCTGTCTATCAAAATTTTGGGCTGTATTTAAGCATTTTGAAAGACTTTATAATATATTGAATGTCTTAAGGTCAGAGGAAAACTAAATCTCTTTAAAGAAGACTAAGAAAGGCATACCAGTTTTTAGAATCATGAAATATTTTTAATCAAAATTTAAAAGATGATTAATTTAACAGCCGGTTAAATTTTCAAACAACTGATTGTTATCAGTAAGAATAGGAAGTAGATAAAGTGAATCTAACATGTTCATGAGTTGTGGATAAGGAAATCCCACCCGAGGGTTGAGATACGTCCAAAAACGAGGCTGTGCCGAGTTTTTGGAAGTATCTCAACCCGAGGGTGGGATTTCCTTTTCCACAACTCAATGGACATGTTAGATTTATTTTCTCACCGTTTAAATCGCATTTTCACACAAGTAAGAAGAAATTAGTGCAAATACAGGATGGGGATGAAAAAATGAAAATCAACTTTTTCTCGAATTTTACTTCAAAACTGCTATAGATGGATAGGAAATGATCTAACTAAGAAAATGAATACCAACAATCCTATGTTTATTTAAAAAATAACAATTTTACAGCCATTTTTCGATTTTTATGTCTGCTTACAATTAACGTAAAAATAGTCCGGCAGCGATGTGAGATAAGCGATGTGAGATAAGTTTATCTCACATGGGTAAATGCGTGGAAATATGTATCCCACAGGTGAGAAAATCTAATGGCTTGGTTACTAACTTGGAAGTGCTGGGTTAAACAGTGGTAGAAAGCAAATGTGCTAGGTTAAACTTGTGTAAAAGGCAACTGGCAGAATTTAACTATGTTTTGTGGAATCCACCAAAGATCAAGCTCGAAACATTACAATATACATACCAGTCAGCAATAAAAAGATCTTTAGCCATAAAATTAATTTCTCAAAAAGTATGAAAATATTCACTCAACAAGTGAATTCACGTTGAATTATTTGTCTAACTGCATGTTACCTGAGTGATGGACCAGCATCACTGGATATAGAATCAGTGCTACAGTCTAGTCTTGGTTTCTTCACTTTAGGCTCTAACTCTCTCACAACTGGAGATGCTTTTCTCACTTGGGGAACTGGTTTTACTGCAAAACATTTTTTATCATTACCAATAGTTCAATACTTAAATGAATAAAATATATTTCCTCATTAATCAATCAAACATCAATTCACTAAAAACTCGAAAAAGTTACTCACAATTTACAGCACTCGAGGTTTTACCTTGTGCTCTCTGTAACTTGAAAAAAACTAAAAAGCTAGTGAAAAGCTGAAATATTATATTGCAGTGAACTTCTGCATATCTTGAGACCTAATAGAATAAGGAGTGGTGGTGTTGCGGTTAAGGTGTCTGTCGCAGGTTCGAGCCCCACTGGGGTCACGACTATACCTCCTCATATGACACCAGTACTGGTTATTCCAGGAAGCAGTCTCAAGAGAGACTCGATGAGCTACAAGCTTTCTTCAAAAAAGAGCTTTAATAAATTAGTATGAACTAAACTAATAGAAAATGGAAAACGTACTCTGAAAATTCTTACCTATGCCAACTGTCTCCTTGACAATTGTATTGTTAACAATTTTCTTGCTTTTGGAAGCAAAGTTGAGGGTACAGTAAGTGTCATAGTAGTGTCTCTCTTCTGGAGCAATGTTTGTTATCATAACAGAGTGACAAGTTCCACCTATAGAATCCTGAAACAAAATAACATTGTACACATTAAAAATTCTGTTCAATCTATGTGAAAATTAACTTTAGAATAATGTGAAAACACGACCTCCTTTTGATGGCCAGTAATACCTGTGTCTGAACTAAAGACGAAACCACTGAATCCGACCAGTATCATCCAAAACTCCTGTAATATTTAGCATTTTATCCCACTTATATACCCTATCAATATTTTTTTCATTCAAACAAATCTAAAACTAATCCAAAGATAGGTCACATGATTGAACAGAAAAAAACATTGCATACACTCAAGGGGCCATATATTTTCATCCCAACATAAAGAATCATTGTCAGAATTATTATTATTCTTTAATGCTCCAGTGAGCTTTCTGAATGGTGCTGTAAATCGTGAAGTATTGGTGAAAACTTTATTATTGTGTTTTTCCCCCACGAGAACACTCCTTTGTGAATTCTTTATTTCACTAACTCAATGTGCTCCAGAAATGTTTGATAATGTTTCAACAGTGTGAACCAGCAGGATCGCTTTTTTCATCAACTCATGGTCTCATGAATTGACCCAGAGATACAAATAGTGAACCTTTACTCTCGCGAGTTCAAAGTGATTTACAGTACAGGTTACTTGAATAAATGGTACCTGTAAAAGTCGAGTCAACTTGCTGTTTCTGTATGGTATTCTTGGCTGAAAGATAAAACACACAATCCTGCTTTATATAACCTCTGATGTGAAATGTTGACAGCCAAGTTTATACTGCTTTTTCCTGGTCTACTGTATTTATTACATCGATCATTTATTTGTTGAACAAGGTTGCAAGTAATTAATTTCCATTTTCCTTAGAGTTGACTCCTGCTTCAACAGTTTTAACAGTTTTTCAGTTATGGTCAGACAGACAGACAGACGGGCAGGCAAACAGACAAAGTACCTTACCATCAGTCTTGGGAAGGACTAATACTAGACTCCCATCCTTCGTAAGAAACTGCCAACTTTCTCATATAATGAGCCGGGTCAGTATAAGGGCTTCAATCTATGAACCTCAATCATTGAGAGGTCAAGTGCTACAAGTCCGTGACCTAAACAGCCACTAGCCATATTGTACTGCTATTTCCTGCACTAATGTGTTTCTAACACACTTTTCATTACCAATTTGTAGATAGGTATTTCAAGATGTTCTCAGGTATAAAACAGCCAATGCAAAATTAACGATTTATCTAATACAATTTAGTTCATCCAAATTTATGAGTTTGAAATTAACGAAATTTCCCTTATAGCCCAGTCAAATGTTTTTCATTCATACAGAGAGAAATTTAATATCAAATTACAACAATTCTGTGGAAAGGATATTACAACAGCCAAATTATACAGTTTATAAGCACTAAATAAATAAATGACAACAGCAAAGCAGAATTCCAAACTTTACAAACAGTCAGATATGTATGTAATTTCAAAATATTTTAAATAATTTGGCACACCTTTATTTAAAAGAATTAAAACAATGATATTACGAGTATTTCATGTTTATCATGTACTTACAAGACCTGAGTTTATGGCATCTACCACCTCTCCTAAAGAAAACAGTGATTTGTTTATAGCTCCACTTTCTTTCAACCTGGAAATAGGAAAATGAAATATGGTTGAAAAGAAAACAAGAGCTGTCCTCAACTTTTGTAGTGCTTGCCAATAAAACAAAACTTTGACAGTTAAGGGCACACAAGACTTTAACTAGGAATTTCTAAGTACAAATCAAGAAAATTTTTCACAGCGTTATCTTCTTTTGCTTACAGATAGGTCTTACAATGGTACATAAGTACTCCAACTTTCAAAGTAATATCTCAAATGGTTAAGTTAACAAGTGGACAAGAATGAAAATTTTAACTGAGTTTCTAAGTCAACTAGAATTGTGTCCAAAGGACACGGATGCCCCCACTGTGCAGATGTGCTCATAAACAAGGCAAGCATATCTGTATGTAAGATTTTTATGTGGAACTTTTTCATTCCACTGTTTCATTTCTGTACATATACCTAAAATGATCTACAGGTAACCTTATGTACATGTTAAATTAAATTACAAATGTAAAATTTATATGTTCAATTATTTATATGGTATATAGTGAAAAATCAACAAGGGCCATAATTCTGTTAAAAATTTGGTCGCAACAAATTTATATGGTATATAGTGAAAAATCACAAAGGGCCATAATTCTGTTAAATTTGGTCGCAACAAAATTTCTTCCTTTACTACCATTACACATTAAAGCTGTTCATCCCTGGAAGTTTAAGCAAAATCTGCCATCCGGTTTAAGAGGAGTTGCGTTCACAATATTTCTATATGGTATATAGTGAAAAACTTAACAAGGGCCATAATTCTGTTAAATTTGGTCGCAACAAAAATTCCTTCCTTTACTACCATCTACACTTAGGTTGTTCATCCCTGGAAGTTTAAGCAAAATCTGCCAACCAGTTTAAGAGGAGTTGCGTTCACAAATTTCTATATGGTATATAGTGAAAAAATCACAAAGGGCCATAATTCTGTTAAATTTGGTCGCCGCAAAAATTCCTTCCTTTACTGCCATCTACACTTAAGGTTGTTCATCCCTGGAAGTTTAAGCAAAATCTGCCATCCGGTTTAAGAGGGTTGCGTTCACAAAATTTCTACATAGTATATAGTGAAAAAATCAACAAGGGCCATAATTCTGTTAAATTTGGTCGCAGCAAAATTCCTTTCTTTACTACCATCTACCTTAAGGTTGTTCATCCCTGGAAGTTTAAGCAAAATCTGCCATCCGGTTTAAGAGGAGTTGCGTTCACAAGATATATAGTGAAAAAATCAACAAAGGGCCATAATTCTGTTAAATTTGGTCGCCGCGAAAATTCCTTCCTTTACTACCATCTACACATTAAGGTTGTTCATCCCTGGAAGTTTAGCAAAATTGCCATCCGGTTTAGAGGAGTTGCGTTCAAGATTTGGGGACGACGGACGGACGGACGGACTGACGGACGGACGGACAAGGCCCAGCACCCCACTCAAAAAGGGCCATAATTCAAATAAAATCCTTGACAGAATTACCTTCTCCTGCCCATGTTTGGGAATCATGATGGTAAACAAGTATTCCAACTTTCAAATTAATATCTCAAACAGTTCAGTCAAAAAGTGGACTGGTACGAAAAACTTAACCAAGATTCTAAGTCGATAGAAGGCCTTAATTTTTAAAACAAATCCCTGACAGAGTTACCTTCTCTTGCGTACAGATTGGGGGTAATGATGTGAAATAGCATTAAAAGTTTCAAAGCAATATCTCAAAGGATTAAGGCAATAAGAGGATTTTACCCATATTCAATGTATTTTCTAAGTAAAAAAGGGGCATAATTCTGTCAAAAACCTTGACAGAGTTATGTCCTCTTGTCTGTTGATGAAGGTCGTGATGGTAAACAAGTATGGTTAGTTTCAAAGCAATACCTCCAATGGTTTTGAAATAAAGTGAGGTGGTACGAAAAACTTAACCAAGCTCAATACACTTTCTAAGTAAAAAAAGGGCCATAATTCTGTCAAAAACCTTGACAGAGTTATGTACTCTTGTCTGTAGATGGAGGTTATGATGGTAAACAAGTATATGGTAAGTTTCAAAGCCATACCTCTAATACTTCTGAGATAAAGTGGGGTGGTACGAAAAACTTAACCAAGGTGTGACGCCAACGCCGACGCGAGTAGGATAGCTCCCCTTTTCATAGAAAAGTCGAGCTAAAAATAACTAAAGAGGAACAAAGAGTATTGACTAACTGCTGCCAGTACTTAAACAATTTTAAGTAATACAAATATGTCGCAGGTAAAAATGGAATACCATCGTTTTTCAAAAATATACAAATAATTTATAAATCACTATAAACAAGATAATACTGTTACATGTGTATGGAGACATCAAAATGTTGTCTAATTAGCCCGTCAACATTCACAAAAAACTTGCTACTTAAAACAGTGATATAATATTTCCTGTTAAGTGTACAAAGTTCAGTACTGACTTTTTTTTACAAATATGTGCCAATAGACAAGTTAGTCATTTGACAAACCAGCAACTACCTGATGCCCTGATTTCCTGTACGTCTATTATCCTCGGAACCGGCGAGATCGATGAGGTAGATTTTACCAAGCAGTGTTCTACAGGGCTTGGACTTTACAATGGTGAGTTGAACGATGCTGTGACTTCTACTCGAGTGTTCATTCAACTTTGTAGCTGCTACAGTTCTGTTAAATATACAAACATCTTTTTATAGCTGAGACTATGAATTCAGTGCAATGTCAAAGCATTGATTTTAGACAAGGATATATAAATTTGTTCAAGTGTTCCGAAATATAACTTTTAAAAGCTTTTTTCCGAATTTTTCTGAAATATAACTTTTTCTGAATTTTTCTGAAATATACCTTTCTTTTGAAGTATCTGAACTCTTATTTTTATAAGTTTTCCTCTGAGCACAGGTCTATGAAGCTCTTTATTTCTTACTGGTATAAATGTCAGTTACAGTTTGTAAGAAGTGCTATCAAACTGAACCAAAATGTTACAGTAACATCACTAGAAACACTGAAACTGTATGGCACATCTTTATTCTTATTGAAGACAGGGATGCAACTGGGCTTAACTGAAGTAATGGGCTCATTTCTAATAAGGGACTTAGCCTACATGTAGGAGTTTAAAACTTTCCTGACTTCTTGCAGGTCATTTTTAGCCAGTAAGAGGCTGAAGATTTGACACTGATTCTGTCTCATTTTACAGATTTATCCCTGTCAGATTTGACTAGCTTCATCTGTCTAAAAAAATTATCTTATTAGATCTGTTTCAAGTCAAAGAGTGAAGAGATGGTGACGAAACTGTAAGATATCTCTAGTAAGACAATTCTCCAAGAATCAGTCTTTGGTATTGTTACTCTAGAAGCAGAGTCCTTAAGACATGTCAGACCCGACTCAGTGGTAGTCGCTGACTAAAAGCACTGCAACCTCGCATGTCATAGGTTCGAGCCCTACTACCAACAATGTCTAATTATGTGTCATTTCTTAAAGAGAAGAGGGTTCTATCACTGATCCTTCCCAGTTATGATGGTTAGTAAAACTGCCTGTCATGATATGGTTGAAATAGACGTTCAACACCTCAACAAAGAAAGAAAAACTAAAAGGATACTGTACCTGTTATTTGAAGCAGGTCCAAATGCCATTTTAAACTCATCAAAGTTGTGTATCTCTTTTTTGGCAAGGCCTGGAATAAGGATGTTTTTCTCAGCGTCTTCTCGGATAGGCAGATCAGAACCAGAGGGTTCTAGCAAGTCTTGAACCTGTGCATTTTAAAATGGTATACTATAAAGTACAACGTAAATGTTTGCTTCATTATAGTGTCTTCTATCAGGACTAGCTCTGGCATTCACCAATGCAAATACTGGCTACAAAAAGTGAAATTGAATTGGCTGCAACTTTAAATTTATATAGAATGTGTTTTGTGTGCTAGACAAGCAGCGCAACACAGAAAAAATGGCTCAAAAGGAAAAAGGGCCAGTTCTATACTTTTCTTTTTCTTTCTACCAATCTTCTGCATTTTAAGATTCATTCTTAACTGTTATTCAATATGGCCATTTCAAAGGGAAATATAACTTAAGAATGATCTGCCTCCATGGCTGAGTGGTTTGTGTCACTGACTTGGAATCACTGTAGCCTCTCACTGATGAAGGTCATAGGTTCTAGTCCTGCTACCATACATGCCTCTTTATGTGAGAAAGTTGGCAGTTTCTTACAGAGGATAGAAGCACTGGTTCTTCCCAGAAAGTCCCCACCTGTTAAATGACCAAAATATGGTTGGAAAGGGCTTATAAAGACAAAATTCTTCGAAATTTAAAAGTGAACAAAGCCAGGTTAACAAAGGGACATACCTTTTCATTGTAGATTTCAAGGAATGAAAATGTGACTTTATATTTCCATTCATCTCCTTCTGTTTTCTTGTTCTCCGATATTTTCTCAAAGATTCCATTAATAACTCTCGGAACAACCCCTGGATTACTAGAGGTACCTAACATTGTATGTGTTTTACCTGAAAAGATATACACGATCAAAATGTTACCAAGAATGCATACAAATTAATGGGCATAAAGTTTGTGGATTTAAAATAAAATGCACATAAATGGGTTCATTTTAGTAAATTAAATTTTGTGATTTTATATTAGGCTTACATTTTACAAAAAAAAAATCCACAATTCAGAAACGTTCTTGTACTGCTGGCAGACAGTTATTCAGACTTTGCAATCAATGCAGATCATAATCAACTGACACATCCATAAAGTCTGATCATGATCTGCATTATTGGGTTTTTAGCTAATATTCAATCTATAAAACTTTCACTGAGCACTCCTTTGAACGTTTAATGATACTGTCAAAATTGAAAACAAGATAAATTCATTTGAGTAATTCAGCACTGTAAGAGATTGTAAATTAATACTGTTTCCTCCATTATACATACCAGCTCCAGTTGGTCCATAGGCAAATATTGACACATTTTGTCCATTCAGGGCCTTAGGTAACAGGGGTTTCACACAGTCTGTGTAGATCTGAAGCTGGGTGCTGTCCATACCATATACAGCAGAAAAACTGAAGAAATAAGTACCACAGAATACAAGTTAAAAGTGTAACTGCTACAAGCTTATACGTTCCATATTTGCTTATCATTTTTTCAGGTTGCTGTGGTGACAAAGTCATCTATGCATACCAATGTTCTTACTTTGTGTTTCTAGGTGCCAGTAGGCCATGTCTCTGTATTGTTCTGGATTCTAGTATTTTCTACCTTGTGATAAATTAAAAAAACTCAGACGAGCTGCTACTCCCTGCTTTCTTAACAAACTATGAGGAAGTATTGTATGTGAAAATGTTTCATAGCTTCTGCCATTTGTCTGCAGCAAAAAAAAAGGTCATTGTAGGTAAGCTGCCACAAATGTAAAGCCTTACAAGTGTAAACATTGTGAATATCAGCAGATCTGATATACAAAACAGCTAACATTAAGTAAAACACTTGCTGTTGTTTGCAGACACATCATTTAACTAAAACTATTAAAATGTGGCATACTTTCAGAAATAAGACAAATCTAGGCTTTAGTTCCTATGTAATATTTTGTATGGTTTTTAATTTTATACAAGCCATTCAAAGAACAAAGTTTACATACTGGTACTGAATATTCTCTTTCACATTTCTGTGATTGAATATCTGTACACTGTCTTTGGCAGCGCTCACACAGGTCTTGTCTGCCTCCTTGAGTGGTGGACGTACCCTGATAGCCACTTTCACTTTGCACTGCTTCTTGTCCATTATTTCTGTAATCAAACAATGCTATAAATAAAAAAATTTCACTAAGAAAGGGGAAGGAGCCTGTGTCAAAATATATGTTACAACATGATCATGATGATTACAGTTGAAAAAGGCCCCCCTTTTTTTGACAAAAACCTATGCAGAGATATGTTCTCTCACTAATGGATGGTAATAAAGGTAAATCAGTATTAAGTTTCAAAGCCATTTATAGATCTGTAAAGCAGGGTTCCCGCTGTCGGTCGCCAATGGCGCCAAATGCGACAAAAAATAAATACTGGCGCTAAATTCTTTCAGTTGGCGAATTTTAGTGGCGCCAACAAAATAATCTCGGCAATTTTGCCGTGTCAATCAAAAATTGATCGTCGTCTGTTGGCTAGCTTATGGAAGAAGGCGGAGCTAATTAGACGCTATCTGATAACACGCACGTGGCCGTCTCGGTCGTGATCAGAGGTGTTAATTGATAAACAATCATAAAACGAAATATGATAGACCTTGGAAAATTAGCGTTGCTTGGTTGACACGACGCTGTGTATTGTTACTTTCTAATTCACAGATTGCACTTCGGGCGATCATAACACAATTCATGTATACCCGTTTTTTCCGATAATCACGTGTCATAACAGACTTATAATTTCGGCATTGTTTTTTTGGGTCGGTAATTAAATTATTGACTTACATGGTGCAATCTCAAGTTGCAAAATGTCCTTGACGTAAATTTTTCCTCTACATGAATTAGGGCTGACTATTGCAGCCAAATTTACTATCACGATAGTTATCGATAGTTAAAAGTACTATCACGATAGACTATCAATAGTTGGCTTCACTATCGCGATACTATCACGATAGTTACGATAGTTTACATCATTACATACTGTATATTTTTACCAAGTTGATTCAATTTGTTTGTATCAATACCTGTTATTAACTTGAATTCAGTATAAATATAATTGTTACTAATCAAGAATGCTAAACCATTTTTATTGAACAGATACGCCTCATTAAAATTTTTCACTATGCCAAGTCATGGATTGATGGATGGCAAGACGACAATGACGTTTTAGGAACAAAAACGTCGTCGTTTATATAACTGATTATAGCCTGTAATGTAAACATACGTTTTACAGCAAAGGAAAATCACTACATTTTATGTAAATAACGCATTCAAAAATGAAAAAAAAACTATCGAGAAAGTCGATAGCTGTCCAGACTATCAGCGATAGTATCGATAGTGTGAAATTGCATTCACCCAGTATTGGGTCTGATACAATCGCGATAAGTCGATAGTATCGACTATCCTTACATCCCTAACATGAATATATCTTTGGCAATATTCGGCGCCTTCAAAACCTTCAGTATTCGTTAATACTTATCAATACTTATTTTAAACCATTGAACATACTTTTGGACACATTTTGTTTAATACTGTTTAAATCGCTAAAATCAAAGAAACATTAATGTACGAAAATAAGTTCACGGACACGCGAGGTCGCGAAAATATGTGTCAAACGAGGAATGCGAACTGTTACCTTTCATTTTTGGGTTCATGGTGCTGCAGAACACGAACAGAAAATTATGATATGCAATCCTAGAGTATCTGTGCCATAACCATTGAAGCCTCATCCTGGCTCCAGAAAATGAAATTTTGACCCTTGAAAATTTACAAAAATGTTTGAAATAAATTTCGCATCATTTAGATCTATATACAGTGTTTGCTATCATGCAATCAAATCTTAACTACAAGTGGTATAACTCCTCTCTCCTTCAGGGTGTTATGTAGCCTTTGAAGACTAGTGGCTCCAACATTGGAGCCATTGGCACAAACTTTTTCTGATTGGTTAATTTGTTGGCACAAACTAAAATTGACCCAGAGGGAACCCTGTGTAAAGGTGTTGAAAAAATTGGGGTGGTGCGGAAAACTTAGTCAAGGTGTAATTTAATGCCAATGCTGAGAAGGATAGCTTCCTTAATAGTGTCTATTCTATAATGAGCGACTCACCCTATTTTGTCAAAGATCGCTCATAAAAATAAAATTCCCACAACATCTATAATCTCAAAAACTCCTAAGTTTCCAGTCAACACATTTGTTTACATGAACACAGGAGAAGCAGAGGGAGATAACTCTAACAGTCAGGGGTGTAACTTGTAGAAGTTATTTTGAAAATAACTTCTGTAAGTGATATTTGAAACATTTTGTTCATAATATTACTTCCCTTTGCTGAAAGAATTAACTCCCTTGAAAGTTCAGGTGAACAAAATAATAGGAATATCTGAAAATAAGGTATAAAGGTTACAAATCAACATTTCAGTTTTTCTTGAATTTCTTCATTACTAGCAGATTACCTCTGCAAATACCTTTAGATAAGAGAAAAAATGCAGGTTCTTTCTTTATAGCTGGCAGTAATGACTTTTCAATTAGACATAATGGATAAATTTATTATCGGCTTCGCACATCCGATACTGATAAATTATTTACATTCGGGAAAGGTGATTCCTCGGCTTTCATCGCTGGTCTCTATGCATTTTTACTTTTAAAATGTACAAAAACCAAGAATGAAAATAAAAGAAGACGATGGTGTACCACTAGCTTGTAACTGCCAAATTGGATTTATAATAATAAGCTTTTTATTTTGTTTGAAATAAAGTTAAACTTGCATATGAGTCTACGATAAAGACTGAGTTTTCACCAGGGATAATTTTTGCCATCCAAACATATGGGAGAAAAATCCCTATTGCCCAAAACCTATGAGATTTTTACCAATATCTATGAGATATTTTTAATAAACAAAAAGTATCACTCAACTTACATTTCAAATATGAAGGAAAATACTGTTGATTACATAATGTCATGTAAAGTGGTATGGTGTTGGGCCCAGTATTCGTGGTAGGTCCAGAATTCGTGGTATTTAGACATTTTTTCCTGTCCCCATTGCTCTCATTAAATAAAACAACTTAAGTAAACCAAACTGTAAATATGTTCCAGTTGATGTTTTCCGTTGATATTCGTCACGAAAATTTGGTGTTCTTATACCTAAAGTGTTGCTTCAGGTACTCCCAAAGCGAGTCTGAACATTTTTTTATTATTGAAATGATTGCTTTTTTAAAACCGTTACTGAAGGAATAGTTGACTGTTTGTTTATATATAATCAACTGATATTGATTCACAAGACATAAAAATATACTTTTAAACGAGATTCTGAAATATCATATATGGGACACTTCTGTTGCAATATAACTTTTTGGTCGACCCACGAATTCTGGTTCACATATTCCTGTGACGTCAAAGGTCAACACACTTTATATTTTGGAAGCTGTGTTAACAATGCGACAATCAGCATAAACAAAATAAGTCATATTTTAAATGTAGTCCAACTAATTGTACGCGCGTCGAGATATTGTGTTATTGTTTGTATGGGCAATATCTCTCCTCTACGTACAACATAGAAACCCGGCTTTCTATGGTGAGCGTTCCTCCCAAATTTTCGGCGGCGGCTTTAAACCGTCAAAAGTCTTTATAAAATTAATATTTCTGTAACTTGTTGACGATAACTTTAAAGAATATCCATTTCCACATCAATTTATTCCATTTGTATCTCACAATACATCAAAATAAGAGTTTTGACGAATTATAAACACATGCACTACCTAAGTTTACACATCTCCGCTAAAATCACGTGATAAATACCAATAAATAGCTTACACTACCGCGAACGGCTAACTGCGGACAAGCTTACGCGACGTAAATGTGTACTGTAGGCTGTTCGTCAGTATTTAAAATTTAAATATCAAAACTCCGCAAGGAGGACAGCAAATTATTTATCTTTATAATTTTAACAGCACTTGCCATACTTGTATATGCCTGCCATGTGCTTGAACTGCATTAATTTGTTCACGACCGTGTTCTATTGAAAGGACGTGGTCATGTCATATTGGCAGGAATATTTTCGGCGGAATCTTGGCTTCAATATACAAACTAAATATTTCAAATTTACGGAGGAAAACACAAATTACAACCTGATAATTTGATACTTGCAAAATTTCTTCAATCAAACAATTCATGTAAATACATCTATTAGATTGTAAAGTATTTCTGATTTTATTTTTGGGTATTTCGGTTGATCCACGGCATGCAGGGGCTCATCAAATTACAAGTTCGCATTTAAAAAACAACATAAAACAGAACCCCAACCTACCAACCCATCGTTTTTCAACATATTACTGGTACAGGAAACAGACATATTTTAAGGCCTTATGTTGATTCACAAAATATAAGTAAGATAGGAAAATAAACTTGCAGAATGTAGTTAATTTTCTGACTTGTTTTCTCTATCATCAGGAAAAAAAAGTTCAATTTGTCCGCAGTCACCATCATTTATAAAACTAGCAAACAGTCTGACTATTTTACGTACAGAATGTTACGGGATATAGCCATTTTCAGCATACACATTTCACTACCGTGGTAGCATATAAATATGGCAGAGGGAGTAAACAAACGAAACTGTGAATGGAAACTTTAGCTGATAACTTTCTTTAAACTTGAGCGACTGACGATATTGAACAGTAAATACATTCATTTTTATGTTATATTACAGGTTCTTAGTTAAAGTGATATTACCGTTCAAAGTGACCATCATAATTTTTAATAAAACATTAAATAATGATTTATACTTCTAGAATAATAAACATTGCCATAGTTATAACCCAAAAATAATGATCTGTTCAACAGTTTCATTCACATTGATTATAGAGGAAATCTGTATAATTCTTTTTTGACTATCCTAGTCAAAAATAAAAAATCAACCTTTTCGGATATGTATATCTTAGTTTATATCTGTCAATAACAGAAATAACTGGGAAAAACTTATTTTTTATATGTTTTAAAGCATCCACTGTGTTTTCAGCATCATTCTTACCTATAACCCAATGTGGTCATTTTGAAGGGTAATATCACTTTAAAATATATTGTCTTTCGATGTTTCTACCTAAATCTCTGTTTCACCACAGAAAGGTAGGTTTCTAGTTTTGACGTTATAGCGAGATTCTGACCCTAAGCGAAAATATCTCACAATTTGCTCAAGACGTTACTTAAATATTTTGACTAATTTTAAATGTTAGATGTTCTTGCTTCTATTTTGACCTTGGTTGTTTCTTTATTTTTTCGTACTCCATAGTGTTATAAGTGTTCTTATAACCACGAAAACTGGGCCAACCAGCATAATAAGAACAGAAGCGCTGTGCTGAACATATTGCAAAGATTCAGTTTTCATTCTGAGTTTTGAACTTGCGTAGCTGAAAACCGTGCATAAAAACATCAGCATTTAGCATTGGCAGTGGCTAGAGTTACGGGACCGTAACTCTAGCCTCCGAGTCTAGAGTTACGGAAGTTCCGTATCTCTAGCAAAACCCTAAGAGGAAAGGCTAGAGTTACGGAAGTTTATAAGGCAAATGTATGTTGCTTTTAAATATGCATGATAATGTATTGTAAACTTAAATATTTCACCTGTAATAGTGAATTAACCGATCTGTCGGCAAATGCAGCGACTTCATAGCCGCCATTTTGGTAATACATAATGGCAGAAATGTCGTCTTTACTTGAGCGTTCCATTGCAGTTGGACAATTATATCACATGTTGTGCAAAGCATGATAGAAGTTAAGTAAAATGTGTTCTTTTTGTATTTAATTGTATGACTACATTTAAGCCACGCCATGAGAAGGCTCTCAAATCGTGACAAAAAGGAAAGATCGACAGTACAGCTTTTAAATTTAAAAATTAATCTTTTTTTTTTTTTTTTGGTTTCTTTTTCGTACTCTTAGAATTCTATATTCTTCTTTTCTTTAACTTACTATTGTTTAATTTACTACATTATCATGCTATATTAAAGCAATATACTACCTTTATAGACTTCCGTAACTCTAGCCTTTCCTCTTAGGGTTTTGCTAGAGATACGGAACTTCCGTAACTCTAGACTCGGGGCTGGTTACGGTACCCTCTCCTCTTTAGCATTATATGCTGCCAAACAGATTTGTTTTTTAAAGTTTATTACCACACAATTTTATATATGAACTATTATGTAATATAAATTAATAATGAAACCCAGTCTGTAAAAAAAATGACCCTGGTTGCTTCGCGAAAACCTATAATTTTACCAAAACAAGACGTGTAGTAGAATTCTAAGGTCGGGAGGGAAAGATTTCGCGAACTGCAGTTCACTAATGTATTGAAATTATTGTGTAAAGCACTTTGTGATCATCATAAACAACGCTTTTTCGGAGAAATATCTTTAATACAAACAAATGAAGGTTTACTTTGTTTTGAAAATTCCCTCTTCCGGTTTAACAGCCAATCAGATCCTCTCAGTTTTATTATAACTATTCGCCGTACCATACCGGTAAATACTGTACCGGCACAAAACGCTCTTAGTTTTCATAGGGGGTTTCACAATGTGCCAGGATGAGCTATAAGGATCGCTCACCGTCTGGCGTCCGTCGTACGTCCGTGCACTTTTCCTTGTGCCAGACTTTAAATGTCTACGCCCCCGCGAGGGGTTTGACATCAAAGGAAGATAGAAAATGACATCTCCTCTGAAACCTTCTATCACTTTCAAGTTCCAACACCAGAGCAGTTCAGTGCAGCCATTGTCTGCATTGATTATGCCTCACCCTAGTCAGTACGCTAGCCTTGTTTTTACAAGTGAAGCTCTATCAAATTTGTTTTTAAAAATCCATTCCATGCAGAATTCTGCTTCCCATGGCAACGGAAAGGACAAACTTAAAAAGTCTTCTTCTCAAAAGCCAGAGGCCCAGAGCTTCGATATTTTGGCATGAAGCATTGCCTAGTCGACCTCTACCAAGACTGTTCAAATTATGACCCCTGGATCATAATTGACCCCGCCCAGGGGTCACTTGATTTAGAATAAACTTATATAGGGAAAACTTTAAAAATCTTCTTACCTGAAACATGACCAAGCGCTTAGATATTTAGCATTTAGCATTAAGTGACCCTGCCCGGGGGTCACTATACTTTACATAGGCTTATATAGGAAGCACTTTAAAAATCTTCTTCTCTGAAATCACAAGGCCCAGAGCTTATATATTTAGCATGTAGCATTGCGTAGTGGACCTGTACCAAGATTGAGTGATATAGTTTTTTGTAACACGAATATTTCATGCAAGTGTAAAGTGATTTTCGTTTGAACGCGCATATTTAGTGGTGAAATACGTTTTCTACTTTTATGCACAACGACAGGAGCGAAAGTGTAGGTCAATAAAATTATTCGTCTTATCTTTCAGTTAAAATGATACAAATAACGGTTAATTTCCAAACAAAAACTTCATTTCATTGACTAGATTTTTGTTATCTTTTATGGTCAAATATAAATTGATTTTTCTTATTTCCAAAAATATAAATTATTATTGCCAGCTTCCGTTTCGAAAATAATAAAATAAGCAACTTGAACCGTCTATTTATAACCTTAAAGCGGACACATGTACGTATGTCGCTAGTGCGATAGAACCGTAAATTACCCGTTATATATGTACACATAGAAGTTTATTGCACAAAGAACTAATCTATTTTAGATTTTCGCAAGACAAACACCAAAGCAGACACTTTTCGAGCGTTATAGTAGGTAAATGTTAAAACTTTATAAGATTCAATAGAGCGTCGGTAGATACCATAATCAATACTGATAAGACCGATAAAACCAGTTTTTCTGTGACTTGCCTTTTTTGTGACTGAACATATTAATGGCTTTTTAGTAGATCTTTTTTGATCTTTTGAAGTTTGGAAATTTAACGCTAGAGGTTCATAGTAGCTACAAACATTCACAGACTATTTATGGAAAACGACGAAGTAATATTTGTAATTTTTCTGAAAAATTCGTTCAAAAATCAGTGGGAGTTGGTATACTTACTGGGTAAACAGTGATGTACGTCTAATTAAGAAAATATTATTATCGTCTCTAAATTCTCATTGCCATGGGCACTGCAACATCTTTATCATTAACAGAAATACCGATAGTCGGTTCGTGTGAAGTGTGTACCTTATGTGACGAAGACGGATATGGCGTGACCCACTGTGACGAGTGCGACAAAATTGTTTGTCCTAATTGTTGTTCTCATCAACCACGGAAAAGTAACCCTTTGTATGGGAAACGGCTCAACCTAGTTAGTGTTAAAAACATCCCGGACGAAGCTAAACAGGAATACAAGCGTGTCAGGTGCGGCTGTTTTACCCATGACGGGAAGCTTGCCTTGGTGTGTTGTTACTATCACAAAGATAAGAAATGTAAATGTTGTGATACCACATCATACTGGAAACTTCTCGTTGGTGAAAAAGAAAAGATCATCAGTGACCGTTTGCATGACACGGAGACAGAAAGACATCCAGGCGATATGACAACATCAATAGTAAATAAAACGATTTACATAACATCACCCTTCAGAAAGACAGTGTACAAGATCTCGTCGAACATGGAGGTACATGTGGCATTTGAAACAGCAGGAAAATGCTATGGAATAGCTTGCTCTGACAACGGCTTGGCAGTTTCGGTTTTTATCGAATCTGATTTTAACGCACCAGCTTGGCAGGTTCAGTATTTGTCATTCGACGGAAGTCTGAAAAAACGTATAACTGTTGGTTCAGAAGATTCTACGCCCTTGTTTTCTAATCCAAGATTCCTCTCTTCCAGCTTATCAGAAAAAACGCTGTATGTTTCAGATAGTAACAAGTTTGCTATAATAGCTCTGAATGTAAAAGGGGAGGTGCTTTTCAAATACACAGATAGTAAAATTAAAAATCCACGTGGAATCACAGTTGACTCGGAAAATAATGTTTACGTTGCCGACGGACATACTATTGTTCAAATAGAAGCTACAGCGAAGGAATCAAATACGATCTTAGATATCAGTAGAAAAAACATAATGAACGATATGGTAGACGTTATATTCGAACCAAAGAGCAAATCGCTTATGGTCATTCAAAGCAAGGGCACTGTTACAACGCTTTCTTTTTAGACGCAACTTTAATGTGTAGAAACTCTTAAAGTTTCGAACAGAGGACACTTTTAAGTGTACTTCATTACGACAAACGAGTAATTGTTAATATAAAAGAACAATTTTAAATGTTTGATATAGTGGTTGAATAGACTGTAGTTCATACGAAGTATTCAAAAACAAAATTAAGCTTTTCCAGGAGTGTTATTGAATTTTTGCACAATTGCGCATAATCCTATTCGATTCTTAAAAATACTATTACTCATTTATTAGATATACAAACTATATATTAAATGTAATGCCTGTACGATACGCCCATACTAATTGATCTCATTTCAAAGGGTATTACTTCTTTAACTTAATTACATAAATAATGAATATAGACTGGTAGTCATTATTCTAAATTTGTGTTTCTCTGTAATTAATGCGTTGGCTGAATTCTAACTCCATTACTTAACAGTAAAAACGGGATAAGACAAAATTCTTTAAAATTATACCAAGATATACAAATAGGCTCGGCATCAAAACCTTACCATATATAATTATGCAATGGACAGTAATTAAAGGAATGTTTGCAGTTTGAAGAGGTTAGGTTTATTCATCCAACAAATAGCTGAAGTTTTAAGATTTGGCGCATGTGCTTCAAAATGAAAACATTGAATAATGAAAGATGGCCGTTTTTGACAGTGATGATTTATAATAATAAGTTTATTCTCCATTGCATTGCAAGTCTTACCGCTCTCCACATTCTTCCACGTGATCCGTCAAGAGGGAGACCTGCAACTCATATTTTCGTTCCTGCCTTTCTGTCGTGGTGTTTGTGCTTATCTTAGGTCCCTCTTTTTTAGGGTGGGTCTTTTTGTTTTTCTTTAATATATACTGAAGCGGAAAAGAAACGCAGGGTAACAAAATGTGTAATAATATCAAAACGGCTATGTGTGGAAGTATGAAAATCGGTCAGATAATTATCTCGGTCACTGTACACGCGCTCATCGACCTAAAATCACTCAAGCGTGTAATCTACCGTGTCACGCACGGCAAGCGTTGAAAGCAAAAACCTCTACTAACCCCTAATGTTTACCCTGCGTTTCTTTTTCGCGACAGTACATAATGTGTTTCATCTAGTTGGGATGCCAAAATTTTGTCGTATACTCACTGTACACGCGCTCACTCAAGCGTGTAATCTACCGTGTCACGCACGGCAAGCGTTGAAAGCAAAAACCTCTACTAACCCCTAATGTTTACCCTGCGTTTCTTTTTCGCGACAGTACATAATGTGTTTCATCTAGTTGGGATGCCAAAATTTTGTCGTATACTCACACTAATAATTCATGTAAAGAAAACTATAAATTAGTGAATGATTATGAAGAACGGATACATTATGAAAGATTTTCGTGCTCGTTAACGAACAAAGATTGTGTTACAGGTAGTCATCCACTCCCGCTTATAAATAATATTTCCGCATACTATAATTTGTCATAACTAAATTCCAAGAGAATGATACCAACAAAGTCAAACTTTAGCCATTTTAAAGAAGTCAAACTTTAGCCATTTTAAAGAAGTTTTGTCAATTCCATTACATATTTAGCATAGTAAAATAAATTAATAAAAAGAACACGTATAAATTGACTAGAACTATAATTTCCTTCCCCAATAGCGTTGGCAAAAACTGATGAATGTATTGTTTGAGCGGTAAATAACAAATGTTACGTTTGTGTTTTTGTCTTTTTATGTTCGTGTAGTTCTATGACATTACAATTATACAGTTACAGTTTGCTTAGAACGACTATCTTTTACCAAGAGATATTTTTTACAATATATTGAAAATAAAAATAACGTCTGCATAAATTAAAGCTAAAAATAAGTCGACTATTTCAATCCCTCAATATAACATCTTTAGCCAGAATTTACATAAATACATGGTTTTTAGTAAAAAGCAAAATTCCATTTCATTAAATAATTGTGTTAAACATGAAGACTTTGATCTCTCTTAAGTCAACCTAACCTTTTCGTTTTTCGTATGTTATAGGTTGTCACAAACAAGGAAACTTCGTTCAGTTCGTTACATATTACGCCTAATACTATGTTTGATTTTTTAAATGTTACAGGAACGCTTAAGCTTATATATAGGATTTGACACGAATGGTCAATATTATGTTAAAATTCTGTTGGACGAGTTTCGGAATTTGTTTGTAGGTGAGCATGTGGCGAGCTTGAAAACGGTTTCCGGAACGAGTTTGATGTTTAAAAATATATGTAATGGCTGTATGGTATGGTATGGGATAAATTTGTATATTAAATGTTCAGCTAGTTTAGTTAAAACATCACTATGTTTATCTTTTCAGGGATGTAGTTTTAAAGAAAGATATTGTTAATGTAATATCTTGAAAATGCCATAGAGCTTGTTTGTAACTATTTATTTTTGTGTGAAAATAAATGGGGTTACCCATTAAGGGGCCTGAAAAAAATTGTGTTACAGAATCAGTGGAAATAAAGAAACTAAAACATAGTTTACACCATTATCAACATACTCTTATTTTAAAAATGTCTGTTTACCCAGCTATTTAAAAGAAATAAAAATTCAGAAATTTACTCCAAGACACCCCTCATGTTTTTTCAGATATTTTTCAAAGTATGCATTTGATACAGAAAAATGAAACAAGATTGTGTTGACAGTGGTGTTAACCATGTTTTAGTTCTTTTAATTCCACTGAATCTGTCACACAGTCTGATGAAAGTGTTTGCATTTCGTCATCGATGACCGTTGTTTTTATCAGAGAATAGTATATTTCACTGCATGGGGACAGCGCCATGCTACTAGATGTTGCTTAAGTTTTGCAAATGGACCAGGTATTGAGATTTCTAAGCTTTTCGGGTTACTTGCGTGATGTCTTTCGTAAAAAGATATGTTTGTCATCTTCAGATCGTAGTTTCCAGCAAGATTAAGAAATATTTGAAAGGCACTGATTATATACACAATGGTTTATTAAACCATTTAATAACAAATGTCGGATCCGTAGTTTTGTACGTATTATACAATAACAATCGTTTTAACACTTGTTAACCTACACCGCATATCGATAATTGAACATAAAAGTGATCGCTCGATGTCCGTCGTCTGTCTGTCGTCTGTTTACACTTGCTTAGAGTGCGCCTAATCTGTATGGTTACCACACACACTGGTCAATATACATTAGCTGGAATTGGCCAAACAACGCACATTCAGATGGGTCAAAAATAGGGATGGCAACGAATACCAAAATTAATATTCGAGTACTCGGTCCTTCTTCCGATCGAGTACTCGAATACTCGAAAAAAAATGTCATTCACGTGTTCGAAATATAGCAGTACATACCAGAGTATGTAAGTTCTATACTACAGAGAGTACATTTCACGGTTTTGTCATCACTACACCGGTTAAAATATTTTCAAGAAGACGATTTCGTCGGAGGCATATTTCAAATTTGACTTATAAGTTGACAGGTAAGTCTACAGATTACTGACGGGTCGTACCGATTATAGCCTATGTAGAGGTTGGTGGACCTAATAAGCACAATTACAAACAAAGTACAGATTACTGAGATATTCAGAAAAGAGACATTAAAAGACTGCTATATTCTATATATACGATTTAGGAAAAATGAGTTACATTTCTTGAATCTTTTCTGGTGAGCCATAATACTTATCTTTTCTCCGCACACTTCTGCTTACAAGAACCGCATTTACAATTTAACGAACTAACGCAAAGGCGACATAGTGTAATTGCTATTATGCACTTAATTTTAATTTCTAAACAAACTGCGAAAACAACAACCCAATATCTTGCGTCTATATTGTTTTGTTAAGATCATAAGCGGCACAGAATCATAACAATACCTGCATGTCAAACTGTCAACTCGTATATTGCATTTAGGGGCCTACCTAGCGGATTAAACAATAGAATTTTTGCACATCACCTGGCGTGTTTTGATAACAATTCCGAATTAGAATAATGACAAGTTAAGGCTGTTAGTTGGAGGAACCAAAAAGAGATAATTTATGATTTTAAATCATTTTATGTATGATGCGATTTTTGCCAAAAAAAAAATTTTTGTTCGAGTACTCGAATACCGTTTTGCTGATCGAGTATTCGGACGTTCGAGCGAGTATTCGAATACTCGAGTACTCGTTGCCATCCCTAGTCAAAAATGATTGCTAAAGAGACACTTTTTTGACAGACCTGCAGAACACCCTTGGCTGGAGCACCCTTGAGAATAGGCATCTAGTTTCCATATTGGTTATGTTCTACAACTACAAATTATACAATAATCTTGTAGCAATCTCCCTACCAAGTTACCTAGAAGTCCCACACAGGTTAACAAGGCATATGCACCCCCTGAGTCTCCGCCAAATGCATGTCAACCCGAACTTCTTGAAGTATCCCCCCATACTCCCGTCCTATGGAAAAGGCTACCTACACATATTGCAACCCTGCTGATCTTGAATCATCCAAGCAAACAGTGGCCCAATTCAGTCAGTCATTACTAGTAATTATACAGCAATGTATTTTAAACCTTTTACTCTTTTTAACAATTTGAACAATCTTGATGCTCTGACTGGAAGAACTGTCTTGCAGTTATTTTTTATCTTACTTTTATTATCACCCGGCGTGCAAACTGTCCATAATACTCGTAAGAGGCGTGAGGCAGTATAACAAGATAGACAGGCAGACAGACAGGAAGAAAGTGGGCCCCCTTTACGTCTGTAATACTCCCCTTTACTCCTGTAAAACATTGGGTATTCCTTATAATGAGCTGGGAGTTGTCAACGGTAATATTGTAAATTTCTCATTTTATTTACATTTGTCTCTTTACATTTGTCAGTGTGCTGTGTGCTCTTGTTGTTTGTGCTATTCTGTAATTTCATTCCCATCATATCAGTCCATTACAAATCGATTTCTTAGTTACGCACTTGTTTTCTCTTTCTGGACAGTGTTTTACATTTACATATACGAGGGATGCCCGAAAAGTTCGTGCACATCCCTTAAATTACAGCTATTTTAGCGACAAAGAATAATTATAACACAAGCGTCTGCTTTTTCTATATGAAGATATACACAGTGTACGAACTCGGACTTTATTAAACCGGAAGTCGCCACCAAATATTCATACAGTAACTGTTTTCAAGTTTACCGTGTATTTTTTTAAGTTTTAAGTAGGAATTGGGACAGTATAGTAAGTGTGATTGAACTTTTTGTATCGTAAAATAGTTATATTTGATGTGGGTATTGGCAGACGTGGTTATTCAAAATATTTATATGTATTTGGAAAAAGAAATCAAAACATTAGGGCAACATAGAACATTCGTCATAAAAATGGTTTAATATTGAAAGATATGGAGAGTTCTTTGCCTCAGAAGTGTTGTTTACAGTTCGGTCAATTATTCATATATCAGAACAGCCTTACTTACAAGTTAAAACGTAAGGAATGTGTCAAAATACTGTCGGTATTTACATGCATTAAAGATATGCACTGTATGCATATTCGCAAACACGAAATTCTTTGCTATGTTTTCAAACAAATAAACACTGTAAAACACAAACTTGGATATTTCCTGATACATGGTATTAGCTTTGTATAAATTAAATTGGAATTATTACTGTACTCTTTCTATTTCTACTTGGAAACTTCAAATTAAATTGAAAAAAGTTACTGTATGCATATTCGGTGGCGACTTCCGGTTTGATACAGTCTAAGTTCGTACTTTGTGATATAGGGTAAAGCCTGCATTTTATTTTACGATTATATACAGCACGTTTTTCCATGGACGACGTCCCATTAATGACGTAACGACGTGATGTATGTAAACAAGCGCGTCCAATCGTATTTCGCGTTTTAATCATTACAATTAGGGATGTCAACGAATACCCAAATTGGTATTCGGATATTCGGTCAGCCTTCCGAACGAATATCCGTATATTCGGTCGTTTTATGTACTTAATCTAATGGTATCACTAAACTAAATCTTTTTCCATAGACTTACTGTATAACATTTAAGCACGGTCCGCATACCAAAACATTCGTTGAGTAGTTACACCCCAATAAATCTGTAGAACCACCTTAGTCACACCTAAAAATGCCCTTTTTTATAATACATAATGTAATACTTTAAAGCCGAAAATTTCACCAGTAGGAAATCATCCCCTCGCCTGTAGTATTTTTGTTTACATTCTGTCAAAAAATTCAATATTTTCAGATAGCCATAGAACACCGTAAAATTAATCAGAAAATTAATAAATTATTTTTTTGTTATGTTCAACCATTGTACTTTCGATTTTTATTCTAGAATAACCTGTTGGAATCGAAATAATAATTTATTCCCTATATTTTATCTTTGAATAAAATATAGTCAGTCGTTTTGGTGCGAAAAATTGCTACGCATCCAAACTCCTGACTACATTTTATTCAACGATCAAATACAGGGATACATTAATCTTTTCTTAATTCTAACACATGTGGCTGTGCTTCCTTTATAAACATATAGAAAAAGGTTGTATCTTATTTTACGATAAATATAGCACGTTTATCCAAGGACGACGTACCGTGAAATGACGCGACGTACGTAAACAAGCGCGTCAAATCGCATTTCGCATTTTAAAGTTGAAATGATGTACTGCTACGAGTTGAATATAGTTCGGGATAGTTTTAAAAGAAAATGACGTGTAAGAATCGAAATGATAAATATGCACCAATATTTTATCGTGAAATAAAATACAGTCAGTCGTTCGAATGCAAAAACTAAATCACTGGTGCTACGCACTCGTGATTTAATTACTATGCATCCGAATTCCTGACTGTATTTTATTCAACGACATAATACAGGGACACATTTGTTACTTCTTAAATAAAAACAGATCATACCGTTTTGATTTTCACGTGAAATCATACTGAATACGTCTATGACGTCGACCTTGTGTGCGCTAAAACGTCGCGCATTTATTCCTTTCCGTTTCATAAGGTTTGACAGAAAGCAGGTGCTTGCAGAAAACAAGACGTCAGTTGAAAATTTTGATTTAGCATTGTGTTCGAACAGGAGTTACACCGGGTGAGACTTTAATGTTGATATTGAAAGTAAAATCAGCTGTGAAATGTTGTAGGAGGCATTTGTATAAATAGTTTCAGCTAAGAAGAAACAAATATCATGGTCCCCATTGACTTCGCTGGCTTTCCTCAGTTAAAATTAGATTTGAGGGACCGTAAATACGACGCTTTAATGACTTGAGAATGATAGTACAGACTGCTATCCACAAGTATGACAAATAATAGTACAGAGACATTTACAGTAAATGGGTACATCGTCATTAGAAATGACTCAGCAATTTTGTGTATTAAAACTGTAAATAAAGAACACGAAAGAGGAAACTCAATAGAAGTTTTTAAACCATTGTAAAGCAGCTATTTGCACATTTTCTGAAACATCATTCGATTCCACTCAGCAATGATATTGCCAGGTTTGTTACTTTAAATCCACTTTAATTTGTTCAGAGCCCTTTGGTCTTTCATTGACATTTTTCTTCCAGCCTTAGGCTATTTGTAAAAGATGTATCCTATGATAGGTCGAAAAAAAAAGAAAAAGAAAGTTAATTATAATAATTTAAAAAATAATGTTTGCTTATCAATCATAGGAAGGGCCTGCGAGAGCAGAAATGCACAAAGTTTGGCCTCACTTAAGCGAGAAAATCTTAATGACTGTATATGCGCTAAATTTTTAATTGTACACTTCCGTTTCGAAAAGAAGAAAGTATCAAGTACCATAAGTAATTTAAACCATCTGTTTTAACCTTAAACTGTTTTTCTATAACTATTTATTTTACTATTTAAGGTAAACGAGGAAGTTATACTAGTAATTATTTGAAAGAATTTAGCGTTAAAGTTATGTATGTTGCCAGTCTGTTTGTGCGATAGAACCGTAAATTTTCCATTATGTGTGTACGCTTAGAATTTTATTGCACTATTAAGGTAATGGATGTGTAATGAGAACTTCTTGTTTAATGGTGGATATGTAATGAAAACTTCTTGTTAAATAAATTGGATTTGGATTTTATAGTTGCATATATTTTGTACTGTGGCGCTGTGGTTAGAGCGTCTGCTTTGAGATCAAGAGGTCATGAGTTCAATCCCAGAAGAAGCCCTTTTTTTCGTTATTTTTTCTTTCTTAGTTATCAAATTGAATAACATGAACAGTTATGCCATTTTACAAAATTTGAAAACTGTATCTTAATTTCTTTAATTTTATCTAGCTGTTTAATTACTTGAAAATAAAAAAGTTGACCGTGCTCATGTTTAAAAGTTCAATATCTAAAAAAGTACACGGTAAACATTTTCATTTTTTCTTATATTTCAGTTCATATACTATTAATAATTTTTTTATAATCAATAGTGATGCCCAAACTCCGAATCTTTTGCTACAGTCGTGTATATTTTACATGTGTGATATGTCTCGGGGCAAGACTAGGCAAATTCTATACCCTAGTTTTTTGGCATTATGGCATACTTTTTGTTACACATGTTAAGGTTGTTGAATCATCATGCATGTTTTGTAATTCAACATTGCTTGTAATACTTTTTGGAACATGGAACAAAAACAAGTGTAACAAATGTGTTTGGAACAAAAATAAATGTAAAGAAAATATTTGCAAACATAACTATTTTAACTTTTAGTGTACTTTTAAATATGGTCAGTATTTCTTAAGTGGGAGTAGGGCAACTAAAAAAGAGAAGTTTTAAATTAACCCGTGAAATGTCTCTAAATTTTTCACACTAGTCAGTTAACAAATGTATTATAAAATTATTATGTTCAATGTGTTATGGAATAGTGTACGTTAGACCCAAACTACCTTAAACAAATCAAAGCCTTCGCAAGAAAAAAGAACCCACGCGGATTTCATCTGCTCTAATTACAGGTAATAACTCCATTCAATTACAACAAGTAATATAATACATGTAGTAGGTAAATTTTAAAGCTTATGAATAGAACGTCGGTAGATACAATAATCAATATTGATTAGACAGACAAAACCAGGTTTTTAGGACAAGTCACTTGAATATGTTTTGACTGAACAGGGTAAAGGAATTTTAACTGATCTTTTGTGATATACATGATCTTCCTATGGATGGGAAATTTAATGCAAGAGGGTCATACTAGATGGAAAGATACACATACTATTTAAGGTAAACGAGGAAGTTATACTAGTAATATTTCCGACAAATTAGTGCAAAAATCAGCGGAAGTTGGCATAATTACTGCTTCAACAGTGATGTACGTCTAAATAAGTAACAATATCATCGCCTCTAAATTCTCAACGCAATGGGCACTACAGCATCTTTATCATTAACAGAAATACCGATAGTCGGCTCGTGTGAAGTGTGCACATTATGCAACGAAGACGGATATGGCGTGACCCACTGTGACGAGTGCGACAACATTGTTTGTTCTAATTGTTGCTCTCATAAGCCACGGAAAAGTAACGCTATGTATGGGAAACGGCTCAACCTAGTTAGTGTTAAAAACATCCCTGACGAAGCTAAACAAGAATATAAGCATGTCAGGTGCGGCTGTTTTACCCATGACGGGAAGCTTGCCTTGGTATGTTGTTACTATCACAAAGATAAGAAATGTAAATGTTGTGATACCACATCATACTGGAAACTTCTCGTTGGTGAAAAGGAAAAGATCATCAGTGACCGTTTGCATGACATGGAGACAGGAAGACACCCAGGAGATATGACAACATCAATAGTGAATAAAATGACTTATATGACATCACCATTTAGAAAGACAGTGTACAAGTTCTCTTCGAACATGAACGTACAGGTGGCATTTGAAACAGCAGGAAAATGTTATGGAATAGCTTGCTTTGATAACGGCTTGGCAGTTTCGGTTTTTATCGAATCTGATTTTAACGCACCAGCTTGGCAGGTTCAGTATCTGCATTTTGACGGAAGTCTGAAAACACGTATAACTGTTAGTTCAGAAGATTCTACGCCCTTGTTTTCTAATCCAAGATTCCTGTCTTCCAACTTATCAGAAAAAACGCTTTTTGTTTCAGACAGTAACAAGTTTGCTATAATAGCTCTGAATGTGAAAGGGGAGGTGCTATACAAATACACTGATAGTAAAATTAAGAATCCACGTGGAATCACAGTTGACTCGGAAAATAATGTTTACGTTGCCGACGGACATACCGTTGTTCAAATAGAAGCTGGAGGGAAGGAATCAAATACGATCTTAGATATCAACGGAAGAAACATTAGGGACGATGTGGTAGACGTTATATTCGAACCAAAGAACACATCGCTTATGGTCATTCAAAGCAAGGGCACAGTTACAACGTTTTCGTTTTAGACGCAACTTTAATGTGAGGAGATTCTCTTTTAATTACAAACAGGAGACATGTTTAAGTGTAATGTTTTATGGTTAACGAGTACTTGTTGATATAAAAGAACATTTTCAAATGTTTGATGTTTTCGAATTGACTGTTATCATACGAAGTATTCAAAACAAAATGAAAATTTTCCAGTAGTGTTATTGAACTTTTGATTCTTAAAAATACGATTACTATTGTATTAGATATATACACACTGTATGTTAAATGTAATGCCTGTATGATAAGCCCATATGATTTGGATATCATTTCATAGAGTATTACTTCTTGATCTCGGTGACATCAATAATGAATACAGACCGGTAGTCATTATTCTGATTTTTTTGTTTCTCTTTAATCAATGCTTTACTGAATTCAAACTTCATCACTTAACAGTAAAACATCTGTTTCTGCATATTTGATACCTTTTATTAACTCATTATTGTCCTTCAGACAAAATTCGTTCATGACATATGATTTCAGAGCAGATTTTAGGCTATAAAATCATAATCCAGATTGATGCCAATCTCTAAATATCTCGTATAATTAGACCTCTTAATGTTAAATTTTTAAGGCATTTGTGTTTTTAATGTGTAATACATGTACATATAGTTTCTTATAATTGTTAAAAGAGTGGTTCTGTATGTTGTAAATGTAAGTGTCAGTTGTAAATTGTAGTGTATATATGCAGAAATGAGACTTAGATAAAATATAAAATCTATAAATGTATGTTGCATGTTTACATTGTGAACATATTAGAGAAACAGTGAACCTCTGTGTGTGAAAACACAGTATTAATGTGTCTAAAGCATTTTTTTTTAAATTATGAGTATATTGGATTAACTGATCCAGACTCCTATTTTAATGAGATGAAGATAAAAACATTTTACGGGTATCATAATATGGGTATTTATCTTAGTCAGTGATGTTTTAGTATATCCATTAATCTGTGATAATATAATATATTTAGTGTCATGATTTTTAAATGTAGATAATATGTGTAAATTATATTAGACTGTCTCTCATAATTCTCATAAGAATAGCATATATGTTAAACTTATTTCTATAGTATAATGAAATGTATTTGTATGTAACATGTATGGTGAGACGTAAATAAACTATAAAACTATGATAACAAGATATACAAATTAGCTAGACATCACACCCTTCCCGTATATAATTATACAATGGAAACAGTAATCAAAGGGATGTTTGCAGTTTGAAAAGGTTTAGTTTATGGCAAGCGATTTGCACAAGTATTCCCGAAACCTAGGTTCTCAACTGAAAACCCACGTTCTCACTATGGATCACAAGTTTTTTTTGAAAACCTAGGTTCTCAGTGGCCGTATGCACAAATATCATGAGAACATAATTTCTTACCCGAAAACTTATGTTCTCTGTTGAGAACATAGGTATTGTTTTTTTTTGCATGGCGCAACCTGGAGGTAGAGCTAATCAAGTAGGTTTCTATTGAACAACTGTCATGGAGATCACAAGTATTCGTTGGTTGTCATTATCGGTGGGATTTCATGTTCCAACCATTACACAGAAATATTTACTTGGCGAATACATCTCAAAAGAACCGTTTTTGAGCGGAGCAGTTTTTGGCCAAAATTAAAGTTTTAGCGTGGACACCCTTGTTCTTGAAAAAATTTGTTACAGCTTTCCAAAATGGTTTTCATTACGTACTACGTATTGTTTTAAATATTTCTATCGTAAACACTTTGAAACACAACTGAGTGTAGCTCCATTATATACTAGCCTTTCCACATGTACGATAGTTGCTGCAAAACACACAGTTTTCATACGACCGTATTATTTTGCTTTTCTTTCATATTATTAAAGGACGTGATATAAAAAAGTCTTTAATAACAATAGTAGAAAAAATATTACAATGACCGGTACATATCAATATATATATAGTTTTTTTTATACAAACATAACAATTTAAACAAATATCATCAAAATAATGGGGACAAATAAATACAATAACGCGCTCAGTACGAATATATAATCGATAATCAATCAGCCAATAAAAACCTAGTCGCTCAGTTTACGTCACACGTAGATTACGCACTCGTTTATGAACAAAAAGTAACATTCGCATAAAAAACCTATGTTCTTACACAAGATCATAAGTTTTCGCCGTTTGCACAATTATTTCTAAGAACTAAGGTTCGCAAAATCACTTGTGGTCACGTTATAAGTGAGAGCCTACGTTCTCATACGGGAACATAGGTTTTAGGAATACTGTGCAAATCGCGTTTATTCGTCAAACAAATAGCTAAAGTTTCAAGTTTTGGCGCATGGGCTTCAATACGAAAATTGTTAACCATTGTTTTTATCAGATAATAGTATATTTCATTGCACGGCGCAGCGACATGCCACTTGATGTAGCATAAGTTTTGCAAATGGACCCGTTATTGAGATTTCTTAGCATTTCAGTTAACTTGCGTGATGTTTTTCGTAAAAATATATGTTTGTCATGTTCATGTATGTGTTTCCAGCAAGATTTAGAAATATTTGATAGGCATCCATTATATACCCAATGGTCTATAAAATTTAATAACAAATGTCGGATCCGAGTAAGCATATTCCTTTCCATCGACAACTAGCCTAAAGCCGTCAGAAATTCGAGTAAACTTTCCGCGCACCCATTGGGATTCTTTCTCTATACTCAAAAAGTGACCCTGTATCATACCCACATACAGAGTGTTGAGCAGTGAAATTGCTTTTTTCGAATAGATTAGTCTCGAGGACAGCAGAAAATGCTGTTTTTATATGGGCTTAACCAACCCATTTTTTATAATTTGGCAAGAGAGACAACCATCCCCAGTCAAGTGAGATTTAGGGGTATTTGCCTCAATTGTGCACCTTTTATTTATATTGCGATTTTAGGGTTATTTATGGTGATAACCAGACTTAAAATATTTATTCACGTACAGAAGACATTGTATTTTATTTTTCAAATAAGTATTTTTCATTTGTAAACACAACCTTTTCTTCCAATCAGGTAATGTCTCGTGTTATCTGATGATTTCCCTGTAATTTTTTCGGCCAATCCTCTAGCCGAACTGCAATAGGATCATCTGACCTAAAGTATTGCGAAATCATTTAGAAATTGTTTCACTTTCCTCCATTATCCTAAATTCAATATTCATGCTTGCTTGAATATTGCATCGCGTGAAACCAGTTCGCTTCCCATAGGCATAAACCAGGAATGTTAGTTACAAATACATAGTTCTATTAACGTTCGCATTGAAAATAGGTGAGTTGAAATAACAAAAATCAGTATATATTTATATTCAAATACATGTATATTGTTTTAGCATGATCTATCGATTTTTAAAATTAAGGAACAATAAAACGTTTCTGCAAGTTAAAATCGCTTGATGTCCGTCCTCTGTCGTCTGATCACACTTGCTTTATTAACATTCTAGATGACAAACGGTTATCGATCGGCGAATGAGGGGGCAGTTTCGGCCCGATAACGGAAGCGTATTACTGTTTTGATGTATCATGAATGAATAATCCTATGATTAGCGTGTATTTTGCTAAATAATTCAGTTATTTCTACTATGAATTATATCCTTACTTAAATAAGTATATTTTGTAACTTTAATTGTAGAAAATGATGAAATTATAATATGGAGAAAAGAAAAGAATCGTCGTCGAAGGCTTCATTTACAATTTCATGAATGTGCATAAATGATTACAGAAATTAATAAAACTGTGCATTCAGCATTTCAACAAAATATTAGTAATGTATTTCTTAATAAGTTAAGTAAATTCGTTCTTGTGTTAGAATTAAAAAAATAAAGCAAAATACGTGGTAAGGGAGTTTTCTTTCTTCAAACAGAAACACTTCGACAGCGGATTTTGTGTATCAACTATTAATATATACGGTAAACTGTAAATTACTTTAAATTATTTTATTATCTATACAAAAGAATAAAAAAGATATGAAGTATATTTCAATAAAACGTTTTGAAAAATGTCAAAGCGAACTTGAAAACGGAAGCAAATAATGATAAATAGCAATGGCAAGTACAGCATGAGAGTTTTTTTCCGTAACTCAACTTGTTCGGACACGGACCTATACTAACTTACTACAGCTTTATAACACATCAATCATGACTTTAAAATAATCTATTAACGATTACTTTACGATGTCAGCAACATATTCTAAAGAAAGCAAATTAATATAAATAGTTAGAAAAACGGACCTATGTACATCGGCGCGTGTGCATAGCTCCGCAATCAGTTTGAAAACAGATGATGAAAAAACGGGTGAAAAAAGTTTTAATAATAAGAATTGGAAAGTGTTGCCATAATACTGAGAGGTAAATGAAAAGAGAGAAAATGCTTTAAAAATGCTAATATGCTAATGCTAATACGTGTATTCAGGTCCGTGCAGTTAATCATTAATCCTGTATATTAAAACTATTAATCGTTGCAGATATTATTAATTTTTTTTAATCATATCCCCATTTAGAGAAAAAAAGGGAGACATTAAAAAGGTTTAAGTAAAATATATTTAAAACTGTTACCGTACCATTTTATGAAAGAAAATAACCGTCGAGTAGATGTGTCTGTCGTTTACTTTTTTCATTGATCATTCTAAGAAGAATCAATAAATTTCAATGATATTCTTGTCGTGCATCCGATTACACGTAGTGTAACCTGCAATGTTTTCCTATTTTAGAGAAGGAACCGAAACTTGTCTGCCTAAGGAAATTTCAAATAAAAAAGTTTGATGAATTACCGGTGTTATCATTGTTTTATCCTATGAAATGTTTTGTGATAACAAAATTGCCAACACAATTATTTCAAGAAGTTGTTACGTTCATTTGCTCCAGACATGTTAGAGTAACCATTTCTTTTATCTCTAGATCAACTGAGAAAGTCGATTTTCAAGTTATTACTTTCAAATATTAAGGTAAATTTTGCAGTGCTTCTAAATCTTAGTTTTCCGTTTTATAGAAATACCACCCGCCTCTCCCCGAGTTATTCCAAGACCAAAAACTTGTATTTCTTTTTTACAATTCAGTACAGTTCTACTGTATTGAACTCACGACAATCTACCTCCAAGTAAACATCTGATATGAAAATAGATTTGAAAAACGGATTTGCTCTTAAAATTGTATTAGAGTTGAAAACCTACACATATGAAAACATCTATGTGTTTTTGTACATTCGACACTTCCATCCCCCCTCCCTTCCCCCGCAAACTCTTGGAGTACTTCCACCAAACTTCAGTACGATTTGATAATCACTGCAGACGCAGCGGCAAGTTTTCACTTTGAGCTACGTCTAACGCATTGATGTCTGAGATTTGTAGTTGTAGCGGAACCGGAAATTATCTGTTTTCTGATATGTAAATACCCTGTTAACGAAGAACTTAAATCGGTTCGACATTATTAATACTAGTACAATGTACTCAAATAAGCAGACCTTTTTACGGTGTCATCTCTATCAGTTAAAGACCATTTGTATATGTGTACTGGGCAAAATGAACTAAGTATAATGCAATGCCATAGAAAAAGTGAAACATTTAAGATTAAAAGTATACGTGACAGATACGTCAGATTAAACACAGCAGGACATCTGAAAGTATCGGGCCTCTCACTGAATTCTTTGAAGAGATTTGAATAGAATCTTCGGTGTCAAAGATTTACGTGGAGATAATTAAATGACGTTGCCAACAAAACTGTTGCAATAAAGTCTGGCACGAAATACATATTTGTTTCAAAAAAATGATGCGCCACTGACACCGCACATAAAATTTTGGAAAATCGTTTTTTTATGCGTTTTTTGTCTCTACTAAAATGCATTTGTGAGCAAGAAGACAACAAAAGTGGAACAGGTGTTATGAAAGAGATGTAACTTATTAGTTTCAAGATATAAAACTTGAATCACTTTTATCTCTGAAATTGGTTTTAATACCTTACTGAAATACACACATTTTAATGTAATCCCATTAGACCTATTCGCTGATGAAAATAAAAATTAAATTATCATACAAAAGTTCAAATTGTTAGCCTGAAGATTACATCCTTACATCAAATATTATGAGAAAAAAATTTAACTTTAGCAACATGAATAAATGTCCGAATCAGTTACTAATTGAAATACAAATATTTGAATGCTATTCCATTAGGCATATTTGCTGATAGAAAAGTTGAAGTATCATATAATATGCCAAATGGTGTTGCCTATTCCAGGAGGAATTTAACATTAACGCCTTTGATGGGCAGATTGAGATCCAAGCAATTATGAACGAGTATAATTTGCAAATAATTTGCAAATAAAACTAACTAACAAAACAACTAAACTTATTGGTAATATTGGAAAAAATACAAAACCTAAAGCATCACGAAACAACGCTATGATTTATTAGATTACTGCAATATAATATTTGAATACTAAGTATTGTATTACACTTAATGTTTTGCAGATAATATATCTATATATTTTACAAACTTTAAGTGAAAAAGTATTGCTAAATAAATATTTCATTTGATTTATTTTTGATTTTTTCTTTTAATTTATTTAATCGAAATTGTCTCATTTTGATATGATGTTTCAGAATGTTTTAAGCCAGACGAAAGGGCTACCGGAATTATAGTACGACACAGTCATTATTCTTTACAAAAAATAAATGATTAGTATACAAAACACTTTGTTTAAAACTTTTTGAAAAAGCAGTTTTTCCGTAGTAATATCAGTATAGACTTTTGAACTTGGTGCCAATTAAACCGACTTCTATAAATGGTGCCATAGGAAGTTCATTCTCCACTGTGTATACAGCACACATTTTAACAGTTGTACACGGTGACTCCCTCCACAGATATCGGATTCCCATGGTCCACTCTCCATTACACACTGCAACGGTGACGTTACTCGTACCTGAAGATATGATTGGAGCCGCCATCCACTTTGAATCGAGTCCATCGCAATTCGACTGATTGTTCCTCGAGCAACATACCTGATTGAGAACAATTTAGTCTATAAAATAGGTAAACTAGAAGAATCAAATAATGATATTTCTTATCTAGCCTTTATATGAATTTTGCCCTTTCCTGTAATGATTTTGCTCATTTTGCTTTTCTGAATACTCTGAAACCTAAGATGATCTACATGTATCCCCATATTATCTTCACAATGCAGACTTATTTCAAAACTGTAAGCCTCATATTTTATAATTACAATTTTGCATACTTAATGCATTGTGTTTTGTGCCTTGATCGCAGAGAAAGACTTTTAGAAAGCTACTTGTGAACTGCAAAAGTAAGTAATATAAATTATTACAAGGCAGGAGCCAGTGTTCGAACATTGAAGTACAGCGACATTACCCAGCACTGCAAAACATAACACCACAGACCACTTGGTACCCCAATAACCCCTAAAAAGGGTTTTGCAAATGACTAATATTTAAGTGACTACTATGGAACGCGAAGAGTTATAAAGCGGTCATACCTCGAACCCATTTTTATCTCTGACCGTTATTGGCGTAGTCCCATTGTCTAAATCCAGGGTCAATGTGTGGTAGCCAATGTCAATGTAAAAAGCTGTCACCTGCGGGCCCTGGTACTTTCCCATTGTTTCGATGTTGTATGCAACAGGTAGAGCTGCCAGAAGAAGACGGGACGCCACGTCTTGTTTATCTCGTGGATGGATGCTGTTACAAAGGATATGAAGAACTATTTGAAAGTCTTGTATAAAGATCTGACCTTTACAAATGTGGCCAACATCAAGGAACTTTGATCAAAATCGTAGACAGAACTGTTTTATCAGATGATATGCCTTGGCAAATGGAATCAATACGGTTTTAGTTTCTAAATGTCAATAGTTTTTCGGTTTTTGTTTCTAAAGATCGATTGTAGATTTCTTTATGACAATTAATCACATTGAACGTGTTATAGAAAAAAAGCCTGCCACTATCTGAGATGAACTGGTAAGAACCCAGGTGTGCTTTTAGAAACTTGCACGTAGCAAAACCAAGGGGTCTATTCTGGCTAGCTGGCACCCGGATTCCCTTGTATCTGCTTCTTTCTCAATAAAGGACCACAGGAAGTAACAGCTTGCTCTTTATTGTGTTATCCTTGATTTGTACTACATGAAAAAATGCCACATGTAGCACAATTGTACTACTCCTTCTTCTCGCTTCTCGACAGCAAGTAACATTTTCGATACGCTAAAAAGGTACATTCTTTTGAATTGTTATATCTAAATTTCGTACCTGTTATATGGTGAGGTAAAGTCCGGCAAATCTATTGCCACAGCCATAAATGTTTTTGGCATCCGGTAATTTGGCACATATCCAACATCAGCTGTTTGATGCCATCGGATATCAGGGAATCCCTTCTCAATGGTAGAGTCATTACGCCAGGGAGCCAGCTGTTTATGCAGAACATGTATCAGGGAAATGAAATATAAACTAAACAATTAGTTATATACATTTATCGTACTTCGTATTTTAGGCTTCTTAATATTCAAATAAATGAACCTGTAAGGTAACTGCTGATGAAAGTATGATGGGGACTAAGATGCTTCTTCAGAGTTTGATTCAATCCGAAATTTACATTAACAGATTGAATATAATCATTTGAATTGGCGACAATACCTGAACAAATCCAAATGGAAAATCTGCGTCAGTTTGTCCGTTAGAAGCATCATGAAACTTTTGCCTCCAGTCATCAATCATGGCGGGAAATCGACATTTGTACGAGTCCGGTGAACCGGCATTAGCCTCACCTGTTATTTTTAATAAGCAGATCAGCATGTGCAATGACCTTTGATGATTGATTGATTTGTATCTAAATTAAGCTTTTAAGCGTCAAACTATTTGTATGATATATTACGATACAGTATGTCAACCGAAAATGCTGAAATTGAGACTAAATAGTCAGAGGTGTTATGACATAATTACAGCTTTTTTGACAGCTTCATACTGTACTTCATTCATTGACTATACTGAATTTGCTATGCAAGTTACATGCATGTAATTTACTACCGACTTGTATTTTAAAGAACGCCACAGCTATTTAAAATCGGAATGGTCTTAGTTTACCTTGATACCATATTGCTCCGTATATTGTTAAGTTAAGAAACGGGTGAATCATCGAGTTCCACAGTTGTGTTGGCGTGTTCTGGGGAGCCGCTCGTACACGCACAGACACGTCATCATCTTGATTGTTACACATGTCCATTGCATCCTCTGATGACCAAGCTTCGACTGGGGTGCCACCCCAGTCTGTTGCAATCAGTCCAATTGGGTAATTTACGTGCTTGTGCAAGTATTTGCCAAAGAGCCAACATACAGCGGAGAAATAGCTCCAGGAAGAGTGGCCTACTGAATCTGTGAAATATCGGTACACATTCATTGACCTAAGGATCGCTGAACACATTCTTGATGATAACAACGTTTATTTGAACGAAAGGTAATCTATTACGAGAATATCTATGCTAATTGGATATATACTAGTATACGCTTTTTCTTTAATAACCGAAGTTTACCTTTGTTCGGTATACTCCAATATTGTTCTACTTGTAGCAATTCATACTCGGTTTTATTTGACCATTTCTGAGCTGCAGTGAATAAACGTATATGTGGGTAGTTCACCGCATCATCTACTTCTTCACTGGCATTGAATACCTAAACGAAAATAACTTGTTTGTATTTTGTGCAGTGCTGCATTGTGTTTTCATTATTACAATAGATAGATAATCGATTCTTTAATAGTCCGCCGAAACAGAAATACACTGTCTTCACAGGATTATGGCCTGCATTTTAAAAATGTTCTCTAAAAAGTTAAAAACGGAATATATGAAGAAAAAACTTTATATTTGTAAGCATCCTATTGAATACTTAACTATATATAGATTTACCATGTTCAGTGTAAACTGCATATTACTTTGTCCGGAACACAACCAAACATCCCCAAACATCACGTCCATAATGCTTATTGTTCCTTCACTAGATGATATGGTTATAGTTTCGGGTCCTTCGGCTGAAATGGACATTTATCATCAGCTTGAAAGCGAAAACATAAAGCATATTGAAGGTCTCAGCTTTGATTTGGTTTTTTCTAAAATACTTAAGTTAATTTACCTTATTTTGAATAAGTAGGAAATTGTGGGTAAATCATCTGAAATGAAACTAAAGACGTCTCATGAATATAGATATAGAAGACTTTTGCCACTATGAGGATAACGTTAAGTAAGGTACCGTCTTGCGGAGGAAGCATGACTTTCCAAACTGTACGCCCTATGATGTTGTCCATATATGTTGTCGTATGGACTGCTGTTTGACTGCCAACTTGTACTGTCACCATGTCAGCAACCTTATCAGCATACCCCCAGATCTGAGCAGATCTTGGAGCTTTCTGAAGAACCATGTGATCGCCATAGTATGATGACAAAGAAATTGCTACAATGTAAACATAGCAGACCGATTATGAATAAATTATTCGACGACTTATTTGCTCAAAAATTTCAATTGAAAATAGCCGTGTAATTTCTTTGCTTAAGAATACAAACACAAATGGGTCAAGGTGGTCTCATATAACTTAGTCCTAATTTTCTTCGAAACCTTCAATTTCATTTTGGTGTCATAATGGGAAAGAAAAAACATTTTATTAGTATTTATTGACAATTACATATTTTTGCCATTCAATCTAAAGAAAATTATTAAATGTATTAATAGAACTGTTTCTTTAAACTGATAAATGTTTTGGGATTGATTGCTACCTGAACCTCAGCTTTCATTACGACTATACTGAAAAAAAACTGTAAGCTGAACATGACAGGTCTGAACATATATGTATCTGCTTATCTCTAGAGTAAGTTTGATGTAATAGATAGCACAAAAATCTAGATTCCATAAAGGCGAGGTCACATCTGAATCTCAATACAACGAAAGTTGGCAACTTATATTTTGAAGTTAGTTAAGATAAAAAATAATAATAAAAACGTACCGGTCCAAGTCTGACAAATTTTCAACAGCAGTGTCAGCAAAAATAAAGGCAGATCAAAATTCATGATTGTAGACATACGGCCCCTAATATTTCTCACACGATTGAATCAACTAAGAGGAGATTGACATCTACATATATTTAAGATAACACATGTGTCAAGGCCATTCGAATTGTCAAACTGGCAATTTGCTAACATAATAGTAAAGTAGATAATATTTAGAACACTTGTTTGAGATTTGTCTAAATTTTATGATTAGTTTATAGTAAAATAACGTAGGTAGTATCCTACGTCTTCAACTGAGCAGAGAATTAACGCTACCGGATTTGCAACGCTGATTTCATAAACATGGTACATAATTGGCGTGGTCATTCTGAAAATATTTTGAATTAAATATACGACAATTATCTTCAAAACCTTAACTAAATCGAATAAGTATTAGTTTCGGTAAAAGTTTTGGTATATTTCATTTCGTGACCTCCAAAAATAGTTGTCCTTTTTCAGCTTCGCCATTTGTGTAAGCAAAACACTATTGTTGCCTTCAGATGCATGCATCTCGAATCATTTTCACTGGCACACATAAATTCTCCTCTACTTATCCGTGCACTCTTAAATACAAATGTACATGAGGTCACAAATTCTGTGTTCTAACAGTATTTCTGTAATGCCATTTGTATTCCGGTAGAAATTACTTAAAAGAAACTAACCTGCAGAACAATTTGCTAACTACGTTTGATGTTTCCTATTTACATAGATTGTTCTGCCTATCTATAAGTATATAAAATGTATTAACTTCGAAAGAATGCAGTTCACAAGTAGACTTTCAAATGTCTTTTCTATACATGAAAAAGGTGAAAAATCAAATCAGAATTGCCAAAAAAATGCAACACTTTAATTTGAACATAATGATTATTTACATGAAATCATTTTCAGAGAAAGGTGTATACATGTAGGGTTATGTCAACTTAAATGCTGAAATACTATCAGAGTATACAGCGAAAAAAAAAACGGATAAAAAA
>JAFMSR010000007.1:18135054-18154061 GCA_022818135.1 Saxidomus purpurata
TCTGTCAGGGAACTTTCTTAATTTTTGCAGAATTATAGAAAAAAATACTGCGCTATATATTACAGAGCATGTACTTGTGATTTGAAAAGCAACGTTAGGAATGTTTTTCGTACACATAATGACATCTTTCCTGGTAATATGTGAGCAAAAATTAATTTTGCGTCTCGGACTTTAATGAATACAGAATTTGTTGATAGAGAATGAAGTGGCTGAATTTTCTAAATGTTAGAAGGTGCTCTCAGTTGATAAGAGAGTTTCTAGTGTTGACTGAACCAGTAGCTTTGGTGTCCAAACTGATGGTTTAAGTTTATGAAAATAAGGACTCAATATTGTTTAATCTGTCTGTTTCACAACAGATTTTCATTAATAATGCATTTTCGTATATACGGTACTAATAATGATTGATAAGAATATTTTTTGGTTTCTAGAAAAAGCATCTTTCGTTTTTTTGTAGATGGGCAAAAATCCTATGCAAAGTGCTGGATGTTATGGTATTTGTGCTGCAATTCTACGCAATCCAAACAGTGTGCTCAAGATCATAGACTTTAGTGTAAGTATTGCTGTCTTCTTGTTTCCAGGGTATGCTTTTATCCTCTACTAGGCTGTTGGCGTAAATTTCTTTCTTTGCGCCCATACTATGTTTCGAAGGCATATCCATGCAGTCTGATCTTAGCATTTGTATAGCCAACTTTTTTATGCTAATTCATTTTTAATTGCAAAACATATTCTTACGGCTTAGACTAATCTCTCTGGAGACCAGCTGGCGGGGATCAAACCCAAGACCCTGCAATCCTGAGGTGAACATTTCCACTGCACTAAAGTTGCTTCATAGTATAACTAAGGTCAATTACTAGATGACGTAGGGGAAAGAAATGTATTAGTACTTTGAATTTGCTATATTTTGAAGGTTTGCTCGCTTAAACTTTTTTTTATTAGCATGTTACTTATATATTTATACCCTTCATTAAATTATTTCACAAATTGAAACATGTCACTTTCATTTGGATGGTATGTGTAGAGCTATTAGTCTGATTTTAATCCCAAAGTCATTGAAAAATCTGTAAATACTCACAATGTAAACTTTTCTTTAGTCATTTATAAATCTAGTTGAGGATAAACTCACCATGCATACCTTTTTTATATAGGATATTCTAGTAAACAAAGACTTTGAAGATGTTTTCAAGCAAGTTCAGGAACAGATACCAGGTATACAGCTTACCCATGGTGGAATGGAACCGCCCCCTAAACCAAAGGCACGGGTCCACCCCATGGTAAAACTGGTAAACTATATTGAAAAGCACGAGTTAAGGCTGGTCGACTTCTTCAATAAGTTTGACAAAGATGGCAGTATGAGCGTGACTCATGAGGAATTTGTTGAGGGAATCGAGGTAAAATGTTTATATCTCTTCTTTTAATAATTGTACATTTAGTTTGTTTTCCTGCACCCTTTTTTCAGATTTAAAAACAAATTGTACAAATATCAAATCTTAAAGAATAATGGCTAATGGCCCATATTTTAAACAGTTCTTGTAAAGAAAATTAAAGTGTATTAGATATAGTGTATAGGTTTAGTAAAACCAGCATTTTCATTCTATTTTTACAAATTCCTACCTAGATTTTTACTTCTTTTGTTGATTCTAGCCTTTGGTTTTATATTTATGTATTAGTTTGTAATTTTTTTTCATTTTTGTTTTTCAACCGCAACCGAGACCGAGCAGTTTTAATATGCATGCCTTTAAAAGTAGTGAACAATTGTTTTACTTTTATTTTTCTATTACTGTTATTATTATGTCTCCCCCACCTCGGGGGGAGACATATTGTTTTTGCCCTGTCCGTCAGTCCGTCCGTCCGTCAGTCCGTCAGTCCGTCCGTCCATTCTTCGTTTCCGGACGATAACTAGAGTTCCTTTTGACCTACAGCTCTCAAACTTCATAGGATGAATGGTCTTATTGAGCAGATGATCCCTATTGTTTTTGGGGTCAGTAGTTCAAAGGTCAAGGTCACAGTGACCGTTGGTCAATTTCTCGTTCCGGATGATAACTAGAGTTCCTTTTGACCTACAGCCCTCAAACTTCATAGGATGATTGGTCTTATAGAGCTGATGATCCCTATTGTTTTTGGGGTCAGTAGGTCAAAGGTCAAGGTCACACTGACCGTTGGTCAATTTCTCGTTTCCGGATGATAACTAGAGTTCCTTTAGACCTACAGACCTCAAACTTCATAGGATGATTGGTCTTATAGAGCAGATGATCCCTATTGTTTTTGGGGTCAGTAGGTCAAAGGTCAAGGTCACAGTGACCGTTGGTCAATTTCTCATTTCCGGATGATAACTAGAGTTCCTTTTGACCTACAACCCTCAAACTGGGGGGAGTCCGTCAGTCCGTCCGTCCATTCTTCGTTTCCGGACGATAACTAGAGTTCCTTTTGACCTACAGCTCTCAAACTTCATAGGATGAATGGTCTTATTGAGCAGATGATCCCTATTGTTTTTGGGGTCAGTAGTTCAAAGGTCAAGGTCACAGTGACCGTTGGTCAATTTCTCGTTTCCGGATGATAACTAGAGTTCCTTTTGACCTACAGCCCTCAAACTTCATAGGATGATTGGTCTTATAGAGCTGATGATCCCTATTGTTTTTGGGGTCAGTAGGTCAAAGGTCAAGGTCATACTGACCGTTTGTCAATTTCTCGTTTCCGGATGATAACTAGAGTTCCTTTAGACCTACAGACCTCAAACTTCATAGGATGATTGGTCTTATTGAGCAGATGATCCCTATTGTTTTTGGGGTCAGTAGTTCAAAGGTCAAGGTCACAGTGACCGTTGGTCAATTTCTCGTTATAATTTGGGGTCACTAACTCAAAGGTCAAGGTCATAAGGGGGGAGACAAGTTTTTTTGTGAAAAACAATCTCTAGTTTCCTCCATGTATTTCCAATGTTTTAGTCTTTTCTTCTATTTTCAAAGTTTATTCTATTTCAATAAAGTATAATCTACAGTATATAATATATGACATATGCATGCAAGATTCATTCCTTGTTCATTTAAGATCATTCTATTTGTTTCCTCATTGATTTTAATTTCAGAGTAATTGAGTAGTTTATGTATTTTATAACCAGATTGTTTTGATAGAGAATTGACCCAATAACCTTAGATGTTTATAAAACATCTCTGTTGACAACATAGAGATCTGAGGTTTATTCTCGGATTTGCTGTGACATCATACTGGTCAGTTAATCAATCAGATTATTAGATCCCGTTCATTTCTTCATTCAGTAAGAAGTTGAATACTCAGTTTTTACCGTAGGCTCATATTTACGCGAGTTTAAACTAATTCCAAACAAAACAAAATACGTATAACACCATAGAGTTATTACAAATTCAATTCTATGATTATAAGCTAATGTTCTCTTTCATTCTTATTCTTGGAGTTTACAAATTTTAAAATCAAAGATGCACGGAGACCAACAATGAAAGCCTAGGAATAACCTGTCCCGATTATAAATTATTTATCAGTATGCGGATGTGCAAAGCCGAGAATTGTTGAGTTTATTGGGTCAAATATCTATTTTCCTACATTCTTATATTTTTTGTTTTTTATTGTATTTTTGCTTTGATAATGTTTGACAGACAGCAAGACAGGCCATACGAAAACATGCACAGGTAACAATTCTATCTCCATGGTAACAAAAGAACTTAATACACTGTTGCTATGGAAAATGCTTTGTGTTGCTATGGTAACTGGGGCTTAGCTGGCAAACATGTAATCAGATTAACACTAGCTACCTGTACTTTTAATCCAAAGTGAATTCACGTTTAATGTACTATTCACTGAGAAATCAACCTCTTTCACTTTACTTTCTTTATCTTTTAAACCTTACCTTAATTCATAGGATGTCATTGTATTAAATGAGCATATATTTGCTAAATGCACCATAAAGAATAGAAAGCACATTTTTGAATGGGTTGATTTCTTAGGGACTCTCTTGCCATAATAAAAAGCTTGTTGAATGTTAACACTGATTAATAATTATATTTAAGGAATGGGCAATGGCTAGTATCTTATTTAGAGTTCATACTAGTATAACCTCTATAGTCTATACATATATACCTAAAATTAAACCTTTTCTACAAAGATCACCTTAAGAAATGCCAGTACAGAAATATGAACTTTGTGCAAAGGTGGTCTATCTTCACAGTACAAAGTGTACAGTCAAACCTACGCTAAACAGTCAGTGTAATTTAGTTACAATTATATAGGAAACCACTTAATGTTGGTTTCTGCTTAATATACAGTTGTGTTTATCTAAAGGGAATTGTTATTTATCTACATGGTCTTCATTGAGCAAAAACATATATCCAGCAAAACATTTAATTGCTGTAGGGATAGCGAAGCATATAAACTTTTTGGTGGATGCATTTTAGTTGCTCATCAAAAATATAGCATATAAACTTTTTGGTGGATGCATTTTAGTTGCTCACCAAAAATATAGCATATAAACTTTTCGGTGGATGCATTTTAGTTGCTCACCAAAAATATAGCATATAAACTTTTTGGTGGATGCATTTTAGTTGCTCATCAAAAATATAGCATATAAACTATTTGGTGGATGCATTTTAGTTGCTCATCAAAAATATAGCATATAAACTTTTCGGTGGATGCATTTTAGTTGCTCACCAAAAATATAGCATATAAACTTTTTGGTGGATGCATGTTTTCTGCTTGCCCAGAGACGGGTGTTTAAAATGGGCTTGACTGTACTCCTTAGTACAGGTGTAATGAACATTATAACATCTATTACTTACCGGTACCCAGCAATCTTTAACCCTCTGTTTATGGTGATTGGTTCAAGTTTCACTCATCATCACTAATGTAATATATTAATTTATTAATTCTTTTAATGCACTTATGTTGTAATGTTGATTTTTGACTAGTCACATCATTTAAATATGCTATGGATTAATAATAGACATTTGATCAAATGTTTTATTGCATTTTGTATTAGGCTCAGTTAGACTTTCATAGCTAGCAGCTATTTATACATGTTGTACTACTATGCAGTAACAAGAACGTCTGTTTGCTTTGTTTATTCACATGCTGACTAAAAGAATTGATCATGTAATTTTTGCATTTAATTTTCAGTAATTTCTTTTAATCATGCTGTATGATTTTATACAATTCATATTGACTTTAATATATATTGCCTTTTTAATTAAACTAAAATTTTTGTAATTAAACATTAATTAAAAAGCATAGATTAATTTGTCTGATTTTTAATTACACATAAATATTTAATGACAAAAAAATTCAATTTAGTTAATGCACTACAGATTATATCTCGTAAAGTGTCATCCAATAACTTAAAAGTACATTAACTGTTATTTTCATACCAATGTTTAGGTGTTTTCATCATTTCTTGAGCCTTGTAGACTACAGAGCAACCTCTCACGAGCAAGCACCCTTGGGAGCACAGAAATGTGTTGTGGTAGAAAGGTGTTGTTCCAGAGAGGTCAATTCCTTATATAATTGATGCGCCAGGAAATAACTGTAGGTCTGTAATGTAGAAATGAGTATTTCTAAGTATTTAATAAAGAACTGATTATTTCAGGAGACAGGCATAAAACTGACAGATGATGAGATAGAGATACTGCTTGAGGAGCTAGACAGAGATGGAGATGGAGAAATAAACTACAAGTAAGTTCTTCAGTGAGAGATCACATTTTCTTGCATACCAGGTCAGGATATCAGCAGTTTTTACCAGTTCTGGAAAACCTCAACTTACACCCCCCAGCTCTATCCAGCTCTCGGGGAAACTATTTTCGCAGTAACTCTGCAGAACCCTGTTACCGCCAAAACAGTCACTTTTGAGCGACTACACAATGTAGATATCAGAAGCATATTTAGTGTACAGGAGAGTTATCTGCCTTGGATTTCACGTAAAGTGAATATATTACGCTAATAATCTATAGGAAAAAAACTATTTTTAACTCTCCAGCTGACATGGTATACATCATTGCAACGATTTTTGAAGTTTTGTTGGAAATTCATTATAAAAAAGAACTTTACTTTATTTTCAGTGAGTTGGTGGTGAGTCATGTCGACTTTCAGGAGAAGAGAGAGCAGATTAATACAGTGTTAACAGTAATGCAACCACGACCTATGACCACATGACCTTGAAGTAAAGGTCAAAGGTCATGGAGAAACTTTGTTGCCATAGTTTTACACAAGTCAGTTTTTCAATGAAACCAGTATTTTCATAAATGTTCTTGAAATGTACTATGCAACTATTTTATTTAAGATATCAGTATTCATAAACTGTCAAAAGTATATTTTGTGAAAATAGAATATATGTATGTAAACAAAATAGGTAATTTTCAGAATGTTTTTACAATATAAGATAATTAATTACCTGTGTTTTAAGAAAGGTAACACTTAGCAGCTATTTCAAGTTTCTATTGGAGACATCAATAGTTAGCTCCCTTATGAGGTAAAGTTTCAGGTAGACCAAATGTTCAACTTGCTTTTGTTAGATGGAGTCCTTGGACTTTATCCTTTGTTTCTCATACAAATATTGTGAAATTTCTCTGTACTTGATATCAAAATATCTTTTCTTTTTTTCTTACCTGAATGGTTTCTAACTTGCAATAAAACGGTTGAAAAGGATAGGTGATTTAGAAATGCATGTAGTTTTAATGAAAAACTAATGTTTACATTGATCTGTTTTCCTTCAATTTAAAGATACAGTATTCTAGCTGATTTCCATTTTATCATTCAAACAACATTAGTTTCACATTTAAGAAACAGCTGCAAAACTGCCAGAATCATGTTTTTATGTATTAAATGAAACACATTCTCACTTTTATCACTGACACTGTGAGAGTCTATTATGCAATAATATTGCAACATTAACAAACAGTTTTGAACCAGAAATATAAAAGATAAATGGCGAAATACATTTTAGTTTATACATGTTTACATCGATCCTGGGAAAGTTATCAATGGAGGCGGTTGTATATTCAGTCAGTGTCTTTAGATCGGCAGCTACATTATTTACCAACGAAGTGATCAAGTTCGTCATGTAAAATTCCATTCACCGCGCTTCCATTTGTAACTTTTGATTGGTACAAAAAGTAGGTCCTAACCCAGTTTACACAGCTTACGCCAAAAAATGAGCACTTAAGAGAGACCTTTAAGTATGCTGCAAAATGGTTTTGTTGGGCGCAAAATTTTGTGGATTTCATTGGTAGATGGAGACACAAATATAACAAAAAACAATTAATATAGCCGTTTTGTATAGGATGAAATTTCTTATAAGAAATCCATGAAATTTAAATGCCTACAAATTTGTATCAAATTGTATGTTAATTTAAATCAGGCAAAGTACCATAGGGTTGGGCTGTCTCTCACAAGATACAGTAAAACACTCACTATAGATAAAGGCCCCCAAAAGATAAATTATCTAGCAAAAGACCCCTGCCCCTCACCCCTTCAAACTCTTGTATAATGACACCAAGAAATATAAATAATTGGCCATCTTTTTTAATTTTTCCTATTTAACTTCTCAATACCCAAGAATTTATTGTACAGTAAAGTTCTATTTTTAAGACCACTTTATAGAAAAATGTCTCAATAAAAATACCATTTCCATATTAAGACCGCTTTATGTTGGTCTGAAGGGTGGTCTTTTTACAGGAACTTTACTACTTTTTATTAGAATTTAAATAAATGCTGTGCTTAGATTCTGAAACACTTAGAAAGCCTAAATTGCATGTTGCTATAGTCTCCTCATTTGGCTACCTTTTGTTTCATACAATACATTAAATATAGTGATATGTTTAATAATGCTTGCACGTTTTTCAAAACAAATCTTTTGATTTTCTAGCTGACGTGTTTTAAATATTAAGTTATTAAATAAAGTATTATTATATTCAGATGTTATTTATTTACTGAAATCCATAAATTGATATATTTTTATTTGTTGTGTAATGCATTTATATGATATAGGGTAAACAATTTTATTATCAATAGGCAAGGTGAATATATTTGTATGTTTGCGGGTTCATATTTCGTATGATTGATATTTCACAAATAAATCTAGCTACCAGTATCTATATATTTCATCTGCAATAAAGATTCTGCACATTCACACAGACATACATATAAACCAACTGTCTTGTTTCTGATTGTTTTGCTCCTGTACAAGAGTCTGACTCCATGGTCAAGTGGTTAAAATGGCTGACTTCAAGTCATTGTAACCTCTCGTAGATTGATGGTCGTGGGTTCAAGCCCTGCCACCGACCATGTCTCTTTAAGTGAGAAAGTTGGCAAAATATGAACTCTGCTCAAAAATTTCTCTGAAGTTTTGCTTAAAAAGTAATCACCAGTTTTTGGAACTCTGCTTAAAGGTGTGGTAAAACAGCACAAGTGTATTTGCAAGGGTGTAAATGTCATTTTTTCCCCTTGTGTTTACCATATAGTTTACCATGTGTTTTAAAGACTTGACTAAAAGTCTTCATGCTTGAATTGTCTATGAATTCTTGTGTCTGTATAGCACACATGTGATAAAATTTCATGTTGTTATGGAAAGATATATTTACAGTGAAGTAGTATTACTTCTGATTCAGAGATGGAAAATATATTTGTGTTAAAACATGATGTGTCAGCGTTTTTTCTTCACATACTTCGTTTAGATGCAGGTACCAAGTGGGTATGGTCACTTGCTCATCATGAGGGATGATGTGAAATGCAACCTCAAAAGAAACAGGATTTATCTTTGCATTATGTCTAATTTTGTTTCAAGGCAGGATCTAGGTGTTAAACTTGAATTTATTGTCTAAAAGGAGATTTTTTAGTAGGAGGTACCACGTTCCTAATGTCCAAAGGATTTTAATTTTGCGTGCGAAATGAAGGGTACAGCTGCGGCAAATTCTGCCTAACCCAACGACTAATTTTGCACGACAGACCTCTAACGAGTTTCACATTCCCGGTTTTTTTACCTGCAGCATGCACACTTGGAATACAGTCAGTATGGCTAACACCTGACTTTCTTTTCCCACCATTCTTGTGTCGTTGTGCCTTTGCTGGTTGTAAGATGTTTAATTTCATTTCATTTGTACATTTGATTTGCCGCAAATCGTTTTATGCTCTGTTTGCATTGCGCGCCTGTAATAACGTTATTACACATATATGCATTTTCATGCATTGTGCAGTTGGAATACAGTCAGTACGGCATATGCCTGACTTTTTCATCTCCCACCAGAAAACATTCATGTCCTTGTGCAGGCCTGGTAAACGCATGCCCCATCGCAGAAGAGAAAATAAACCTACGACACTTGTAAACACAGAATGTGATTGATTTGAAGCATACGTCACTTCCCGCACGTATTGCCCGTGGAAAACGTGCGGTATATCTGTGTGTGTTAAGTTGCGAATCTTGTTAAAATCTCTGTTAATAAGTACATCTCTGTCCAGCTCAAATTAAAATGAAATCGTGACGGGATAGTGTAAATATATCGCTGGTGTGAAACAATTTCAACGCATTGCTGATATTTTTTCCCTAATTTAGCACTTATATTTGATTGATGGTGGTTAAGCGGTTAACTTTGGCGAGTAGTGTACATAAATAGGTGATGAAATTTAGATGACCACAAAAAAGTTGTATCATCTGCGTCATATGGTCTTGAAATACTGATATACGAGGATATGTAGGCTATCTACGCACAATTACCATACGTCACTCACTTGAAGAAAGCGTACAGTGGTTGAAACAAAGCGATTGCATTCTGTGCCAAAGATTTCTTCGAACGGACCATTTTTATTTTGAAAATTCGAAGTTTCTAGCCTTCGATAGAGAATTGTTTCAACTTTTTGTTCGACTAAAATCTACATTTGTGTTTAATTGGTTTCGACAGCCGGCAGTGCATCTTATAATTATTGACATAATCTCACAAATACGCGCTTTAAATAGAACAATCTACAAAATTAGGAGACTGGAGAATGGAGGAAATATGTAAGGACATCAAAGGCCAGTTGGAAGGACTTTGGAACTTTGACAGAGGCGAACACTTCCAAGAGGCCCTGAAAGAAATGGGTAAGTGGATAAAATGGATGTAATCATACTTTAACTAATAACATTAGCATCCGTAAATGATTAGAAATTTCTGTATAAATTATAGGAATAACTGTTTTGTATTTTTGACATTTGCGACTGTATATACGGTTTTTAATGGTTGCAAATATTTTTAACGGCGACGGCGTTAGCCGGAGCTGTTAAAACTGTTTGCGACCATTAAAACCGTATATACGGTCGCAAATGTCAAAATTACAAAATAGTTGTTCCTTTTCTAACGCACAATGTGTCTAAATGCGATAATTAAAACGCCGTTTGAAGTTTGCGACTATATATACGTTATTTAATAGTCGCAAATTTAAACGACGTCACCAATCAGAAACGACGTCACATCGGTATTGCGTTAGAAAGTTTATTTTCCGACGCCAAAAAGCGTATATCTGGTATGTCCTTGTCCTTTTGTTAAGACTTGTTCAGTCAATACAATGTTTTGGTCTGTTTTCCACTGCAAATCATATACAGACTTCTTCAAAAATTCTCGGTAAAAAAGTTTTGCAACAACATATTTCTAGAACGGCTGAATGTATTTTATATATTTAAGCATGTATGTATCAAATGAAAGAAGAATGTTAAACCTGCCTTCTGGTATGACTTTCGTTGGATTTTCGACTGATAAATGTTATAGAAAAGAAACGAAGATTAAATCTGTTGAAACTGTAATGTCTTTAGAACGGGACGCGTTCTGTTTATGGCAAGTTATCCCCAGAAACGTGAAAATAACTAAAACTCAATCTTGGGCATTAGTCACATGGATTTTCCGGCACTAACGATATAACTCTAAAATGCATATATTCAAAGCATTTTCCTGGTTACCAGTACAATAGGCGGACAAGTGTTAAAAGATTTGTGAAATTATGTCTAAATGTAGAACATGAGTATTTGAAAGACCTTGTGTAGAATAAGATACTGAAAGCAATATGAAAACAACATATATAACCCCCTCCCCCAAATAAGATTTGTGGGGAACAGATAAGCCAATTCTTTAAGAGTTTGTTAGACATTTTACATTTCCCCCTGGATTTCTACACTTCTAATTTGGGATAAGAAAAAAATTATATGACAATGTAGTCGAAACAAATACTATCTTTTAAAAAGATGGTCAGTACGATTTTGAGTATATGAAATAGGTAGCCAAACTTCATAGTAATAATACCTGTCAAATTTTATCATGATGCAGTAAGAAGTTAAGAAGAAGAAGAAGCGAGGCCAAGACTTTCTATTAACAGGTCCATGTGACCTTTGCTTTTGACATTTAGTGACCCGAAATCATTGTATGCACAACCAGACTTCATATAAATATTTACTAAAATCTGGCAAGGAGGTTACGAGATACAGTGAAGACAAATTGCAACAGTCCCATACTCAACGGTCAAGGTTGCTGTTATTCTCTCCAAAGCATGGTCATTCTTAGCCAAAAAATGCTACTCCCCGTCGGGGAATTGAACCCCGGTCTCCCGCGTGACAGGCGGGGATACTTACCACTATACTAACGAGGATTGCTGATAACACGATAGAAGTATTAACTAAGTGTAAAATCACGAGTTACGTTATGTGCATTATCGAGGAATTCAGAATTGAACCTTGTTTTTCTTATCAAATATGTTACTAGAAATATTGATAGGTTTTCACTATTCGAGAAACATTATAATTAACATTAGTTGTGAGGTAACAACATATGTTGTTAGATGTGAGCTATAGTTACGTACTTAAATTATAAAACCATTCATGAAAGACTGAAACACGAGACTTTTCATGCGGTATTATCCAATTAAAAGGTGTCTTTACATAGTAAATTTAACAATCACAAAAGTGTTATACATTTCATTTCACTCGAGAGTGACTTGACAGCTGCAAGCTTTCTTCACAATCCTGCTGAAATAAATGAGTATAAACTAACTTACTTATTTGACTTATTTATTCTTTTTAATGCAATTTAGCTGATATTGATTAATTTTGTAGTCTTGTTGTCGTGAACATTATCTATCAAGATTTTCACAGGTTTTGTCGAGCTAATTTTAAGGTGCTAATTAACTCCCTTTTATTGCCCACAGGAAACTGTCGGCTTTGTAACGCAACTGATTGCGAGTTAATCGCGATAAACAATGGATGTCAAAACCTACTTGATAATGCGACAGGACTCAATCAGTCACTTACCACTGCTCAATTTCTCTCTCTCACCTTTTTGATTAATCAGTTCCCTGTCGGAACCCCGAGTTAATTAATTTGATTGATAATGATTAGAAGAATATATAGACACATGTATATATCGATTTTCGCACAATTCATTTGACATTTAAACGTTGTCAAACAACATATGGTTACATTCAATGATCCAGCTGTTCGGGTCTTGAATACTATCAAATTGATTTAATTGATTAAACAGTAAAAGTGGATGCGAGTTACTAAACAGAACTAAAAGCCGTTTAGTAAAAAGAAATAAAGGAGTTTTCGTGGAGAATAGAAAGAAAAGGCTTAGACAAATCACATTTATTGCGTTTCGAATTGAGAGAAGAAAGAACACAAATACGGAGATGGAAAAAGAGATGAAGACGGAAGGACGTCGGGAATCTGCTGAAGATGGCAAGGTAAGACCATCACTATTTTTAGTGTTCTGCGGGATCATAAAGTTAATAGGTAACACCATTTTTATCACTTTGAAACATTTGGAGGCGTTGTAGTAATGACTTGACAATTGACGGTTGTGTGTTTGAATCTATTAACAGAAGTTTTACCGAAAATTTTTATATTTCACTGTTTAGTGCGAGTACAACTGGTGACAAAAACAAAATATAAAAAATATGTTTTTTTTTTTACTTCACACCTTGCTCAAAACATTGAAATTAGAATATGTCTATAAAATGTCAATTTAAGTTCAAACACTTTATTTTTATATTTCATACTTTTATATTTCACTGTCTTGGTGCGAGTACAACTGGTAACAACAAAAAAATAAGAAAATATGTTTTTTTCTCCACACCTTGCTCAAAATATTGAAATTAAAATGTCATTTTAAGTTCAAACACTTTATTTGGGTCCATTGTGAAACAACCTGAAGTTAATATTTTTCTTCTAATGGTCTTAATTATCTCTTTACAAACACAAATGTATAATGAGGAACTGGAATGCATTTAAATCAGAGTTTGGTGGAAGAAAGCAAAATTTCGTTTCTTTGAACTGTCTGAAATCAATATTATTAAAAGTTCGAACGAGTAAATTCATGTACAGTGTTTCTGTATTTTTGGAATCGTACTGTTACCCATTACCTTTGCGTTGCAAACGCTTTTTTGAAATTCCCGTATAAACACATACTGCACAGGTGCCGTCAAACCAAGCTAACGAACATTTTAAACAGATTTTCTCAATTTGCTATGTCAATTTTTACTTGTGTTGTTGATTCTAGCCATAACTTTTACATTTTATGTTCAAGTTTATAATTTTGGAGATTTTTTGTCACCGATAACAGTTTTAAAACCAAAACTATCTTCATTTTATTTTAGGTAAAGCTGACAATGAACGAATCAGATGTTGATTTTAATAGACTATATGGCGATTTATGCAGAAAACTTATGAGTACACCCGTGCGTGAAATATTCCCTGGCATTGGCTTGGTTCCTGGCGTAACAGCGAACCACGTGACTAGCTCTACCGGAAGTGCATCAATGAACAACATTCATCCAGCATTTCCAACTTTCTCAAAGATGGATCCTGTCCAATCAAGCTATCTGACCAACATTTACAATCAAAATGGTCCTTTGATGACACCCGTTGCATTTCCGGAAGTTTCGCCAAAACGGGAATTGTCAGACGTGGACCTTGTTGGTCACTCTCCAGGCGGCGCCACACACCAAGACGATCGAACGGTTTCTGAAACTAATGACAGAATTGGGGATACGGTAAGAACATTTGACCTTTATATATCATTATCCCCCATACACAAGGATATGGTAATAATCTCAGTAAGTGCGTCTATTTGTCAATGAGGTTAAGACAGTCTTGGTTTGTCTAACAGGTACATGACTCATTACACCCCCATACCGGTATATACTACTGTATATATAAAGAGAAGGTATGCAACAATGATGCAATTGCACAAATCAACGTTTAATCTTTATATATAGTATATACCGGTATGGGGGTGTATTCCTGTGTGTCTAACTACTGGCAAGGTCAGAAAACAGCTTCTCCAAATCATTTTTAAAAGATTGTAAACACCAGAATTAGGGACCAGTTTTTCCAAAATTGGCATGGTCGTTCACAACTCCAGGATCGGACCTATAAACACATGAAACAAGAGCAAGTTATGGAAAAATATTTCAATATGTTACCTTTCGATTTGGCAAATGCATGAACAATAAAATGCCTACATAGAGAGGTAGATTTAGTAATATTGAGAGGTCGGAAAGGTTTTGCAATCTTTGTAAAAAAAGATTTACGTGACGAGTTTCATTAAATGTTAGTTTTGTTAAAGTGGTTAAGATATTTGTGACATCGTTGTGCGCATCCTTCGGTAGTCAGCCATGACGTTGTTAGGGACAATACGTTAACTTGTATAGGGCCTACGTTCAAAATTTTGAAAACATAAACAAAAGCAACACCAGATTTTCTGTGTGGAAGAAAAAGGTTGACGTCATAATATGATGACGTCACAAAAGACAACCTCCAGCGAAAGCTTATTTAAGAAATGAGGAGTTATCTTCATATCTTAGAAGTGACAAGCTTGTGTGAATTATTTTGTCGTATATGTATTTATACAACGTGTATTTGCAGGTTATTACCATGCTGGCATTGTTTGTTTAGAAAAAAATAATTTATTTATTGTCACGTGCCTCACGCCCATATAGGCCTTGATTTTAAATAAAAATATTGAATCTTGAAACTTCATAGTCTGCTTCAAAAGGCCATTAAAACCGAAATGTTTTAACTTCTCATTTAGTTACACTGAAATTACAGTGGTCAAAAACGTAACTTGAATGGTGATTTTAACTGAATCTTTAACATTATGTCTTAAATGCGTTTATTGTAGGACAAAATAGATACTGAGAAGCTGGTGGATGAATTCAAGATGAAATTGGAACAGTACGGTGTGCCGCAGCGCCTTGCTGCACGAGTCATTATGCACGACACAGCAAGTCATGGCAGTCTAAGCATTCATATGGAAAAGGGGCGTAATAAAAAGTGGGAGGAGTTATCACCACATGGGAAGATATCGTTTATGAAAATGAAGGCTTGGCTAGAAAGTAAACATCAACAGATGCTGACGCTAGACATGCTTAAAAAATCCCAAGGTATTTATTCTTTAGCGTTAGACGTTACGAATACATTTAGTAGATGACCTAGTGCCCGCTATTTTACTCTCAGTATTTGACTTCAACAGATGACCTAGTTAATAAAATTATCCGAAAGCCTCATTTATGCCACTAAAATTGTATGATTAATCATCTGAAATTAAACCTTTCCATTCTAAAGAGTTCGGATTTATACTAAATAGTCTGTCTGATGTAGCTACAATTACGAACAATGTTGTCTCTGATTTTTGCAATCATTAAAGTGACATTATGCGCATTTTTTTCAAGTAAAAATCCAGCTGAAAATGGTGTGTGTACAAAAGCGTAGAGGAAATAATAGCTTTTAACCCAATACAACAAACTCTTCCCGCTACCAGCATGAAAAAATAACTTTCCAAATATTGATTTTCTTATTTGACTGGGAGAGTCAATTTAAGAAAAGAACAACTGCATGCAGGAGTTGCTTCCCTTCCACTGCCGAAATCTCTACCAACATCAACAATATCATTTTATCAGTCCGATTTTTTTATATCTAAAGCACCAACTTCAAATACTAATGCGGCATACTCATTAATTTAAAACATTTAAATGCACAGCAACCAAAAATAGCTTTTATAAAACTGTCACCAAAAATACACTATGTGCAGTAAGATGCGCATAATGTCACTTTAAGCATAGTTCTAATTTCAGAAAAAAACATTTTTTGTTTACAGAATTAAGAAAGAACAATTTCCCCAAAGCAAACAACACTTCTCGCGAAACAAACAACACACGGGGAAAATTTAATACGTTCCAGTTGACTGTCCTTTGCCGACTATTCCAGGAAAGTGATAATCCGCCAATGTACATCCGGAATGCTGCAGCTGAACGCTTGGGTATCCCTTTTGAACGTGTAAACGTTTGGTTTCAGAACCAACGTGCGCGCGGATTCCCAGCTAAAAAAATTCTACAGCAGACTAGCTATGATTCGTATATGGATATTAATGTGGAAAATATGAAAAATAATATAAAAGAAGCTAAGTGTTTTCCAAATGATTTCCGAGGGAGCATGGACGTCGCTATATACAACAGGGAAGTTGACCAAACCGGAAGTACAACATCACCAGGAAATGTACCGACCTATAAGCCTGCTCCTTCCATTGCCAGTGGCTTAAATGTCCGCGTGAAACCGGAACTAGAAGATACTTCAGTCCCTTTAGACCTCTCCTCTGGATCTAACTCGGGTTTGAATAGAAGTTCAACATCGGTAAGTCCAGGAACATATCAACCAACTGCTAAAGAAATTAGCATGGCACAAGATGTGAACGACAATGCTTTTGGTGATGACAACACGAAACACATCGCATGTAATATTAATTCCGTTACAAAATCTGTAACTTCCGGGGCTGTAAAACGAAAGAGAGGCTCCTGGCACCAACCAATTAGGTCAGCTAGCGAAACAGAAACACACAGTGCTACACACGTAAATGACACAGATGACAGAACTAAACGCCGAAAGTTAGCGGAAGTACAAGCCCCTGTACCCAACTATACCTACGTTTTTGAGACAACGGATATTTCTTTCGAAACTTTAGACAAAACTGACGTTGCAGCAAATTGCTATGATTATATTATCAAAACTGATTGAAACTTATGATGACACCAATCCTTTGATATTGTCTCCACTAAAGAAATTAACAGTAGCAAATAAGGTGTCGTACACGGAGGAAGCTGAAAATGGTTTTAATTGAGATATTAGTAGTTTGCGAGGAAGTGCTAAGCTAAAACATGTTACTGATGGATCAATGGAGGAAGAGTTGCCAACAGAATTTGTCACTGGTTTTCAAAGATAACACACAGTACTGAGGGGATTCTGAAGACACTCATTGAAAGATCCTGCACTTAGTTTACAGGTGTCAATTCCGTCAGTATACTTCAGAGACTCTGAATCAGAGTTGTGCATGAAATGGTTTTCTTTAACAATAAGAAACAGTGATCATATTATGATCATGTTATCTGATAAATAATTTAAACCTATTGATAAACTCCGTATATAACGAACTCATTGGGGCCACTAAAATTTGTTCTTTATATCAGGAGAATGTTATATCCATACAGCATTTTCATATACGATAATTGTTCCTTATGTCCGGAATTTCTTTATATACGGTGTTTACATGAGAGAGAGAGAGAGAGAGAGAGAGAGAGAGAGAGAGAGAGAGAGAGAGAGAGAGAGAGAGAGAGAGAGAGAGAGAGAGAGCAGTGCTCACAAGGTTTCCACTGAAATAATGTTAAGATATTGATTATTTCTTGTGTTCGATTAAGTTTGTAAAATGAAGGCGACCATCATATGTCATACCATTAGGCCATTATTTTTTTATTACTTGTTACTCGAAGTTTGAAATTAAAAAACTCCGTACGGAGGAGGGAAAAAAAAAAAAAAAAGACTTTTTTTATACATGACAAATTTTGTTTCATCGTGGACCTGCTTTCTCTTCTAAAATCCGACATAAGAACACCCCCCTCCCCGAGCAAAATGCCCTTGAAAATTCGTTGACCTTTTTAGGGAAAAAATATATTATTTAAGGAGGGGAATGGGGCTGAATTTTGGCCAAAATCGCACTCAAAAATAACTAAATTTTCAGATAAAAATACTGGTGTCAGTAACAAAACTGTTAACAACAGGCATTATTGTTGAAACAAATGAAAAAAATCTATTTTTATCTTTTTTTTTGAGTCTTCTGAACACTGTTTTCTTTGGTAAAATTAACAAAAAACGGGGTCGCTTAAATAGATGACAAACAAAAAATCGGCGATTTTCGGCTGACTATTTCAATTGTAAGGTATCAAATAATTGCAAGAAGTGATTATGAAACGTTTTTATTGATGGAAACTTACATTTTATAACAATTTTGGCAAGCATTTGATTAATTTAATCAAAAACTTTTGTCAGCATTCATTTTGAAGGGATTTTTTGTCAAAAATGGGGGAAATATACATCATGTTAGGAGCGGAATGGGGCTGAATTATTGTCCCAAATCGGTCTGAAAAAATTCACTAGACGAATGCAGCTTCTTGATGTTATCACTTGTATAAATGGACCTCTAATTTCGCGCTTTTAAAATTTTGAAAAAAAAAAAATTTGAAAAAATTTTTTTTTTTTTTTTTTTTTTTGAAAATACGAAAAAATAGGGGCGGCGGGTTCGAGTAACGACAAATCAAAAAACACTGGCCTTACTTGTTCAAAGGGGTGAACATACTGAAGTACTGAATAGCGAAATTTTCAGCTCATGATCAGACCGAATGGGTATTCATGTAGATCATGATCCGGGTAATGGTTCCAATGGTTTGAATCACTTGCCTTCAACATGGTAAGGGTGGGTTACATATCGTTCTCATTTCTAACATTAAGTACATGCACAACACACTGTAGATTTGGTAATTTTCGCTTCACGAAAATTTCGCGATTTGTGAGTAGACAGATTTCTTCGCAAATTTTAATCTCGCGACTTGAGATGTCTCTAATAGTGAATCCATGTTCTAGATTTTTAAACTATGGAAGAAGGAAAATCGCGAAATTTAACTCAGCGCGTTTATTACCCAATTAACAGTACATTCAA
>JAFMSR010000007.1:18154561-18204455 GCA_022818135.1 Saxidomus purpurata
AAGGTAAAGTGAAGACAGACAGACAGACAGACAGAGACACAAACATACGACGGACACCAGGCGATCACAATAGCTCACCTTTGAGCACTTAGTGCTCAGGTGAGCTACAAAATAAAGATCCGGGGGAAATAAGATCATATTTTGTGAGCTTGGGTCTTAAGTGAATGTAAAAAGACAAAGTAAAACCAGAAAAAGGATAACCCCGACCTCGAGCTCTTATGATTCGGCGGGGGATATAAATCTACTGAAATTTCTTGATCTATTTGAACTCTTCAATAACCGAGCCTATAGACTGCCGCAGCTTTTTGAAATCACTGTACTTATCGCCAAGAGTCTGCAATATAACGATGAACTGCTTTTAGTTATTTTGCTTGAAATATGGTCCAGGAGCATGTTCCGAGTTTAACTCCTCTTCAAAACCACCAGGGTGTCTGACTTTAGGATATTATTGATGCACTACACTTTGAGCATTATGAATATGAGAAAAAACAACAACGAGAGGAACATAATGGGTTAAACGGTTTTCAGACAAAGACAAAAAAGGCCCCAGCATTGACTTTGCCTCAAGCAAAAGTGATAGGAAAATGAATAAAATGTCTGTATAAAAACAAGAAAAATAAATTAATGATTAACTGTTCCAACAAGGCGGTTTAATAAATTAACCAAGCGCGTTTCAATAAATAACATATTTCATAAGTACCCCTGCTTTTGTCTTTAATTTTCAAAAAGTTAAAGCCTAATGTTTATTCAATTTTCCGAGAGAGTACATGGATAGTTATATTTAGACAAGCCAAAGAAAATGCACTTTAAAGAATGTATTATAAATAGTTTTTGTTTCTTCCTTTTTCTCAGTATTCATCATGATCGTCATCTAAATCACCTTCGGCGGTATCGACGCCAACCTCCTCGTAATCCTTCTCGAGAGCAGCAAGGTCTTCCCGTGCCTCGGAAAACTCGCCCTCTTCCATACCCTCACCAACGTACCAATGCACAAACGCTCTCTTTGCGTACATCAGATCAAACTTGTGATCTAAACGAGCCCAGGCCTCGGCGATGGCTGTTGTATTACTCAGCATACAGACAGCACGCTGTACCTTTGCCAGATCCCCACCAGGAACTACAGTAGGCGGCTGGTAGTTGATGCCAACCTTGAACCCAGTTGGGCACCAGTCAACAAACTGGATGGTTCTCTTTGTTTTGATAGAGGCAATGGCGACGTTGACGTCTTTTGGTACCACGTCACCACGGAACAGAAGGCAGCAGGCCATATACTTTCCATGGCGAGGGTCACACTTGACAAGTTGGTTCGCAGGTTCAAAACAAGCATTGGTGATCTCGGCCACCGACAGTTGTTCGTGGAAAGCTTTTTCTGCAGAAATGACTGGGGCGTAGGTAGCAAGAGGGAAATGGATACGTGGGTAAGGAACCAGGTTAGTCTGGAACTCTGTTAGATCGACATTTAGAGCTCCGTCAAAACGCAGAGAGGCAGTGATAGAGGAGACGATTTGACCAATTAAACGATTCAAGTTGGTGTATGATGGACGCTCGATGTCAAGGTTACGTCGGCAAATATCGTAAATAGCCTCGTTATCAACCATAAAAGCGCAGTCTGAATGCTCCAGAGTTGTATGGGTTGTCAAGATAGCGTTGTATGGTTCAACAACGGCAGTCGCCACCTGAGGAGCTGGATAGACGGCGAACTCCAACTTGGACTTTTTGCCGTAGTCGACACTGAGTCTCTCCATCAACAGTGAGGAGAACCCCGAGCCAGTTCCACCACCAAAACTGTGGAAGATCAAAAACCCCTGAAGACCACTACAGGCGTCCGCCAACTTGCGCACGCGGTCTAGTACACCGTCAATATGCTCCTTGCCGACGGTGTAGTGGCCGCGGGCATAGTTGTTGGCGGCATCCTCCTTACCGGAGATCAGCTGTTCTGGATGGAACAGTTGTCTGTAAACACCGGTTCGAACCTCGTCTGTAAAAATAAACACAAACATGTTCTTCAAAGTTTGCTATAATATCGGCACTCATCGTCATGTAATTTATTAAAATATCTACACGCGTGAAGTAGCCGTTCAAAGTTAATGTCACAGGATCACTTTGAATTTACAGATATAGTAAAATAAATTTACTGATAGGATAATGATAGAACCATGTTCTGTTCGCTCTAAATTAATGTTATTTTTCTGACATGTACTTAACGATTTAAAAAAAAGTTATGAACGTGTTTGGTACAAATAAAGGTCATTTCCTTTCCTGATAAAATAAGAGCTACTTCTTATTGTGCTCCTGGGACTTTAAACTGAAATAATAACGTGTGTTTATCTTGAAATTGACAGTGGAGGATATAAGCATTCGGGTTGCTATATGTATGTTCCTGCATAGTCAGCACGAACGCTTTCAGAAGTTCTAGTATATGTACATATATATGGAATAAATACAGTAGCTACAAACAGAAGTACAGGTTCACTTCTCACCTATAACTGTCGGCTCAAGGTCCACAAAAATGGCCCTTGGAACATGCTTGCCCGAGCCTGTTTCACTGAAGAAGGTGTTGAAGGAGTCGTCACATTTGCCTAAAGAGGTATCTGTTGGCATCTGGCCATCTGGCTGGATCCCGTGCTCCAGGCAGTACAACTCCCAGCAGGCATTACCAATCTGGACCCCGGCTTGACCAACATGTACACTGATACATTCACGCTAAACAGGAAAAATAAAATCAGGTTTTTTTACTGACTGTACAAATCGCCCTGAAGGCTAAAGTTACGTTTTACAACAAAAACGAGATACGGATGTAACTCGGGTGACAAAAGTGTTCCGCATTACTACTCGAGTGAACATACGAAAACAAAATACCTGTTGCGCTATGATTCATTTTAAGGTGTGAGATTCTGAACACCAACTTTTGTATAGATGAGACTATTTCAAGCTTGGATACACAAGAATGTTTTACCTACATCAGTTAGTAATTTACATTTCAAGGCAGACTATTTATAACCTGCATATATATAACATCTGTTACACAAAATGACAGCTTTTATTGCAAATATGCAACTATATATGGTTGAAGCGTAGCTTAATGAAATTTATGAACGGCTTTTAATTATATATAACTGCACTTTCAGTAGTGTCTATACTGGCAGGTGGTCAGCCGAAAAATGCTTCAAAGCAAAATTAACACCATCCCGACTGCTGCGCGTATTACTACACGGGTAAATATCATTTTCGAAGTTCGAAGAAATTTTAAACGCACTCAAGAGGGATTGATATAACAGGGATCTTACATACCGGTCATCTAATAAATCCTGATATTGACAAAATTAAGGGCCATACTTTTTAATTATAAGATAAAAACAATTTTTGAATTTGGATGAAAAGAGAAAAGCTGAAAAACTCACCATTTTGATTGCTTGTCCGTCTGACTGTACTTGCTCGGTAAACAAGAAAATCAAATCACAGAATTTCGTTTCTCACGGTGACTTGATCAGTCCTAGTGAGCTACGGAGACTGGCGAAAACTGTCGTCACCTAAATTAATAAATACTGTTTTACTGAGACTGAAAATGCGACGTTATGTTTTGCACTGAGGTTATGACAGAAGTTCACACAGGCGAAACTTGTTGAAAAACTTCCAAAGATGTTGATTTAATATTTTAAAAGTTAATTTCTCTACTTTAATTTATTTCAGTTTGTTGAGAGACTTGTACACAACATCAAATGTGTCGTACGGCTGCAACATTTCCCACCACTTCTAAAGCTACGACAAGCTTTCATAAAACTACGACACTTATAGTTATTATTACGATAATCATTCATAAAACTACGACACTTCTACGGCAAAAGCACTCCTCCGGCCTGTGTAGACCGTACCTAGAATGCCCCCAGGAGCTAACTAGTGTTCAAGATGTTACTGACCGTTCAAGATGTTACTGGCGGCCAGTTTGAGAGGAATATTCACATGTAGTTTTTATATTTGTTGACAATATACACACTCTGATTTGAGTAGTGAATCCAACTTTGTAATCATAATGTTCACAATTTCTTCTTTGATATATACTGTAGTATACTGTTTAGTTGATAAAGAAACAAAAAGCACACACTAACGTACGTCATTGCATTAACTATTAAAAACATAAACTATATGCTGCATCCAGCACGAGTTGAGACAGAATACTCGTGCAATGAAAACAACAACCGTTCATGAAGTTTTCACTCATATATTACCTTTATCCACAGTACTGGGAATTACCCCCAAACATTCGCGGCAGTAAGTGTCGACACATGTAACTATGAATTAGAAAACAGACAATTCATAAAGTTTGGAATTATGTATTGTTAGCTATGACAAAGTACATGTACATTCTTTGCTATGAAGCCTTTCTTTAGCTCCACCTGCTGTATCAATGCCCAAAGTGCAACAACATTGCGCTTACTCAAGTTCTCGACAGTGTTTGTCGTCTATAACCGCATATAAGTGCTGAAAACAGTATGTTGTTTTTTAGCGGCGACCATTTTTGACATACTTAAGACTATCGGCGCATGCGTCGACATTCTACAATGCTAGAGTAATCAGTCCAAGACTTTGATGTTTGCTCTTAAAAGTGCAGACGGAAACCACTGCAGAAAATAGCATCATGATAAAACTGAAGCTTTTGTGGATAAATAGTGAAGTGGTATAAAGTGAATTATGAAATTTGCTGACTATCTATTAGATATAACAAGCATCCAATGTCAACGTGTCTTAAATATAGATAATAATGTCGCCTATAATCATTTTCCCCAACCTCTGGTCAGGTTGTCCAGATTCTTTTTCACATTTCATGACTCAGTATGTACGTTGTCAGAAATTTGATCAAGACAAATGTTCGTGTAGAGTGGGATAAATGGCGGCCTCTTTATTTATCCTGACGCTGTTCCTTTTAACCTTCGAAAAACTAGCGTTGACTGGCATCGATCGTTACAGCGACCATGATCAGTGACCAAATTTGATGGATACTTGGCTAAAATATATATCTGTACTGGACATGGGTTAATCGATTAAAGTAATCATAATGATTAATAATCGATTAATATTTTTCATTAATCATCATTAATCATTAATTTAGTCTGTACGACCATTGATGCGGACAGGTGATGAACCAAGACGACACTAATGAACTAAAGAAATGCTCAAATTTTCAATGGTTCATTTGCAACCCTATTACAAACCATGTTAGCTTTATTTTATGCAAGTATATATAGCGTATGGTTTTTTGTATGACTTGTAAGTAAAATTGTCATGTGAACATCTATAAAACAAGCCAAGCATACTACACGACACATGAGTCATACAGCTGATTTAACTTTATCTGTTTATTTCATCTGTAGCGAAATCGTTACCATGGCAAACAGTTAGCTGTTATTTACATATCATATATATACATATGGTTTATATACTACGTGTTTGTCGACAATAAGCTTTAGGCCAAAGAAATAATGTCTTCAAACTCACTAAATGGTTATAAAACATATTCATTTTACATATATATTCATTTCTGTTGAAATTAAAATATTCAACTACTAATTAACATTCATTCTCAATTGTATAATCAGCAATAAAACATGAATATAGATTAACAAGAAGTCCATGATGGCCCTATATCGCACACCTGGCTACCATTGGCTATAATGCTAGGTCAAAAGCGTCGAAGAAGAAAAAGTAACAATGTTTTTCTATCATTTTGACTTTATTACTTAGTTCTTAACCCATGAACTCATCTAATATCTTGCGACCATACATGTTTGGTACAAGATTGGTCAAGCTTACACTTCCTAGGAAGTGTTACCTCTGTAATGGTAAGTATAGACAAAGCTTTTCTATTATTTGTCCTGGTGACTTAGTTCTTGACATAATTCTTGACCCCATGTTACCTAGTTTCTAACGCAATCTTGAGTTGACCAAGACACACGTTCTGGTCAACAGTCATGGTGATTGCATTAAAACGTGGCTTCTAGTATGCTCACAAGGTTTTTCTATGATTTGACCTTGTGACCTAGTCTTTACTCCCAGTTTCAAAGCCGACCTAGAGTTCATCAAAACAACCATTCTGACCAGCTTTCATAAATATTGAGAAGAAAATGTGACTTTTAAAGTGTTACCAAGAGTTACCTATGATTTGACCTGGTGAACTACTTTGTGACCCAAATGACCAAGTTTCAAAGTCAACCTAGAGTTTATCATATACGATTGGATCCCTTGATCTAGTTTATAGTCCCACGTGAGCCAGTTTCAAACTCGATCTACATTTCATTTACATATATATTTCGACTGACTTTCGTGATGATTATGTAGAAAATGTTGCTTCAAAAGTGTTAACAATGTTTATCTATCATTTGACCTGGTGACCTAGTTTTTTACCCCAAATGATCCAGTTTAAACTTAGTCTAAACATCACAGAGACAAACATGCTTATTTGGAGACAAAATATCGTACTAACTCATTTCTAAGTGTTATTTTAGTTTTAGGGCAAGTAGCTTTTAGTTCACAATCTTATCAACTATCCGTTCTGAAAGTTCACTTGTGGTAAAAAATACATTTCGTCCAGGCTTTACTGTGGGGAATAAAAATTTATTTCATTCCATTTATTTTTACAGGCGAGTAGAAGTGGGGTACACACGACTTTAAAACTTGTACACATGGCATAGTCCTTGACTACAACGAGCAAGTTAAACAAATGAATAAAAAAGAACATATCCGCGAAATATCCGCTTTGTACACAAAATACTAGCATAGCGACCTTTCATAATAAATCCCTATCCGCTCCAGTAATAACCAAAGCGCTGAAAACACTGGATTTGGTTGTGTGTACTAAACGTTTCCCCTTTGGTTTGTTCTAATGGCTATTTCATTCTGTAATCTTCAATAATGAAGACTATACCAGTTGGTTAAGAAGATATGAACAAGTCAGAGGTAACCGGGTGCAACAGTTATGTACCATATGTTATCAAGGTTAACTGCCCGTTTCAACCGTATACTATTATCAGTTATCTTATTTACTGGCGGACAGTCGTACCAAATCCCATATCCTCCATATGAATAAAATAACAAGAACTAAATTCACAAACAACACCACTATGAAATTGTGAACAAGCATAATAATTTGTACAAGTTTACTATGTATGATTATCTCTGACATTATATACATGTATATAAAACTAACGTAACTTGTGAGTATACAGTGTTGACATAATTCAATTTTCGTATTCATAAATGGAAACAAACTTTGATAACAGAAACTACGGACACAAGTTTATGATCTGCAAATCTACGTTCAAGTCGATGGAAAAATCTGTCCAACTTGGTTATGGAATTGTTACTTTGGACGACATGACAGGAAACACACATCTTGACAATAACAAATTATGTCTAAGTGTCGAAAACCAAAACATACTAAGACATTACTTTACTGGGTTTATAAGGTAGAAACCAGTGATCTGATTAAGCAGTCATGTTTATTTATAGTTTAACATTACTTTGCATTATTAAGTACATGTAATTCTGAACAATGAATTATTATGCAAATTAGTTTTGAAACGTACATTTTTTATTGTTGAAAATCATCAGCTGATCATATATGTTAACATACAATATCATTACAACGAGGATAAACAAGAGTTGTCATTCGTAAGTGACGAATTCCTCAGAAGTGGTGTCTCACATTCTGTGACGTTGACATGGTGTGGACACGGTACTTGCGCACGGATGAACGTTTGTGCCAATTTATTACAAGAAAGACTGTGATACAAAGTATCACAGCGGGCCAACAAACAATAATCCCATATAAATATTTTGGAAATTGGTGATGTTTGATATTGAGGTATGGCCCCAAAAGAACTCGAGGAAACCAATTCTGGTTGAACAAGCAAAACCTGACACGACGCCACATCTACTGACTGACCTGTAGTATCGAAACTTTACTGTTATCAAATAATATTTATACAGTATGTCCAGGAATGCTCTATAGACCGTTCCTGGTATGTCTCAATTTTTTATTACCATTATCCTTATTAATTTGACATGAGTGAAGTTTTTTTTATAATTATTTGCCGTAAAATATTCTAAAATGGTTAAAAAGCTAAAATGATGATTAAAACAGCAGAAAAAAATAGGGCGTGATGGGATTCGAACTCGTGGATTCGTAAAAGTACACTAACATGAAAGTGTATGAGCTAACGTCTTTACCAATTACACAACGGATCCAGAGATACATGCCTAAGATAATATCACACATATTTTTAAAGGCCATCGAAGAATATTCAGTCGGCTGCACTTCGTTTCTATAATGTCAAAGGGTGTGTGAGTGGAAAAAGTAATCCTATATCCATTTTTATCAGCGTAGATTGCGCCTGAAACGTGAAAAGCGCTTTTTTTCTATTTTTATCAGCGTAGATTGCGCTCTCTATGAAACGAACGACAAATCAATTACAAACGACAACTCTTGCTTTTCAAAAAAATAGACTGTGTCTACAGTTTTCATCTCAGAAGTACCTCAATTTTATAATGAAGAGAGACGCATATGTTCGATCTAGTGCTTAAGTCTCCATGCATCTTTTACTCACCACGTATTAAATATAGCGGGCCGCTGCTGCGGCCCGCAATAAAAACCTTCAATATGTAACAGATCTAGTAACAGTCTGAACAGGAAAACATGTCTATATACAGACAGACGGTCATCCTTATTCATCAGCGGTTTGCCGATACTTTAGACAAACATTAATTTATATAATGAATGCTCTGGATGACGAGACTGACAGACGGTCAAACAAACATATTTACATTATGCGTATGACAAATCATCTCCATGTGCTCAACATTTGTGCCATGCAAGTTTTTAAAAGCCTTCAATGCATGAAGGAATTAACCACGTATACAGGATTCCATGACCTTTTAAATCGTAACTGTGACATTGACCTTCGAGCTAGGGACTTGCACGCGACCTATTGTCTCCATTTGTGACAAGTTGTTTTTTAAAATCCTTCAATGCATGTCAGAATTACAGTCCTGACACGAATGCATAAATATATACAGGATTTCAAAAGGTATCCAGTCTTTGATAAGGTGGATACTGGAGCCTCTGCAGGATAACTGGCTTGGCCGGACGTGGATCGGCACGGAGACCCTTCAATATAGTGCCCCGTTTTTCAGAGAGCGTCCTCTATACCAAGAAAAGCCTTAAACATGTTATGTGACTCGTTCTGAGATTACATACACCCACGCATAAACTACCGCTTTCTTAAATTCAATTTCACAATATATGAAACTTAAAACAGTGCGGGATGTTGTCATGACTAAATGTAGCGCATACAAGCGGAGCTAACCCAGTAGCAGTCATTTCATAAGTCTACCTTCGGACCATAAAACCAAGTTATCAGTACTTTCATTACAGATAAACGAAGTAAACATACAGATCAAGCTTACGACTAAAATCCTAGGGCCGACAGACCAATAAACAATCTAAATCATCGTAAAACGAAATGGATTGGAGTACTATACTGCTGCGTGTTATTTTACTTTTGTTATGTTATGTTTTGGCAAACATTTTCATTTTACTTGTGGATTACATGAGAAAATGTCGAGCTTTAAAGAAGTTACCCCAGCTGCCAGCTCACTGGCTACACGGACATGCTCGAGAGGTAGGAATGCTGCTTGAAGACACTTTTAACATTACTTTATGTACACATATCCTGTTAAAATTCTTGCCTTTCATTGCCTCTGTGGTCGACATTTTAAGGTCGCTGACTTGAAATCACAAAACCTCTCACTGATTGTGGGCACTTGGTTCGAGCTCCGCTACCCACCATGACACTTTATGTGAGAAAGTTGGCAGTTTCTTACGGATGATAAGGTCTTCCCAGTTGACTGTCTGTCTAAACTCAAAAACCAAACCGAACCATTAAATATATCAATTAAATGATATAAATAAATCAATAAGAAACACTGTTTAAGTTCTTACTTAAGTGGAATATGCTGTTCATGTACGAGTAATAATCAGGAAGTAATAACACATCTTACTATTAATATTAACACATTTGTATTGGACAAAATCAATATCATTGAGGAACCGGTCCAATAAGGCTTTTCGATTATTGGTACGCTTCGAATAAAGTAACTAATAACCAACGGCGGTGCGAGTCTTTGAACAAATAATAAGTAACAGTAAAAAAAGCGACGTTATTTTAAAAAGTCGTAGGTACATAGTATGCAGGAATCAGGACAACATATTAGTACTTTGGCGAGACTACACTACAAGGTCATATTATTGTAACCCGTTCTGTTTAGTAAGATTTGTCGGCGATCGTATGGCGGAAAATAAATATGTATTTGTATTATATATGTACAGTTAAATTCCTGTACTAATACCACCCTTCGGACCGGCATAAAGTGGTCTTAATATCGAAATGGTATTTTCATCCAGACTTTTTACTACAAAATGCGCCATTTTGGTTCCAGAATGTTTGGTCTTAATATCGAGGGCGGTCTTAATACCGAGTGGCCTTTATAGTAGAACTTTACTGCATTAAAATAAATCGCTATATCGAAGAAATTCGACAGCAAAATGTTCATGAAAGATAAATATAATTTATGTTTTGACAGATCGCATTTAATACTTCTCTTTATAGGTAAATGAAGACACACCAAAATCGTTTCTGAATTTTTTCATGCGGTCGATGGAAGACACAAAGGCCAAATGTTTCGTGTTGTGGATGGGGCCGTTTCCCTTTATACACATATGTCATCCAGACGCATTCAAACAGGTCGCACAAACAGTACTTGACAAAGACATCAGTATGGCAGGTGCTCTCCGTCTGGTCCACGACTTCATTGGTAAGTCAAATCTGCAGTTAAATATGTCTGAAATGGACAGATCAAATGGGCAATGATTACTCTTTAAGCATGAAGCAATTGGATTCGAATATATACTTTAACTACGGTTTCCATTTGTCTCTAATAATTGTGTAGGTTTATTTCAGCTTATTATAACTTATAGTTGAGAAGATAAATGACTGAGGGTTTTAGATTATTCAATGACAATAGACAACTAGATGGGTGTTCAGTAGAACACTTGTGTCGCCCTCTTATGCTTTGTCAGAATAACCAACAATTTTGTGACAAAATCTAAGTGTAAAAAGGGGCATAACTCTGTCAAATATGACCTTGACCTACAAACTTAGCGGCAACATGACCCTTATGTCATAAGCAATACAATTTGAAAGTTTGATGAAGGAATCTTAAGAAATGGCAAAGTTATAGCCAACATTAAGTTTTCGTGACAAAATCTAAGTACAAAAAGTGGCATAACTCTGTCAAATAAGACATTGACCTACAAAATCTGGCGGCATCACAACCCCTTTGACATAAGCAATATAATTTGAAAGTTTGATAAAGAAATCTTAAGAAATGGCAAAGTTATAGCAAAAATCTAAGTATATAAAGGGGCATAACTCTGTCAAATATGACCTTGACCTACAAACTTTGGCGGCATCACGACCCTTATGTCATAAGCAATACAATTTGAAAGTTTGATGAAGAAATCTTAAGAAATGGCAAAGTTATAGACAACGTTAAGTTTTCGTGACAAATCCAAGTACAATAAGGGGCATAACTCTGTCAAATATGACCTTGACCTACAAAATTTGGCGGCATTACAACCCTTTTGACATAAGCAATACAATTTGAAAGTTTGATAAAGAAATCTTAAGAAATGGCAAAGTTATAGCAAAAATCTAAGTATAAAAAGGGGCATAACTCTGTCAAATATGACCTTGACCTACAAACTTTGGCGGCATCACGACCCTTATGTCATAAGCAATACAATTTGAAAGTTTGATGAAGAAATCTTAAGAAATGGCAAAGTTATAGCCAACGTTAAGTTTTCGTGACAAAATCCAAGTACAAAAAGGGGCATAACTCTGTCAAATATTACCTTGACCTACAAAATTTGGTGGCATCATGACCCTATTGTCATAAGCAATACAAATGTAAAGTTTGATGAAGAAATCTTAAGAAATGGCAAAGTTATAGCCAACGTTAAGTTTGTGTGACGGACGGACGGACGGACCGACGGACTGACGGACGGACAAAGCGATCCCTATGTATCGCCTTTTCTCCGAAAGGGCGACACAAAAATGTGTTTCGTAATAGCGAAATAATGGTATTGATATATAGTATTAATAATATTTCATATTTTCAAATTGTGAAATTCCACTTGTGAAAAAGAAATAAAATTTATTAATATCGAAATTAAAAATTGTTTCGCAAGAGGCATTCTTATTTCAGTTTAGAAAGGCACCGTAATTCGGACCTATAATTTACAGCTAAACTCACATTTGTTTTTGCAGTTCACGGAGATAATATAACATTTTATTTACAACAATTCATTTGTCGTGTCCTCTCCACAATGAAAATTCATTTATGATAAATTTAGATCCCGCGTCAGTCTGATAATAAAAATAAAATAGACCTCTCGGGCTAAAAAACAGTTAAGGATAAATAGCATGTAAGTAGCATGCAACGCTTTTAACGATCACTGTGTTGATTAAAAATTTTTTTTTAAAGTTACTTCAAAAGTCATTCTTGCATTATTTTAGAGAAATGTATTGTGTTTTCTTTCAGGCGAGGGTCTTCTTAGTAGTAATGGTTTGAAGTGGGAACGAAACAGAAAATTACTTACCCCAGGTTTCCATTTCCAGATACTTTCTGGATATATTTCTGTTATGAACGAAGAAGCGCAAACTCTCCTGGTTTGTAGTTTCTGTTTAAAGTTTTGCTAAATGATAAGTTTCTGCACCAGCATTTCAACGACATCGAGGTAATACACATATTGACAAGTCCATCCATGAAATGAAAACATCACAGAAAGTATAACATATGTACTATAACCGATACCCTTTCAACGAATATTTCTAATACCAACTTTTTATTCGAAGGTTATTTCAAACATTTGTTTGTCGAGAATATTATGGTCGACGTACTTGGAGAACCAGTTATGGTAAAAACTGTATAGATCACGAAAGTGGAAAGTTACCAAGCAACGCCTCTGTTTCTTTCTTTTACATCCATGGTGCATATCACCGACACATAGTTTTTCGGTTTAAGGTGTCTTCCAAGCCTTTTAGTAGATTTAAAAGTGGAGATGGCTGAGGTTTGGACCTGGTCCAGTGCCTTACCAAGGAACCCCGCATTCGATCACACGGGAAAATACGTGAATGGGTATAAGTAGCCCTGAGGACGGTAACCCTAAAACAACTTTATTTACTAAAGAATGCTTGAGATAGAATAACGTAAGATAAAAAAACCAGGCTTTTCCACAAACTCATAAATTAGACTGAAATTCAATTGTTAAAGATAATTTTATTTGAAATTAATTGATTTAAGGATCAGATGGACACCGCAGTAGTAAGTAGACAAAGCGTAGATGTATTTCCTTATGTATGTCGAGCAGCACTGGATGTCTTAGTGCGATGTTCTCTCTCTTACAAAGGAAACTTTCAACTTAAACAGTAAGATATTCTTACACAAGTAACAACTAGTCTTTTTTTGATATCTCTACTAAAATTAGAAGTTATGTATTACACATCTTTTCTCGGGTAAAGTTATAATATATTTACATATTTACAATACCGGTGGTTACATGGCAATACTGTGTCAAGATAATCAAATCTTAAGTGATACCAATAAATAATGACAATAGTAAAGTGTAAAATGACCATCTGACAAATCGGTTTTAAAGACTCTTGTTAGATAATAATATACATGTAAGTGTATGTAATATGTTTTTCCCAGTTACTTAACCTAATCAGTGCTGGCCAATGCAAGAAGAAATGTTCATGTGACTGCAATTACTTTTTCTCCAAGAATATTTCAGAATATATGCGTCTGCATTATGTGATACTGCTAACAGTATGCTGAACTACTTCAATTTTTTTTTCCAGAAATTCTTATTATATCAAGGCTGTTCAGAGAATTCTAGAAATAACGACCAGACGCTACGCGTAAGTTTACTTACTAATATCGTATACCTAACATAGATGCTTAATCCTGATTGGCCGATACCGATCACGTGCAGGGTCCGTAAAAGTACGTGTAGACCTAGAAAATAACGTTTAAACATGCGCGGATTTCAAGACGACGTATCGGTTATATTTTCGCATATTTTCACTACTTTTGAGATATACGTTATAATAAGTTTAGGCTTGTGTTTCGGTTATTGTATAGTTTTGCAGACTTGTGAAAAAATTATATTGACCCCGAACTTCGTCCTCGGTCAATATCACATTTCCGTAAAACTATATATTGACTTCAACATTAGTTTATAATTATTGTATAGTGTGACTTATCGTACATTATTAAGTACATGCTGTTGAAGTAACACTTAGGGAAGAGTTGTTTCCTACTATTCTTGCATATCGGATCGGCATTTCCGGTGATTTTACCCATGCCGGAAATATCGGTCTGGCACCCCTCCTATGCCAGACGACTCTCGTGAATTACTTGTGACGTGACGTTATAAACATTGTGACGTCACTTTCCCAAACACAACGTCTGAATTTCGTTTGTTTTATATGATAATGCACCCTTTTGATAAGTTTGTATTTAGAAATCTACTTTAAAGTGCTAGACGGTTTACAAGAAAAAATTTCTATCATGAGATATTTGGTTATGATGGAAATATCCGTCACCTTGGGTTAACTGTTTTACGGGAACTCGACAGAGCCTCGTTCCCGCCAAAACAGTAACCCTCGGTGACGGATATTTCGATCTGAACCGCATGCTCATGACAGAAATTATTATGGTTCAATTTCATTTCATCGTCGACAAAGTTTAGAGTATCATACCATTTACTGTACGTCCTCTCAACCAATGGAAACAACAAAAGTGCAAAGAGAGTAATAAAGATTTTTAAAGCTACTTTTGAACTAAATAATTCAATTTGAGCAGTGGTGTTGTTAAAGTGTTATTCTGTTTTTTTTGGTTCGTACAAATGGAAAGTACTCACTGCTCAGAACTCAATTATACTGTTATTACACTTCTCTTGTTATCTACACTATATTAACATTAACATGTGTGAATTGCTCTCAGCCCTCAAGAGTTTCAAACTATGACTTCATACCATAGTTGAGAGTCATAATTTACAATTTAGAATGTAACTTAATCATTTTAATGTTTTGACTGTTTCAGAAAGCCGTGGAAGTTGATAGACTGCTTGTTCTACATGTCTTCCGAAGGGCGAGAAATGAGGAAACTCAGTAAAATTGCTCGCAACTTCACTGAAAACATTATCAGTGCTAGAAGGAAAGAAGTGGTGAGATTCTTTCCTGCTTAGATGCGATAGACAAAATGTCAATCGTAGTAAGTGTGATACATTTTGTATGGCTTCAACCATTGAGGGGAGCGGTGGTGTTGATAATAAAGCGCATGGCGCTCATCCAGGAGGTTGTGGGTTCGAGTCCCACTGGTGTTACAACCGTTTTTCCTCATATGACCCTAGTCCTGGTTTTTCCAGGAAGTGAACTCGAGAGACACTCGATAAGCTTCAAGTTTTGTTCATAATCGAGCTAAAATAAATAAGTATAAACTAATCAAAATGCCTTATGGAAGTTCTTTACATGTAAAGTGTTTCTCGAAAGAAATTGTTTTGTTATCTTAAAATTTAAAAAAAACCCATCTTTTAACTGAAGCTGTGACCTAACATATATGTATAATGTAGAAAATACTTGTGTTTGTACTAAATGTATCATGTTTTCTTTCCAAAGACATCCTATTCAGATTTGAAGGAAAAGCGACGCCTAGATTTTCTAGACATACTGTTGACTGCACGTGATGAAAAAGGGAACGGACTGAGCCACGAAGAAATACATGATGAAGTTGATACGTTTACATTTGCCGGTATAACGTAGGGGTTGATCAACCCATATTGATTTTCTGTTTTTGCTGACATCATTTATCGGTTAATTGTTAATAAAACAGTTATTAAGGGATTATCTCGAATTCGAAACACGTGTTTACAACTCAGATTAATCGCTCTCGAGATCCATTACTCGAAGCGTGGACTTATTTGTGTCTTGCCTAAGGACGCGGGCGCCATGGTTGTGGGAAAGATCGAACCCAGCATCCTTTGATCCTGAGGCGAATGCGCTACCAGTGCGCCACGGCTGCTCCAGATGAAGGAATTGACATCGAAAAGTGCGCATGATCTTAATTAAAACATTTGTCTTGCTCTGTGGATCTCATTTGAACTGTATATTTAGATATTGAGTAGCTAAGTTCTTACACTTTCATGATATAATAGATAAAGTCAATATGGTATGTTATGTTACACTGTTTTAAACAACATGTTGCTTACTATATATGAAAGCGTGTTAATTCATCTGTATGGCAATGTTGCAGGTCACGATACCACTGCAACAACTATCAGCTGGACAATTCATGCATTGGCTTTGCATCCAGAATATCAGACCAAAGTTTACGATGATGTTTGTGAAGTACTTGGTGATGATGAAGATATCAATACGTATGTGCAAAAACGGTGCAACTTAATCTTCAGCTTGCACGATAAAATATTAAAGAATCGAAGAACATGAAGATATTTTCAGTACAGAGTCACATTACACGGTGATGGAAGCAGATTTAATCTGTTTCAATGTTTCAAACAATTAAATCACTCTTATGCCAATCTTCAATCTTACGAAAGTTAATAATTTATCTCTAATGCCTTGACATAGTCTTAATCTGTCCGACGATAGAGTTAAAAAAACTGTTCATTTTTTTTTCAAAATTGTAAAAAGAAGGTCAAGTTGGTCGTTTAACCCTTAAAAGGTGGCATTGTCTGCTATCGTTCTGTATATGCCATCAAAATATAAGCAAACTTCTATCAAATATTCGAAAGTGGTCGATATATTCACAATTCCAACCATTCGTTAAAGAAGTTTAGTAAATATTGCCTTATATAAAGAACAATCTTCATATTGCACACATACAGACATTTAAAAGAATGAGAAAAATGTTAATTTTCGTTTCATGTATAAGTTAAAGGTTCAATCGACATCATTTTGATGGCAAAGATTTTAATTTATTCCACTAAATTTTTCAAAGGGAGCATCTAGGAAAGTTTACATATTTGACCTACTTTGTGAAAGAGACTATGAGGTACTACAGTCCTGTGCCAATAATAACAAGGCGAAATCGGGATCCTATAGAAATTGACGGTTATGAGATACCCAGCGGCTGCAGTATACATGTACAGTTCTACCTTATTCATCACAATAAACATGTATGGAAAGATCACGATGTAAGTTGAATTTTCTTATATCTGATTTTAGTACAGTTGGTGGATGAAGGGCCTGAATTCTTCCTGCTATGTATAGAATTGTTGATTTTCCAAAAAAAAAAAAAAGATCTTTATCATTCACTGATCATGTCTTAGCATTTTGCAGTTAAGTCACCTGAGTTTAGTTCAGGGCAGCTATTTGCGTTTTCATATTTTATTGTCTGCCAGTATATATTTGGTATACGTTAAAAACCATTTACTAACTGCCCATGACTATATCTGAAGTCTTTTCATCTTTGGTTTATAACCAGAAAGCGTTATTTTCGTAACGGAACTATGTACACCACATAATATCTATCAAAGAAGTCACTATTGTTTGTCATTCTAATTAAGAATGAGAAACATTTATGAAAATGTCTTCGATGAAAATTTTGTTCTGCAACTGCAATATTTAAAAAATGCAACGTTTATGGTTAATTTGGCAAACTGCGACAAAATGTTACAGATAGTAACGTGTTTAAGCATTCATTTATAAATATCTATTGTCCATTTTATCAACATTTCATTAGGCGATTGTGGAGCAAATCTTTTAACACTTACAAAAATATAGCAGATGAACACCGTAAAGTACAAACATATTGAACATTTATTTACAACTTGTGTCATTATATATAATCTCTTAGCATTATTTCAAGCTTCATTTTTATATATATCTTATTTCAGGTATTTAATCCGGAAAGGTTTGACAACTACCACCGAGATGATAATGAAGTGTTGGGATTCTTACCATTCTCTGCAGGGTCGAGGTAATCTCTCTCCTGTCGGTCTCCTCAGAGTCTGATCACAATACTAAGTTTTTTTTAAAACTTGTCCCTTTGCTGCGGCCTTCTTTTTGTTTGTTATTTAGATTGTTTATAGCCCCGGCATACTAGTACCTAACAAAACTTGAAAATTTAGGGTGTTTTGTTTTATCTGTCTGCAATACCCAGTCAGTTTTGTCCAAAGATTATGATTATTTAGCCAAATTTTGTAGGCCTACCGCCTATAGGATACTACTTATGTTTATTTAATACTAAAACAAAACTTTAGGCATTCTACGCTTACGTTTGACTTTCACATCGAACACATTGCATTCCGTGTTTATGTTATTACATTTTCCAAGGAATGTTCACTGATGACATTTCACATATGTTTTCATTAAATTTTATTAATCATGATTGATAAATTCTCGTATGAGTTATTATTGGTTATTATTGGTTACAAATACACCACAGGTTTTTGCCTTTTCAGAAATTGTATCGGCCAAGTGTTTGCAATGAATGAAGTGAAAATAACAATCGCAAAGCTAGTGAAAAAGTAAGTTTTCTGATATTACCATATGTGGTATAACACACACAGTTTTAGGTTTTGGCTGTTTTATACCAATGAATACTGATATTTGAAAATGTTTTACTAGTTCCCGCAATGTGGAATAATTTAACGTACAAAATTACAATTGAAATTTACCGATTGCATAACATGAAGTAGATAACACAGGATGGACTTTGGTACTAATTTTGATGCATGCCAAAAGGTCATGTCTAAGTATATACTTCTTCTTTTGAAATTTGCTATTATTTTCTCATAAAAGAGTACTGTATATTGTAGATTCGAGATTGTAAAAGACCCTGACAACGAGACAGATATTCGACCAGAGTTTGTAATGCGACCAACCAAAGGGATAAATGTGTTTCTTAAGAGGAGACAAACTAATGTGCCAAACTCTCAACAATTGTGTTGAATATACTAGTCAGATATAAGCACAATAATAAGGACACGATATGTATAATGCATTTCGCATCAGATTGGTTAATAATAAGCTTTATTTAAAAACTATCACCCTCAAGATTTCAGACTGCCCTCGGAATAAAAGAAACATGCGTTATACGTAAAAGTGAAAGGTCGACACGGAGAGCCATAACCACATTTTAGCTTTTGGATCAGGAAGAAGTAGCACGCAACCAATTTTTTTTTTTTGGAGAATAAAAAGGTGGGTGCGATGAATTGACCTTTATTGCATCGAGAAAATTAACGCCAAAAGGAACTATCTGTGCCTGGTCACAAATATATCACATAACGAATGCAAATACTAGTATTTGGTCGAAGGATTTAGACTATATTGATATGATAAGTTAGTAAGACGGAAACCTTGTCTACTATCAAATGACATATCATATTTAGAGGTTATTACCTCACGAGTAAGTGTAACCGGTTTGTCTAGTAAGACAGTTTTAAATCAATCTGTACATGTATCATATTGATCGTTTATTCTAAGCGTGAAGTCAAAAAAGAAACGAGTTAACGCTACATTAAATTAAGAACAGTTTCAACCTCTGTCATTCTTTCGGCCTAACATCTTGTACCACTTCACATGTGCTGAATACTAAAATGCTACTTCTATTACATTTTATTGGTAATTATGTAGTTCTTATATTGGTAACTTTTAAATATGCATTTTCGTTTACACTAATAGAGATTATTTGAAAAGGAAGATTCCTTCGGCTATAAGAGTGCTAATGTTGGAGAGCGATATAATTGCACCATGCAGGGTCCACACTTCTATACACTTGATATTTATACCACAGAAAACTACATAAAATGCCGACACTATGGGCGGTAGTCATAATTTAACATATCTCGTCTTTGAAATAAAATAAGAACTTTAATATAACATTTTCAAACTAAGTCTCATGTCTAAGATGATGTTTGTACATAGACAGAAATAGATGTTCGTTAACTTTCTGCATGAAAGCACCAACATCAATGATTATTTCTAATAAATACATTTAAACAATTTACACATATTTGGATTTAACTAAAGCTCAGCATTTTTTAATTCCATCGTCATCTTTGTCTACTTTTTGTACACTGTATGGGACACTGACGATAAACGGTATCGATAAAACCACCTGTCTCTAAATTATATCTTCATTGTGAAATTCCAACTGAATAACTAGCATGTCTGGAAGCGGGAGACGGCATCGAGGCCCTTTAATATTTATGACTTGTTCTTCAGTGCACCTACCGTCAGTTTGTCCAGACAAACCTGAAAAGAAAAAGACCAGTTCATTCATTTTTACGACTAATTGCACGACTTATCGTTCGACTTAACGACTTATCGCACTTCTATGCACAATGGGTTGTGACATCACAGGATAATCGTGCGACTATTGTAAAGTTTTTGTTCGACTTACTCAATAAAACGAGTAACGCTAGTTCCATATAACGTGTCAATCTGATCACAACCATGAACCGAACCATGACAGCTACTATCGAATCCCCGTGTGACATCACCCTTAAATAAAATTTAGGTCGCGGTAGGTTTATAGTGTTATGTGATTCAATAGGTATGTCTGCTATCAAATCGGGAAATATTAGAATTCCGAAAGAAATACAATATACAGTAATACAGAAAACCGGTCCTGATAACGTTGTGAAAACCATGCTAACGGATGTTATGAGTTAAACCCAGTTTAGGGATGCAAGCGCAGAATGTATAAAGAGATATGCACCATAACTTAGTGTTACAAAAGTATGTGAAATGGCCGAGTTTACTTGACATACACGATATTATATATTCGTTAAAATAAACCAGTTCTTGAATACCATAAAAATGTACAGAATAATGAAAGAGAATATGAGAAACCCTGTAAAAGCTTTGAAACGAACAAATACAAAAACAGAAAGGAATTTGTTGGACACCTACTCCAAAACACAAGGACAAGACAAAATGGAACATGTGATACGTTTAAACTTTGCATTTTAAAGCCTTGATTTCCAAATGATCCACTAGCTTTCTCTTATGTTCTGCCGAATCAAGCATTTATGTATATATCTAGATGATATATCATGAAACAGTACAAAGAAAGTAATACAATATTGGTAATGGATTTAATGATTTTAAAATCATTTGAAGATGTCAACTGAAATAGTACAAACACATTTTACATACTTTATAATCAATTGAATTATTTTACATCATAACTTAGTGCTATGTCGAAATTTCAGCAAAATATTTTCAAAACTGAGCATCAGATTACTTCTGATCAAAGTCCCACCTTCACCTAGAATCACACAACTATTTTTCTACATGCATGTTATGTCAATTGGTAATTTTAATGACATGCCACAGTAAACAGATAAATCTACTTTATACACCATTTGATTCGAATGCCATGTAAACGAGTATACATTTGAACATTTTACCATCATAAATACATACCTCCTATACATGTACTAGGTTTGCTGTACCTGAAATAATAACTACTTTACTTCCAGTAAATAACAGTAAACTCCACCTGTAACGATATCAGTTGTAGTGATATACCGCTTGTAACAGTTTCGACTTGGGTCTTCTATAATTCATTTAATTTCTCTCCTGATTTTAGGATATCGCATGACAGGATATTCCGGGTGTAACAATGCGTTTCTCACGTCCCAAGTACATTGTTTTCCTGTAAATAGATCGTATTCAGAACTTATTATCTATTATAAGTTGCGCACGTCTCACATCAAGCACGCTTTTCCTACTTTCGGTTTGCACGATATGTAAATAAACTCAACTTGTTACGATATCAGTTGTAGTGATATACCGCTTGTAACGATGTTATGGTTGCAGTTTCGACTTGGGTCTTCTATAATTCAATTAATTTCTCTCCTGATTTTAGGATATCACATGAAAGGATATTCCGGGTGTAACGATGCGTTTCTCACGTCCCAAGTACATTGTTTTCCTCTGTAAATAGATCGTATTCAGAACTTATTATCTATTACATGTATAAGTTGCGCACGTCTCACATCAAGCACGCTTTTCCTACTTTCGGTTTGCACGATATGTAAATAAACTCAACTTGTTACGATATCAGTTGTAGCGATATACCGCTTGTAACGATGTTATGGTTGCAGTTTCGACTTAGGTCTTCTATAATTCATTTAATTTCTCTCCTGATTTTAGGATATCGCATGACAGGATATTCCGGGTGTAACAATGCGTTTCTCACGTCCCAAGTACATTGTTTTCCTGTAAATAAATCGTATTCAGAACTTATTCTCTGTTATAAGTTGCGCACGTCTCAAATCAAGCACGCTTTTCCTACTTTCGGTTTGCACGATATGTAAATTATAAGCTCCCCTGAATATCGCTACAAGTACGAAAAAATAGGGGCAGTGACTGTAATTTGATGACCATTATGACAAGGGGAGGCAAACCAAAATCAGTTACTATAATTGTGCATGATCCTAGTTTTCAGTGAAGGTTATCATTACATGTATGTAGATCTAGTATAGAATAACGAGATAAACGTACAGATCAAGAACACGACAACAACAGAATGGATTGGAGTACTATATTGCTCAGTGTTATTTCACTTATACTAGGTTATGCTTTTATAAGAATTTTCATTGCACTTGTGGATTACAAGAGGAAATGCCAAGCTCTAATGAAGTTACCTCAACTGCCATCTCACCGGCTACATGGACATGCACGCGAGGTAGGATTAGTTACATGTACAGAAAAGTTCCTGTAATAAGAGCACCATTCGGACCGGCATAAAGTTGTCTTAATAATGAAATGATCTTTTTATTCAGCCGTTTTTAATACAGAATGGAACTTTTGGTTCCGAAATGTTTGGTCTTTATATCGAGGGCGGTCTTAATATCGGATGGTCTTAAAAGCGAAACTTTACTGTAGTAGGTGTAGCTGCTCATCCCAGAGGTTGTGGGTCCGAGCCCCACTGGGGTCACGACAGTACCTCCTTATATGACAGCAGTACTGGTTTTTCCAGGAAGTGGACTCGATAGTGACTTGATAAGCTACAAGCATTCTTTACAATCCAGCTTATTTAAAAATAGATTAGTATAAACTAAACTAAACATTTCATAGCTCATTTTCAAGCTATATTGTACGTTATAAATATATGTCCTGTTAAAATTCTTAAAATTCGTCAAGTAGATAATAAATAGGAAAACAGTGTTCAAGTACTTACCAAAACAATTTATGATAACCCAAATCTTAACGTTTTTGAAGGTTACGAAAAATGGGAGAACGAGCATGAAAATCTATCATTATAGTTGTAAAAAGTAACAACTTTTCAGTGTTTGCCCTACATTTTTGTCCAATGAAATTGTCTAAAATTTTAAAATGGTCCCTGTCTATTTGCCATAAACGTCTGACAGGTTATTCTATGTATCATACAAGACTCTATAGGCCTGTTTGTGCATGACGTCATACAATGCAGTAAATAGTCTAAATGTAGGGTAAACACTTAGTCAGTTTGAGGCTAAAATAGAGAAATTTATCCAACATAGAAACCCAGTCAGTCGCTAGCGCTCCCTCCTTTGGGTTTCTTTATTGTATAAATTTCTCTATTTAGCTTCTAACTATTACATTAGAAAGTATCAGTAACCTATTAGGCCTTTGTGGTGATAAGTGCACTCCCGGGAGCGCAAAAAACTCTCCAAATTTGACACATTGTATTAGGACCACTGTTTTTCAATTGTTTACTGTTATAAAGATTATGTAGAGTAAATATTTCTCTATACTCCAATTATCATATTAAATGAATAATGAAGCACAGAGCGTATGGAGCTGGAATTTGAATTCTCGTGACGCCATGTATATGACGTAAAAGTACGTTTTTTGATGACATTATGACTTAAAATAATTTTCCCGAATGTTTAATCAAACCTATATGCCTAGAAATCATACTTAGCGCATTTGCAAAGAAATATTCGACCATCATTACCATTTCTAATGAATGTACAGTATTTGCATAGGTGTGTGTTTAAAACTTTAATTTATTAGGTAAATAAAGAATCAACAAAAACATTTCTGGAGTTTACCATGCGTACAATGGAGGAGAAAACCTGTAAATGTTTTGTGTTGTGGATGGGGCCGTTTCCATTTGTACACATATGTCATCCACACGCATTCAAACAGGTTGCACAAACAGTACTTGACAAAGACATCAGTATGACAGGTGCTCTACGTCTGGTCCACGATTTCATTGGTAAGTCAAATCTGCAATTAAAAGTCTGAAATGGACAAGTGTACTTCCTGAAACACCAAGGACAATAATCATTATAAGTCGAATCAGATGGAATGGACAGTTTTATGCTTTAGCCCGGAATCAAATTGCAAATCAATAAAATTTTAATTCGTGATTTCACAAACTCTCAATAGAAATTCTAGTGACCTTCTACGTCAAGGAATCTATATTTACATTAAGTGTTCAGTTGAATGCCTATTGTTTTTACCCTAGATACTTTCTATCGGAAAATACTACATATAACTACAATTTTGAAAATATGCGAATTATAAAATTGTAAATAAGGAATGTAAAAGGTATTTTGTACATGTAGTAACGAAATTATATTTGAATATACGACAAAACATTTTGTCTTTAATTAGAACGAAATAACTACATGTATGTCTAATTCGAAATTAGAAAATAATATGGCGGAAATTATTGGCATATGATGCATAAGAAGTTAAAGCAAAAAAGGCTAGAATCATTATTTTGTAAGAAGCTAAATATTTGTTCTTGAAATCGTAAAGTATATTTTTTTCATTTTTATGAAATCTTATTTGCTTCTTACGAACTATTTATGGACTACTATTTTCTAAAATCGATTCAAAATTATGTTTTTCAATGAGTTGCATTAAAAGTTAATCGAGGGTTTAACGCAATACAGTCGTAAGTCCTTATCTATTACATCGCAATGCAGAGTCTGGTTCAGTCGAATTATTAATGATAAATCTCGATCTCAAAAGTAAAACATAAAGAAACTGAATATTTCCCTCCAACTATTGGAACGTGCATATGCATTAAGGAGAATGTATCGCCGTAAGCGATCATTTTTGATTTGATGAAGATATTTCAGTCGTCCTAGGACATAATTATTTCGCTTTATTTCAGGCGAGGGTCTTCTTAGTAGTAATGGTTTGAAATGGGAACGAAACAGAAAATTACTTACCCCAGCTTTCCATTTCCAGATTCTTTCTGGATATATTTCTGTTATGAACGAAGAAGTAGAAACTCTTCTGGTTTGTAGTTTCTTTTCAAAGTATTGCTAAACAGTCAGTCCGTGCTAGTGGTAATTTAAGCAGCATTATGACTTCATGTTAATGTTATCCGTCGTTTCTTGTTACAACGCTGCCATTTCAGATATTTCAAAATTCCCGACGGTGGTAACGTCGTTTTCAGTTGAGCACATTCAGATTTCAGAAGAAAAATGGAAGAAGTACACGAAGTGTGCAAACTTCTCCTGTAATTGTAGAATCACAAACACAAAACTACGCAAAGAAACAAATTATTTTGGTGTTTCTTATTTGATTTGTAATCTGTTTTCGGTCATATTCACGTCCAAAGTCCCGCCGAAATGACTATCAGTAATATTAGTAGTGGAGTAGTGGAGTAGTGGATCGCGCCGGCAGTCTCCCGATTACAGTTCCAGCCTCTTTTTCCGAAATCACAGATCATATCCTGTGAACGGGTTTACATAATCCTAAGCAGAGACACTTAAATTAAGCAACTTAATTCACCAATGAAAACTTGTTAAAGACTTTGTAGAAATGTGACGTAAGATCAAAAACAAGATTCAATTTCAAACGTTATATTTAATTTATATATTTAAGGATCAGTTGGACACCGCAGTAGTAAGTGGACCAAGCGTAGATATATTTCCTTATGTATGTCGATCAGCACTGGATGTCTTAGTGCGATGTTCTCTCTCTTACAAGGGAAATTTTCAACTTAAACAGTAAGACATTTTTACACAACATGAAAGACGTAATATATCTTTAATATCTATTCACGTCTGGGTAAAATTATTATATACAATCAACAAGCAAGAATTACGTTTGCCTACACTCATTTCTTATAGGCTATTGAAATTCAAAATTGAATTGTTCAATGTATAATGCTTGTTGTGAATTTACATTTTGAAGGTTTTATTAGCGCAAGGATGAATGTTTCAAAATTTCAAATAAATATATGTTACTTTCTAGAAATTCTCATTACATCAAAGCAGTTCAGAGAATTCTGGAAATCACAAGCAAACGCTACATGTAAGTTTACTTATAAATACTGACATATCATACATTATAATGTTTCTGCTGTCTTATTTTTTTTCGTGATATTATGGTTGAATTCCCGTCAACGCTGTGACAAAGTTTTCAGCATTATACCTTAACACAATAATCTACACACTACAGCCGATAGGAGCAGGAAAGGAGGTTTCTTAACAAATGTAAAACACATTAAAGAATTTGAATTACTTTTGAAATATTAAATGACACAATTTGAACATTCTTCTTGTATGCGTTTCGTACTATTTCAGTCTTACTCTTTCATTTAAAAAAGTGCATAGTTTACGCAATCGTTTCAATAACAGATAATAATAGTGCTCTTGCCATACACTCAAAGGTAATCTGAATTTTGTGCTACGATTCCTCTTGGAGTTACAAACCATAAATTGGCACCTTGTACACTTAAGTTTTTGTAAGGAATTTTACTGCACCTGACGCTTTGGCTGTTTCAGGGAGCCATGGAAGTTGATAGACTTCTTCTTTTATTTGTCTTCCGAAGGACGAGAAATGAGACGTCTAAATAAAATTGCCCGCAGCTTCACTGAAAACATTATCAATACTAGAAGAGAAGAAGTGGTGAGAATCGTACTTGCTTACATGAGATAGGAAAATGTCAGGCGTAGTGATACATTTTGAATGGCACTGTAACAACAGTAAATTTTATAGAAAATAAAACTTAATAACCATGAGAAGCCGCATGAAAGCGATTTAGTTAATATTTGATTGTCTTAGAAATAAAACACATTCTTAACACTAAATTTCTGATCATATTCCAAAAATACATTGTAATACATGTTTGTACCAATTGACTCAAAACATTTTCTCTTTAGAAATCCCACTCAGATTTGAATGAAAAGCGTCGCCTCGATTTTCTCGACATACTGCTGACTGCACGTGATCAGGATGGGAAAGGACTGAGCCAGGAAGAAATACATGATGAAGTTGATACGTTTACATTTGCCGGTATAACTTGTTGTGTTTGATGTTCTGTAATTGTGTTTACCTGTTTACCTGTTACTGAGTTTATTTTATGCATTGAAGGGTTTGCCATTGAAAATGTAACTGTTACAATTTAGTGCATGATGCTCTGCATATAAAATATTTGAGTTACTCAGTGAAGTTCATTTGAACATCCCTTGGCCGTGATTGGTTTAGATATTTATATTTATATCGACGTAATTATTACCATGAAATATAGTAGCTAGTATGATAAGTTATGTAACACTTGTCAAAGATCCAAAGGGCTGAATCACCGTTTATGGTTTGTTTAAAGTTTGTCCATTATTTTGTATGGCAACTTTGCAGGTCACGATACCACTGCAAGCACTATCAGCTGGACAATTTATGCATTGGCTATGCATCCAGAATACCAGACCAAAGTTTACGATGATGTTTGTGAAGTACTTGGTGACGATATAGACATCAATACGTATGTGCAATTCTAATCCAACTTTATATACAGCTTGCTTTAAAATATAATAGACACAAATTGAACAAACGCATTACATTAAAAAACTAATTAAAAGTAAATTTGCATTCCTCATTTAAGCAAATCAAGTAAATTACATTTGATTTAAATTGATTCCACTATTTTATTTTGTTTTGCAATTCAGTGATCATCTAGGAAAATTTACGTACCTGACCTACTTTGTGAAAGAGTGTATGAGGTACTACAGTCCTGTGCCAGTAATTACAAGGCGAAATCGGAACCCTATAGAGATTGATGGTTATGAGATACCCAGCTCTTGTAGTATACATATATCACTCTATCTTATTCACCACAACAAACTTATATGGGCGGATCATGATGTGAGTTATAGTTCCTTCTTTCTGATTCTATCTACAGACTAAACTCTTCCTGTCATATATGCATTTATTGATTTATCAAAGAACAATACACTGCTCATGTCTTATAAGTTTGCAATAAAGCAACTTGGGTTTGAGACATTTCATAAATCATATCATTTTTTGTGGAAATTAGGCTTTCTACGTTGATATGCACAGGTATACAAGATGTATGCATTGTAGGAATGGGGATATGTATAGTTATCTATGGACAACTATCATCTTAAAGTTTCATGATATGAAAGTTTTTATTGCAAAAATAACCGTAAAAGTTTAGATTTGTTTCAGTGTCATTTGTGTAAAATAATGATTGTTTTTGTGTGACACTTTAGACTGTGCATCTAGGACTGATTTCTGAACGTTCTCATATTTCAGCGTTTGCCGGTTAGTGTTAATAGCTAATCTCTTATCCCTGGTAAACCGTATCCTACCTAGGTTTGTAATAAATACGGGCAATTGTGGTAGCGATACTATATAAGCCAAAATATATTGGTAGAGGTGTAGCTGAGCAACTAGGATAATATAAATGTCATTATATGCAAACGTATTTTGTTTAAAAGGAAAACAGAATTTTATTTTTTTTAAATGTGTATATCCTTTGATTTTCAAACATCTAATCTCAATTTTAAATGCATTATTTAAACGATTCCGGACCAAGTCCTAAACAATATGTAGCTAACACTAACGATATCAGCAGAAACTGAAATAAAAACCATTACAGTACAAACAGACATGGTAAATGACAAGTGTAAATTATCATTTATTTACATCTTTTGTCATGTATATATCATCCTCAAACATACTTCTAAGCCATTGGTCTTATTTCAGGTATTCAATCCGGAAAGGTTTGATGCTTACCACAGGGACGATAATGAAGTTTTTGGATTCTTACCCTTCTCTGCTGGATCCAGGTAATCTCTCCTTTCATTCTATTTCTGGCTGTCTGACTGACTGTCTGGCTGTACGACAGTCTCTCCCTCGGTCAAATCTGAACTGTTCAGGCTATTTACATTCAGCAGTTACAACCAAAACCTTCAGTTGAGACATGTTTGACGCTGAGATGATCATGAAGTAATTTGAGTCTTACCAATGTGTTGGATCCAGGTAGCCCCATTCGTCTTTGTCTATCAGTCTGCTTGCCTGCCTGTGTCTGTCTCTCTAGTCTGTCCAATTTTTATAGTCTATTTCGGCAGTAACAGTAGCAAAGGCATTGGAAAAAATGGTTCGCGAAACAAATTTGGTCACTGGACTTGTGAGGAGAAATCCTATAATAATTCTTTTATGCCGTTGCTGATAATCATAGTAAACTATCAGCCCCCTGCTTCTTAAGGTGTAACTAATTTGACATAGTAATTACCACAAATATATGACATTTTCGTTTGACTTTCATCCGGAAAATACTATTCTATAGACTGTATAGATACATAACCATTCAATATATTCAGACGAGATAATGCAAAAAGGGGTCTATTTACATATTGTTCGGTTATTGACCTTTAGGACATTTTGGGTCCCTTGTACGAACTGTTTGTACTTGACATTGTTAATATTTGAGCAAGCTGCCAAAGGATCAAATGGTTTGTAAGATAAAATGACGAGTATGACCATTGACTGACGTGCCCGAATTTACCCTTAGCGCTTGTGTATGTCATAAAACTTGAAAGTTCACGATGACATATTTGATTTTTTTGCCGAATAGATTTAGGATATGGCTTTACGTTTTTCAAATTTGCTTTAGGGCAGATGGCAAATGTTTCAATTAAATGATCTTAATCATAATTGGTGATATCTCGTATAACATTCGATCAGTTCCGGTATGCTCTTAGTACTTGTTTCTTTCAGAAATTGTATCGGTCAAGTGTTCGCAATGAATGAAGTGAAAATAACAATTGCAAAGCTTGTGAAAAAGTGAGTTTTCTCATCGCATCATATGTTTAATTGTTGTTTTTCTAGTTTTAAGCTTGATGATGTAGTTGAAGTTTTAAATGAACTAACTCACAGTACTAGTTCCCATAATGTGGATGATTTAATGTGCATACATTCAAATGATATTTATGAATCACGTAGCATTTTTCGGCCCCAAATAACACTGACAGCAAATAAAATGTAAATAAGCAAATAACGTTTAGAAGGATTAATTGTCAGAATTCCCTAAAGGATGGGGTTTTGTCTGGTGTTTCATACATGACATAAACTCTGTTGCTTACATCTCGCCATTGATCTCAGCGGACTTCAATAAGGATAAAGAAAGTAGCAGTGATTATTTGCTCTTTTGAGTTTTACTATCATTTTTCGATAAAAAGAGTACTTTTATTGCAGATTCGAGATCGTAAAAGACCCTGACAATGAGACAGATATTCGACCAGAATTCGTAATGCGACCATCGAATGGGATAAATGTGTTTCTTAAGAAAAGACAAAACTGATGTGCGAATTTTTGTTCGGCTACTCTTAACACTGGTTGTAAACATTAATCAGTAATAGGGACACGTATAGTCCAATTTTGTGATGCTATGTATATTATATAAACATGTATATCAATCGCGCTTTCATATCAGACTGGCTTTAAGTAAGCTTTATTAAAAGACTGTTACTCTCACATAAGATCAGACTGCCCTCAAGATAAAATCATGCTCAATGTGTACACGTAAAAGAGGTTGGAGCAGAGTATGGTAACATAAAATGTGGAGGATAAGGCGCTAAATGGACCTTTTCGGCATTCAGAAATGAAACGGCAAATTTCAACGATTGATTATGCATAAACATTAAGTACAAAATGTTTATACATACAGTGCCGTGTTTGCTTATGTTTACAAATTTAAGTAATATTTTGTAATCTATATTGTCGAATGATGCGTTTTTATGCAACGATACGCCTATCATGTAGCGCTTTTAGTATACAAATCTACACGAAATCTTGCACTTCAGTATTATTTAATCTATTGTGTTTCTCTAACAACCAAGTGTATAATTTACGATCAACTTCAAGAAAAGACCTGTATGTACAGAAAATTAACACAAATTGTTTTAAAACAAGTTTTATTTATAACAGCAGAATTGTATGGAACAGAGTTCCGTTAAAGTGATATTACCGTTCAAAGTGACCATTATAATTTTAAATAAAACATTAATCACTGATTTATAATCCTAGAATTTTAAACATTGCTATAGTTCAAACAAAAGAACCTGTATGTACAGAAAATTAACGCAAATTGTTTTAAAACAAGTTTTATTTATAACAGCAGAATTTGTATGGAACATAATTCCGTTAAATATAAGAAATATTTCAAATATACAATCTTTCAAATATCATTACAAATTGTCTTTACTACGATCCGAATACTGTTAATACTGACATGATATTGTTTATACATTTTGGTATGCGTGTTTGTATTTAATATAATGAGTGTTTGTCTTTCTTAAGTGATGTGCAAAAGAAAATTTGTACATTTTCATAACGTTTATTTTTCATTTCATTTTGTGTATTATCTATGCTTTCTTTCTCATAAGGCCACACTACAAATATGTAAATATTTTGTATATTTGTCTAATGTGTTTACCTTTTATAAATAAAGATTTTTCTAAAATTATTATTATTATTATTATTATTATATTATCATTATTATTAGCGTATGAACTGTGTTCCTTGTGGTTTTTCCTTCTCTTTGTTTGATCACGACTGTCATTTACAGGCGTGGCAGGTGAACGTTCTTGTGCTATACTGGCTTTGCCTTCATTTGGAGTCTCATTTCTCATTTCGTTTCCTAGCAACGCGACGTTTACTGTCAATGGTGTAAAATCAACGCTTTACACGAATGATTGGCTCAAATATGTCGCTATTGTAATTTAAAAAAAAAACAACATATGCGAGCTGCGAAATACGCACATATAAATTTTTTGATGCTATTGCCGTCGTTATTTCCAAAGCGAAACGTTTGATACTGAAAATCCACCCTTTTCTTCACCAAAACTTGTGATTAGATTACTTTTTGTCAACGGAACGAGATTCAACCACCTTAATACTCACATTGGGATTAAGCGTAGATCCTAATAATAACATAAACAATTAAAAAGGGTGGTCTTCGCGCATTGTTTTTAACAAAATTGTAATAAAGTAAACTTCGGACATTAAGAATAATGATAACGTCATCTGGTGTCAATATGCGCAGACGACAATGCCAGTTAAAACGTTTGGAGAATTTGAGAAACACTATCTTCGCAGAGCAGAAGGTAATATCGGCGCAAGCGGTGATAACCAGGGGAGCTGTCATGGTCAAAGCAAAAGAGAAACATGTTATTTTATCTTTGGAAATATATACACCGCATGTAACTTTGATTCGATTTATGAGAAATTATGCACTCACTTGCATCTCGAACGTGCCTTCCATCAAAAACATGCTTTGCGCTAGTATTTAGTAAGCCCATGTGACAAAAACTTACATAATATAACGATAAACAATGGAGAAATAAATGGAAAATTAATTATTGAATCAATGTACGTTTCTATTAAAGTAAAGCAAATGATTGATGCATTTTATCATTTAAACATTTACGCGCGTGTTTAGGTACCAGCCCCTACCCGACCCCATCCCTTCAAAACGAGAAAAACACTGCTGACTTACAGCTGCTAAACGTCAGTTCACGTAACTGAACAGCAGAGGATTAAAAAGATACAAGATTTATATACAATCTCTGTGTATGCAAATAACATAAAGTTGGAAGTAACAATTAACATAATTACAAAGACACATGACTATAGAAGACAACGGCTAAATTCAGATTTCAAAAGGCATGTCATTTTTTTGAAACACATTTTATTTAAAATTTGTAATTTAAATGTGCATTCTCTTTTTTACATTGCCTATTCGCAACCTAGAAAACATGCATAACATACATGTCAGGGCAAGAAGCTTTAACTAAGGTTTAAGGATACCTTTTCTTTAAAACATTTAATTTTGTAGTATTAAAATAGCAAAGATAATGTTCGTCTTGGGGTTACACTTTACGATTTAGCGACCGAAGCGTAAAGTTCATAATTGTATAGTTCAAATATTCGAGGTCATGTATGTTTACACTGATTGTATAGTTTGAATCAGTAGACTCACAGTTACTGTTTACGATGATAAACGATTATTTAGAGCTATTACTGTCTGTCTACACAAAATCAGAGAACACTTGGAGTATGCCGGCGTGAGTGAGATCATGTTTACAACTTTACAGCAGTGTTTAGAGATGATAAAAACAAGGTTATCAATATTTCAACATTAGTGCAGAATGGATTTACAGTGGAGTACTTTATTGCTGTGTGTTGTCATACTTTTACTAGGTTATTTTGTAACAAACATTTTTGTTGCACTTTTGGACTACAAGAGAAAATGCCGAGCTCTAATGAAGTTACCTCAACTGCCGGCTCACTGGCTACATGGACATGCACGCGAGGTAGGAACTCCTTGTATTTTATAGGTCTTTGATGGTTATTTATATACAAATACTTAATGATATCTCATCAACGGAACAATGCAATGAAATGTAATTTGAGACAATGAATTAAAACATCACATAGTATCAACTAAATATCGTCCGAATCTGACTCTTGAGCTACGACCTTCATGTTTTCCCCGATGTGTATCGTTGTTTTACAGTAAGGTAAAAGTGCAAAAAATTCATGGCTAAGTGCTCAAAATCGGACTTTTTAAATGAAAACCTGAAATGAATTCTCCGGCAATGAGAATATGCGTCATTCAAGGTAACCTCGCTTCTTGGCTAGATGATGATATATCTCAGTAAAACTCCGAAAAAAATTATTTCAGCCATTTCCTTACATTGGGTGAATTAGTGGGTAGACAATCAAACAGGAAAATATTTTAAATCACTATGAAGGGGTAAATCATCCAATGTGGCGCGATTAAGAATAAATCTGTATATAACTTTATTGGAAGAATTTTGACGGCCAAAATTATTTGAATATAAAGTTTGGTATAAGTTAGTGTTTATTAAGTCAAATTTTGACAATTAAGAAACCCTAATGCCCCATTCATATATAGTGTCACGTTTAGGCCGCGCCGTTGTGCCCCGTTTCTGACACCAACGATTTGGAAATTTCGGCTGGGTGCCACGATGTGCAACGTTGTCGCCACGTGCTAGACCACGCTGTCGCCTCGTTGTAGTCCCGCTGTGACACGATTGAGATGGGACAACGAATATCAAAGTCGGATACTGCCTCGCTGCCACCACGCTGCAACCACGTTCAGCTAAAACTCGTCACGCACCGGCCTCGCATACTTCTTTTGCCATATAAGTAATAGTGTTGTCGGCTACTCTGAATAAGTACATTAGCGTGTGGTAGCTGCCTCCAGTGGCAAGGTGGCAGAGAGTGACCGCAACTTTCCGACCAGGCTGCAGCACCTTCTTGAACCAGCTTTCCTTCTTTAATCTTGGGGTCAGCCAGTCCACCAGCCCCTGGAATAGTAGGGGGTCAACCCTGAAGAAGTTCTTGAAGGCGGCCACACCCTCCATCCTAAGCTCTTAAATGAGCTGGTGGTACTGGCCGAAATCCTCGCGTCACCGGAGCCAGTCCCTGCAGAACGTGAGGCGCGGAGCCCGCTCTCCCCTTCTTCTTATTCCCTCTTCTCTTTTGAGCAGCGCTATATCTTTCAGCATGTCTTGGTCTAGGGCTAAGGCAGCATTCGCCAGTTTGAGATCCATGGTAGAGGTTCAGCACTTGGGCTTAGAGCACAAATGATTTGAGGTCCTAGATTAAGGGATATATGTACTACCAGATATCTTTAACGCGGCAGAACATATCATATACAGCGTACCACAACGTATCAAAACGCTCCACAACCTAGCAAAAACGTACCACAACGTCGTACAACGTAAAACACCGTAGTATAACGCAGCTCATATCGTTGTACAACGTGTTTCAATGTGTTATAGCGTGACACAGCGTGGCACAGCGCGGCTCGAGGAACGTGGGAGCAACGAAGCTACAACGTAGCATAGCGGAGCACAACGTTTCAACAAACACAAAAGATCGTATCAACCGGCGGGACGCGTTATGTTTACGTTCTGTTACGTTTTTGCTACGTTTTTGTTACGGTATACTACGTTGTACAACGTTCTTGCCCCGTTGTTACCACGTTGTAGTACGTTTCGGGAACACGTAGGCGAATTTCGAACGTGCTCAAAGTTAAAATTTCCAGTTCACGTTTTGTCACGTTTGATCACGTTTTAGCCACGTTGTTCTACCTTTGCTCACGTTGTAGCCACGTTTCTCAACGTAGGTAAACGTGACACTATGACTGAGGCATTAAGAGCGAACCCTTAATTATTAAGTGATTTCAGTAGTTAAATCTGAGCGATTCGATTGGTTGGCAAAATGGGGTCAAACATTAAATATTAAAAGAGTTTATAAAGATATACAGTCGAGTCTCGATTATTCGAAGTGCCGGGGACCAAGAGTTTACTTCGAATAATCCATGGGTTCGAATAATCCAAGTCCCGAAGATAGCCAGCTGATTGTTATATAAATCGTCAATATATACATGTATATAGCTATCACGGACGCTTAACGTAATATACATTGCGTATATCATTTAGATGAAAGGAAAAGGAAACAGAAATAAATCATATCAAACGCTTAATTTATTTTTTTCCTTTTTAAACCCTTTTCACTCGTTGCTGATCGAGGTATCCCCCCGGGGCCGGGTCCTTTGCCAGATTGCCCAGTACGAATGGAAAGGAAGATATCAGCTGATCTTGGTATCCCCCGTTACCGGGTCCTTCGCCATGTTGCTCAACCTGAATTACTTCTGCACAAGTAGAAGTCATTTTTCCTCTGACAGTTAAATTAACATTCATGCTTTAAATAGGCATGGTAGTTTCGATGTCACGAGTTTGTTATTCGAAATTAAAGGTGAACATCTTTAACCGACTTTCAAACAAAAACAAAAGTTGTTCCTTTGGTATTAAACAAACAAGGCTAAAGCGAGTATGTAATTATCACACCTCAGCACATATAACGCGCCGACCGCATGTCGTTTTTCACAAGTTAACCGTGTCAGCAATTATTGGTTTGATTGGAATGCATTTCGAATAATGGGTGTGAAATTCCTTACAAACATTGTCAATCGGACTGAAAAAACACTTCGAATAACACCAGGTATTCGTAAAATCCATTTCGAATAACCCGTTTATTTTTATATACATTTATATATAAAACATTTCGGGACCGAATATTGTCTTCGGATTACACCAGGTATACGAATAATAGGTTGTTGAATAATCGGGGTCCAACTGTATGTTGAAAATTATTTTGCAATCTATACAATGTACTTCCATTTTAAGATAAATGAAGAATCGTCAAAATCATTTCTGAATTTTTCCATGCGGGTGATGGAGGAGACGAACGCCAAATGTTTCGTTTTGTGGATGGGGCCATTTCCTTTTGTGCAGATTTGTCATCCGGACACGTTCAAACAGGTGGCACATAAAGTACTCGATAAAGACACCAGTTTAGCTGGTCCCTATCGTCTTTTGCTTGAATTTATTGGTAAGTTAATATAGACGTCTGTTTGCTGTCGGAAATTAACAGGTGTATGTTAAGGTATAAGCAATTATAGGAGATTTATCTAAAAAAACAACACTTAAAATAATGTTCGGGAACACTTTATGAACACTTTGTAAATATGTTATAGAGAACGTAGCAGACTATTGGCATATAAACAATAATCTTATAATATTACTGTTAGACTGGCATTATTCCTTGAAGTAGTCTCTTTAATGTCTAGTCTACTAGCATTGAAGGAATTCTAATGTCGTTGAATCTGACTGTAAAAAAAGATTTGAAGTTTCTTAAGATTTAAAAAATGGACTGAACAGCAAATCATAACCGAGTTATATGTTAAGATGTGCATTGTATTGGCATGTCTCAGCATGATAATGAATAATGATGTACCTCCCTTCATGTTTAGGCAGGTTTTAAAAACAAAATCCTGCTAATTAGAATGGCGTTTCTTTGGCGAGCGGGCGACAAAAAATTATTTCTGTAATTGTATTGTATTGGGGAAAGCACTTGTGGCTCAAACCATTTGCTGATTATATGACATTAAACAATGTATAAACAAGCGGAATTCCCCTAAATAACTTAAGTAAGGAGTGATCAATTGCAATGAAACTTGATGTGTATATAGCTTGCGAGAAGAGGAAGCCTTAAATTGCATAAAGGGTCACCAGGGTCAAGGTCAAAGTCACTGTTACTAAAAATAGAAAAATGATTTCGCTCAATAACTCGAGTTAGCAGTGACCAATTGCAATGGAACTTGGTGTGTTGGTAGCTTCCATAGAGAGGAAGCTTTGGGTTGCATTTGGGGTCACTACGGTAAAGGTCAAGGTCGCTGTTACTGAAAAAAGAAAAATGGATTTCGCTCAATAACTTGAGTTAAAAATGACCAATTGCAATAAAACTTTGTGTGTAGGTAGCTTGCGTAGAGACAAAGCTTGGGATTGCATTGTAGGTGAATGTCAAGGTCAATGTCACTGTCTAATAAAATAGATGATTTAAAAAAAATGTTGTTTTTATCGGGGTGTGTGTGTGAGGGAAGGGGGGGGGGGGTGTTAATGTGGCTGTTTTTTGTTGTTGTTTTTTCACTAGGCATCTATCCGTTTCAACGGGACTCTTGTTCTTTCAGGTGAAGGACTTCTAGGTAGTAACGGTTTCAAATGGGAAAGAAATAGAAAGTTGCTCACTCCAGCTTTTCACTTTCATATACTGACTGAATACACTTCTGTTATGAATGAAGTCGTCGAAACTCTCATGGTTTGTATTTCTCAACGTTGCTGTAAACGAGTTTGCTTTCTTCACTTTACGTGCACCAGTTGCTTTTCATTTTATTTATTTATACTTATCTATTCTCGATTGCGAAACAAGTTCTTACACATTAGATTAATCACTCTCGGGCCTCATTCCATGTTGAATTAATCTAGAAAAGAGAGAGGCAATGCGTAAGGACACATGTGTTATTCATTAATGGAATAAGTTCCTCATTACATGTGTATCAAAGTATACAGGAATTTTATACGCATTTCCTTTTTTATTGGTGTATATAAATTGTTTGTTAATGCGTATAATAATAATAATAATAATAATAATAATAATAATAAAATCTTTATTTCATGAAGGTTACATATCAGACATACAAGGATTTACATGTAAATCAAAATACATCTTATTTTCATATGGCCTTCAACAATGTAAAAGAAGAATTAAAATGCAACAAAAATAACATACCGTTGATAGAGAAATATGAAACAAAATATGATTTACTAGTTATACATTTTTACAAATTAACAATCATATTTTTCAAAAGCCTATTTTTTAGCAAAGTTAGATATGACAAAAGTAAGACAAAATTGTTAAAATTGTTGAAACTTTCTTTTTGATAAGACAGACACTCAAAAATTTAGACCAAAAGTTAGTGCAGAAATATATTTGTAGAAGTAATTTTTAATTTAGAACAATTTTATTTTCATATGGCCTTCAACAATATAAAAGAAGAATTAAAATACAACAACAACAACATACCGTCGATAAAGCATTATGAAACAAAATATGATTTGCTAGTTATACATTTCAATTGAACAATCATATTTTTCAAAATTTTAATAGTATATTTGTTTGCCAAAGTTAGATATGCAAAAGTGAGACAAAAATTATGTATAGCTTGATTATTATCTTATTTGAAATTTTCAATTTTAGGATCAGTTTGAAACCGCAGCAGCAGGTGGAAAATGTGTAAATGTATTTCCATATATATGTCGCTCAGCACTGGATGTCTTAGTGCGGTGTTCTCTTTCTTACGAGGGAAACTTTCAGCTTAACAAGTGAGATTTATTTCTTTAAATCGAAATTTGTATTAAAAATGACATTCGCATGAGTGTTCACATGGAAAGGGGCTATTTTGTTTGTTTATTATTTGTAATTGGAATTATATATACGCTCAACAGACTCAGTAACATTTCTTGCCATATGTCCACATAAATTTGGAAAATTATATAATCTCAATACTTGCCGGAAGACTTCTCTTTATATTTTCTAGAATTATGTATTTGTTGAGTTAACATCGCCACAATAATGATATTCATGCCACTTTTAACTGAGTGAGAGCATATTTTCACAGGAATTCACACTATATCAACTCAGTTCAGAGAATTCTTGAAATCGAGTTCGAAAGATACGCGTAAGTACATGTGATTATTGAAGAAAGTTATTTAAAGAATCAACACGAACTTTATCATTGTTCGACAGTATAACTGCTTTTTGTATTTATACTCAATTATAACACATTTTTTAAATATTAACTCTAAATTTATTACTACTCGGCTTTATGCTTAATGCCTATATTCTTAATTTAGAATTAAATAGACCTATATTATGTTTATATTTACGAATAGAATTTAGTCGGTCTTGAATTTCGTAGTCACTCAGTCATGTTCTCTAATTTCGAAGAAAAAACTGCTTGATAAAGACAAAAATAGACAATTTGAAAGCTGATGGTTGCTACGAGTACACTTTGACTTTCCAAACCAGCCAATCTTGTTCTTTAATGCCCGAAGGCTGCATCAATTTAACCTTTAGTATAACCTTTTCAGAAAGCCATGGAAGTTGGTAGACTTTTTATTTTACTTGTCTCCTGACGGGCGAGAACTGAGAAGATTGTGTAAAATCACTCGCAACTTTACTGAAAACATAATTAATGCTAGACGAGAAGAGCTGGTGAGTTTCTTTTGCATTTCGTAATTATGTTTTTTGGACAGCTTGAAATAACAGTCGAAAAGCCTGTCTTAGTACAGTATAAATATCCTTGATATATGATATTCAATTTAATACTTAATATAAAAAAAACATTTAAAAAACAAAAAAAAAAAAACCCGGGGCCCCCCCCCCCCCCAAAAAAAAAACAATATTTTTTAAAAAAAAAAAAAAAAAAAAAAACCAAAAAAAAAAAAAAAAAAAAAAAAAAAAAAAAAAAACAAAAAAAAAAAAAAAAAAAAAAAAAAAAAAAAAAAAAAAAAAAAAAAAAAAAAAAAAAAAAAAAAAAAAAAAAAAAAAAAAAAAAAAAAAAAAAAAAAAAAAAAAAAAAAAAAAAAAAAAAAAAAAAAAAAAAAAAAAAAAAAAAAAAAAAAAAAAAAAAAAAAAAAAAAAAAAAAAAAAAAAAAAAAAAAAAAAAAAAAAAAAAAAAAAAAAAAAAAAAAAAAAAAAAAAAAAAAAAAAAAAAAAAAAAAAAAAAAAAAAAAAAAAAAAAAAAAAAAAAAAAAAAAAAAAAAAAAAAAAAAAAAAAAAAAAAAAAAAAAAAAAAAAAAAAAAAAAAAAAAAAAAAAAAAAAACACCACCCCCCCCCCCCCCCCAACAAAAAAAAAAAAAAAACCCCCCCCCCCACAAAAAAAAAAAAAAAAAAAAACCCCAAAAAAAAAAAAAAAAAAACACAAACAAAAAAAAAAAAAAAAAAAAAAAAAAAAATTTTTTTTTTTTTTTTTTTTTTTTTTTTTTTTTTTTTTTTTTTTAATTTTCCTTCTGTATTCAATATGAAAACGCTAAATGGATACAACGTACTCCGGATTAAAACAAACACATTTTTATGGTCCCAAGGAGTGGAGTTTACTGTATATGATAACCTGAATTAAAAAAGTTCTATGTGCTTTTTCTTGTCAAAATCATAAAATGACTTGCATTTTACCAGGGCTTGCTTCGACGTTAGGCTATAACAGCGACGTTCTAAGATCGGTAAGTAAGAATGTAGGGTTAACGCACGTTTTTTCGTGTTATAACATCTGCAGAATCCCGAGGGACGGTTGGTGCCCGAGCCCGTTAGGTTTAGGTTCATAACAGCAGGGCAGAAATATCCTTCCTTTTTCGAAAATAGTAAAACAAGTTGTTACAATCTAAGCTGTAGCTGAACTCTTAATAGAAAACGTACTAATACATGTGTCTAATCTATTTTTGACAAAAAAAAAATTCTGTTGATTTAGAGGTCTCATCCATCATTAAAAGAAAAGCGCCGCCTTGATTTTCTTGACATTCTGTTAACTGCACGTGACGAAAATGGGAAAGGACTGAGCGCAGAGGAGATACATGATGAAGTTGACACTTTTACATTTGCTGGTAAAACTCTTCATAGTTATTTTGTAAAATTTTATTTGTTCATTATGAAAAGTGAAGGCTTCAAATTTCAAGGTGTACTAACGCCCAGCGAGATCTGTGATTTCAGTCGAAGAATTACAACAAATCTATATTTACATAACATTTGCATTCTGAATTCATTGGATACGAAATCAGGATTAAAATTTAATCAGTCACCGATTCATGCTTTCACAGTTCGGAAATTTTGCTGAGTGTACTACTTGGTTGAACATTTATTGTAATTGTCTTTTTGAGATACAACATCAAATGTTTTTTCCTATTACACAACGAATCATGTATGAAAACTTGTAAATAAATATGTTTCTCACTGGTACAGTTCATAGGTCTAGGAGCGGACCGGTGGTCTAGTGCTTAACACCCTGAACTGGTAATCTAGGGATCGCAGGTTCGACTCCACAATCCTCACTAACAACATAACTAATGATATTTCGGACGAGACCCAAAACCGAGGTCCGATGTATCAGTGCTGTACACCAGGCATGTGAAAGAACCCGGGGTGTCTCTGGAACGGGACGCGTTCTTTATCTTGCACTGTTTCCCGAAACCTAAAATAACTAACCTCTTCCGGGGGCGTTGGTGATATGGATAATCATACGACACCAACGATAAAACTATAAATAAATACTTACAGGTCATGATACCACTGCCTGTACTATCAGCTGGACGATCTATGCACTTGCTTTGCACCCAACATTTCAAGCAAAGGTATATGAGGATGTTTGTGAAGTTCTTGGTGACGATAAAGACATAAAGACGTACGTAATGATGCAAGTAATCGTCCGAATCGCTGTAATTTGTAAATATAAATATGGTAATATGGTTGTACGATGTCTGCTGCATATTTTCACGCATTTTCTGCCCATGTTTTATTTGATAATACGCAGGAAAGTTATATTTACTTCCTTTAAGATGATAGATACGTGTCCGTTTTTCAGGCTCGCTTGAGAAACAAGAGCAGCAACTTGAACAATGATTTTTTTGTTGAATGCTAAAAATACTGATAAGTGAGTAGTGAGCAATAAAGAGAATGTCGACCAAACTATTCAGATAGGAAGACTGGTTTTATGTGCACATGCCATATCTTGCGTGGTGCAGTGGTAGCGCGTTCTCCTCAGAATCGGAAGGCCCCAGGTCCGATCCCAACCAGTACCACGGCGGTTGTGTCCTTAGGCAAGACAGTGATATTTCTTCATTGCCTCTTCCTCTTCAAGATAGATTTTATCTGGAATGAGTCTCGAGAGCGATTAATCTAAGTTAATAAATTAATACAAATCAAAGTAGTAAGAACTTGTTTCGCAATCGAGAATAGATAAATTTAATTAATACAAATTAAAAAAGTAAATTGTGATCGCCTGGTGTCGTGCGTCTGCCTGTTGTCTGTCGTTTGTCAACGCTTAACATTATGTATGCAATATAGGCTGCACTTTTCACTGGATCTTCATAAACATTTGTCAGAATGACTGCCTCGATAAAATCTAGGTCGAGTTTGAGTATGGGTTATCTGTGATAAAAACTAGGTTATTGTGTTAAATAAAAACAACCATACAGTAGAGGTTGCATTTTTCATTGGATCTTTAGGAAACTTATTCAGTATAATTGCCTTGATAAAATCTAGGTTGAGTTCGAATATGGTCATCTGGGTATAAAAGCTACGTCGTGGGATCAAGTCATAGAGAAAATTGGTGTATGCCAAATAGGTTCGTTGGATCTTCTTGAAATTTGGACAGAATAAAAGCCTTGATAAAATCTAGGTCAAGTTTGTATGGGGTCATCTGGGGTCTAAACTAGGTCACTGGGTCAACTAATATAAAACTCTAGATTAAGCAACAGATGAAGCGTTTTTAATTGAATTTCTACGAAACTTGGTTAGAAAATTTGTTTTGATAAAATCTAGATCGGGATTGAATATCGACTATCCTGGATCAACAACTAGGTGACGGGGTCGAAACATAGAAAAAGATTGTGCACGCAATATAGGTTGCATTTTCATTTGATCTTCATGAAACTTAGTCAGTATAATTGTCTTGATAACATTTAGGTCGAGTATGAATATGGGTCAACAGAGGTCACCCAGTTAAAAACCCTTTATATGCCATACAGGTGACATTTACAACCCAATCATTATGAAAATCGGTCATAGTGTTTGTGTGGAAAACATGGAATTAAAAACTAGACCACCGGATCAATTCCGAGGAAAATCTTGTTGGTACTCTAGAAGTCACATTTTATAGCCAGTCATCATGTAAATTGGTCAGACGGTTTGTCTTGTCAAGGTCAATATATAGTTTAAGGTTGAAATTTGGTCACATACAGCCATAAGTAGGTCCCAGGTGAGCGATGTAGAGCCATCTAGGCCCTCATGTTTACTTGACAAAGACAAGTAATAAATCTCCCTCATTTTTTCAGGGAGCAGCTTGGGTGCTAATTGTTATTGCTGTGTAATTTGTTTCCCTTTCATTTTGCAGCGAACACCTTGGAAAATTTACATATTTGACCTACTTTATAAAAGAATCTATGAGATATTACACTCCCGTACCCGGGTTTACGAGAAGAAATCGAGACCCAATAGAAGTTGACGGATACGAGATACCCAGCGGTTGTGGTATCAATTTACAGCCGTACCTCATTCACCACAACAAACACGTCTGGCCAGATCACGATGTGAGTAACTGTCTTGAAGAAATAAGCTTCTTTTGGTCCAAAATTCTCCAATTCTTGACAATTTGTCCGTCTTTTCATACTAGTTAATACGATATGCATGAAATCTTTACATTCAACAGTTTTATCGATGCAGATAAAATTCATTTGAAAGCATTATATAACTATTTGGGCACAGCTATCTGTCTTCTATAACACCGAAAAATAATATTATCTTAACCTATTGAATATACTTGAATGTTTGACTACTCAATAAAACAATCCACTCTTTACTTTTGACTCTTTAACAATAATTAAGGAATACCCTAGAATAACTTAAAAAAACATTTTCATATTCTAAATCGTTTCCCCGTATATTCGAAAGGAAAAATCACAGAAAATGCTCAGAAGTGAAATTATTCCTTCTACAAGTGATTGTAATGTTGATCGCGGGAATTTTATATCGTTATAATAATGATTTGCATGTTGCATTGTATCAGGTATTCAACCCGGAAAGGTTTGATTCTTACCACAGAGATGATAATGAAATCTATGGATTCTTACCTTTCTCTGCAGGATCCAGGTAACTTTTTATACTTTAACGTAAACAATTCTATAGTGTTCGCTCCATATAAACTCGTATTTCGAGCTAATGTAATTTGTAACAAACAATATCTTTGTTAAAAAACGGCGTTGAGTCGAAATACATTTAAGTATAATTATACATAAACATCGTTTCGGGAAAAGTTAGCAATGGAGGCGGTTGAATATCCAGTGTAGCTCCAATGAAGCGATCACGTGATCAAAAAGATCACACATTCTATTCACCGCTTCCATTCGTAATATTTGATTGGTGCGAAAAGTAGGTCAAAACCCAGCTTATACATTTAACGCCGAAAAAATCTAATTTGAATTTTATTTATCCGATTCATATATTCTTTGAAAGGCAATCAAGTTACTGGGTCAGTTGGTGTTACAAATAGATACTGTAAATCTAGAAACTTCCGCGGATACCATTTATATTTGGCGTTTTTCATGATTAATCTTTTATATCGGAACTGGGTTGTTTTTCATAACATATGTTTTTTAGCTCACCTGGCCATGCTGGCACTTTGTCCAAGGGTGAGCGTAAAAGAATATTTTCACGTGCAGATGGGAATATCTTGTCGGCGATAACGAGGCTCTGTAGAGTTACCTCCAAAACAGTTCCCCGAGATAATCTCATCCGCACGTGCAGCCACTGATAGATTCCTTTTCTTGCTTACTATATTTCTACTAATATTCTACTAATAGAAGCAGTAATAAAATCAAACGAATGACTTACGTTTACGCGCTATTTTCTAGTAGTAATGTATGGATTTACATTCATTCATAAAAGTAGTTCGTTCTGACGTCATTTAGTTATCTACACCAGGGTTTTCAAGCACTAGTACAAACTGCAGATATCCTGAGCTAGTATGCAAGAATTGTCCGTTCGTCAACGTCTTTGCTTCAATCAACATCTCTGAAGCCACTGGGCTAATGTTGAACGAACTTGGCAGGGATGTTCCTTGCATGAAGCTCTACTAAATTTTTGTTCAAATCCATGCAGATCTCTGGTTGCTATGGCAACGAATAAGGAAAACTTTTAAAATCTTCTTTGAAAACACAAGGCCTAGATATTTAACATGTAACATTTCCTAGTAGACCTCTATCAAGATTGTTCAAATTATGACCACCGGGTCTAAATTTACCTCGTCTGGGGTGTCACCTGCTTTTACATAGGATTATGCATAAATTTTAAAAATCAGCTTCTCCAAAACCACAAGACCTAAAGATGAGATCATGTAGCATTGCCAAGTGGGCCCCTGTCAAGATTGTTTAAACTATGACCCATGGGTGAAAATTATTTTGACCCGTCGGGGGGGGGGGGGTGTCATTTGCTTTCACATAGGTTCCTATAGGAAAAACTTTATTGTATGACAAAACAACTAACGTGGATCGATGTCTACCGGTTCAAAATTGACCCCGCCCGTGGGTCTCTTGATTTTACAGAGGCTTATACGGGTATATGGGAAAACTTTAAAAATCTTTATCTCTGAAACAACTATAGGCATGGAGCTTAGATATTTGGTATGTATCATTGTGTAGTTGATCTGTACTAAGAATGTTTAAATCATGACTCCGATGTCAAAATTGACCCTTTCTGCTATTGATTTTCTTGTCTTATAGCCAATGGTAGCCATGTCAGCGATATAGGGCCATCTTGATCCCCTTGTTGTTATTTCGATATGATTTCCTTCTAATATCTTTATAGTTTTTGGATTAGCTAAAACTGATCATATATAATGTGTGTTGATTTTCAGAAATTGTATTGGCCAGGTGTTTGCAATGAATGAAGTCAAACTTACGATAGCGAAGTTAGTGAACACGTAAGTTGTCTTTCCTGTTGTCTTTTTATTGTTACCGCTCTATTTATAACAACAACAATACCTTTATTGCATCCCAAATACAACTACTGTATCAATATGGTGAAATATAATAGAACACGGATTACAGTATATTTTATGTCTTTGGTACGTAATTGGGCTTGGATTAGCCCCATGTCAGGCCGTCCAATGTCGTCAAAATTAGATTTAATGTATGTAAACCATTTATACGTGTATCCGTTACGGTTTAACATAAAACTATACATTTTGAAGGAACACTTGTTGTCCGAACTAGTTAAAAGTCTATTCCAAAATCAAATCATGCGTGCTTGATAACTATATCCAACGGTGTTATTCCTAATGCTTCGAATAACATTTACGTGGATGTACTTTTCTTGGCTTTACAAATCTTCCTTAAGAAGGTTTTGTAAATTGTGTTAAGCAGTTTTTTTTCCGTTGTCCGTCGCCGTTCGTCGTCAACAGTTGCTTCCAACGACATCTCCTTTCAAACCACTTAGCCAACTCCAGCCAAACTTTACACGGTCAAAAATGCTTAAACCGTTCCGGTGGCCACCAGAGCTAAAATTAGAACAGACAACTTTAAACAACATCTCCTCTCCAACCACTGGGCCGACAACAACAAAACTCCGTAAGAGTGTTGCTTAGATGCTACTCTATCAAAGCGCTCAAACAGTTTCGCTTCGCTGCACAAAATGGCCACCCGAGCTAAGATAGAAAAAACTTTCAACAGCATTTCTTTCTTAATTACTGGGCCAATCTTAACCAAACCTCACAGGATTGTTGCTTTAGTTGTCTAACAAAATTTCTCAAATGGTTCTGGTCCGCCGCAGAGTTTAAAATAGAAAAACCTAAAAACAACCACTTGTCCAATTTTAACCAAACCTCGCAGGACTGTTGCTTTGATGTTCATCTACAAAAACTGCTCAAACGCTCCACTGTACAAAATGTCCACCAAAGCTAAATATAAAAAAACCTTAACACGACATCTCTTACTTATTATAACCGAACTTCACAGAATTGTTACTTGAATGGCTCTGCTCTAATGCACAATAATAAAATGTTATTAATCAAGCGATTTCATATTGGCCTTGTTATTTGTCCGAGGGTGGTCGTATTGGCCCAAGGCCGAATGCCGAGGGCCAATACGGCTGCCCGAGGACAAATAACAAGGTCAATATGAAATCACTTGATTAATGATAATTTTGTTATTCAACTTTACAATATTGGCTAAATAAACAAGAATATAAAGAGAATTTAACATGTTCATGAGTTGTGGATAACGAAATCCCACCCAAGGGTTGAGATACGTCACAAAAATGAGGCTCTGTCGAGTTTTTTTGGACGTATCTCAACCCGAGGGTGGGATTTTCTTAACCACAACTCAATGGACATGGTAGATTTATTTTCTCACCGTTTGAATCACATTTTCACACAAGTAAGAAAAAATAAATATACAGATAGATACTTTTATTTCCTCCAACATATGGAGAGCAAAACGTATATACATTAATGCTTTATAAACAGAAAGACAAGACATATATTATATACAGTATACGTGTATAATACAGTGCATAAGTGATTCATACCTTATTTGATATGAATTTGTTTTATAAGAAAACGCCTGGTTGCTGATCAAACTCTAAACTCCTATTTCAAGATGAGTTCATCCACAAGAGAGAGACAAGACACACACAAGAACCCACCCTGTCTAATGCGAAATGATCGAAAATTCGAAATAAGTAACCTGTGCATTTCAAAGATAAAGATAGAGTGGTGGAAAAAAAAAAAAAAAAAAAAAAAAAAAAAAAAAAAAATCGCCGACTGTATGAATGAAACTCACACTTGTAAGCAAACTCGTACACAGCAGCCCTAAGACGAAAACGAAAGATTAAGACTCCTACAAGTTTGTTACATATAATGCCTTTAAGTATGTGGCTGTGAGGAACTCATCCTGATATAAAGTATCATCCTGTCAACTTTATAAGATCATGACACATAATATCAATACAATTTGCAAAATATTCTTATCAATGATAAATACTTAAGTGAAGCATTGTTTTCTATGTTTTCACAGATATCTGTACAAAGTCTAATTATTGCCCTGAGCTGATTATTCACAGGTTTACATACAATTTCATTGTATTTTTCAATGCCAACACTGTCTACAATGTTCACCCAAAGTTCATGTCTTAATGTTTCATTGACCGGACAAAAACAAAGTGCATGTACTACCAGATCTTCAGTAAATGAGTCGCACTTTCTACATTTCGTTAAGTACTTTCTGGAAACCACACGACTTATAATATAATTTAAAAATCTAACGGAAGTGACTTCTCCGTATTGGCCCTCTCTTTTAAACCAATCAGAATGCTTGAATTCCATATTGGCCCTGTTTTCTCGTATTGGCCCTGCTTTTCTCATTTTGGCTCAGTTATGCTTTGTATTAGCTCTATCTGTTCCATATCATGTGTGCAATTGATCTAATACAGAGTGTAATATTGTAAAGTTGAATAATACTATAATGTTATTAATCAAGTGATTTCATATTGGCCTTGTTATTTGTCCGAGGGTGGTCGTATTGTCCAAAGGCGGAAGGCCGAGGGCCAATACGACTGCCCGAGGACAAATAACAAGGCCAATATGAAATCACTTGATTATTGATAATTTTATTATTCAACTTTACAATTTTGGCTAAATAAACAAGAATATAAAGAGAATCTAACATTTGTCTAACAAGAGTTGTGGATAAGGAAATCCCACCCAAGGGTTGAGACACGTCACAAAAATGAGACTCTGCCCAGTCTAAAAACAAAATGGCGTCGTTTAAAAATCTAACGGAAGTGACTTCTCCGTATTGGCCCTCTCTTTTAAACCAATCAGAATGCTTGAATTCCATATTGGCCCTGTTTTCTCGTATTGGCCCTGCTTTTCTCATATTGGCTCAGTTATGCTTTGTATTAGCTCTACCTGTAACATATAATGTGTGCAATTGATCTAATACAGAGTGTAATATTGTAAAGTTGAATAATAATTATTTATATTATCATGAATTATGCAGATCTAATCATGTATTGTTGAAGTTCTCTGTTCACTCATGTGAACGATACAAGGCGAGTGTCGCCCTCTTGTTATCATATTTACAATAAATTTCAGGGATGTTTCTTCCGTTCGACATAGTCCTAATGAAAGTGACTGGATCAGTATTTCATCAGACTTGATAATCGATAGGAAACAGACATATTATTTTGTTAATAAATGTTTAATTTCTGATTAATATTATGTTTTATTGCCCTTGTTACCTTTGTTAAAAATTCTGATTGGTACAGACTTCGCATCGATTTGTTCAAATGA
>JAFMSR010000007.1:18211453-18236149 GCA_022818135.1 Saxidomus purpurata
CGGAATACAAGCGTATACAGAAATACAAATTAAAAATTTAAACTAAAATAGAAACTACATCCAAACAGCGGTACCCTAATTATCTAAAAAAAAAATCGACAGTGGCCAAAGTACGGAACTATCCCTTCCCCCCAGGTAAATAAGCATCAGCCATTGAGCAGGTTCATTATCACTGGTACCAGAGTACTGATCTGCCCTGGAATTTTAACAAAATACCAAAAATATACCTAAATAACACCCTATCATGAAAAAATACACAAAAAATGGTAAAAAGTCATTTTCTCGCAAACCGCAAGATACACTGTTCTATATTATTAATAATAATATGAATCATATAGAACAGTGAATACTATAGAACAGTGTATACGGGGGTTTGTCAGAAAATGACTTTTCACCATTATTTGTGCATGTTTGTGAAGAACTACATATCAAATTATATTATATGTTATTTGGTTTTTGAAATGGTTTATGGGGATATATTACCGGCCTAGACTTATATTACCCGAGCCGTTAGGCGAGGGTAATATTTTGTCGAGGCGGGTAATAAATCCCCATATATCACGTCAAAAACAAATTACAATATTATTACCCTTCCCTTTCTTAAATATTGAAAGATTCCGTTTATGTTTTATTTATTTAACGGCTGAACGTAACCAGACTTTCAAATCTCCTTATGATACCCCAATGTCACGGCGTGACGTCACAAATCAGCCCGGACTTATACATTGACGTAGTGTACACGGCGAACAAGTTCACGTTCAGCATAGGGTTCAGTAACGGGGTTATGCCAAGTGTATATTACCGGCTTGCCCGTAAATATCAATATCTATTTACGTATCGTTCACCAATCAGAAGACCCCAAATTTCATGGAATATAGTTTTTATATATATGGCTTAGAGCAAATAAGAGTAATTTAAGTAGTATAAAAGTGGGGGGGGGGGGAAATCTTCGGGTCCCGAAGATTTGCCCCTTCCCGAAGATTTACCCTTTTGGGGCACTGCGCATGCGTTAAAGGGGAGATAAACGTGACAAGACGTCTGTCACGGTGCTCGGGAGTGATCCTAACATGACTGGCACCAAGATTCCCGAAAGTCTGCGAGTATGTAGAAAACAGTGGCAGACCAGCGCATTGAACTCGGGAGGGCCCATATATTCCAAAATTACTCTTAACTCGATTGGCACCAAGATTCCTGAAAGTCTGCGATTGTGCTAGAAACAGTCGCTGACCAATGCAATCGACTCGAGAGGGTCTCTAGATGTCAAAACTACTTTTAACTCGGTTGGCACCAAGATTCCTGAAAGTCTATGAGTGTGTCAGAAACAGTCGCAGACCACTGCAATCGACTCGGGAGGGTCTCTAAATGCCAAATCCAGTACTTACTCGGTTGGCATTAAGATTCCTGAAAGTCCGCGAGTAAGCCAAAAACAGTCGCAGACCGCTGCACTCCACTCGGGAGGGTTCCTAAATGCCAAATCTAGTACTAACTCGGTTGGCACCAAGATTCCTGAAAGTCTATGAGTGTGTCAGAAACAGTCGCAGACCACTGCAATCGACTCGGGAGGGTCTCTGAATGCCAAATTCAGTACTAACTCGGTTGGCACCAAGATTCCTGAAAGTCTGTGAGTAAGCCAAAAACAGTCGCAGACCACTGCAATCGACTCGGGAGGGTCCCTTAACTCCAAATCTAGTACCAAATTGGTTGGCACCAAGATTCCTGAAAGTCCGCGAGTAAGTCAAAACACTCACAGACCAATGTAATGGACTCGGAGAGAGTCCCTAAATGCCAAAACTTGTCTTAACTCGGTTGGCACCAGGATTCCTGAAAGTCTGCAAGTAAGCCAAAAACAGTCACAGACCAATGCAATGGACTCGGGAGGGCTTTAACTGCGAGTAAGTCAAAAACAGTCACAGACCAATGCAATGGACTCGGGAGGGTTTTAACCTGGGTGGCACCAAGATTTCTGGAATTTTCGAGGATGCTTACCTAGGCAATGAACTCGGGAGGGTCCCTCAATGCTAAAATTAGTAATAAGTTGGCATCAAGATACATGAAAGTCTGCGAGGATGTTAGAAATGGTTGTCATTTTACTTTCACTTATACTTTTAATAAACATAGTCTTGAGACTTTAATAACATACCATGGGAAGTCTTGATTTTTTCCCACGATGTCTTCAAGCAGTTCATTTGCATTTAGATTATACGTTGAAATGATCATTTACATATAGAAGGGTTTGTAAAGGTAAACCGCCCTATGAATAAACAACTCAATTTCCTGCCTTGAAAAGAAATTGAAAAAGATAAATCTAAGTTTTATATTAAAATGTAAATTTTATGTGAGATGTGGTGGTTCATAACCTCATCTATCATATACCACAATTGAAACGTTAACAGGCTGAATTACCCATTTCCCGTGTTTGAAAAGATGGGAAGGTATACACCCGCTGATTTAAAATTTAAATGTAAATTGGATATAGATGTTACACATGATATTTAATATATTCTCACGAGAAAATACTTGCTAAAAAAGTGTGTCTGGCAACCAAAATATTTCACTCTTTAAATCGGACTTGTACTGTGAACATCTCGAAGAGAGTTAAATAATATTATATTAAATATACTTGGATATTTTAATGTTTAGTTTCTGTTTTAATCATACAATATTAAGGATTTTTATTTGTGTATAGTACAGATTACTTTTAAACATGAAAAGAAATCACAGCAGAGATTTTTCAAGTGATGAAGAAACTAATGATCAAACGAGCCAGGATAAAAATGATATGACAACATTACTGTCCTGTAACGTGTGCTTTAAAAAATACAAGAACAGGAAAACATTGAAACAACATATGAAATTTCACACGAGCCGACGGAAATGTGAAGCTTGCGAGAAGGCGTTTGTACGTTTAGAAGACTTGTATAACCATCAAAAGAACGTTCACGGAATACTTCATGAAAAGAAGCAAACAACGACTTCCTATCTTTGTGAATTGTGTAACAAATATTTTAAAAGAAAATATCATCTTATGCGACACAAAAGCAAGGTGCATCAATCTGCTACTCAGAAGCAGCAACGAAGTCAGTTTTCCTGCCGACATTGTGACTGTGAATTTCAGGATTATACCGAATTATTTCGTCATGTGGCTCAGCAACACCCGTTAAATCAACAAGGAGGTCGGAGAGTAGAAGCCTCTCGCACACTCGATGTAAACGAGTCTTCGCAGAATCAAACTGAAAAGCAAGTCAACCATATTGTTAATGAAATCACTGAAGCTGAGGATGTTCCTGCTGATCAACAACGCCCTACAAATCTGTTGCAGGAATCTGCTGATGAATCGGCTTTGAGAAACAGTGTGCAGAACAGATACATCTATCCGACAGGCAGCGAGAGATACGATTTAATGACTTTTTTCGGTAACATCCGAGATCAAATAACCACATTTTTACGGAACCGTGTAAGCACACAAAGAGGCATTAAATGGAACCTATGCGTGCAAATAGAAATGCAGAGAGATGATGGACAAGAGGCAACAGTTACAGCGCCGTTTTTTAGAAGCCGTACCTACTCCACCTTGTCAGTGGATGATCTAAATGAACATGACTTGAACGAGGCAATGCAAAAGATGTACGCTAGCCTTGAAAAATACATACGCGAAGGGTCTGGCTGGTACGTCAAAAAGGTTTTAAAACTGGAAATACACACTGTGGTATACAGGCCTGTGAACGGTTCCGCCTACATTCCATTACCAAAGTCACTCGCGTTAAGTCACAGTGTATTAAACATTGAAAACGAAGATAATAGATGTTTCTTGTACTGTCTATTAGCCTCATTACATCCCGCAATGATAGAACCGCAATGTGTAGATCATTACTACAAGTATGAGAATGAAATCAACATGCGTGGTATCACTTATCCCGTCACTATACCACAAATTCGCAAGGTGGAAAATCAAAACCAAAATATTTCCATCAATGTGTTTACTTTCGAAGAGGATTCGATTGTACCTCTAAAGATTACGGAGCAACGCCATCGGTTGCATCATATTAATTTATTGTGGTTGACTTGCGAGGAAAAGTCGCATTTTTACTTGATTACGGATTTGAACCGTTTTCTGTCCCGCTCAAAAACACATCGCGCCCAAATGTATTTTTGCCAATATTGCCTACATGGATTTAAGAAAGAAAGGTCATTGCAGGAACATGAGCAGTATTGCTCAACCCATGGTGCTCAAAGAGTGGAACTTCCGATAGCCAATGAAAACGACATTCTAGAATTTAAAGACTATGAAAAAACATTGAAAGTTCCCTTTGTCATATACGCCGATTTCGAAACGATCAACAGAAAAATACACACTTGCGCCCCAAATCCCAAACAGTCCGCTACCACACCATCGACCAAACTCGAAGTATGTGGGTTCGGTTATAAAGTGGTGTGCGAAGATGAAAGTTACACTAAACCCACTATTATTTATAGGGGTGAAGATGCTGGTAGGAAAATGATCGAAAGTTTACTCGAAGAACAGGAAGAAATAAAAGATATTCTTTCAACAATCGAACCGATGGATTTGTCGGAAGAGCATGATGACCTCATCGTAAACGCTACACATTGCTGCATCTGCAAGAAAGAATTCACTGCCTATGACAAGACATATGGCAGAATAGTCAGACACCACAATCATTTAACCGGCGAGATCATCGGTCCAGCGTGTAACGTATGCAATCTCAACTGTCAACAAGCCAAGTTTATACCCGTGATACTTCACAACTTGAGAAACTTTGACGCGCATATTCTATGTGAAAGCCTCGGTGAGTTCAAAGACTATCCATTACGATGCATTGCTCAGAATTCCGAGCGCTATGTGAGTTTTTCTCTGGGTGACCTTCGATTTATCGATAGCTTCCAGTTCCTTCCCGCCTCATTAGAAAGTTTGGTAGACAATTTGGCACAAGATGAATTGAAAGCCTTTCCCTCTCTTCTGTCAGAATGTGATTCTGAGGAGGAAGCCGAGCTCTTGCTTCGTAAGGGTGTCTACCCTTACGACTATATGGATTCCTTTGACAAGTTTAATGAATCAACATTGCCACCGAAAGAAGACTTCTATTCCACCATTAAAAAGGAACTTATTTCTGAGGAAGATTACGATCATGCAAAAAACGTTTTTGAAACGTTCCACATGACGTCATTAGGGCAGTATCACGACCTCTATTTGAAAACAGATGTTCTGTTACTCTGCGATGTTTTGAGTCGTTTAGAAACGTATGTCTCAAGCAGTACGAGCTGGATCCAGCACATTTCTACACTTCACCCGGTTTATCGTGGTCGGCTTTACTTAAGAAGACGGGGGTTCAGCTTGAATTACTCACTGACATTGATAAAGTACTTATGGTGGAGGCTGGTATCCGTGGAGGTTTATCTCAGATTTCCCATCGATATAAGAAAGCCAACAATCCCTACCTGGAGGAGTATGACTCGTCGAAACCCACAACCTACTTGCAATATTTAGATGCCAATAATCTTTACGGATGGGCAATGGTGCAGCCTCTCCCCATAAGCGACTAGTTTCATGGAAGAAGAAGAAATTGAAAACTTTGATGTAAGGTCTATTCCAGAAAAGAGAGAATTTGGATATATATTGGAGGTATCGCTTCACTATCCACGCAGGTTACATGACCTTCACAACTGCCTCCCTTTAGCGCCGGAACAGAAAGTCATCTCCAATGATCAACTCTCACCATATGCGCAGCAATTGTTGAGAAAGGTGTATCATCTCAAAGAGACTGACCCGCTACCTACACGAGGTCAAGTAGGGAAGTTGCTGTCTACTTTAGAAGACAAAGAGAAATACATCCTGCATTATAGGAATCTACAGCTGTACCTACAACTAGGGATGGAAATGAAAACTATCCACAGAGTTTTAAAATTTAGACAAGCAGCCTGGATGAAGCCCTACATCGACTTCAACACGGCCATGCGAAAGAAAGCCACTTCCAACTTTCAGAAGAACTTCTACAAATTGATGAACGTCTCCGTGTTTGGAAAGGTAGGTTTTTTTGTTGTTTTATCAAATAACTTATAACGTTACTATTATGTTCTTAATATGCCCTTAATAATTGGAGGATAACCAACTGTATGTTGTATAATTTTATAATGAAAAAAGAAAATATTTTATTTACATCCGATGATTACCTTATATTTTAGACCATGGAAAATGTGAGACGTCATAAAAACATTGAGCTAGTGCACACAGAAGAAAGACTTCTAAAAGTCACTGCCAAGCCAAGTTACAAAAACACGACGATCTTCAACGAAGACCTCGTAGCGGTGGAACTGCATAGAACCAAAGTCAACTTATTCAAACCCATCTACTGCGGCATGTGCATATTAGGTATCTGATTAAATTTTCAAAGAAAAATGTTTTTAAATTGTATTAGTATCTGTTACATGAAAATAGTCTCTTTTATTACATCTTTAAATCGGAAAATTATCTCATACTTGAAAAAAGATACTTTTTTCTTTACAATAAAGCATGTTTCTTATGACCCATATATATATATATTTTTTCAGACTTGAGTAAATGTTTGATGTATGACTTCTGGTATAATCATATCAAAAAGCAGTATGAACACTCCGCGCAGCTGCAAATGACCGATACAGACAGCGTGTTGTTTTCTTGCGAAACGGAGGACATATATAAAGACATGAAGTCTTCGATAGAGTTTTTCGATACGTCTGATTATCCAAAAGACCACATCCTTCATAGTGAACGAAATAAAAAAGCGCTGGGTAAAATGAAGGATGAAACCAACGGCAAGCCCATTTCTGAATTCGTAGGGCTCAGATCAAAAATGTACAGCTTCTTGTGTCAAAACAAAGAAGAAAAACGTGCTAAGGGTATTTCTAAAGTCACAGTGAAAAAAGACTTGAAGCACGTGCACTACAAAAATACTCTTTTCGGTGAGACAAGTGTGGTCTCTTCCATGTCGTCACTAAGAAGTCACAAACACGAACTTTTCGGAGAAACTATTCAAAAAACGGGGTTATCTGCCTTTGACGACAAGAGATACCTTATTAATGCTGTGGAGAGCTATGCGTACGGACATTATAAGATTGCTAGCGACACAAACCAGGACACTTGTGTTGACGAGAGTGGTCGAGTAACCTGTTCTATTACGACTGTGGAGGACTTTTTCGAGGAGAACGGTGTTGAGATGGAAAAGCTTGATAAACAATCTTTCATGATGGGTGATTTTAAAATCACTCCCTGTGTAAAAAAGTAAAACATGTATCGGGGAATAACTATAGTTTATGTATAATAATGTATAAATATATAACAAACATCCCTTTTCTTCTTATGTTTTATTGATCTAAAAGACTACATCTATGAACATAAAATGAGTAGTTTAAAAGCATTTATTTAAAGAAGTACATATTTGGTTATGAAATAGATCATTTTCAACACACTGACTGTAGGCGTGTAGCATCGTATCAGCCACGTATCTGTCATTTGACTGTAAGGCTGAGGCGTCAAATGTATTTAAATATTCTTGAAACGTATGTCCTAGGAGTCTCTGATGAAGAAACAAAATGCAATAGAGTCCGCACAACGTTGAATTAGCACTCTGAATTTGAACCCGATTTGTTTGCACACTGTTTGCTTTGATGTTTAACCAATGCTGGAAATAATAACTATTCTGAGCAGGTGTTCTCCCGTAGGAATCAAAAAATTCGAAATGTCCGTATACATCACTAAAAAAGGCGCACCAGTGCCTTCCTGCTTTGGTGTGAATGTCCGTATTGGCGATAAACCCAAATGGTGCTCTTGGAAGTGTTTTGGGTAGTCTGTCCGCAGCAAACACTCCAATGACTCGTTGGTTTAAAACGGGATCACATGTGATCATACACTGTAGCTGTGACGTGTTCATTACGACACAATAATATCTCTTTCTCTGTTGATTTCAAAATAGCCAGGTCCTTCGCTGTAGGCGATGCAGCTCATGGGTTCTATACAAATAATTGAAAAAAAAAAACATATTTAAAATATGATTTTAAACATGGCTTAAAAAATAACGTACTACAGCACTATAAATACATAAATAGCCTTTTTTTAAAAACGTTTAACTGGGGAAAACAACAAAGAAGAATTAATTTACTTTTATAATTTACCTGTCAATGGTGTCTTGAACACGACTTCCAACCGAACGTTTCCGGTCTTGACCAATGAGAGATATTGTCCGTGATGTGAGAAATCCGGCTCCAAAGTGAACGTGAACAAGGTCGAGCCCTTTAAGTAGTGCTGCCTGTCGAGTAGATTGCCTTCGTCTTCCCTCCATTTTCCACTCGAAACGAGCAAATTGGTGTAGGCTCGCATAATAGCCGTACCACCGGTTGTATCGAAATCAAGCTTCAGCGGGTTCCCACCCACAGGTAGTCCATCGCAGTATACGGCGATTTGCTGAATAGAGCAATTCTCGAAATTGAACGGGTTGGTCTTGTAATCGCCGTTTAGGGCTCTACTTTTCACGAACCCTAAAATGATTTTGTTTGGACGTCTTCCCTGAAACATGTTTTCCCAGCTATAACCGGTTGAGCCTGTCGAGATGCTTACGGATCTCACCTCTACCTTGTTGTAGGGGTATAATGCATTTTCCCTTTCCAGAATTTTAGAATGACCGTAGATGACGGCGGGATTCACTCTGACCTTTCTAGCGAGGATATAAATGTCTTCGATATTCACTTTGTAATCTTTATCGTCCCCTGTGAGCAGACAGAAACTGGTGGAATTCCTGTACATCTTCACTTTCACGTCCACCTGATTCAGCAGATATCTCGACATGGTAAACAAGTCGTGAAAGATGGGTCCCTGTAAGTCTATGCGTTTAGACTCGGCGATGTATTGGGCTCTCAGAAACAGTCCGTTGTTAGACCCGTTTGGATCTGTCACTCCCGGACTGTCGTAGTCGTCTTTGATAAAGAGTTGCGTGTCCAGCTGACTAGTGACCGCATCCTGGCCGTAGTTCAGCAGGGTCTGAATGTATGCTCTGTAGGGATTGTAATTACACGTCATCGTAGCTTTGTTCTGCAAGGACACCTCCGTGGTGGAAAACAGCGCTTGAAGAAACAAATTGGCCGGACCTACTTTCTCTACCTTCAGATCGGTAAGAGCCGTTCCGTCCGCCTTTTCTACTTTAAGCTTAACGTAAATTTGCGAATTTTTCAAATCGAGATAGTCCATCGAGTTTTGTCCACTGATCTTGAACTCGAACGGGCTGTCATTCGACACCTGCGATAGGGGTCGAATTTCGTCGTAATAAACATCCGTGACACTGGTTTGTGTGCTTGGTAGATCGAACAAAGCCAACTCCGACACTAGTCCCTCTTTAAATTTCTCCTCATTAAACACTGACATTCTTAGTTGATTTCAAATATATCCTTTTTCCGAATGACTGGTAACCTTTTACACCCTTTTTTGGAGACTTTTTTCTTTTTTATATTTTTCTCGCCACTTCCACGTTGATGCTTAGCAGTTTTATGTGATTTTTTGCTCCTTTTCTTGCGTTTGATTCCACGTCGTTGCTGTCCAGTGGAAGACTGAAGCATGTTGACGACGCTTGATGGATTTATATCCTCCCTCTCAAGCTCCGATTTAGCTTGCGCGGTCGTCTGTTCTGCCGGTAATACCGCTTTTATAGGGTACACTTTGTCGTCTGCGGCTTTAACTTCGTCCACTGGAATAACAGTTAAACGTCTTCCACCGCCCGATTGGTTTATTGTCGTTCTCCCACTGCTGACACGATCGAAGAAATCCACCCACTTTTGTGGATTTGGAACATATAATTTCATTGTTTTTTTGTTTGTTTTTTTTTCTATCTACCGCACTTTCCAAAAGAATGGATACTGCTTTAAGTGAAGTGTTAAATGCAACGGCTCCTTCAGTTCTGACGCCAAATTACCGTCTGATTGTTTTATATAGATGCTAAATTCTCTCACTTCCTTCCTTTTCACGGGTAAATAGTAAAGCGCATCAATCGTGTAATTCCAGCCGTTGTTTGTGTTTTTCTCCAATCGTCTTAATAGTGGCTGTTCGACTCCGTGTACAATGCTTTCTTTACAAAGGTCCGTGTAAATGTATAAAGCACTCGTCGATTTAGTTCTCGACTTGGAATTATCTTTAGCATAAAACTCTGTGAGCGCCACTCTCCAGCTCCCATTTAATAATAGCGGTAAACTCAAGTGAACTTTAAATCGATACACTTGGTTGTCTGAAAAATAAACATCGCTCTCGTCGCTTTTAATGTATATATATCGTTCCATGGTGTCTACAAACAGCTTGCCGTAACACCTATGATATTACACGGGCTGGCACAAACTATTAAATGTATTTTATTCTTCTCCCGCGCGTATCGAATTTGTTATCTCCGCTGCTATGGTTTGATAAATGTAGTGAGGACGCAGTACTCTGGTTAAAAGCGAATGGTGTCTTAACAACAAGTTCCTTTTCCTTCGTCTGCTCACACTGCTCGAAGCTATAGTTCTTATGACGAGTATATCATCTTCGAGGATAGGAATATCGCGTTGATAAATGTGAATTGATCGCTCCGCTAACCTTCTCATGATCTCAACGATGGCATCTATCTGTGCTGTGCTTACTTGCTGTATCAAATGACGCCGAGCACGTGCTCCAGCGCGTCCCAAGCGAAACAAATAACTCAGTTCCCGAAACACTCGCGATCGCTCCATACCAACATCAATGTTTATGCATTGCTTTCCGACACGTCTTTGACATCTTCCGCATCTACCCAACTATTAAACGTTTGAGGAAACCCCTGCCATGCCACGTAATATTGAAGTTTCTTGTTCATTTTCCGCTTTCTCAGTATGCGTTCGATGAACCATAAAGCGTTCTCATCTTTGTGTACCTTTTGCAGCTCGGTAGTGTAAAACAAACCCTTGATGTCGTCTCCTTTTAAATCTTTTAATTTGTACATGGGAATCCCTTGCTTCAGAATTGTTCCCGTCACTTTAAACACTTCCGTGGTGTACTGTTCTTGATAGGCGCGTTGAAAGGGCTGTTTGGTAAAGCTGATACGAACCAGATCGTCCTTTTTAAACTGAAACACCGGTTTGCCGCTTCGTGTGTTGGACTTTTTCAAGTACATTCGCGCCCACACATCCGCTTCGTTGTTTTTATTCACATCAACAGGAGCCAATCCATGTAATCCTCTGTGTGGAGTAGCATTGTAACTCGCCACCACGTTTTGCAGTTCGTCGACATATCGATAGGTTCTCTTGTGCCTCATCATTCTATACAATTTTTCTTTCAGAGTCCTCTGAACTCTCTCCACAAAATTACTTTTAGGTGGGTTATTTGTGGTAAAAAAGTAGATATCCATATCTTTCATGTACCTCTTAAACCACTGGTTGGAAAACTCACTCCCTTTATCAGCACGAACTTTCTTAATTTTTGTCGGAGACATGTCATTCAAAATGTCTTTCATGGCGTTTAAAACCGCCTTCGCCGTTTTGTTTTTCAGTGGCCTGACCCATAGCTTTCTAGATAGTATATCAATAGCGCAGAGTAAAAATCTTACACCATCGTTTTCCTCAGCGAGATTAGCCATGGACAGAAGATCGATGTCCAGCTGCTCGCCAATAGCGGTGACACGCACATTAGCCGTCTTAAACTTATGCCGTCTTGTTTTCTGTAGCGAGTAAGCGTCCTGATCGTTCAGCCATTGTTTGATGTAAGAAATTGTATATATTCCAGGATACTTTTTGTAAAGAACACGAAAAAGTTTCTGTGCACCGGCATAAGCAGCTGGATTTTTCGTCTGAAAATAATATTTCTGTAAAATATCCTTCTTCTCTTCCTGATTCATGTTTCTTCAGATAGCGTTAGATATACAAAAGAACAAACGCTGTACAAGTTTGTACTGTATATATTATGGACTTCACTTTCCTTTATGTTCATACACCTTTCACTCTATATGGTGTAGTTAATCCAAATTGATTTAGCACCTTTTTTCTTTTCACTCGATAACTTCTTTCTTTTCAGTTTTGTTTTGTCACTTTTTTTCCGTTTGCCATTAATAGTTGCTAACTTTATTCTGTCGAAGTACATCTTAGAGAGCGGTTTTTCCACGTAGAATCTCGGTTTTTCTTCCGCACTTGTCTCTACTTCGTCTTTGCTGTAGCTGCTGATTTGCCTTTCATCTTTGCTGCTCTCGCTGCTCATTGACTTCTCACCCGAATCCCGGTTTTCCGAATGAAAATCGAATGTCGACGTGTTTCTATTTTCTCGTTGCCCACCAATTTGCTCTTCTGATTCACCATTTTCCTTAAGCCTAAGCAAATGTTCATATTGAGTTTTCGGAACGAGGACGAGTTCGCGAGCCATTTTATGACAGTTCGCTTTTAACTGCAACAATGAAGGGTATTATATATTTTAAGTTTTTCAAAAGCAGATCCTTTCTTTTTTTCAATGAAAGTCGTTTGCTCACAAATTGTCGAATGACAGCTTTTCGTTTCGTTATCCACTTTTTGTCTTTTTCTTCCAGTGGACGAATACCGAGCATAACGTTATATACAATCTGCACAATGGCGTTTAACTGCGGCTTCTCAATGTTTTGTATTAAAACTTTCTTCTGTTTGTCAGAGGTATACACAAGCAACCGTAAAAAGTCCTTCTCCTTTTTAATTGATGAATTCATGCTGCCTATTCAGGTTGATAAACTATCATTAACTGACCGGGTAAGATGTTTGTTCTTAGTTTATATTTAGGGTCTGAATGTGGGGATAGATCCACCAGGAGATATCTATATTTCTCAGCAGTGGCTTTCTTGTACGCATCCATGAAGTAGTGTACCTGACCTGGGAAGATTTGGCGACCTAAAGTCTGTATTTGTAATTCATCTCGGCTGTTTTTAAATAAAAAGAAATAATGTGTGTTTAAACTGATGGTACGGAATTCACGTCCAGGACAAAACGCGTTTTGGCAAATGAGAAAGCAAAAGAACTTGAAGTGGTGGGCGTATTTGCTATAAATGTTAACCACGTCTTTACTGTTAGCGCTTTCGCTCATTAAATCATCAATGACTAAGATTTTTTCTCTCGGCTCATTCATATGCCAAGTTTCCAGTTCAGCTTTTGTGGGAAGTCCTTCGTAAAAGGTGATGTCGGGTATGACTTTTTTTATTTCGGCGTAGAGAGGTTGATCTACACTGTAGCAGTAATAAATGGCTTTTATCGGTTTTGTGAAAGCTACGTCGGCATGTGTCAATAGTTGAAACACGAAACTACTTTTTCCAACATTGCTGGGACCTACAAAGAAAAATAAATTTAGTCGATGATAGATGTTTTTTTAAAATAAAATTAGAATCAATCTTCATACATAAATAGAAAAGCATCCAGTAATGATGTTGTCAAAAAAAAATAAATATTGAACTGACCTATTACTTGTGCCGTAGAATCCACTTCGAGCTTAACATAAACATCGTCCATGTTCTTTCCAAGAGATGTATCAAAATGAAACCAGAACACATCTATCAACACCTTTTTATTCGTCAGGAAGAAGGGTCGGGAGGGAGGTAGTTAAAAAAGTAACATTTTGTAAAAGTTTATGATGTTTATTGTTACCAATCACCAGATATTCTTGCTATATCAAGATACACTAAATCATTTCACAAATATATTTCCAAAACACGTATTCATGACTCACTCAACAGCAAATATATTTAAGAAATGTTTCAATGCGACAGCAGATACTTTTCAGTCACACTCATCCTGTTAAGTTAACTCAATCGTCTTTCCAGCGAAAGCACTTGCAAAGTCATTTTTATCATTTTATTTTTCCAATCTAAAGTTTTCATATCCGTTTCGCGCCAGTTTTTGCAGAAGATTTTCAATTTGTACATATCCAATAGCTCAGACGATACATCGAGAGTGGAAGCTGCCTCGCGCCATTTCATTAAAATGTCCATTTCATCGACTTCAAACAGAACGTCCTCGAAATATAAAGTCAGTTGTTGCTTGTTCGACAAACGGATACAAGTATGATCCCTTTGTGACAAACAAGACTGTTGACATCCGGAACACTTCTTTCTAAACACAGAATACATTTTCTCACATATTTCTTTAGCGTAGAAAAAGTCAAAGTAAGATTGTAGTATTGACACTTTGCCGTACTCCATGTTCAGTATAATTTAGATATCTACATTCACTGATGAAACTGAGCTGTATTCACACCACGGCCTTTGATACTGTGTTGTGTTTCCTGTAAACCCAATCAGTTTTAAATAAACGCAATCGGGTGACCACTTTTCATGTTCAATGGCGGGAATGTCGTTCACAGACCACTGACTCACTTTGACACCGCAGGCAAAGCATTCCACAATATCTCCCTCCTTGGTGTAAAAGAATCCCACATTCGCCAAGTCACTTTTATCCTGCTTCATCTGGGTTGGCCATATTTGAAACGTGGTTAATCGATCTTCATATTTAGCATATTTGTTCCATTTTAATTTACATCCGAAAAGTACTGTATTACTGGAATTCATGTTTCTGTCCATTCAAGTATTCTTAAAGTTTTTGTAGTTTTTATAGGTTGCTGGATTACACAGAACATGTATAAAAGGATAACTGATTGCATCGAGATTCCGCGCAAACAGGTTCTGAAAACACACCACTCAGCACTGTAATGGGTAAATCTGTTCTATCGTTTTGTACAGCATATTGTGTCGGATGTATCTGTCCCGCGCTTCCATAGAAATCGTTGGCGCCATTTTCATCATCCAGCAATGCACTTTCAAAGTCCCAGTTGTCCATAATCCCAAGCACGCCAAGTTGGTTCTGCGGAACTTCCTCAAACACGTTGCAGTTTGGTTGTTCTTCAAACATTTCCGTTTTTACTTGATCATTTACAGTATTCGCATGACTCCTTTCCAACTCGCTGCAGCCCTCCATAAAAACATTGTTTTGGATATGGCTATCTTTCTTTAGCGTACCTCCTTGTATTTCAAACTGTTCACATTCCTGTTGTATTTCAAATTGTTCACATTCCTGTTGTTTTTCCGGTGTTGTGTTGTTCGGGTCTTCTGTAGAAACAGTACACGTCAACTGTCTGTCTGTTTTGGCGTTTTTCAAATTCTTAAAGTGTTTCTTCATAAAATGATATTTACTTCGCAAATGTCGAGAAACGTAAAATTCCGTCATCCACTTTTTACACGCTGCACAGTAGATATTTTTTATTCCATCCTTTTTTATTTTCGGCATGATGCAATCTCTCTCGTAGCTTCGATGATAGATTTTACTTTTATCTATTATATTTAGCTGCGCTTGTGCCATGACTACATAAGAACGTGGAGTAATCAAAACTGTTTTCATATATTGAAAAAATGCGATCACTTGGTCTCAAAGCTAAACCCAGTAATGTGCTGCACGGTATTCTTATTGGTTTAGAGGAAACAGGTATCAGTCTTCTATTGGTATGTAAATTTGGGGAACAGAACTTTGTAAAGGCAGGAAATTGCTTCTTAAGCTGTCATATTCATCTAATAATTACATTATTTAGGAGGTTGTTTTAACTCAGGCTGACATTGAAATGTAAATGACTTCTTATACTATTTACATTTTAATTCTAAATCAGCGGGTGTATATCTTAACATCTTTTCAAATATGGGAAATGGGAAATTAAGTCTGTCAACGTTTCCATTGTGATAAATGATAGATGAGGTCAAACACGGGAAATGGGAAATTAAGTATGTGAACGTTTCAATTGTGGTATATGATAGATGAGGCTAAAAACCACCACACCCGCATAAAATTTACATTTTACATGAACATTCAAAAGTTTCATTTAAATACAAATAAACTGCTTCAAGACACCGTGGAGTCTATTGCACTTTTCTGCGACTGCTTCTGGCACACTTTGTATACTTTCAGGAATCTTGGTGACCCTCCCGAGTCCTTTGCGTTGGTCTGCGACTGTTTCTAACACACTCGCAGACTTTCAGGAATCTTGGTGCCAGTCATGTTAAGATCACTCCCGAGCATCGTGACAGACGTCTTGTCACGTTTATCTCCCCTTTAACGCATGCGCAGTGCCCCAAAAGGGTAAATCTTCGGGAAGGGGCAAATCTTCGGGACCCGAAGATTTCCCCCCCCCCCCCCCACTTTTATACTACTAATTTATAGTGATGCCAAGATTGTGCATAATATGAAAGAACAATCTTTGTACACATATAAATCAAACTTGAGTTTTATGAAAAGGCAGTCTGAAACTATTTGTGTTTCAAATTTCAGAAGAACTGGTTGATTGGTTACGAAGATATGAAAATTTGAAGTTGCAGATTTTCATGAAAAATAGCTGTTTTTGTGTGACATGCATTTTTAAAAAAAATGTATTTTATTAAGAATATATTCTGTATAAACTGTTTTACACATTTTTAATATTGATACAATATGTCGACTATAAACCTATACGCATGTAAAACATTGAATATTTAGGATTAGTAACACAAATTTTTGGAGTATATTTTGAAAAGTAATCTAATGAAGCCAAACATCTTAATTGATACCTTTATCATATATATGTGTGCCAAACCAAAATAATCAAACTTTTAACACAGGAAAGGGTTCTTTTTAATTGCAATGACTTCTTAATTAAACATTAACATTTCAGTTTTTACATCTATATAACGTGTAAACTCAGAACTTCATCGTATCCGTAAAGACGTTGATGGCAAATTTGAGGAATTCCGTGACACCATACGTGCAGATGTTACATCAGAGTTGAATGAAATGAGCGCAAAAGTTGATAGTATTGTTTCACGTCCTAGTGAGAATAGTAAAACAAATGAAGACATTACCCTTAATGTTGTTATTATAGGTCTGTCAGAGTCTACAAAGGAAAATACCTTGAATAAAGTGAATGCATTGATTAAAGACGGCATGAAGGTGAACGATGTAACTTGTGAAAGTGCAATTCGGAAAGAATCAAATTATGATAAGAAATCGGGTATTGTTGTTGCACGCTTTAAAACTCATGATGATAAACGCAAGGTCATGTTACAGAAATCAAAGTTGAAAGATCATCAGCAATATTCCCGGGTTTTCATGAATCATGATCAATCTCCAGCTGATCGTTTGTTGTCTAACAATTTTAGAACTTTATTGGGAGCTCTGAAACAACATGGTTTGACTGTTAAAGGTAATCGTGTTATTTGTAAGGACAGGGACATTACATTCAATGGTGAAACGGCGATGGGTGTTTCAAGTGACAGCCGGAATAACGTTCAAGGAAGCAGGAGTGGACGTAATTATTCCCCTAGCAATCGTGCTAATAACAACAGTAACTCCCGTGATAATAGAGATGACCGTGTCAATTCTATGGATTGGCGCATACAGGGAGGGCGTGGTGGTAGACAAGGAGGCAGACAAGAGGCCAACAGGGCGCGAGGTGGCTATTGAGGTCGGAATGATAGCAGATTTTAGGTTCACGCCGGGTTTTGGAACGTCCGTGACTGGAGTGTCAATGACGACTCTGATAATTTTTATCTTCGTTCTTTATGTGTTTTAGATTGTAATTTTGATATACTTGGTATTGCTGAAACGCATCTTTTAGGAGATAATGATTTAAGGTTAGATAGATACAAGTGGTTTAGCCTAAACCGTAAACTTATTCATAAAAATGCTAAGTTAGGATCTGGTGGTGTTGGTTTCTTTGTTAAAAATGATTGATGTAGGAATTTTGATGTGTCAATTATTGAAAATTCTTTTGAAGGTATTTTTTGGCTAAAAATGCGTCATAAATCTTCGGAACTTATCACATATCCCTGTGTATGTTACTTGCCACCAGAGAACTCTTCTCGGCAGTTTGATGTGCATACCTTTTATGACAACCTTTTAACTGATATTTACAGGTTTCAGAATGATGGTATTATATATATCTGTGGTGACTTTAACAGTCGGTGTAGCAATAATGAAGATTATATTTGTATTGTAGATGATATACCAGAACGACATGTTATAGACTTTATCTCAAATGCTTATGGAGATCTATTTGTTGATTTTCTTGTTAATACCAGTATGTGTATGTTAAATGGAAGGAACTATGTTAACAATGATTTTACATCTATCTCCAGTAAGGGGTGTTCTGTTGTAGATTATTGTTTAATACGTCATGACCATTTAGTCACTTTTTCAGAATTTTCAGTGTAACGAGTAACAGATGGTATAAATAGAATAGGTAATGTTAAATCTGTAGCACCATCTAGCATACCAGCTCACTCTATTCTTTCTTGGAACATTGCCTGTAATATTCCAAACTGGCATGTAGAAGAGAGATGCGCAACTCGTTCTACATCATTTGATAAGTTTGATGTTTCAAATGTACCTAACACAGTTTTGCTTGATCCAAATGTACTTACTAGTGTCAATAGTGTTATTGAAAATTTAGAAAATGGCCAACGTAATGTGGCAGATATTGATACTGTTTTTAATGACTGGTGTGATATTGTCAGAGCTAATATGTATAAGACTTTACCTTTTAAAAGAGTTACTGGTTTTAATAGTTCAAAAAAATGCCGGGCAGGTAAAGCTTGGTGGTCAGAAAACCTTACAAGGTATTGGACAAATATGTGTTCGGATGAACGTAACTGGCTAAATTGTACAAACAGAAATGATAAAACACGTCTGAAGTCAGTATAATGTTGCCAGCCGCAAATTATTTGATCGTGAAGTTCAAAATGCAAAGCATTTCTATTGGTATTCTTTACAGAATGGGCTTTTAAATGACTGTAATGTTGATAATAATGCATTTTGGAAATATATAGGAAAAATAGGTGTAAGTAATTCAAAATGTAAAATAATTCCTTTAGAAGTTGTTTTAGATAATGGAAATATTTCAACAGATATTAAAGATGTTTTACGTCGGTGGAAAACTGATTTTAGTACACTATTTAACAATGTAGGTGTACCAGCTCATTCCGCAGATTTTGGTAATATAGATGTTCAGAGTGCTGATTCACATAATACTTTTAATGATAGTATATCTATATTAAAAGTTAAGAAGGCTGTAGAGAGTGCAAATCTTGGTAAAGCTTGTGGTGTTGACAATATTCCGGTTGAAGTCCTTAGAAATGATACAAATGTACTTCCATTTATTTTCTACATGTTCTTTTTAATGTGTGCTTTAACACTGGAATAATTCCTTCATTATGGGGTAAGTGTACCATAAACCCGATCCCAAAATCTTCCACGGCTGATCCAAGGGATCCACTTTCCTACAGAGGAATATCTTTAGCATCTGCTGTGTATAAAATATATTGCTACATATTGAATACAAGACTGTTGGTGGTGTGCACTTCTGGGTGCTGTGGGGCTCGTTTTGGGGAGGCTGCGTTTTTGGTACGTGGCATTCCCTGTTTGATATTATTTTGTTTTTAGTGTTTGGGCCGAAAATCATGGTAAATTAGAAGATAAGCAAAATGGATTTAGAAAGAAACGTAATACGGTAGATCATGTTTCTTCATTGTGTAATATTATTGAAACTAGAAAAAACTATAAGTTATCTACATTTGCAGCATATATTGATTTTAAAAAAGCATACGATTGTGTAGGGTTAACGCACGTTTTTTCGTGTTATAACATCTGCAGAATCCCGAGGGACGGTTGGTGCCCGAGTCCGTTAGGGCGAGGGCACCAACATATCCCGAGGGTTTCTGCAGGTGTTATTACACGAAAGAACGTGCGTTAACGCTATTCTAGCATAAATAACATAAAAAATCATTAAAATAAAAATGAAACGCTCTTACTGGTACGACGTTCAATAATGCGCGGGACAACGTCCGTGTTGTTTACGTCAGATTTATGACGTCACCAGCGGTTTTTAAGCCCGGCACTGTTGACGCCGTACATGATGTAAGACTTGGGAGACAGGTCCATTGTTTACAACGGCCCTGTACTGCGCATAAATGAAAACGGGTTATAACGGCGCGTGAATCTCCCCGTTAACACACGTTTTTTCTCCTGTTAAAACACCGGCAAAATGGGTAAAAACAGCACATTTAATGCTAGAATATTAACAGAAGTAAGCTATGGAAACGTCTTTGTGAGTCAGGAATATCAGGGAAAATGCTAAACGCAGTTAAATCACTTTATACGTCTGTTTCATGCACGGTAAGAGTAAACTCGTTCAATACTGACTGGTTTAATGTCAAAACAGGATTACGACAAGGCTGCATTTCATCCCCGTTGCTATTAAATATGTATATTAATGACCTGGTTATATACCTGAAAACATTAAATATTGAAATCAACATTCATGGTGAAAAATTTTGTATGCTACTGTATGCTGATGACTTAGTTTTGTTAGCAGAAAACTGACAAGACTTACAAGACTTGTTAAATGCTCTAAATGATTGGTGTAGTTTTAATGATATGACTATCAACTGCATGAAGAGTAAAATTGTTCATTTTAGACCAATGTCAGTTACCAAAAGTAATACATTGTTTTCATGTGGAAATAATATTATTGAAGTTGTGGATAAATATACCTATCTTGGGCTAGTTCTTAATGAGTATCTAGATTTTAATGTAACTGCTAAGTTTGTTGCCCAAAGTGCGAGCCGTGCTCTTGGTCTAGTAATTGCAAAATGTAAATCAGTAGGAGGAGTCCCTTATAATGTTTATACCAAACTTTATGAATCTATTGTTTGGCCAGTTATTGGTTATAGCGCAGCAGTATGGGGTTGTCGATCTTTCTCTTCTATTAATGCTGTTCACAATTTATTTAGGCGTTGGCAAGTATACGCCTAGCGCAGCATTGGCGGGAGAGATGGCCTGGCAGCCTCCAGTTGTTCGTCAATGGAAAAGTGTGATTAATTTCTGGGCACGACTATGTAATACTAGTAATGTCCGAATAAATAAACGGATTGCATTGTGGTCTTCATACAGAGCAAACAATTCCTGCAAAACCTGGTACACATATGTTAAAGCTAAATTAAAAGATTGTAATTTAGAGAGGTATTGTGATATTGTGAATCCTGCTCCTAAGCAGCATATTTCTGATATTGTCTGCAAGTCAGCTATGGATAGTTTTGTTAATGACTGGCATGAAAGTTTAAATAGACATATTGGTAGCTCGGAAAGTGGTAGAAATAAACTTAGAACCTACTGTACTTTTAGATCAGAATACTGTGTTGAATCCTATTGTCAGTTAATACTACCGCAATTGCACCGATCAACATACTGTAAATTTCGTTGTGGAGTTGCTCCAATTAGAATAGAAACTGGGAGATATGAGAATTTGGACTTAGAAGATAGAAAATGTCCGTTCTGTAATGTGGTAGAATCAGAATCCCATGTTATGTTAGAATGTTCTTTATATAACGACACTAGAAATAATTTGTTTGAGAAAGCAATATTATCCATAAGCCCGTAGTTTGAAAATATGTCAGAGTCTGAAAAACTTGTATTCCTATTCACTAATACATTACTTGTAAGAACTTGTGCCAAAACCTGTTTTCTTATTCTTAGTAGACGTAAATCTTACCTCTTTTTATAATGTCTTATATATGTTTTTACCGTACCATTGAAACCTTTTATTGACCTCTAAGATGTAGCTGCTAATCAGTTCATCTTCGTTCTGATCGGGGTGATATTTGATCTTTTAAACCATTTCATAATTTGCGCATTAGTGCTAATATTAGCTTTCAGTGCTTTATTCCAATTTCCATTTAGCCTAATTTTATTACAGGAATAGCAACCAATACTTAGTTTTATAATGTAACATACCATATTAGTCTTTCTTGTGTAAATATTGTGCAATATGAGATAGTATATGTTTAATATGTGATATAGTCTCAGGTAATTCTTTCTTAGAATAGTCACAAACATGGTGTTTTATTGTGTACTTTTATGTCTGTCTGCATGTCACCGCACAGCATGTAGCCTCTTAAAGCTTGTTTTTGTCCCAACCCTAACAGCTGAACACTTAGCTTGTTCCTTTGCATGTAGCATGTTGTTCAAGTGGTTTTGCATGCCTAGCTAGTCGCACTATGTTCCTTAACACTTATTGTTTGCACTGATATTTCAGGTACGGCTGTGTTTCTACTCTGCTCATCATAACGGCATCCTTGATTATGTCCCAACCCTAACGCTTTTTTTATCCCAACCCTAACGGTCTTATTCTAATAAGAGTACTCTAATAGGATTATTCTCAACAACATACACAAGCTTTCATTAAAAATTCAATTTAATGTTTTTTGAACATGTCAGTCTATTTTTAGCATCATATAAGTTCATAATTCCAGGAAATGAAAAATGAAATACAATGTATGTTGTAATTAAACGACTAACACCGCTGGAACGGTTGTTAATTCTTGAAAAACTGCAAATATTTAAGAATGATGCATGCTTGATCTGCTGATAAACAATTGTTGTTGAATTTAAAGGATTTACTTGGATATTTAACCATTTGGTCAGGGTCTATATAATAAAAAGATCATGCTTGGGGTAGGGCCTATAACCAAAGAGTCACCCAGTGATCATTTTCATGTAGATATGTTTTTCTTAAAATTTAATATGCCAGAAAACATTAATCTCCATGCATCACAAACATAAACAAGAACTTATCAACATTTAGTCATTTTTAGTCATAAAGTCACTAATCAGCTCCTGTCTCTTACTTCTTTAAAGTTCTTTCTAATAATTTTCAGCTTATCATACATTGTAAGTTATGATAGGTAGGTGATATTAGATCAACAAGTTAGCCTATTGATTGAGTCTATTCAAATATATTTTTTTGTCACTGGAAGGATTGAAGTTTGTCAGTATTGCAATATTTGAAGTCCTTTTTTTTAATATGATATTGTACAATATTGTTTATTTGAGTCATTCAATCACTGAGTCAATCATTCCATCAGGAAACATCTGGTCCAGAAATTACGGGATCACAGTATTTCTTGAATAAAAGATGTTATCCCAAAGCTATCATTGAATACAGGTTGTATCCTTGTATATCTGGCACGAATGACTCATATTTGAATCTATGTTCCACTTCTTTTTTGGAACTTGGTTTTTGCTCCAGTCCATCTCTAAGCTAACTTAGCCTAAGAGTCCTATTTCCAAAGAGAAACAAATGATGTTCAAATCTTCAATCAGCAACTGTTGACTACATGTCTCAGACCAAATGAGTCAATATTAAGCAACTAAGCGTGCCCCGTAGATTTACATGACATTTCTATTTACCACAGTCAGCTCCAGTCCAGGGTCCAGTTCAGCGACACCCCACCCACTCGCACTTATAGCACATATTGGAAACTATACAGTTTTATGGTGCAGTCTTCAGTGTTCAAAATGTCCATATTTATAAATGCAATCAGTAAGTAATCGTGGTTATCACCTGAATGGCTAACAAGGTTTAAAATCCAGTATTTTTAGTGAATATTTCACGTCATCACTGTTCATGACACATGTTGTATTGACTGACGTCACTTATATGACTAGCACAGTAGCAGAAATTAATAAAGCATACCAGTAAAGTTTATCTCATTCAGTTTAGAATAGCTTAAAATAACAGTTTAAGGTGTTGAGCTTTTTAAGTTTTATTTCTGCATGTTGTTTCACTTCAGTCTAACGCGGACGTGTTTGTGTAGTGTATTAACTTGATCGAAATAAATGTGTAACTGGGTTGTGATGTAATGTATTCATACGCGTCATAGCGACATACAGTTTTAAAGCTGGAATTTAATCTTAATTAATAAAAAAAACGAAAAAGACATTTTTTATGTAAAAGGTAGGATAAAAAGAATATTAGGTTACCGTCTTAGTGTGACTGAATTTATTAGGCTCGTCTCCGAAATGTTTATACGGCTCGGCAGAGCCTCGCCGTATAAACCTTTCTCCAACTCGCCTAATAAATTCAATCACACTAAGACAGTAACCTAATATTCTCTATTTCAATCAAATACTTGGATATTTAACCATTTGATCATAGTCTATATAATAAAAGCACCATGCTTGGGATAAAACTTTTAAATGCAACAACATGCAATCGTTTATCAGAAGAGCATGCATGCATTATTCTTAAATATTAGCAGTTTTTCAAGAATTAAATAAATTTACACAAACTTGCAACATCATGGGTGTTAAAGTCCACAAACATTCAATTTTCTCCACAGTTCTAGTTCATTCTAGTTAAATTCAGATACATTTACTGTATATTTTGGCAGAGAGAGAAAGATTAAAAACAGTGAAACAATTAATTTTGACAATTTAATACAGCATTTTCTTAATTGAGAAAAAATCATGATTAGATCTAACAGTATTTATGTATTTTGAAAATGACATTATAGATAGATAGATAGATAGATAGATTTATTTTAGTATATCACAGATGTACAAACATGGTTAAAACAAACATGATGCATACATATACAGATAATCAGATGTATACACAAGTTTATAAACCATTTGTTGATGTTGAAAATTAAATAATTACTGCAGTATACAAAAGAAAACTCATGTTTGTATTTCTATTGTGTCAGCATTTTAATCAGTTTTTAAAATGTTTACATGTACTTCATGCCCGACAAACTAGGTCATGAAAGTAGTCCGTCATCAGCTGTTGCTAAGGCCAGTGAGGAAAGTTTTTCTTAAAGCTGTCCTAAATGATTTAAGACTTGTCATTCATCTTTGATT
>JAFMSR010000007.1:18236649-18539149 GCA_022818135.1 Saxidomus purpurata
TAAAGAAAGGTTAACAATCGCAAATATACAAGTATACGCAAGTATGCAAAACATACTCCGAACAAATGGGCAACGTTCAACGTTCATCAACTTTCTGATGACGTACATGACGTCATTATAATTACTGTTTTTTAATTTTAAATAATTAAACCTTTCTGGTCTTGATGGTAATTCTTTTCTTAAATCGTTTTTGAATCTATTGTGATTAGACTTTGCTTCGTCGTGATTCTCTCCTTATATAGTTATTTACAAATATATAAACAAAAACATTTTGTTACTTCTTTGTCTTAATAACGTTTATATTTTAACAAAGCGAGGGCAACAAAGGTATTCCCAGCTTGTATGAACATGTTATAGTACCCATTAAATGTTTGCTAATCATAGAGTCAAAACAACCGCATAATGAATATTTCAACACTAAACAAACGTGTCAACAAGCTATAATATGGCGGGTTATATGTCACAGATATTTACATATTTTTCTTGTCTACACGAAAATATCATACTGGGGATGCGAGGTTGAGACCCAATTCCGGCTGAAAAGCACAACTTTCGAGTGTCACTTATCAAACTTAAAGCAAATGTTCAACTCACCCCAACGGCGGTTAGCACAGTCCACCAAATTCTGTTCTGACAAGTCTTTAATGTTACCTCCATGTTTTTTCTTGTCTTGTCCTTCGAGTGCTCCTAATGCAGAAAATGCCCAGCATGAGCCACATTGCCCCTGGAAGAGAATATTTGTTTTAATCTACAAGCCCGAAATCTTTTAGTTTAATAGATGGTTTTAAATTAAAATGAAAAAGGCATGTCGTCTCGCACAATTCAATATGACCATTAATTGCAGTTTCGATTTGCTAACGAGCAGTTACATCGAGTTTTAAAGAAAATAATTCTAGATAGCGGTATTGATTTCTTGTATTTTAACAAAGCGAAAAGTCTGAATTGACCAGCCAGACTGTTTTGCTTTTGACTTTGCATATTATTGGCGTCAACATTGAATTTATTTTCATAATATTGGTATATTTTATCTTAGAGGTCAGTTAAAAGGAAGAACGTCAAACGTTTGTGTTGTGTAACCATACCGACAAGATTTCAATCCGTTTTTTCTAAATTTCATGCAATGTTTTTTCTTTTCATAGAAATCGTGTTTATCGTCTCAATAAATTTAAGAGAAAGTGCTACCTCTGCTTTTATTTTGATAAAAAGGTAATACCTGATTTTTCACAGATGAAACCAGACCGTGCTGCCTCCAGTCCATTTCAAGAGGAGCTTCCGGATCCGGTTCAGTGAGCGCTTCCGGGTAATATTCTTCTACTTCCGGTACAATGAGACCTTGCAGGTAAATTTTCTCAAACTCGTCTACTGCCTGTAAAAAGCAGCAATGATACAGGAACAATAAGTCCTGGAATTTCACATGCATCATTCAAATGATGCAAATGATTAAAACTCTCACATGTTTATGAGTACAACTCTTGGCTTATGCTTCTCATATCGTTTGTTTTCTTGAGGTAGATCTAAATATTCCAGGGAAATTCTTCTTTCAGGGACAAGGCAATTATTCGAAACAGTTTTCCAGCTTGGTCCGCATTAAACCAGCCCAAATGTTGAAAAATGATCGGAAAAGTGTTTAAAGCACAAAATAGTTGCATGCACTTGTATCACAAAAAAGTAAAAGACTAACCATGTCAGAAAAATCATTTTCTCCAACAGTGAACGTAGATTCTCCGAGGTCGTATTTGAGATTGTGTTCTTCAATGAACTTTGTTGAATCCTCCCAATACAGGCGTCTGAAAAAGACGAATACAGTTTATATCCTTTGAACACCTGTAACGTAATAAGCCGTATACGCGGGTTAAGACAGGTTTGGCCTTCCATAGAAGTGACAGTGACCGTATGGAACACGTTTTGTCTGTATGAATTTAAAGGCTATGCCGACAGCTCCTGACTGTTGAAAACTCAGACGTCCGAGGCAAATGCTGACACTGTAAGACGACCTTGAAAATGACCTTGGACACAATTTTACCAGCTTTGAAAATTTTCATTTTACCAACGTTCGCGTACAGGCCCCTGTGGGATAGTGTTTTGAGCGCGTGCAAATATTTTTTCACAGACATAAAGCAGACATGTCGTACTCAAACCTAGGTATATTGACATCTTATGAGAACGTTTGAAATTGACATCTCGTTAGCAAAAAAAAAAAAAAAAAAAAAAAAAGAAGAAGTCCATGCGCAGGTTAGCAGACAGGGTGACCCCTGCGCGTGACCTCTGTAGGTGGGCCAATGGAAATTTTACTTTCATGTTACAGCTCAATCTATTTGCTGACGTATACAACACGCGCAGTAAACCGAAAGTAGCCAAAACGTGATGTACAGTGTTTACACAAACGCATGCATGTCTGTCGAGTGTGTAACAAAATATGCCGGTGTCCAAAGGTTATTACGTTTGGCCATTTCATCGTTTGTCTTTTGTGGAAATTAGTTTATCTAATGTTATTTCTATCTCGATTGTGAATCAAGTTGTTACAACATCTAGTAATCGCTCTTGAGACTCATTCCAGGTGGAAACAACACCGAAGAGAGATTAATGCAATGTGGAATTTTATGCGTCCTGTCTAAGGACACAACCATTACTTGGGCACTGGTGGAGATCGAACCTGGGACCACCCGATCCCGAGGCGAATGCGCTACCACTGCACCAAGGCGGCTACTCAAGGCCATGGAAATTAAGGACCCAATCCTATTTTTTGGTGTTGAATGCAGTTTATATTTCTGTAATATGCTGATACCAATAACACTTTGCTTCCATCCATCTGTCTTGACAAATAAGCAATAAAAACCGACCTCGAATTTAAAAATTGCTGAACGTTATCTGCTCAAGCTGTAAATGTTTTATTATTATTTTGGTGTATTTTATCATATCAGCTGTAAATTACACGTATCACGTCTCATATAAGAGTATTAATTAACGTGTTAATCAACAAACAAAACATGTAGCGCTGTTCCACCGAGTAAGGAAAATTTAATATAAATACATTGAAATTTTCCACGAGAGTGAAAGTTTTTTAGTTTTTAGCATTGTCAAACATTCTGTGATTGGTAGGATATCTTAGCAGATTGTATGCCCTATTTTCTTTTTGTAGTGAAGTGCAGACTCATTCGTTCTGTTTTATTTCTTCAGATATCTAGCAGATTGTTCAGATATCTAGCAGATTGTACCCAAAACTGTTAAGTAACACACTAGTACACAAAAATGTGTTGGGTTTTATTTTGATAAAATTAAAAAGACCTGAATCTATAAAGATCCATTTGTATTCTATATAACTAAATTAAATATTAATAGTTTAAATACTTTGACAATATGAATGTCTAACCAACCTTACTTTGCTTCAGAAAGTAATCACTTACATTAACACGAATTTTAATTTTGTTGGTCTTTAGAATGCAACATTCATTCGAGCCCACTACAACATTGCCGTTCATACTTCTTAACTACTTAAAAACCTTATAATACTTAGACGTAGTAGATAAATGATAAAATGAAGAATCTAGATCGTTTTAGCGATCACTGGCATTCAATCAGACTTACAAGTTTGTCTATTCTGTTTGTATGCTCAAACACTATCCTGTATTAAATACTGACTGTAACTTGCTTAATACAGTTCTGTATTTTTTTCGTGCCTGGATCACAGTGTGTTTATTCTTTTTCATAAAATATATTATCTTACCTCCTCACTTCCTCATTAGCATCCGCATATGTCTTATTGTACGTCTTCTTATAAATCATCCATTTATTGTCTAAGTCCACATTAACTAACGAAAGTAGGTCAGTCTGTGGCAGGTCCCACGAATTCAAAGCTAGACTTACTCCAACACAGGAAGCAAGTATTGTGAGAATAAATTTTCCCTGAAAAGTATTATGGACTGTGGTCAGATTAAAGAATTGTTGAATACAAGAACAGAACCAATTATGAAAATGTTGATGTATATATGAATTCTTTAGCAAATTATAAAATGCATTTGACAGAAGTAACTGTAAGTGACGCGTAAAACGACCTTTAGATTTATCATTTTCCATACATAAACTCTAAATTATACTTAAATACGCCCATAATACATATAAAAAAATCCCCAACTCAACAAGATAAAAAATAGATTCATGTAAATGTTCCACAAGATATCTGATCTCTTTATATAATAAGTCTCTGCTATGCAGGTTTTTTACTTGGTCCTATCACCCACTGTATTGGAACGCATATTTCACACATCTATTTTAAGTGTTTCATTTAAAAATGTATTAATTAATGAATAAAACCAATTTTACGTAAAGCCATGTTACAATAATCATTGTTTTGTGGAATATTAAGTTGACAGGCACGGTTAAGCTGCTGTTTGCCAGTCCAATATTATTGAACTTGAAAATACAACCATTAAACCAACTGCAACCCCACCCCGCCCCCATGAATTTAACGAAGCCCGACGATAATTCGTAAGTCAGTATCCTACATCACAAAACATCAGATGTAAACTTTAACAAAATATGCAAAAGATTTTATTTAATTCCCAAAAGATGAACATACCATCTTGATACTCCTTACTTGTGGCACACGTGCATGTGAGATGCGCCCTTTTAAATATCCAAAGGTCCGGTTTCAAATCTTGATAATAATGTATTTAAGATGCAATAACTTATGAATCAAGTAGTTGAAGTTTTTTTCCAATATTTCAACTTTCGTGTATCAGTTGATTAAAGAAAACATGTCTATGGCACGCGATTTGCACAATATTCCCAAAGACCTAAGTTCTCAACTGAAAACCTATGTTATCAACTGAAAACCAAGTAGACAACGCTCTCATTTGAGATCACAAGGTTTTTTTGGGGACCTAGATTCTCAGAATAATTATGTAAACGGCGAAAACTTATGATCTTATGTAAGATCATCAGTTTTGTTTTATGTGAATTATACTTTAAATTCCTTTTACACCCTTGCGCTCAGAGAAAACGAACGCTGATTTGATTTGATTTGTTTTGAAAGGAATGTTACCAAGGTCCGTCAAAAAGCTAAATGTTTAGCTTGTGTCTTGGATGAGACCCCGGCATGTCTCCCGTCATGCCTAGAAAAGTAGAATTTTGAAGCCACAAAAGGAAAACGTACGCGTGAGCGCATAGGTTTTTATTGGTTATCTGTGTGTGACGTGGACTGAGCGCATAGGTTTTTATTGGCTGATTGATTATCGATTATCAGCTTGTACATTGTACTGAGCGCGTATGGACTGTGTTAATCATGTGTGCCTATAATATTGGTATAATTTTTTTAATTATTTGTTTGTATCAAAAGATATATTTATGTATTAATACGTTATGTGTTAAATACAATTTAGTATAACTTTTGTTCCATATCCCTAATTCTCGTTTGGACGGATTTTCATAAAATCATCATATGGAACTTTCATGTTTTCCCGATAATCGATTAGACGCGGCTTTTACACATTAAACAAAGAAGGGAGATTTCGGTTTAATCCTATTAAATCAAAAACCGTGTAATTAATCGTTTTTGCTTCGGTCAGACGAATTAATATTATTTTTCCTCTTTATAATGATGTAAATTTCAAAAAGATTAATTTGGTATTTCACTTTACCTTTTTTAATTAAAAAAGTACCACCGCATTTTCCATATGAAATGTTAAGGATTGCAAGACTTTTAGTCAGCTTTTTTGGGTCATTTGTCTCAATACTTTGACCCATACATAGAACATCAATTATAAGATTGTTTTTGCTTCAGTGATATCGGCAAGGGAATTATATCAACTATAAATTGGTGTAAAAATAAATAAAATATTTGAAGGATTTCGCTTACCTTTTTAATATTTTTTATAAGTACAGTCAGTTAAAAATGTAATCGTAATATAGATCGGGCGCGTCCGTAATTTTCACGGAAGTTGTCGATTACTATCGTATTAAAATCGTGATGATTTTGTATTGTTTGTTGCTTTTAAAACGTAAGGATGGCATAACTTATATGAAGAGGAAAAAAAATAATGATTGTACCAATCTTTGAACGAGTCTCGGTATCCTTTTATTCATGTGTAAATTAAATGAGTAAATTAAAAGGACTGCTTTGGTTAAAGTTATATCTGTATTGTAGCAAACATGACTAAATTTTACACTTTGTTTCAACTTAACGTAAACAGGTAAATGTAACACCTGTGAAAAAAAGATTTTGTGTATACTTGTAATTTTTACACATTTTCACGGGACTGTTGTAATGTCACACAAACACACATATACACAAGTACGTATGTCACTTCAAATTGTGACGCTTATTTTATATGAAGAATTTGTTTTCAGAATCCGTTCGTCCGGATAGATCTCACCCGTCATAAATGTGGCGATGTTGTTTTTTTGTTGTTGCTATTTGTGCGTATTTTGACAGTCGTTTACTTCTACTTTGGTCCCCCTATAAACATTTTGTAATTTAAAGGTGGTTGACAAATGAAAAAGTTAAGACCGGTCAGAAATCGAAATCAGGTACATGTAATGTCGAAAAATAATGTTTGTGAATTATGTACTTTTAGTATTTTGATCAAATATCAGAAATTGAAAAAGAAAATGCAAATAAGATGTTATTACGGTAAACTTACATATTTTAAAGAAACTTAAAATCTGTCATAAGAATTACCACTTGCGTTTTACAATATACCCCGGGGCAATAAAACACTAGAACGGATATGGATTATTAGGGTGCAATAAAAGTCTTTTGTTACTCTTGGTAATTTATAACCCTAAATGTGTGTATTATATATATCTTTTTTATTGTACACCCATCTCAGAAACAATGAAATGTATTTTAGTTAGTTTAATAAATGTATTTCTGTTTGCTTTTAGAGAACAATTAACTACTGTGGAAAGGGACAACGAAAAAAAGACCTTACTTAATTATTCCTTTTATTAACAAAAGTAACCTTTTGAATAACTCGCCTTTAAAATATTTTTTCGAAGAAACGTTCATGATTTCATGTGAATAATTTCAAAATAATCCTCGACACTTAAGTGTGTCGTTCAAGCTTCTGCTGTAGCACATTTATTTCTATCTTGTAGAATTTACGCACGTGTAACGTTGGCGTCAAGCACACGGGAAACAGTACCGTAATTAATTAAACGATAGTAACATCTACCTTGTAAGTTATGTAAATAACAAATTTTCAAAGATGACGCACACGTTCATGCATTGTGTCTATCGTGTTGTTTGTTTTTTTCACAGCATCGATGACATCGATTTTGTACATGCTTAATGAAAACTTCGTTATTTCATTTCATTGTTTCACAATTCAATATTAGAATCAAGCTACCAATCGCTTTCATATACTAAAAATTGCGCGGACCATCTTTTTTAAAGGTAGTTTTTGTTAGCTTTTATGTTTAGAGAACTAATTGCTTTCAAGATATACAACCACTTATGGCTTTTAAGCACGTGCGAAGAAAAAGTGTGTCTGTCATTGCGGTACAAGTTGGTGATGCCGTGTATGATTTATGTTGTGAAGCTTCACTTAATTACATTAAATGCGGATGCTTTGATATAATATGTGATTCAATTTAATAAAATTAATTCAACAATATAAAGATTAATTGCTTATTACTCCTGTAGTTTGTCCGCATGATCCTGTCAACAATTATTACACGAATAGCTCTGTGCATTGCATAGATTTAACAAAAGTTAATGAAATTCGAGGGTATATTCATGAAAAAAACGTTTCCCCTCAAACTGATAAATATATAATAACTCTATTATTCAAATCAGTGTTGCTTCATTTCTCTGTAATCTCTATTTTACAACAGTACAACAGTTGCTGCTTTTAAACATACAATGTAATAGTACAAAAAGATAGCTGGGATGAATGCAATAAGATTAAAGATTTCTATTTTAGCGTAATACACAGTACTCTTAATATCCTCGGGCTAATATTACGCAAGCAAATATCGATTTTTATTGATTGAGCTGCCGAAACAATCAGCGGTTTTCCGGTCTGTTTCGGAAAATTTACGACCGCAAGCGAACTGTCCGGCCGCTACTACCTGTTTATCGATTTTCTGACCAGCCTTATCATTGCTAGCGAGTAGAGAACAAAATGTTCCATATGTTTGTGAGTATGTAACCTGACAAAATGACTCTCCGTCTCTCTTTATGTCCGCCTGTCTCTTCATATGTATGTTCAGCGGTATTCATAAGCCTTCATACACAAATAACATGTCAACTGATACGAAGTACTTGTGAAACGAATAAATGATTGTAAATTGTTGAAAATATTAGCTGCAAATTTATTGTTTTATATTAAAATTGATTTTTTTATTTTATTCAAAAAAGTTTCATTGAACATTTACTTTTAACATAAAATACACCAAAGTAAATTTAATCAGATCTATCACTTACCTGTGTTTTCATTTAATGATCGTGGCGGGAACATAGGTTTTAATTGGCTGATTGATAATCGATTAAGTTTTTAACTGAGCCCGCTAATTTTGATACATATATTTTGTCACCCTATAAAACAACAGCTCTGTTGCCGTGAGATAAATCTGGCGGCGCAGATTAAACTAGAACTATGTTTAATATGAATTAGTTGTTGAACTGGCTGCTTCCGGAAATCCAGCAGATGATGACAACCAATGAAAACTTGTGATCTCACTGGTAGTTAAACCTATGTTCTCAGTCGTACTTTGCGAAGCGCAGAAAAGCCAATGTTCTGAACTTATGTTCTCATTATATTTGTGTATTCCTCAAAGAAGATTAAGTTATTAGATAGCACGGGTAATTTATATAAAAAAATCATTGGAGAAGAAAATAACATGCAGTTAATATAGCTCCATGATAACCTGGTTACTCAACCACAGAGGTGGCTTAAAGGGACATACCCTATAAGTGATGTCAAACTAAATAACCTTCAAAACATAAATAATGGAATCTTTGAAAAGTATTATATTTCAACACAAAAGTTTCAGCTATGCATTTTCAGTCATTATTGATAAAATCATCTGCTAACTTCTCTAAATACGATGAAAGTGAGTTGTATCTCGTTAGAACGTATCTCGATACTTCTTTACAATAAGTCGTCAGAAAAAAAGAAAAACATATTCTACGAAGGCGTATTATGCTCGTTAAGTGTTCGTAGGTTTTTAATGATTCAACCCAAAGTTTCAGGACGATTGGATGCAAATTAATTTCTGGAGTGATCACACGGTTTTTCTATTATGTTTAATCTGCTGACCTAGATTGTGGTCACGCGTTACCCAGTTTCAATAATGGCCACGACAAACAATCCAACCAATATTACGGATGATTTGGTATAAAATGTCGCTTCTACAATGTTTACATTTTTTCTAGTATTTGACAAGGTAATCAAGGATTTTACCCGTGTGACTTGGTTTCAGTCTTGGTCGAGCGATCATCAAGACAATATCTTTTACCAAATTTCATGAAGATTGTACGTTAAATGTGGCCTTTAGAGTGTTTAGACGGTTGTGTGGACAGACAGACATACATACGACATATTCGAGCGATTTTGAGTTAAATTTAGGACACTTTCATCAGTCATTTACTCTGATTTCACTGATGTTGGAGCTAGATATCAAATCATCTTTAGTCATGAATTATAAGTTAACGTTCAAACATCTATCATGACAATAATCAGCGACTTTCAAAACTACACTCAGTTTTATAGCACATGATAAAATTCCACTGTTGCGTATGCCTATACCATTTTGCAGCATCTGTCCATTATTTTTGAATATTTGTAACTATAACATTTGATGAGATTGTCATGAGCTCTTTGATCGTTGGATCACTAAGTCTTCTATTAGATGGTTTAAAGATCTTGTCATTTTGCGTGGAATTCTTTATTCTTATCTTGAAATACAATCTTTGCCACATCTAAATGCTTCAAAACGTTTTTTTTTGTCAATTTGAGCTCAAACTATGGAACTGTTAATTGCATTTGTGTATTAACAAAAAGGTTATATATAATTCTGCTTATTGCGAACTTTCACATACATATTGTATTTATATTATCTGTAATTTACGCTCATGATATGTAAATAGATGAACAAAGATTTTTACCCCGATAATATAATGAAATTAAGAAATTTTAACTGAGAATAAAATTAAAAGCTATTCATTGACAATGAACCAAATATTGATTATCCTGGTATTATGTGAAAGTTATGATTAGCATCAGTAACATTGAAATACTATTGACATTAGTTTTATGCCAAATTGTGGCATTAATAATTCCATGACATTACTTGAAAAATATAATGCATTAGCATTACAACAAACCTGGTCTGAACTATACCCAAAACCCTATGTCGCTGCAATCAATGACGATAGAAACTTGTCTAACACTCGCTGGATCGTTCTGTTAGTTAACCAACATTTGTAGCTCCATTGTCGTAAGCTGTCCAACAGCTGATCCTAAATATCATGTCATAATATCTAATAAATCGATTAATATTTATTCGTTAATGCAGAAGTAATATATTCTTGCTGTTATTTGTATTTTATTGACTTTATCACGTGTACAACAGAACAATGGACCCATCAAGTTAGGGACATATTTACAATATAACTGAAGTATTGAAATACAAACCACTATAAACAGAACAACAAAAATATCTATTTGGTTACAGCTAGTTAGGTTTTTCTATCTTCAAATCGTCAACATGTTAAAGGTCAGATATATTAAAATCTGGTGTTGTTATTATGCGTTCTGTTTTCTATCAAATACATAAGAAAATGCTTTATACCCTGTCATGATATAAGGAAAGCAATTTCACTATTGATCCTTGCCCAGACGCGGTTCATTCAGCCTCAAGGACAGTCATAAGTGCCTTATTACATAAACCAAAATCATGTATCATGTATTAAAAATATGCTTTCTTTGAAACGAGTGGGATCGTGTTCCTGACAGTATGAGAGCACATTCAATAACTTTCAACTTTCAAAAAAAATCTTAGAAAACTAAGTGTTTGATGAGAAGCGCAAATATCAAAACAAAAACTATCTGAGCAATGTAAATTGTTGCAGTGTTTTTCAAAACTTCATGAGCAAAAGCTACCAGAATATCATGCCATGTTTATACAATGTTTTAAATTCGTTAACGTCAAAATAGTTCATGTATATCTCCAGTTATTTTCCTCGAAAACTAGTACTGCTCAAAAGATATGCCCGTACATTTTCAGGAGAGCTGAACCTGCTATTTCCAACTTGCAACAATTTATTTTGAAGTAATAACTGTGTGGCGTTTGATCGATTTATCCCAGATTGTTAAGCACCATCCATTTATAATTATATTCTGACAAGACTTTCACAATATCGTCCCTTTTCTTCATCTGTCCTTCCAGTGAACCAACTGCAGAAAAAGTCAAGTACGAGTCACATTGCCCTTATAAAATCTAGTTATTTAAACATGCTCGAAGATCCGAACTTTAAAATAAACTACAACAGTTGCAGGCAACGTGTATGTATATTGTCGCCTCATTGTGCAATTGTTCTCTATAATGTTAGAGTAATTTCGTCAATACAGGTCAACTACCTGTGTCAAGGACGAATGTTTCAAGATGAAAACTCAAGCTTAATATAAAGATTAAAATGTTAAATTAATGCAATATTGGTTTTTGAAATCTTTTTGTGTACAATTACATTAATATGCGATGTTATATTTAATTTATATTGTGTCGAAATCTCCTAATTATAACCGTATTAATTATTTACAAAAAATTGCAAAAAGGCAACGAAATTCCCATTTCCTTATCACTTTCATAGTTGTCTTTTGACTAATAAGTTTACGAGGATTTCTTACATTTCAAACTTCTGACTGTCGAACTTAATCGGAAGCCGCTTTACAGTAAGATCTTTTGCAGTGTGGTTAATGAAAAGAATAATTTCGTTCGTTGACAAAAAGAAGCAACAAAAAAAAGATTAACATTTTAGATAGATCCGTGGAAAGATTTATTTCACAACACATGAATTATAACTAGACTGTACCAGGTGCCATCCCATATTGGACTAGGCGAAGTAATTCTAGCCTCGTTTCCCAGAGTCCCTAAGAACTATATGAAAGCCATATTAGTTACGGCTTAATATGGAATATCTGTAATATCATCGGTATGATTAGGCAATATATTTAATATTCATCCTATTCTTTTATACGGGCGTTTTAGTTTCGATTTGTTCAGTTTGAATAAGACCTGATTTCCTGTAATAAAAACCAGATCTGACATTTTCCATTTAGTTGAATATCCCATACAAAATCTGTCGAACTATAGCAGACAAATATGAGGATATTTTTCAAAAAATCAATGTTACAGGCAATATGTTGAAATAAATATTGGGAGCTTTTTATTAATGCAAACTTCAGTCACAACAATGTTTGCAAAGGACACTGCTTTCTGACAATCATCATGCGCGTTATTTCATCGTTTAATATTCTTCGACGTTAATTCAAATCAGTTTTACAATTGCATATACGTATCTTGTCAGAATATGTAAGTAAATGTACTCGTACCAACCATACAAATAATTTTTTATCCTAATGTACGATGAATATCCACGAGCGTATTTCAGATGGTCTTCTTCAACATATGTCTTTATAACACCAATTGTTGGCCATACTCCGCAAAAAAACACGAAATAAGTCAGTCTGTGACAGGTTTTGAAAATTCAAAGTCAGGGTGACAATAAAGGGGAAAAGTAATGTAAAAAAGTCGTGGCAAGTTAATTTTTAGCAATTATCCCTCCAAAACCTTGGTGATTCGGGCCTTTATTACAATTTTAGACGAAATTTGGTCGTGAAATTAAAATGGATTCAGTGCTGTCCAGTCAGTCCGTGTCGCCCTGTCTATGTACAATCTTTATTTCAAAGCCATAGTGCGACAGATTAACTCTGTACATACATGTATATACATAAACCGGAGTAACTGATAACCTACTTGGTGATGGGAATCAAAAATCATCATGGACAGTTCTTCTCCTCATCATTTGGGTTTCAAATGCTGTTTGCATTCGGTCCCATGTTTTAGTAACCAAATACATAATTCAGTTTGTTATTTCTAGCAGTGTGGAGGCCATTTCTTTCAAGAAATAGATTGATATATTTACTTATATAAATCCTATATCAAAATATTTATTAATATATATGTAGTTCAATTGCGAACGACACCTCATTTTCTGTTCGGTCGCTGATATCACAATCAGTAATTAAAAGTTTTTCTCCGAATGCAAGAGGATGAATAATCCAAGTGGCTGTAGTGGTACATTTTGTATATACACGTTCTGAAGGACTTGGGGACTGAAGTTTCAATATCCGATTCTGAATAATGTTCAATTATCAGTAACAACATATTGACATTATCCGATCTCGATACATCACTTAGTCTAGTCCCTGATGTGCGGTCAGATAGAAACAAGGACATTTTCATAAATAATAGATAGAATCAATGGTTGTTTTTGTAGATTATTCGTCACACACTTTATCTCTATTCAACTTGCCGCCTACTTGTTACTGTTCGTAAAATTAATACAATGAGCAAACATTGGTTATTTTCTGCCTCTCATTAATACATGACTTCTCTTTTCCACACTTATTTCGGCGTAAGCTGTAAAAGGTGGGTCTTGGCCTACTTTTTGCTCCAATCAAATGTTATGGATGGAAACGCGGTGAATGGAATTTGTATACGACCATCTGTGATCGCTTCATTGATAAATCATATAGACGATCTAAAGATAGTCTCCATATTCAACCGCCTCCATTGATAACTTTCCCAGGAACGATGTTTATGTATATACTAAAATGTACCACGGCTCAACGCCGTTTATCTTTTTAAAAAGATATGTTTTGTTGTATATGAGTACAATTAATTGATCGGTAGATGTTAAGAATTTGCATTCGAATCATGTCATAAAATACACATTTAGTAAATTCTCATTAGGTTTTGAGCAGTTATTTTAAGGCAATGTTTTTTCTCACAATGAAAGTACTCACTCGCTAAAGTTTTGACCCGTCGCGTTCCAGAGCCAGTCACAAACAACAGACAACGACTTGTTACTGTACAGTTTCATCCAGCACAGTAAAGTATATAAGGTTTTTATTTATTTTAACGTTGATATGATCTTGTTGTTTATTCAGTTTTAACGTAGTAACCAAAGCGGATACAAACAATTGATCATCTTGACAATAACGTTAAGTACTTCGACAAAAGTAGCTAAGATACATCGATATCCGAGATCCCGGAACAATTACGAAATGATTTGATTAATACTTTAACTAGTAGTATCACTTGGTCTTACTTAGATAAGTATTATTTCCGGGCACTTTATTCATGTACATGTCGTTTTAATATATCTAATGAAGGTGTTTCAATCCGTGTTAAAACTCATAAATTAAGGTAACTTAAGCTTTAATTAAATGAAAATGTATGATTAATGAATAAATAGAAATTATGACATATACTGTCTAAAGAAGTTAAAATAGTCTTGCATGCCATGTGATGCATCAAAACATTACTATCTGCAAACATACCATAAAGCCCTGCTGTTTAATGCCTTGTCATGAAAATGAGATGAATGATTTATCAATAAGGGAACCAAAACGTTTACTTGACTGAATACGTCTAATAAAATACAATTTTTAGAAACAACTCTAGTTGCTGGCTAAACAATTAACCAAAACAATGGTTATTTACATGAACTGCAAAATTGTGAAATATTTCCAATAATTTCATTTTCGCTATTTTTGCGAATTTTCTACTTCGCTTATTTATAAATCTCGCGAAATTCATTTCACATAGATTGACCATTAGAGAATTGCGCTTTCGCGAATATAAAATAAGATAGAATAATAATAAAAATTGCGAATAAGTCTGTTTGAACAAAAGTTGGAGTTTTTTCTCATGTGAAAATTACATATTTAAAGTTTATAAACTGTACATTACGCGATTTTAAATTATAGTATCACATTATTCAATTTTTCCCTTCACATAACGGAGCATTATTGACTTTTTTTAAAAAGATAACTTTAGCGAAATATTGTAATAAAATCATAAAATTATACTGCACATCACAATTCTAGAATATAAAAAGAATGGCAAAAATGTAGTCCCATTATCTTTAAAACTCAGATTACTTTTAAATTATTTTTTTTCAGTGCGTTGTAGTTTATTCACAGTATTGTGTCTGCGATGGTGTTGCATGTTTAAACTTATAAAAGTGTTTTATTTTATGTTTTTCAGTGAATTATAGAGTTTTCTCAGTGAAATAAAAGTGATAATCCACAGTTTTGAAACAGTGGATTACCATTTTTATTTTTCACTGTTTTGCGCTCTTTTACCTGGATTTACGTCAAAAAGTATACCGAGCGTAATTAATGCTGGAAACCATGCGACGATGACGTCGTTTAAATGACGTCATTTGCGCTATGTTTCTGGTGACGTTTCCCGCGATTTTCGATATTTTGTAGAAACAAACTCAATAAAAGTAGAGTTTTAACCAAAAAAAACGAAATTGTTGGTATGGTGTAACATCACGTTAATTTCACTCGTAAACACCAAAAGCTGTTATTTTATTGGGGCCCCCATCGTGAAAATATCACTTTTGGTGCTCACTCGGTGAAATTATAACATGATCTTACACCGAAACCAACAATTATCCTCTATATATTATATTTTCTGATGCATTTTCTTAAAGTTGGTGGAATCAGTTTGTTTTTCTGTATGTGAGTTTGGTTGTGACTGGGTATTCTCTTTTATGGGGTTACATTTTATTCTATGCTCATAAATTAGTACAACGCCTACAGCACTTAAGTCTTGCAAAAACTATGTCACCTGGTCTTGATTTATAGCGTTTATGGTTAGCATTTCATCAAATCTCTTTTATTGTAAACTTTCAAACTATTCCCCGTTTATCGAAAAACATTTTTGTAATCTTACCTTTTTAGCCAGTCGTGAAATTCTGCTTTTAAATCTACTGTATCTGTCTGTTGCAGGCATATGCGTAGAGCACTACGGAGAACATTTTTCTCAACCAGGTATACATGCTTGGATCTTTGGAGTACAGGGGTGTTATACGACATGTGCGGTTTTATACTGTGAAACATACCTTAAACTTTATTGCTTCTGTGAGAAGCAGTGTTAAATAAGGGAACACTTGTCCATCATTTGTTTGGACGCCTTTTTTCTTAAATAGTATCATTTTCTTCAAAAGTAGAGATCTTATAGAACTTCCAGTAACTGTATTGCCCAATCACACGTAACAACAGCTTCCCTAGGACAAAAGAAAATGGCGCACAATAGTACAGATGGTATACGCTTAACAACATGGTCGATGACACCTTCAGCAGATTATTAGGATATATCCTTAGATCAAGCGAAAGACTGAAGTCTCCGATAGCTAGGTCAATATTATCCGGGTCATATTGGCCGCCGTGGTTCACCTACTTTGGGCTTCAAAATTATGTTTTTAAAGGTTGATGGACATTTTTTCTTTATTTCTGGCATGAAAATTATCATTTAGCTGGGGGGATTCATACATTTAGACGACATGGCATGATGTTATGATGCCGCAAAGGAATTTAATCACCTGAGAACCAACAAACATTGGCGCACGTGGCAATATCGCTTCCATTGCTTCTTATCAGTCCTTCTTTGCCGCTCAAACATATTAACTCTGGTCCATCACCTGTTAACTCAATTCAATTATATATTTACGCTCATTTCATGTTGGTACATGACATAGATAGGTGTACGAAAAATAAACATTTGATAAACATGCAATGCTCGTAAATACATGTATCGTCAACATACATCATGAAACAGACAATTTCAATATACATGATGTACATGTATAAATATTAATTGTGACAATGCGGGAGAGTAATAAAATAATCAGATTGTGAAGGCTACCGTGGTCTTTTAATCGCTCACCTGTGTTTGCTGCTTATACAGACAAAACTAACGGTCAGTTAGCAAGTTAGAAATAACTCAACTGGCTTTGTTATTGTATTTTCAGATGTGTCTGGACACATTATTTCCTTAGTCAACAAATGAGATAACAACCAAGCACAAATCTGCCATGAGTTCAAAAGCTTTTTCGAAATTGTATGTAGGCTGTCCCTTGATAAACTAATACAACGTGCTCTTTCTTTTACCGACAAGATGATTTTGAAAATGTTCGGTGTACGAGGGGTGTTAAAACGCATTGTGTATTGTGCTTTGTAACTTCAGAACTGGCTGAAACGTGAATTTATTCATTTCAAGCCCTCAAAGTACTTCCCATGGCTAGAAATGCACAATTGTAGTTCGTGGATCCATTTCTTACATAGTCACGGTAGGCTGATTTAGGTATACTACGAAGGTACTGGTGAACGGAAGAACCGCGAACCTTCCCCGACAGATATCGTACGAACAGACTGGAAGTTTTCAATTTGTGAAAGAGACAAAAGTCGCATGGTGCCAGGTCTGAGAAATAAGGAGGATGTGGACGCACAGTAACTTTCTCTGATTTCATATATGTTGTTACTATGTCAGGGATATGCGCTGAAGCATCGTCATGCAACAGTCTAACATGTATCAAGCTTGTGTCTGAGCGATGTTTCTCATACTAATTTTTCATTTTTTCCAATACCACATCATGGTTATACCTTCGAGTCACACGTTTGCCCCCTTTTACTGGCACCTGCATTGTAATGGATTATGGCATACAAAAAAAACTTCATTGGACTTAATGAGCACTTAACAAATTTTTGGCATCTTGTCATGTTTGATGGCCCATACTTGGCATCGGTTAAAATAGTGCACATTCATACCAGTTGCAACATTTGCAAAATGTTTTTCGTCCGGTTTAAGGAACGTTTTGAGAAATTTTCTGGCAGTTGTTTGGTCTTAGTCTATAGAAGGGGCACCTATCTAGCAGACATATTCCTAACTTTCAAGATTTTCGTTAGAATGAAATGAACTTTTGATATAGACACTAATAAACGGATCATGCCATGTGTATCTAGCCTCATTTTGAAGAATTTCTCTTATTTTTTATGCTTTTTTCCCACTCGTTGCTGTCTTCGGCCGACATGACTGTGCTGTAGTTTCAACAGACTTTATCCCAGTATCGCATTTCTTTTTCCATCTACCAACAATATTTTAAGACACCTTAGCTTATCCATAAATGCGATTAATTTCGGCAAACATTTCCTTCGCACTATAACAGTCTTTGACCGTATATGAATGCATTTATTTCAAGCTTCAATATGTTGATCATTAGAAATGCAATTTGCACTTTTATCTATTACATGAAAATATAAGTGCAAACTTGGTTTCAGTCCAATAATCTAATTTTGAAAGAATATACGATGACGAAGACGGCAGACTCAGAATCTAACAACGTAGACAATCGATTTAAATGTTCTAACGCGGAGTAATGACGTGAATCAAAACAAAAGTTTTGAAACAATGGTAGTTTATTCTACAGTAACACATATACGGTATTACAAGTCTTGCATTGAAAAAAGAATCGTACAATAAAAAAAAGAGTAGTGCATGCTATCTATGTCGAGGGAACGACTTACTAACTCGTGGAATCGACATAAAAAAAATAGTGCAATTAAAAAAAAAAGAGTAGTGCATTTTCTTGGACTTGGTCAGTTTGTTTTTCCCCACTTGCCTCCTTTCTTTTCCCGTCGTTCCTAGTTGCCGTTGTCAAAAAAATAAAATTTTCAAAAATGACATACTAATGCATGAATATAAAACAGAAGGCTAGAATTAACAATAGAAGTAAAAATCTAGGTAGGAATTTGCAAAAATCGATTGAAAATGCTGGTTTTATGGCACTTCTACACTACATGTATATGTTTATATTGGAATTTCAAAAGCGTTTGCAATGCTTTGTTATTTGGTAGCGTATTATTTCAAATCTACAGATATACTTTACAGGAATTTATACTGGAACCTTTTTATTTGACTATAAATTCTAAAATATGCTATTTTCATACGGTTTGATGAACTGTTTTTTTACCAACATCTTAGAGTGAGCAGCTTTAGTGGCGCTTTAAAAATCAGGTCTTTAGTATCAGTTCTTTTAATTTCCTGTGCAAGATTAATGCTTGCCATCACATAGTTGTTCCTAAAAACGTTATTTTACCGGTAATTAAAAGAAAGGTTTCAGCACAGCTGCAACATATTCTAAAGAGACGCGCGCTTAGCCTGGTGTCAAATCAGATTACTTCAAAAGCATAAAAACATAATATTTGCAAGTTTTATTACCTAATCTTAAACTTTAAGCTATACATTCCAGTTATTATCGGCAACATCGGCGTTTTAAAATGTGTTTCAGTACCGTAAAATAGTCAATTAAAGTATGTAAAGTTGTTAGCTTATACTAATTTATTTTAGCTCGATTGTGAAGAAAGCTTTCAGCTTATCGAATCACTCTCGAGTCCGCTTCCTGGAAAAACCAGTACTGGTGTCATATGAGGAGGTTCGGTATAGTGACCCCAGTGGGGCTCGAACCTGCAACCTCCGGGATGAGCGGCAGACACCTTAACCTCTACACCACCGCTTAAGTTGTTGTTGTACAATGAATGGATGGATAGCAATTTATTGAGAAGACCTCTATGTAGATTATTTGTGCTAAAAGGAGGCATTTTTCGATATATGATGTCCTTATGATGTTCTTATGATTGTATCTTTTTATCATTTTTACGCCCATTGAACGCATGATTTATGTTTGGAGAATATTATCTAGTAGCTGTATGGAGTGTCCCTTTAAAGTTTAGCTTCTTAGGTAAAACAATAATTAAAGATTAACTGCTTATTACAAGGTAGATCCATTTAGCAAGCTGCAGTTTTTTTGCTCTATTAACTGCACTGACTTTATAATTACGTCACAGGGTAGGTCACATGCTTAAAGAATTAAAAATGACACCAATGTAACAAAAAAAGAAATAATAATAAAATCATTTGCTTCATTTTCTTTATTTAAAGGGAGTCATAAGCATAACATTAACGATTATAAATTTAAAGTTCTATCAAAGATAAAACACTGCTGCATGTAGTTACAGAAACAACTGTTTTCATCACGGACACTGTTGCAGCGAAAGAAAATTATGGAAGGGTGGTAAAACCATTTCCTAGTAAAGTTAAGCGTATGATACAGTAAAATACGTCAATATGTTTTTATCAATGCAATTTGCAACAATTAAGTGTAAGATTTCGTATGTATTTCGTTTGATCATGTCCGTGAACAAAATGCAATTGCAACAATATAGTGTAAGGTTTCGTATGGATAACATTTAACAATGTCCGTGATCAAAATGCAATTGCAACAATACAGTGTAACATTTTGTATTGATTTCACTTGATCATGTCTATGAATAATAAGAAGAAGTCTCGGTTATGCTATTTCCAGGATGTGCCCAGCAAGAATTCTACAATGATGTTTTATTCTACGTCATATCTCCTGACGATAGGATAACTGGCCCAACTGGCAACCCCGCACCTATCTGCCCTTTCTCTAGCTGTTTTTACGTAACCTCGATCTCCCCAACGTGTGCCCCAGCTGAAAAGTAGAAAGAAATTGTGAAGAATCAACGGCTGCGAACTTAAAGGTACGGAAATAGTTTCACATATTTAAATGAGATTCAAAGACAATCTAAACGAGATGTAAAACAGGCGAGACGTGTTTGTTATATTATTGTATAGTATAGTCTGACAGACATCGCTTGCTTTGGTGAAAAATTGATGAATTTATGAATAAAATTGTCAAATAAACCCAAATTCATTTTTAGTTATTAAATTGCGATTACAAACTTAAGCATTTTCTTTAACGTGATATAAAAGTCATGAAAGTTCAAGTAATGTTATGAAGGCACTGGGTATAACATATGCGTGATAAGAAAAAAAGCTCGCTAGTGTTTTGAAAATTCATCCGCCTATTAAGTGTAACACTGAGTAGAGATACGTACTAAATTTCTCAAGTCGAATGATGAGAGATTTATCGCATTATATGCAAATAGCCATCAGTTAGCTTATATTCCGGAAACGTGGTACGCCTTTCAAGAAAATATAGTCAGTTACTTTCCAATAATTCGTTTGCCCGCCTAAGGCCATTCATGTTGGAAAAAAGAAGGATGCATTAAATGAACTTTTAACTTGTAAAATATTTGCAATGGCTTTAAACTTTGGTGATGCGCTTATTTCTAAGGCTTATATTACTCAATTTATGTTGTTTTTAAAATTGTCCACAACATAATAAATTAGCCATTTTAATAAAGCAATTGTTTGCCCGACAAAACTTCCGTATGTTGATAGGTGAACTGGGTTTGGGTTAATTTAGTTTATTCTAATTAATTTGAGCTCTGTTTAACTGTGAAAAAAATATCAAAGTTTTAATTGGATTCTGAGGAAAGTTAAAATGAAGCTTATCGAGTCACTATCGAGTCAGCTTCCTGGAAAAATCAGTACTGGTGTCATATGAGAAGGTACGGTCGTGATTCGAGTGAGGCTCGAACCCGCAAAATCCGGAATGAGCGGCAGAAATTTAAACCTCTTCACACTGCTTCCCTTTTGGACTTAATCGATCTTATTTCCATTTCTTGTAATTAATAATAATATTTCTTAGTATAAGTTTAGTTAGAACGAATATCAACTGTATACTTATATGGCGTCTGAGATTATTTAAGAAAGTGGAGGTTTATTGGGTAATTCCTGTTTAATGACCATTTGAAGTACTTTGGATTTTATAGTTGTACCTATTTTGTACTGTAGCGCAGTGGTTAGAGCGTATGCTCTGAGATCAAGAGGTCATGAATTTAATTCCCATAGGAACCAAATTGTTTTTCGTTATTTTTTCTTTTTTTATTAATAAAATTAAATTACAAGAAAAATCATTTTATTTTACAAGATTTGAAAACTGTTTACTTAAAACTTAATTTTCCTTAATCTTATCAAGCTGCTTAATTACTTGAAAATATAAAAATTGACCGTGCTCATCTTTCTCAAAAAGTGGACGATAAAACATTTTCTTTTTTTATATTTCAGTTCATATACTACTGATAAAAGTTTTATCATCAATAGATATACCCCTACTCCTAATCATTTGCTACAGTCATGTATATTAACATGTGTGATATGTTTCGGGGCAAAATTAGGAAAATTGTATACTCTAGTTTTTGGCACTATTGGATATTTTTCGTTACACATGTTAAGCTTGTAGAATCATAAAACATGTTTTGTAATTCTACATTGCCTGTAATACTTTTTGGAACCTACAACAAAAATAAATGTAAATAAATACTTGCAAACATACTTGTTTTAACTTAAAGAGTATTTTTAAATATGGCCAGTGTATGGGCAACAAAAACGAAATAATTTTTTTTTAAACGGTGAAAGGTCTGTAAATTTTGGAGACTAGTCAGTTAACAGATGTAGATTATTAAAATGTTTAATGTGTTTTTGAACAGTGTCCATTAGACCCAAACTACCTGAAACAGGTATTAATTCTATATTTTATTTTCTGCGCGGGAGTAAATTAGAAAAAGTCGGAAGAAGCTACTTCCATGTCCGAAACTCCGCCTACCTTTTCGAGTGCTTAAATCATATTAAAGCAACCGAATTGACTATAGAAATATACAAAAGGAATATTTGATGTGATCTTAGGTTGGTGGTAGATTGTGAGAAAGCTTAGGAATATGCTCAGCTTTGCTTCAAATAGTTAAAAGTACCTGTTTTTGATCAACCAATAAGGGCTACCACGATATGTCCCGTATCCGACTCCAAGCATTGCATGGTTGACAGAGCGTTTGCTACATGTGTTACTGTTGAATACACCTCTTCTATAAAACCTGTTATAAAATAACGGAAAATGTTGAATGTGATCGATAACGGTTGATATCATGATATCGATAACGTTTGATATTGAGCATGGTTGTTCATGCTATTTGAATAACTATATAGGCTATTTACTGAGCAGTGTATTTGATCAAATTATACAAAAGGAAGTCGAAACGAAATCAGTCACCATTTTTTCATTATAATATCATGTATCTAATATGTTGTCAATAATTTATTCACTAGTAGTGTTTTTGCAAAGGTTTAGTATATACTTATTTGTTTTAGCTCAGTTGTGAAGAAAGCTGGAAGCTGATCGAGTCACTCTCGAGTCCGCTTCCTGGAAAAACCAGTAATGGTGTCATATGAAGGAGTACTGTTGTGACCCTAGTGGGGCTCGAACCCGCAACCTCTGGGATAAGCGGTTTATAAATGTAATAAGGAAATTCAATAAAAAAAACGGATAATAGTGAATCTAAAATGTAACAATAGTTAACAAAGAATGTAAATTTACTTGTCATACAGTTGAACTGAATTCAGCCTGCTTGAGAAACAAGTGAACGGGACGTCACAGTACATCTTTAAAGAGGCACTCCCTAAAACTGATGTCGCATTAAAAAACACCAAAAACATAAGTTTATAGAATATTAGAAAGTATAACTACTTAACATACACTCGACCACTTTTCTAAGTATACACCTAAAAGAAATCTTGTAGTTTATTCAATTTTCAAGATATTTTGATGAATATTTCAAAGTCATAAGACCAAAGATTAGTATTTAACATTCCATCAGAGTTATAAAAATAGGTACCAAACTCATTGGTCCGCGGCGCTGTAAACACAATAACCCCAATATTCAAAAGTCACAAAAACGTTAAAATTACCAGGCTGTAATCAATATGCGTTTAATACAGACGACCATTTATGATTCACTAAAATAAAATTAGCAGACAAGTGGCAATATTTGATCATTTAAATCCTTTAAGAAGATGTTCTTGGGCAGATGTAAAGTGTAAAAAGAAATTTTGGGACTTCTGCCTGATGCTTATCCTCCACTTCATTTCGATCGGATGAAGATTTGATGGACAATGAGCACCCTAATGTTTTTTTCAACTCATTTGTGGCTTGAACGTAATCGCCTTCAAGAACTGGTATTTGGTACTTTTCATGAATCTCTAATGAACAGTTTGTGGTGTGAAAACATCACTTTGGAGAAATACAGCACTGTATTGAACCAATTGATCTAATTGACGAGGTTTGTTGGATAAATGCATGGGAAAGGAAATTCTTATACGGTTAGACAGATCAACTCCGTCAATAAATATGATGTTGAGAGGATATTTCTTATCAAAGCGGGATATTTGAAATTGGTACCAGAAACTTTTTTTTAACAAAAACTTTACTGTTCTAGATTATTTAGTAGAAATTTAGGATTACCATAATTTACAGTTTTGTGAATTTCACATTTAGGGGTGTGGTTATGTAAACTCTCTGAAATAATATAATCACCAGTCATGCTCATCAACTTTATACTGAGTATTGAGAGAATGAATCCAATAATTTGATGACAAATTTTCTTGACCGTATCTTTCAAAATGACTTTGGTATAACACATAAGTGAGGTGTATACTTAGAAAAGTTGTTGAGTGTAAAAGTTCAAACTATACATTTCAGTCAAATCGGTAACATCAGCGTTTTAAAATATGTTACAGTACTGTAAAACAGTCAATAAAGTGTGTAAAGTTGTTGTTGTACAATTAATTGGTGGATAGCAATTCCTTGGGAAGGCCTCTATGTAGATTATTTGTGCTTAAAGGAGGCATTTCTCGATATATGTTGTTCTTTAAAATTGTATTTTATCAGTTTTACGCTTACTGAACGCATTATTTGTGTTAAGAGAATGTAATCTCATAGATGTAAGGAGTGCCCCTTTAATTTTATTATTATTAGTAAAGTGTAACATTCTGTTGAAACAATTAAATATTACACATTTTCCTTGATATAAATAACTTTATCACTGGCTAGTTTTATATGGTATGTTTATTTTTAGACCCTCTCATGCATGACGGGAAGAATACATTTTGCCGATGATTAATAATAAAACGTTGAAAATTTAAGAGAATATGTAGTTCACTCCGATAACTTCTAGCGTATTCCAACTGTTTTACCTAAATCCTCGGTCACTGACATCCATGGCAATAGCAATTGGTCCAACCCTAGACATAACGCGTTGCAGAGAGTATGTAGATTTTGGCACATTTCTGGATCCATGGTCGCGACCTGAGTTACAGCTGGATTTGTAGGTGCAACGCATATCCTAAAATATCCAATATCATCTGCCCTATACATTATTGACTAATCTTTATTCACAAATCATGCAGAAAATTATAATTTTATTTGTTGTAATCAAGGATTTATTAACCCCGAACACATTGAAACAACACAATTGACACATGCGCATTAGAGCGTTGTTTCTAATTCCCCTTGTGTTCGTTAACAACAAACGAATGGTTTCCCTCAGATAAAAGATTCTTCAAATTATATACACGCAAACAAAATAAATGAGATAATCAACACTCTGGTAATGAGTTGTAAGAAAACTTTCAGGTACCTCTATCAGACAAGAAGACAGAAGTACATACCCTTGCCCTGTAAGGATAACACCTTTCATTGTCGATGCCTTTGTTGTCCCGGATGTAGCTAAAGGCCCTGTTCATCCAGCCTCCACGACACCCATGATTACCTTAATGAATATTATATTTCAAAACATCATTAATTTCTGTATTACTTTTTGAGTGACGAGCATTTCTGCAGAGAGACGTATTCACGAATTTTATAATCGCGATAAGAAAATTTTGTAATACCAAATCTATGTGAAATTAATCTTTCGTGAGATTTCTAAATTAGCGAAGTTGGAAATCCACGAAAATAGCAAAAATCAGTTCATCGCGAATATAACCTTATTTACAGTTTAAGTACTTGCATTTAGAAAGACTAAACCAATACAAGAGCAATCATTCAACATATTTTCAGTCGAGTATGAGGAAATTTGATAGTATTTAAGTTTAAACTAAGTTTCCTCAGACATGATCAGTTTTAGTGTTTTGATTGGAACTCCAGTGTAGTTTAAACTCTGAATATTGTAAAACGGTTTGCGTGGCAAAAACTGTTCTATGATTTCGTTATTACGCCGATCCAAGAAGTTTATATCGCCCCCCAAAACCCGTCCGACATATTACTACATGCATGTCTATAAAATATGAAATTCACGGCCTCAAATACCCACGAATGTTCATGCACGTCTTATCTTATTTTTTTAAAACCACAAAATTTCATGCCATAAAATTTACAATCGTTGATTTTTTATTGATTTTTATTCAGGTCAAATACACATATATAAAATTGAATTAAATACATACATAGCGACATTATCAAACCGACTAAAATACATGTATCACAGAATGTGAATTATATATTCACAATTAAACTATTCATTGTGACTTTTATAGTCTAAATTTATAAGCACACAACGAGTTGTTTCTATGCGATGCAAACAATTATATTTCATTTGATTTAAAGTGCATTAGAATTAAAACAAAAATAGTGCAGCCTATCATGAATAAATAAACCACTTGGCGTAAGAAATATTAGCCGCATCTAACAAGTGACATTTAACAGCTTTCTTGAACTGTCCTGTTTTATATGCACATTCAGTGAATTCCGAGTGATAAAAAGTAACTTTTCTTTTCCGTTATATTTTGGTACAACAAAATTATATAATTTAGAGCGGGTAAAATAAAAATGTAAATATGTTGTAAACAAAAATATTTCTTTCATATATTAAGAAAGTCCTGTACTAATTTCAGTTTTAAACAAGCTTCAAACGAAGCTGCTTGTTTCTAGCTTCAATATTCAAGACAGACATATCAGCGAGAGTTTGTCAATTAACACTTTCCCATTGACCCATATCATTTATAAATGTGAATATTTTGTTTTGACATAGATTCTAATTGGAGTTTGTCTTTAAAACATTTACTTAAACTAGAATGCCAAGAGGAGCAAACATAGTCTATACGACATTGTTTAAGGGTAGAGCACAAATGTTTCCTAGTATTATAATCTAATACCGAAGCATGTCTATAAAAAATTTAAATCTACAATTGACCTTAAATACAATAGAGTTAACAACTGTTTCACCAGTCAAATTGTCATCAATACTTTAACCTTAATATTTTACAGATGATGTTGGAGAAATAGTATGATTATGGCACACAACTTTAAAACTTGCATTCCTTTTTAATTTCATTTTAGAACCAAATAAAATGCATTCAGTTTTACCCAAATGAAGAGATAACTTATTGTCAACTAACCAAGATGAACATGATTCTAAGACAGCTCGTAGTTTTTCAGATATGACATTTGGATCTTTGTAGGCAAATAAACTTGCACTATCATCAGCATATAGTATTAGTTTACATGTTGGATCAATACTAATTTTCATATCATTTACATAACAAAGAAACAATAAAGGGCCTAGAATACTGCCCTACCCGTTAGATATGACATGAACCAATCTGTAGATTTAACACCCATGATTTTAAGTTTACCACATAGAATGTCATGGTCTACAGTGTCAAATGCTTCCTGCAAACATAACATTACCATACCGGTAAACAGACCTTTGGAGTTATTATCTCTTGTAAAAAAACAAAAATAATATCAAACAGGGAATGCCACGTACCAAAAACGCAGCCTCCCCAAAACGAACCCCACAGCACCCAGAAGTGCACACCACCAACACACACACAAAACACCACACCTACACCACGCCACACACACGGCCCACACACAATGTTAAAGTCATGAAAGTGTATTAAATATGTATCAGTCGAATAAGAGCTCCTAGATCCTGACTGTAACTCATATAAAAAGTAGTTAGCAACAGGAAACTTCTCCAACTGTACATACACATATTTTTCTAAGATTTTGATACAATGCTTAAAATTACTGAATGGTTTATAGTTACCAACATTCAGATTACTATTTTTCTTCTATAAAGGCTTGACTCGAACAGTTTTCATATCTTCAGAATTATCAGATATTGACATATTTACAATAAATGTTGACAGTATTTCAAAATGGGTTGTTAGATCGACCTACCGTATCTAGTAGAACAATCCACCAGATTCTGTTCTGAGAAGTCTACCATTTTGCCTTTAAATTTCTTAGTCTGTCCTTCCAGTGCTCCAACTGCAGAAAATGCCCAACACGACCCGCATTGTCCCTGGAAGAAAACTTTAATTAATTAGTATTGCTCTAAGACCTGAACTTCAAAGCTAAATGAAACAAATTTTAACCAAAATAATGTGATACACCGTTAAGCAAATGTTCCCAGATTCCCTTCACTGTACGAATAATTTTTAAAATAGCATATATTGTATAGGTCGTTTTTTATGTTAAGGAGCCTTAATCTGTTTTCGAAAAATAGTGTAGGTTTTAGCTTACTTTAGTAGATTTAAACATTACAGTGTTCCTCGGATCGGATTTAAATCCATTAAGTAGCAGCTATAGTTGCATATTATTCTGACCCTGTAGCATGCACTCCTAATATTGGTTTCCATGTTCTAGTGGTTACGACATAGGGATAGTAGCCGTTCTATCGCGGGACAGTGCATTTGAAATGTGCCTTTGCTAATACTCTTGATGCGACATAGCCAACATGTCTATAGGGAGATACCAGACCAGTAAATTAAAATAAGCTTGCTCCCGCTCTATCGATTTGTGAAATAGGCATTTATTTAAAAATTTCATGTAAGAGTTAATGATTAGGTTGTGACAGGTGAATCAGGACACTTTTCAATCAAATCAAATTTACTTCTTTACCAGACACTGACATCAAAACTGAAAAAAAAAAATTACCTGGTTCTTAACAGGTGAAACATAACCTTTCCTCCTCCAGTCCAGAGATCTTGGAGCCTCTAGATCCGGTTCAGTAAGACCTTCAGGGTACTCCTCATCCTCTGGTACAAGAAGACCTTGCAGGTAAATTTTCTCAAATTCGTCATCTGCCTATCAAAATTTAAAATATTCAAAATTCAAATGCAGTGAACAGTGAACTTTATTATTTTCAATGTGTTATTCTTTATTTTATATTTATCTGCATGAAATCACACGTTGATTAAGATGTAGGTGTTGAGTTTTGATAACACCTGCTGTTTATTTCATCAGAAAACCAAATCTTAGGTTTATCAGTTGAAAGGCTCGCTTGGCTATTATTAATTAAGCATGAACTCATCAATCAATCAATCAATCAATCAATCAATCAATCAATCAATCAATCAACTTTATTGGCAATCAACAATATATTTGCCTTTGGCCATTTACAAACGTAAGACAAAAAGTAGTAATAGGAAGCCACAGAGAAAGCTTGCCATTTTACGTTGATATATTGGGAGTTCTTAACTCGAAATCGAAAACCAAGATTCTTAAAGTCTAACTGCTCCTTTTTATGTCTTCAGTATCTTAAAGGTGCAGTAAGTGATTTAAAAAAGATTTCCAACCTGAAAATATATATTGCAGGATTTACTTTTGAGTGTTTAAAAGGTTGATGTTTACTTATGTGAAAAAGTCCAACTCGTTATTGTTTCTGAGCAACTTTATGCATACATATATATACTTATTTTCCCCCCCATTTAATTTCTGCTACACCCAAAAATTAGATACAGCAATAAATCATATAGAAGAAAAGTATCAGATGCACACTTTTTTTTCAAAATAATCAAAGAGTTAATGTGGAACAGTGTTACCTTTTTGGACCTTTAAGATGGGGAAAACAATATTTCAATATAATTTTTTTGTGAAAATCCCTAATGCCCTTAAAAAAGAGAATAAACCCAAGAGTTGCCAAACAAATTTGCATAGGAGAGCTTCTAACTTTATATACCATTCCCAAAATGTCAGCTAGTCGATACCCCAGCAGAAGCATCTTTATGTCATTATGTTTTTAAGCCATTTTAAAGAAAAAATCATGCTTTATAAGAGCTTGGACCACTCTGGATGCATACCCCGTTGTTACAAGCTTTAGTTAACTAATAAGATCAGCATGCTCATGTATCCTGAACAATGGGTTAAAACAAACCATGTCAGCAAAATCATTTTCTGCAACAGTGTACGTAACTTCCCCTCGGTCGTATTTCAAATTGTGTTCTTCAATAAACGTTGCGCTGTCCTCCCAATACAGTCTCCTTAAATATAAATGTTACATCTTTGTTTTAGCAGTTATGTCTAAATTATAGGCATTTCAATATGTTGGAATTTAAGTAAAAATTATTATTCTTAATATTAAAGCTATAAGTACTGCTTAATATAAAAACGTTTTTCGTATGTCTGCGAACGGAAAGCTGATATACGTATATCCCAGGACCCGGTTGTTAGAAACTTTAACGGGCTGCTAAAGCAACTATCGATTTACTTTCTATTTTTTAAAAGTTCGAGGCAAGCAGCTTGATTCTGCTTTGAAGAGGTGTTAGTCCTCGTCCCCTTGAATGCAAGGAAATGCTTTGATCTTTCAGACTGTAGAATAATAACCCTAAAGTTACATGTTTGTAACCAACTGTTAGCTTAATCGTCGATTAAAGTTTCGAACAACTGGGTCTAGATCTACAATTATCAAAAATATGTTTGTCTCGAGGAAACAGCTTGCATTCTATTATACTTTTAACCAAATCAATCAGTTACTAATTCTTGCATGCCTATATTTATGTTTCTTAAAACATTTTAATTTTTGTAGAAACGCCATGATAAAATGCCATTAAAAGTTCTCTCGCTGATAATTTTATTTAATTACCAATAAATACTAATGTATTTTGTTTAGTTTAAAACGAGAGAAAGAAGATACTGTAAGAGAGACATGTTGCAACACATTTCAAGCGCATTTTTATTTATTTTGGCGTTTTACAAAAAATAAAATGTTTGAAGATACATAACTGTAAGCATGCAGGAATTATTAAGACTTAAATTAATATTTCATTTTTACTAATGTATTTTTACCTTCTCACTTCCTCATTCGCATCCACATATGTCTTATTGTAACTCTTCTTAAAAAGCATCCATTCCTGGTCCAACTCTGCATTAACAAACGAGAGTAGGTCAGTCTCCGGCAGGTTCCACGAATTTAAAGCCAAGGTGATCCCAGCACAGGAAACGAGTATCGTCAGAAGAAAAGTCCCCTGCAAGACATCATGGACAACTATAATTAATATATGCAAAACCGAAACATTAATGTCAATAATGATATGCTGACTTCAAACAACATTAATTTCAGAACCTTACTTTCCGTTGTTTTGTTTAAAAGCAGTATCTAAACATGTCACATATGAATATGGAATTGAATATGTATGGAATATCTTTTTTGTATTCTTTTTTGCAAACTGCGTTTAGTGATTGAAGGAACCCTGTCAATTATTTGAGAAAATTATAGAATTTAACTTTCATATACTAAACTTTTCTTATACTTTTAATTCTATCACATTTTAGCTTCATGATTAAGAAATATGTCTCTTTGACTTCTTGAGTAATTACAATTTTAAACACGGTGAAAAAAGAGCAGCACAAACTCGCCTGAAAACAAATCGTAAATCTACCCACACAAAGAAATTTGTTGGTGTTCGACTATTTTAATGTACAAAACAAATAATGAAAAAAATAGCCTATTAATAAGCATTGCTTAATGTTTATACATACCATTTTTATACTCCGATGTTACGTCGGCTGCAAAGAAAGATTTATTTGTTCCATTTATACTTTCAGTTACCATGTTAATTGACTGATAAAAGAAGTCCATTGGTCGAAATTTAAGTTTACGCCTTTCACAATGCCACAGTAACGCAGATTTGCGGATGTGGTAATCAATGTCCTGTTTCAGATTTAATATTCGATATTGGTGAACATTTAAGTTATCAATAATGACATGCTTCCTCAAAATTGATGTAACAGTAAGATAGCATTATGTTCAATTTCGTTAATATTTTCGTTCCACCAGGAAGTATGTAACATGTGTAATAAAATATTATATTATTGGCAATATGTATGGTATACGATTGGAAATACAAAAATTCACTAAACTATAAAGTATTGCTAACTTGCTCATGAAATTTTACGTTTAAATATACGTATGTTGTTAAACAACATATAAAAACGTATATGAGTTTTATCTCAGAAAGTGCATGCTTGTCCAGTCCCCTTCCCAAAACAATATTCTTTGATTGAGAGCATCATCGCTGCACATAGACAACCTCATGGTGATACAAACTTAATGAACCGTTTGAAAGACGTTTGCCTTATAACCTTTGGAAATTTTTATGGTATAATAGGAAAGCATTTCCGTTAGAATGACCCATTGTCCTTTTTGCAAGATTATAAAATTTATTTAAGTACTCTATTGAGATCGCTATTAATGGTATTGAGATCAAGGGCCCAGTTGTTCGAAACTTGAACCGGCTGTTAGTTCAAACTTTCAGTCTTTACAACAGTAGACACATAACCTTTAAGATAACCGACATTAGCAAGATCGTCAATTAAAGTTTCGATCAACTGGGTTCTAGTATTACCATATGGAAATTGACTGTTATGTCTGGTGCATTTTTTCTTGTAAGACTTGTGATTGTTGTTTTCTTCCATGGCATGAATTAAACAGTGAAATAGCGTGGTGCTCAACAAGAATACTACAACGGATGTCAGAGTCAAGGCTAAGTTTCGTCTAGACCATTTAACCTTTGGATACTTGTACATTTTGCCAACCTTTCAATTATTTTCGTTTAGGCTAGCTGCCTTGTATATTTATTCAACATATTTATCTTTATTTCCTCCAAATGTGAAGAGTGGTAATATACATAATTACATGTACAAGTAATGGCATATTATATACAAAATAATAAACATTTGTTTATGTGAGACAAAATATTTACAAAAGCTAAAGAACACAAGCATTAGTGAGCACTAGAAGGAGAGAAATGGCATATTAGTCTCAAGGTAACATAAGGCATAAAATAACTTCAGAAGGGACAATTCACCTTTATTTCGACCGGTTACCGAGAAAGCGAAACAGAAAACGGAATAAAGATGAATTTTATTCAAGTGAGACTACGGCTTGCAGTTCGGCTTTACAACAAGCTGCCAGAGCAGACACCATTAACAACGGCCGAGCTTCGTCTCTTAACCTTTCCAACGTTCCCAACGTATCCTCAACACGAATGTAAGAGTCATCAAGAAACATTTCGACCTAGTACCTGTATTACATATTATATATGATAGCACGAAATAAATTAAGATTGATTAATTAATCTGCTTTTATTTTAATAAGCAATTTATTAAGTTTCTGCATTACAATGCACATCTATAAGTAAGCTCTCTCTGACAGCAACAGAGTCCTGTTAGTGTAATTTGATTGCAAATTGGTTATTGTAAATCACTTTGAATTCGCGAGACAAAAAGAGTTATCATCTTTGGATTAATTCACGAAACCATGAATTATTCCCAAACAAACGATTCTGTATGTTTCCGAAAATCGTTCCTTGCCAGAACTTTGAATTAGCGAAACGATTAAATCGCGAAAAAGAATCGCGGAAATAAAGTTCTCGGAAATATTTCATGATTTACAGTTTCATTTTCAGTTCGGTTACGAAAATTACAATAGCTGATTAAAAGCTGTTGAAATATCTAAAGTGCTTGCTTGTATCTTCGTATGGTGGCTTTACTAGCAAACGTTTCCTGTATTGACATTGGTACTTAAAGCTCAATATCCGAAAACTAATAATCATTGAATTATCAGTTCACAAGTTTAAATTGTTATATTGCGGTACATGACAACTCCCTGATGTGTGGTTTGATTGAAAACAGGACTCTGGTTTTCGTAGTTAATAAGTATTCCTTAAGGTGTATCACTAGACACTACACACGTCAGTCATCAAAAGTAATTATGTACAGTACGGTCAGCTTAGTTCACACGTTTTTATCTTAGATCGACTACGAAGAAATTTTGAGTTGCTCTCAAGCACTCATTCCAGATGGCATCATGCTCGCACAGAGGCAGCAAGTTTCCATCATTCCTGTAAAACATTTACACATGTATTAGCGGAGGCCAAGTGGCATAAATGTCTTTGACCAAGGGCACACCTCGTGCTCCAACTGGGACTCGAACCCTCGACCTCGCGTTACGGAGTTGTTCGCCCTAACCACTGAGTTATCGAGGCCAACATAGTATGTCTAGTGTAAATTTGAATAGGAATTCTGCCCTTAACATCAAAAAATTGCAAATAATTGAGATTATGTTTATGTTTCAGAAAACATATTTTGAAACTAATAAAATTATAATAAAAATTCATACTGTCTCACAGCTCTCGTGAGTATTATGTGCCGGTAGCACGCCTGGTGTCAATGACAGTTAATATAAAATAAAAAGAAGAGTAAAAGAGTAAAAGGTTTAAAAACAATGAACAACCTAAGCTTGAATGATTCAAGATCAGGCAAAGTTGCAATATGCGGGTGTATTCGAAATGAATGTGTACTGTGTAACAAAACAGCAAACTTAGATTGACCTCAAAATATTTCTTATAACTTCCATGACCTCATATTTGTTTCATTATGTGGGTTGTTTTAACTTGCTTTAACTGACCATTTGTTCGTTATTTATACCGACATATTAGGTAAATAATCTTCATATACTGCAGTTTCTACAGGTATATAAAGATTACATTTTCTCGTTAAGACCGGACTCCTCGTGTAACTCCTGAACTGTATATTCAGAACATCACTCGAAAAATTTGGTAATAATATTGATTATATATGAACAAATCTTAAATTGAAATAAATTTTATACAAAGCTCTAATTATTTTTATCTTGGACTCGGTGTATTTTCATATCCATACACATATTTATATATATTTGACGATGGCATCGAACTTTATTTATTTAATTTATAATAAATATGTGAATGCTATGTGGTTTTTCTAATCTCCAGTGAAACGTGGTATAATCAAAGCGCTGTGAGCGCTGAAGGCCTGGGGGCTATAGATTAACTCCCCTAAAACAACTTTTGACCTTCGTGATTTACGCTGAACCTTACCTAAAGCGCGGGTCGAAATGTCCATAGGGCGAAATTTAGTATATTAAACAGAATGAATGATTCACAAATATAGGGTGGCAGGGAAGTTTGTTTTATTATAAAACGTACGTTAAATGAAAAATAATCACATGGTCAACAATATCAATTGTTTGAGAGAACAATAAAAATAATTCAATCTGCGCTTTGTTCAACTTCAAGCGATATCTGATGATGTGGATCGAAAATTATTGTGAAACCGTTCACTGGGTTTTGACATGCAGCGTCCTCGATAAATGGCGGGTGATTTTGATCAAGTGAGTTCCGTCTCGGGCATGTACGTAAATTGTATCTTTTTCTTAAAGAAATTTATTTTTAGGTAAATATATATGTAATCGTTCGTAAATAAGAAAGTTGTCAATGAAATAACATCAGAAATTTGAAAATCAAACTACAAACTCTTATATCAAATTCCGTACGTTTCCGTAAATTTCCGTAAATATCCGTACTTTTCCGTGATATGCATATGATTATCTTCCGTAATCAGCTCACAGCGCATTAATTTCTAAAACAGAAAAAATTGTGTAATGCAGCCCGTAAGCTATAGACCTTTCTGCAATCGTTTGAAGTTGTATGTACTGTTTTTATTTGTAATATGTTCTTATCGTATGCGACATTCAAACTAAAGATTGATCTGATCTGTCTTGCACTACTTTCCCAAAGCGCATGTTTACAGTTGTTATTCACACATAGCACAGTTAAATTGTCAGCAGTGTTTGAAATGTGGTATGCTAACTTAGGCCTAGGGGACTTTCAGTCGCCAGGCCAAAAACGTATCAAAACATTAACGAAAAGTTGTATCAAATCATTAGGGTATAGTATAAGGCCGACCCCAAATGATCTTTTTATGATTGTCATTGACCTCCGTTGACTTGTCAGAGAATTTATAAATCCAGTAGTTTCCTGTTAGTTAGCGGTGTGAAATATCTATAACGATTTTTTGACAATTAATTTATAAGAAAAATAAAGGAGGTTTTTCTGAAGCTAATTTGTTTCGGCATCAATAGTAATGATAAACTGAATTTTATTGACAAGGGTAGGCATCTAAAAAGATAATTTTATCACCGATATTCGCCTGGAGAAAAGAGATACTCGATGAAAGGGATGTCTATTTACATACAGTACATTTGTACTTGTTTGGTTTGTATTTGAGAGCAATACTGAAAGAATGCAGAATTGTAAGATTATGCAAGTAAAGCATAAAGAAATGCATTAAATACTTATTACCTTTATACTTATTCTACAAGTTTTGTGGTCTTTAAGCACAGAAAACTCTTCTAACATTTCCCACAGCGACAGTACCCACTAAGGTTTGGTTCTTCTTACCAACCGATTACTACTTGAATAGAAACAACAGTCCTTCAAAGCAGACAATATCTGATCATTAAATAAATACAAACAGTAAAGTCAAGGGCAGGTATGGTCTATTTTCGTAAAGTAAGGTAACTAGAGCTTTTGTATTTGTTAAGTAATATATATAGTACTGCTTTCAAGAATAATTACATTATTTCGAGGAGGCGTAGCCTTCTGGAAATGCAATAATTATAAGAGTTAACAGTACTCTATCTATTTTGTATTATGGTACATTTGCTCTATTGTGCTATTTTAAGTGTTCTCCATTGAAGATAAACCACGTTCTCCATCACAGATAGATCACAGTTAAGCTCTGTCCCAATATACAGGGCAATTTATCATAAATATAAGGCATTGTTTTCCTATAGATATACAATGTTTGCACTTACAATAATACAAATGAGGTATAAGGATACGATTTGATCTTGATTATTTAAATACAACCATGATACGTTTATCTTAATGAACATTTTCTCCTTACTAAGCAAAATATAGACAATTGGTCATCGAGACAATTAAACTAACTACTGTGATAGAAGTAGTTGAAGATGCCCTTATTTCCCACATCCTGGTAGCTTATTAACCAAACAATAATGGCATGATAAACAATTATAATTTGTACTTAAGTAGTAATATCCGTCCGTCTTACTTAATAGATTAGTGTTAATTCCGCTAACTGTTGTCGTGTAAATGACTGAACCATTTAATTATACTCAGTAATAGATCTTCAGTATACGTACCAAGGTCATTTTAATTAGCGATCAACCAGGTACTGTAGTTTAGCCTTGTCCGTTACACCGAGAGCGCCGAGTACCACCAGCACAGAACACATTATCATGATCTGCACTGCTATGCTAAGAAGCACCCTTTACAATAATAAATGTCACTGTCAAAATGAAAAGAATAAAACATGAATATACTCAGTTTAAAATTATAGTATGGTAACGTTATAATTTAAACGAATTTATTATAGCATGGTGAGGTTAAAGTACAGCAAATGATATATTCGTAATTTTTAAGTTTCATATTCTGAATTTGGATGACTTAAACATAGCTTGCCATTCATGCTGTTTTTTTTTTCTTCTTTCGCATAGCAAAATAGGAACACCCCTTAATATTGTTTAAAGTGTTTTTGTTTTAAAGCTGCTTGCTCTCTGTTGCCGTTGAAAAAAATAAAATTAAAATTAATGAAATACTTATGTATAAATATAAACCTAAAGGCTAGAATCAACAATACATTGTAAAGTAAAAATCTAGGTAGTACTAGAAATTTTCAAAACTTGATTGAAAATGAAGATTTTACGGCACCGCTACACTTTATGTTTATATTGGAATTTCAAAAGCGTTTACAACGCTTTATTATTTGGTAGCTTATTACTTCAAATCTACAATTATACGTGCCAGGAATTTATACTTGAATCTTTTTATATGACTATATGTTCTAATCACGTTATTTTCATACAGTTTGAAGAACTTAATTTTTTTTTAACAAAATCTAAGAGCGAGCAGCTTTAATGTATTGTCCTGAAAATATGATCAAAAATTATCTATTTAAAATATATTTAAATCATCTCAAGGATTAAGCTGCGATTGAATACAAATAATTATATAATATAAATAACATAAATAATTACATTCTGAAGAAATACAATACAAATGCAATTTATATGAATCAGAAAATTTAGTCCTATTTGAACAAGGCACTGAAAGCGCAGAAAGCATATACAGTGAACTCGTATAGTAAATGGTATGAAAATCATACTTCTATACCGATTTAATCAATAAATTGAGTCAACATAGGTATGTTCGTAAAACATATGAAATGATGTATATTTCTGATCAGACTGGTCAAAAGAACTAGGTATCTGGTGTAAAGAAGTTATTGATGCATTCAGGTTTAGGATATGTGTGGGTAGATCAAGGAGTAACCAATGAAATATTATTTCTTCAAACTTTCAAGCAAAGATTGACTGATCAGTATATGCAGGAGTGGTCAGCAACTGTTAGAGACAGTGGAAAACTTTGTACTTATGTTTTGTTCAAAGCAAACTTTGAGCATGAATCCTATTTGAACTGTGTAATTGTTAAAAAATTCAGACATGCCCTTTCAAAATTGAGATGTTCCTCACATAATCTTGACATAGAAAGAGGAAGATATGAAAATACACCAAGGGAAGAACGTATTTGTAGATTGTGCCACTGTGAAGTAGAGACTGAATACCATTTCGTACTTAAGTGTCGTTGTTATAATGAACTTAGAGCACAATACATACCAAATAAGTTCTATACAGATGCCAATATACACAAATTCATCGTACTAATGGCAAACAAAAATGTAAATATATTAGTCAACTTAGCAAAGTATGTTTGGTACGCATTTAAACTTAGAACGGAGTTGTTGGATACTTAATTGATAAAGAGTAGTAGCTGTATCAGTATCTGTTAAACAGAGAAATTGTATTCTAAGCAAATGTGCATATATATTTCCTAAAATATATAAAATAGTATTGTTATTATTACAAATATACTGTAATTAAAACTGGTATTATATTGTTAATATTATAGGTATACTGTAACTAAGAATTGGTATTCTTAATATTATATGTATACTGTAAATAAAAAAACTGGTATGAATAATACTATTAGTATACTGTATATAAAAACTGGTGTTGTTGTTAAAGCAATTAAAACTGGTATTGTTAATACTATAAGTATACTGTACTTAAAACTGGTATTGGTGATATTATACTGTAGTTAAAACTTGTATTGATAATATTATAAGTATACTTAAATTAACAACTAGTATTGTATTGTTAGTTTTATATGAATACTGCACGTAAAGACTGGTATTGGCTATGTGATCATACTGAGATTAAAAACTTGTATTGCTATAACTATAAGTAATACTGTAAACTGTATTTAAAACTGGTATTGTTTATAAGTATAATATAACTAATAACTAGTACTTGGTAATATTACAAGTAACTAATAACTAGTACTTGGTAATATTACAAGTAAACTGAAATTAACTTCTTGTATTGTCAATATAACAATATTACCGTAATCAAACATTGGTATTGTTAATGTTATAAGAATACTGTAAATTAGAAATGATATTGTAAATGTCGCAAGGAAATAACTGGTATTGTTAATATTATAAGAATACTGTAATTAGAAATGATATTGTAAATGTCGCTAGGAAATAACTGGTATTGTTAATATTATAAGAATACTGTACTTATTGTATTGTAAATTTTCTCTTGATAAGGCTATACATCACACAACGCAAATGTATATAAAGTATATGGTACCATATGTTGTTATGGGCTGGTGGCCTTAAGACAAATAAAATGTTTGAGTTAATTGATAACAAAATAGAAATATGTAGTGGCACTATTCGAACAGTTATTCAGTGAAAGACTTTCTACGTATGTAATGCAGAGATGATAAATGAAAAATCGGCATTGAGCAGTACTCGCTAATCGTAAATTGTTAGAGACACGAAAGAAAACGCATTGTATCAGTACAAATGTGCAGAAATATAATGGAAATTTAATTAATATATACAGATTTTGAGTAGCATGTTCGATGTTTCACCTCAAAATAGGTTCAGGTTTACGTTCTGATCGTGGAAAGATTTCATCCGAATCACTTGAAAGTTGTTTATTCCACACTTGACAGATGCATTTGATTTAACAAGAAGCATGAGTGCTCATCAAATTTGTCAAGTAGCGGTTAATCTAAATGTTCACCAAGCGGCTTTGAATACTGTGTATAGTGCGTACTTACAGATATTGCTTTTGCGAAAACCGGATTACAGTATAAGTACATAAACAAGTTGATGTCTTAACAAGATCATGCAGACATTATTTCGGACATTTCAATGTGTTATCTCCCTTGATTTATTGAAGAAATGCCATGAGACTAAAATACGTGCAGTTTAAGTTATTGCAGTTCTTTGAAAACTTATATACTGATGAGCGAACAGTGCAATTCATGATCACAACATAACTCCAGGTTTTGAAATTCCCATACACGGCCCAAGTCTAGATCGCATTTTACAGCATTGTGTGTTAAAATATGGTTAACCGTTTAGTGATTTTGACATTTGCGACAGATTTTACGGGTTTTAATGTTTTTAAACAGTTTTTACGGCTGCGGTTAACGCCGTCGCCATATAATATATTTGCGACCATTAAAATCCGTATTATACAGGCGCAAATAGATTTTTTTTAATCAAAATTACAAAACAGTTAACCCTTTATCATAATTATGGTAATGGTATTCCTTATATACCTATCATATACTCCAGCAAACTCTCTCTTTCAGTGGAAAAAACGATTTCACAATTCTGTAACCCTGTCCGAAAGTATCTTAAATGGAAAATCACAGATACATATATAAGGGAAAGAAGTAAGTATTTCTTGTCAAAATATACCGATTTGTTTACTTCCCACAAACGCGATTTGATAAATAATTCGTGTTCGCCAACAAATCATTTTCATAAACATGAAACCAATGTAACGGTTACATCGTAATGTTCTGTATTCGCAGAACTTTCATTAGGCAGGAAGCTGTAGGCATCTTATCTTTTACCGCCCTACTCACCGAACTATTGTGTGATTAATTTTACAGACAGAAGCTGTCCGTTAGATACTTTTTTTGGCCCACAATGTCTGGACTGTTTTAGATTCTTTTACCATTGCGAGAAAGGCAGCGAAATCACAATAAACGTAAAGTACAACCCTAGCTATGCAAGGTACAAGGAGAAAGTGCGCCATTAGTAGACGTTGCATTTATTTTCAGTCGTTTAATGTTTGCAATAAAGAAAATAGTTAAGTTTAACCACAAGGAATTGGATATAAACAGATACAAAATACATTTATATGTTTGCGCCATTAAGGTTAATGAACTATATCAAATGTTTCATTTATGAATGAGAACAGTAATTAAACATATACTATCAAATGATAATAATATCTAGCTATAACATTATTAAAAACTTCTATAAACTTGGCTGTTTTAAAAAGACATGAACGTTTGGAGGAGTATATGTTTACGCATTGAAACATTTTGAGAAATTTTAAATGGGTACAATCCACCAAACGTTCTTGTTATTAATGTATGGTTGAACAAGTTAGAAAGTTTCCGTTGAATAGTTTTGTATATTTTGTATTTTGTGAAGATTCTTATTCGCGGAAAAGGCGTTTAAGCAGTATTTCAATCACTGTCCGGTGAACATTTCGTTAAAGCTTTGCAAACATTATCGTCGTGTTTAGGAAGAAGCGCTCATTGAAGAGTATTGTACTCTAAGCTTCGCGTTTTCATTTAAATCAATCAATGATGCATATCACGGACGGTGAATCGCGGTGTCCAGTCGCAGTGAACCAAGCTATTTTCTGTTTATCTACTATTTATTCAGGCTGAAACCATTATTTAGTTTCAAGTATGGGTATTAAGATTTATAAACATAATCATGTAATATACATTTATAAATTAAAATATAATTACATATGTATATTAATTATATTTTTGAAATGTACAAATTAAATTTCCAGGTGTCTCTATATTTGTTAATACATTTTTGCGTGTACGTAATATTAGCAAAAGGATCATTTGCAGAGACATGATAAATATATGTTTATTAGACAATTTTAATTTGAAAAGTATTGATAATTTTCACCTGTTTTCAAGTCTCATTAAAATTTATATGTGGAAAATCTGCACCGTTTCACGATTCATAACATGGGATCTTTTGAACATAAATTTTATCAGTTTTAGAATATATGCAATGCAAATCATTTTCGACGTCGAATTTGCGAATAATTACGCCGACATTATTTTGCCGCCGTTATTGAACTAGCTGTCGAACCGAAATTACTTTGTATTGTTTTCGTTTACGATATATATTCACATTGTAAGGATTTTAAACAGATACATTCACATTGTAAGGATATTCACATTGTAAGGATTTTAAACAGAAAGATCACTAGTTAAATATGTGTACGCAAACGTAATGCAGTCCGCACTCCATATCCATATGAGATACACTTTTACACTTTTTTCTATATATCTATTATTTCCAGTTACACCGACCATGATCAGTTTTTGCCTAATCGGGCCAACATCAAACCGATATTGTAATCTAACTCGGCCTTATATCGGTTTTCAAGCGGTCCAATGTCTGACCATTCCCATTGTGCAACAGCAGAATAAATGTTTGCCAGATATCGGCACATATATTACCTCGATACAAAAATTACATTAAACCGTGAAAAGCCCAACAAACATATGATATCAATCCGATGTCGGCCATATATCAATATTCATAGTGGTTCGGCCTATTGTTACCTTGACATTTGTGCTGCAGAACAATGACGCGTGTGACATGATAATACCTATTTACTGTGTATTTACCACGAATCCAAATTTTACTTGTGGGACACTCACAATAAACAATCGAATAAGCTTGAGAAGTTTTTTATTATGTTCAGACTATGCATTTTACAAAACAATGTCGATCTGCGGAAAAGAATAGTTTTGAAACCTGCCAAAGTCTCACATGGTCATGCTTGGTAGCAGGGCTTTAACCTCGTAGAAGGAGGCAGTCATGAAGTCACAAATACTGCTTACAAGGATAGTTCATGTCAAATACGACAAATAGATATATTTATTAGGTATTGTGTACAAATAATAAATTATGGCATAAAACAATGCATGAAATATAAAAATGAATACATATGCATGTATTGACTTAAACACTCTAAATATGACATACACAAATTTCAACCAAAAATGCACACCAATATCAGGGATAACACAAAACAGATAAACCAAAGGTTTCCCTTATTTCCATTGTGGTCCCTGTTATTCGTGGCATGACACAGTCTTAAGTCATGTATTGTTGATAAATAGGATGATACTGAAAATTTAATTGCAAATATGATTATTGTGCTTAAAAAAATAAATTACTAAAATGAACATGTACATGTAGTTGACAACACTGTATCACAGATTATTCACTTAATATCACAGATTACAGAAAAATGAAGTTGCATTTACTCATGCTACAGATATTATGTATTTAAAATTACTAAGAGGGATAACCCCTTATAAAATGGAATGTTGAAATTAACAACAAATATTAAAAGGACATACTGGAGATTAGATGGGCTTTCACAGCTCTTTTAAATTTTAAAGTCAGAACCTGTTGACTAAAAGAAATTAATCTTCTTTTTCGTGTAAGGTCACACACAATCACCTGTATTGGAAAAAAGAAACATTTGCCATATTAAAGACGAATGTGGATATCAATATTAATCCGGATATCTATAAAATAAAATGCAGACTTTTCGTGCATACAATGAACTTTCGCTTTCCAAATAATAATACGTGTCATTTTCATTTTAACTGATCTGCACATTTCATTTCCTCCGTCAATCCATAACTAATGCATCATAACTCTTGTGATATCTTTATTTCTATCTATGTTAATTTGGATTAAAAGTTATATCAAATTAATTAAGTTTTGAATGTTATGAGCTGTACTGTTAACTAGTGTTATCACTGAAGGCGATTCATACCCCTTTCAATGCTCACTTGACTCAAATAACAGTGATTTGTTTTACCAGTTTTTAGAAAGGATCTGTGTGTAATTTTGAGCCCATGGGCATGATTTGAACAGATTTGTTAGAGGACTACTAGACATTGATATGAAAAGTATCTTAGCTCCTGGCCTTGCGGTTTTGGAGAAGTCTTTGAAATTTTAAGATTTTTCTATTTTCAGCTCTGGTAACCCTGTTGATAAGTCAACCGGGAACACTTGAACATGTAAACACGGCATACTTTAAGATGTGGTTGATATGAGATAGAAATAAAATCTTTGAAGTTAAAAACATTAAAGGTGAAGTTCGTACAAATAAGAAATGTGTATTCAAAGGTTCATACGTTTTGCTGAATTGGGGGATGCGCATATTAGATGCTTCATATTTCTTTGTTCAAAGTCTATTCGCAAAACGCCGTTCTTGAAGACAGATGTGGGGGTAAGCGTTTACAAAAGGATGGACATTTTATATAATCATTACGGTAATTTATGAATGAAATCATTTTTAAATACATAAAACGAAAAAAAAAAACGATATTAATAAAAGCATGTTTAATTACTGGTTTAAGAAATTGGCTTAAATTTACATTATTCTACGCAGATAAGGTAAAAAATGACACTGTTATGCCAAGTTTTAATAGCGTATAAATCACACTTTGAATGCCAGATCTAATATTGAATATTTATAATTGAGATTTTATTACTATTGAGAAAGACCAACATAAATGCTTAAGAGCACATGTAATTGCCGTCAAAATAATTATAGCACATCCAACACACAATTGAAATGTAAATGATCTGTATTCGATTTGTCGTAACAGATGGCAGTGCAAATGATACGCTTAAGCTTTCTGTTATTGCCTGCGTTTTAGAGTAACACACCGAGAAACTTACTGCAGATAATCCAGTGTGCATAACCCACGTGACTTGCGACGTCATTTTTAGCTACTGCGCCAAGTAAAAAAGCTCCCGACTCGGAGTTTCAAAAGGCTGTAAGTATTTCATTTTTAGGTCTATTATTTTGAAATATAGCTTATTCTAAGCGGAAAACAGCCTTCTTTCCATATATTATAATCTATCCTTCTCCAGTTTAGTCGTTTGGTCCCCAAAATGAGGCAAATGGTCAAATTTGATAAATTTTGGGAGCTAATGTGACAAGTGTTCACACAGTTTGTAACCTAGCCCATTACTATGTACATAAACAATGTTTCTATCAGTCAACGAGGGTTCACGAGGAAAATTAGCATCTGAAAAATGATGAAAAAAAACGACTTAAATGCAAAAAAAGCTTAATATTTGTTCTTTTGAAAATGGGCTACGATGCAAGTAAATTTAGTAAGTGCTAATGCGACAAGTCACTTTTAGAGTACGCTGCATAAAATTAAACAATTTCTGTTGAAAAACGACAGAACTTTGAAAGAAAAAAGTATATATCAGAATTGTTTTAGGTGGCTTCGGACCTTAGGACCAGAATTCAAAAAGTAGATGGAAAAGTACGAAATTCGGCCCAGGTAAAGATCTACATCTATATTTTCAAGAATTAAATTCTATTTTTCTATTTAGCTTTAACTTTCACATAAAAAGCGCCATCTGGCGGCACCCGTTTTTCTTACGAAAAATGATCGTTCTTCTATCATAATTTCAATAATATTTTTGGGATTTCATTTTTTTCAAGTGTACATTATTTTGACAACAACCTTTATTTGGTAGGAGCAATTATTGTGTCTGATGCGTTACAAAACCATTATTTCGGCAAAAATAAATAGTCCGAAACCAAAAACGTAGTCAATTTGTTTCGTCAAAATTTACGGATTTTGACATATAGTGGCGCGATATCCGCGCGGTCAAAGTTTTTTTATTTTTTGATATTATGTGCATCAGGTTGTACTCTTAAAAATTATCGAATGAAAAAGGCACGTGTTCATACCTTTAAAAATTACGATCAAATGCTAAAAACGCGACGTTGACAAAGACGTTATGCGTCGCTATTACAATGTGTTATGACAAACACTGAAATAATTAATGCGCTTTCTATTATTTTTGCTGAAAATCTTGTGGGACATATATGCGTTTAAACTCTTACAACTGTATTTTTTTAAAGTAAATAGAATCATTCTTCATAATGAAATTTGTACTAACTGAGTTATAACCAGTTTATATAACTAATCCCGATTTGAAACGTGTTAACATTTCCTCTTCATTGTGACGAACGAAGAAGGTTCTCAGGGTCCAAAACCGCACTTCGACACTTAAGACCCTTAGACAAAAAATTATGATATGTAGCATCTTTATAGTTGTTTAGTTTTTGAAAGTGTCTCGGGTCCTCGTCCGCACCCAAAGCCCCAGATCTGGAGACTAAGCTATATATCTGTCACTTCGAGCCCTGGACATATTTTTGTATTTTCTATATATTACTTTCTATAAAAAGTCATCTTTGACAAGATAACGCACCACTTTAAGAAAATAGCATGACTGTTTGACTTAATAACACGTCACTAAGACAAGATAACACAAGACTTTAAGAAGAAAGCATGACTGTTTGACATAATAAGACGTCACTTAGAGAAGATAACACACCACTTTAAGAAGATAGCATGACTGTTTGACATAATAACATGGCACGTTGACAAGATAACATAACACTTAAGAAGATGTAACGGTTCATTAACAAGACATAACTACCATTTGAGAAGATAGAAAACCACTTAAACAAGACAAGACACTCTGTTAACAAGACAGACTTGTAATGTATCAAAATAAGACTTCTGTAATAAATCGCTATCCACCCATTAATTGTACAACTTTACTGTATATTTTGATTTTACCGATGATGACTGGAATGTATAGCTTATACGTTCATGTTAAGTAATAATACTTGCAAATATTCAGCTTTTTATGCTTTTGAAGTAATAAAATTTGAAATTCATTTTAAATTCAATATTACGTTAAAACCAAAATAACATAGATAGGTGTGATGCATTAGTTATGGATGGATGGCAGAGATGTAAATGTGCAAATTGGTGCATTTTTTTCCATGCATATCCGCGATGATGATGTAATGCCCCGGCATTACTGAAATTTCATAAGTATTTATCTTTGCGCTTGTCTCTGGGTTGTCTCCCTTAAATTTTTTTAGTGATCTTTATTTTGCAGCTTTCTCTGGTGAACCACATAAATTTCAACAGTTGCACTGAGGTATTATTCAGCTCAACTTGCCTTATTCATGCGTTACACCAGGAATTCTCCGGAAACCTCCGTGTCACAAAAGCACTCCATTTCAGATGTAAACAAACGTTGTAATCCAATCATTCATTGTCTGTATATAATTATACACCGTGCTTTAAATGCCAAATCCAGTTTGAATCACTTATATAAATTAGTGTCCGTATTTGTGCCAAGTAACTTCCATTAACTTTATGTAAAACATTGTATTTTTATAGTTTCAGTCAGAAACACGTTTACTTTGACATGTGAGCGGCCATGTTTTATTTTCCATATCCGGTCGTTGCTACGGGCGACGTTCTAATACCGTTGCACTGTGTGATTGTTGGCACTTCGTAAATCTATTTATTTAACGCTCTTGTTACACTATGGCTCACTTTATAAACCCTAGAAAGCGGTCGTATCAGGTGTTTATTTAGTAAAAAGTTAATTGTATGTCTTTTTAGTGTATAATTGTCACAGTTGTTAACGTTTTCTTATTTGCGCACTTGCTGCAGCAGAGGACGCATTCTTGCTGCATTTTGGTTGCAGTGCAACTGATGCTGTGCTGGCGTCGCCCAAGGTGTGTTTTTGCAGTTTCATAGTGCAAACGCATCACAAATGCGACATCAGTGCAATATCTTACTGCATGCTACCTCTGTGACACTCGCGTTAGCATAAATACCCGGCGTCCGCTGCATTCAAAAACTTCAGGCTTTATTTTTATCAGAAACGTTTCACGCACTCTAAGACATAGGTAGATCTATTTTTTTCTTACTAAGCTCTATTGTTAGTAGAATTTTTGAGTCACTGTGACGATTAGACACTGTAATAAATTGCTGATCGTAAAAGCTGTATTTTAAATAAATGCAATAGACGCTATTTTTGCAATTTTTCATGTAATTTCACGTTCTCGTGAAAGCTAAGCAAGGTTAAGATTTCTTCTTATTATCGTATTTGTTTTATCAAAGACTGGTACAGAGTAGATGTACTGTTGAATAATTTAAGGGTTTCTCTGTTTTCAAGAACCTCACATTTCATTAGACGCTAGATTTATTAGCATGTATTGATACCAGTACATTAAGAATTCTTGTTATAAGTACGAGTATTGATGATTAAATGAGTTTATATTAATTAAACTTATTCAGGTAGAACTATAACGTCTTGCTTCTGTTTTTAGTAGTCAGTTAGGTATTCCGTAATTTCCCTAATCAAAAGGTCTGCCCCTCTCTCTTTTTTCTTAAAATCTGAAGTCCACTCTAACAAGCTTCGCCCAGGTGACTGCAGCACACTCTTGATGAGGGCAGCCTAAACCAGCAGCATTATCACCCTTGTGAACCAGTTACGGAAGTGGAGGCATCTAGTTGGAATATAATATACACGGAGACTACGGGGCCCTGCTACCAAGACGACACTCCCATGAACCTTAAGTTGCAGAACTGAATTGCAGATCCCTGCTACTAAGACGACACCCCCTGAACCCTAAGTTACAGAATTGAATTGCGGATCCCTGTTACTAAGGCTACACTCTCCCGAACGCTAGCGCGTAACATATTTTTGGTGTCAGAAGTGGGATCCTTACATATTGTAGGATCCAGTGAGACGGACCTGCGTTTTGGAGAACAACACGATGGATAACAATACAATGGAGAACCATACCCCCGCCGACAGTGAAGGGGAGATATTTTTTCGTCAGCAAGATCCGGATTGTTTGAATCGTGACGATCATTCCAGGGCTTGCAGTTTTCAGACGCTGCTTGACGACGACGATGATTTTATGACGGTGCGGTCTCACGCTGATGCAGCAGCTAATACATCACCATTCAATATGCATATACCAGAACAATCAAGGTCTAATCAGGTTTTGAGTGACGTTTCCGGGGTTTTGAAGGAAGTTGTCGCTGAGTTGAAAAACCTGAAACAAGCTTTGCCTCAGGAAAGAAGCCAGTCTACTCCCATTCCGCCTAGTCATGGAGCACGATTGAGCATGAACGCTGGTCAATGTGACTTTAGCAGGGATTACTTTTATTTACACTGTCCTGTGACTTTGGAACATGGTGGGGGTAAGAGTGAGGTTGGGTGCGCACCATAAACCGGTTTAAGCTCCCCAGTGGTGTTTTTGCCACTGACCGTTCCAAGGCGGTGCCCCACTGTGTTCCTTTAATTGTTCGTTTTGTCCTCGTGTGTTTGCTTTGTATGCTACTAGTGTGTGTTGGTAGTGTATATATGTGTGTGTACATGATTGTGTGTCGTGTGTGTGTGCGTGTGTGTGTGTGTGTGTGTGTGTGTGTGTGTTGGTGGTGTGCACTTCTGGGTGCTGTGGGGCTCGTTTTGGGGAGGCTGCGTTTTTGGTACGTGGCATTCCCTGTTTGATATTATTTTTGTTTTTAGGACCATCCCGGTCGGTGCACATGGCGGCAGATATCAAGACCCGGGAATGGGGTACGGACAGCAATACTTTGGAGATGGTGGGCCTGGAAGCCTTGCACGTAATTATAACTATAACTCAGCTGACCCGAGGTTGGTCGTGGGCGCAGATGGACAAGGTGGGCGCGGGGACGAGTGGCGAGGCAATAGAAGACAAGCTGTGAGGGTAAGATCAACAGAAGTGGTAAAGTTGCCAGCATTCACAGGCAAAGAAGACTGGCAGGTGTGGATCACAAGGTTCGAAGCCATAGCTGAAAGGTATAGTTGGACGGACGAAGATAAGTTGGACCAGCTACTACCACGCATGGAGGGTCAGGCTGCCCAGTTCCTCTATGGACAGGTACCGAAGCAACTACTAAGCAATTACAGGGACCTTGTCACGGAGATGTATAACCGTTTTCGTGTAGTAGAGACGACGAGATCGTTTACTGCGAAGTTAATGCCCTTATAAAGCAAGATGGCTTCCCTTTACCTAGGGTTCAGGACTGTCTTGATGCAGTGGCAGGTATGACGCTTTTCAGCTCATTCGACCTGACATCAGGGTACTTTCAAATCCCCCTCAGGAAAGAGGACGTCCCAAAGAGTGCATTCACGTGCAAATACGGGCTCTTCGAGATGACAAGGATGCCATTCGGGTTGAGCAACAGTAGTAGTACCTTCCAAAGAACGATGGAACTTGTGCTACAAGATCTCCAGTGGCAAACCTGTCTTGTCTATGTGGACGATATTATCGTTTATGGCTCGAACTTCGAGGAGCATATGTGCAGGGTTGATGAGGTCCTCTCTAGAGTAAATAACGCTGGTCTGAAGTTGCGCCCTGAAAAATGCCACCTACTCCAGACAGAGGTGATCTTTCTAGGTCACATAGTGTCCAAAGGTGGTATACGTCCTGACCCCACAAATATCGCCAAATCACAAATTGCTGATTGGCCCATACCAATGACAAGCAAACAAGTTAAACAGTTTGTGGCCACTGGCTCTTATTATAGGCGCTTCATTAGAGACTTTGCAAAGATTGCCAAGCCTTTAATGGAGCTGACTAAGAAAGACGCGATTTTTCAATGGACCTCTGAATGTCAGACGGCATTTGAGACCCTGAAAAAGAAGCTAACGAGTACCGATGTCATGGGTTACCCATTGAATGAAGGTGGCGAGTTCTACCTGGACGTAGATGCATCAGGGGTGGGGATAGGAGGCATCTTGTCTCAGGTCCAATCAGGTCGCGAAAGGGTTATCGCGTACGCAAGCAGGTCCCTTAACAAGGCTGAGCGAAATTATTGTATAACGGAGAAAGAGCTCCTCGCGGTCGTTTATTTCATTCAATATTTCAGGCAGTACTTGTTGGGAAGGAGATTCACGGTGCGTAGTGATCACCAAGCCCTGGTGTGGTTATTCAGTCTCAAAGAGCCGAGTGGGAAAATCGCGCGTTGGATTGAAATACTTGCGGCGTACAACTTTGCAATACAGTACCGTCCAGGGAGACTCCAGCCACACTGCGATGCACTATCTAGGTGTGAAGACTCGAGGTCTTGTGACTGTAGCGACGTCGACACCAGTGAGCCATTGAAATGCGGCCCCTGCAAAAAGTGTCAGAGACGTGCAGAGTTGATGGCGCTGACATGGCAACAAGAAGATCTAGTAGGGGTGCATGTGGACCAGGAGCCTGAAACCCAAAAGTGCGAACCAGACTGTATGCAAGTAAGAGTGACCACCGATAAGATCACGAACGTCAAGCCATGGTCGGAAGCAGTAACTGCTGAAGAGATTATCAGCTCGCAGGAGGCCGACCCAGATATCGCTAGTGTAATCAAAGCGCTGAAAGCCGGTACAAAACCTGAGATTTCAAAGCTTGACAGTGAAAGCCCTGCAGCGAGACACTATATGATAATTTGGTATTCCTTGGTCCTGCATGATGGTGTTTTATGCAGGAGGTTCCAAAAACAAAATGGCACCGATAGTTACATCCAAATGGTAGTGCCACACACCATGAAGGGACAGATCTTGAAAGAAGCACATGATAGCGCGTTGGCCGGTCACTTGGGTGTCAAGAAAATGAAGTACAAGGTATTACAAAATTATTATTGGTTCCAGCTGAAAGACGATGTTAAGCTCCACGTTCGGTCCTGCGACATCTGTGCCGCAAATGCAGATCCAAGGAAAGCGCCGAAGGCTCCAATGGGACACTTGTCAAGTGGTGCGCCATGGGACACATTGGCAATCGACTACATGGGTCCGCTTCCAATTACCAAGAATGGTAACAAATACATCATGGTGCTTACCGACCACTTTACGAAATATGCCGAAGCACTTCCGGTTCCTTCTCAGCATGCAGAGATCTGTGCATTGAAGGTAGCGAACGAATTCGTTGCACGATGGGACTGTCCTCTCTCAATCCACACCGATTTAGGTATGACCTTTGAAGGGAAGCTGTTCTAGGAGTTGTGTAAAATTTTGGATGTGCGGAAGACTCGGACCACGCCCAGGAACCCAAAAGCTAATGGTCAATGTGAAAGATTTAACCGTAGCCTTATTAAAATGATAAAGGCATTTCTAATTGACCAAAACGAATGGGACCGCTATCTTGGTTGCTTGGCTGGAGCCTTTAGAGCGTCACCACACGAGTCGACAAAATTGACGCCTAACATGATGTGTCTGGGAAGGGAGGTGAGAATGCCAGCAGACCTGGTCCATGGGTATGCCATGGGCAAGGAACCAACCATGGAGGTCGAGCATGTGCAAAATATAAGAGACAATATGCGCAAGGCTCATGAAGTAGCACGCCAACACCTTAAAACTAATGCGAAAAGAAGCAAGGACCGCTACGATTTAAGGTCTGCCTTCACTACGTACACAGTTGGAGACGTGGTGTGGCTACTTCATGAAGCCAGAAAGGTTGGCATCGCTCCGAAGCTGGAGAAACGGTTTGATGGACCGTATGTGATCGTGCAGAAGCTATCTCCAATAACATTCAGAATCCAGACCGATCGCAGTGGCGAACAGAGGATGGCACACCATGATGAGCTAAAGGTGTACGAAGGCAATTCAGAGCCGAGTTGGGTGAAGAGATTGGCAAGAAAACTTAGACAGGCAGGGGGGACAAATAGTAGTCGATAAATTGAAAGTCTTATAGATGTAGCAATCTCAGGGTCATACAGATGTATATATTTTTTCTTCTAATCAAGATAGGCGGAGGTTCTTGAAAATCTAAAAACAAAAATAATATCAAACAGGGAATGCCACGTACCAAAAACGCAGCCTCCCCAAAACGAACCCCACAGCACCCAGAAGTGCACACCACCAACACACACACACACACGCACACGCACACACACACGACACACACAATCATGTACACACACACATATACACTACCAACACACACTAGCATACAAAGCAAACACACGAGGACAAAACGAACAATTAAAGGAACACAGTGGGGCACCGCCTTGGAACGGTCAGTGGCAAAAACACCACTGGGGAGCTTAAACCGGTTTATGGTGCGCACCCAACCTCACTCTTACCACAGATTAAGTCACTAAGTCACAGATTAGGGCTCATTAACAAGGTTCTGTACGGTAAAGACACAGGTCGTTGACTTATAGCACATTTGGGAGATTGCTCTTTAGTAAACATTATTTTCGTGTATTACAAGCTATCATGGATGCCAGAAGGCCAAAAAGGAGAATGTATGCTTGCCTGCACTGTGAGAGGGTGCAGAAGTTCCACATTTCGGAGCGTTATCGGATGACAGCACATGTCTATCGCAACCACATGGCCTTGGACCAAGCTCCGTTTTTCTGTATGCTGTGCAAATTCCGGTGCATGACGATGGGGGCTTTGGAAAAGCATGCGACACAGCCGAAGCATGTTTCGGACGCTCGGGCGAGGGGTGGTGAGCCAAGGCGCTTCTTGGGGCAGAACTTCAACCCTAAAGTGGTAATGGAGCATGCAGACTTCCGTCTGGCAACGGATGAAGAAAGTCTCAGGAGGGGCACCGTACTAACTGATGACAGTCAGTTTGATGAGGAGGAGGCTGATAGTGGGGAGGCTGGAACGGAACTCATTAACATCCAGGTCACGCCACAGATGTTGGCGGAATTGGTTGCAGGGAAAGTAACAGGACAACCAGAATACACACCAACACCAAATATCGCCAGTCAGTACGATCCAGCTATGCCAAGCTACTCTGGACAGCTAGGTTACACCTTCCCGCAAACCACGGTGGCGACCCTTAAGAGGCCGGTTAGCGCCATTGACTCAGTTGCTAGCTTTGCACCGCTTGACATGAGGACTAGCCCGAAGGTCGCACCTTCTGCAACCTCAACTGTCGTGGCTCCGCCGTTCGTCGCTGCACCAGTGCATGTGTCAGCCAGCTTGGGATATGTAGCACCTACCAATTTGTTCAACACAGTAGCAGTAGACCAGGGTTTGTCGGGCGATACCTATATGCCATCGTTCGGTGATAATCGTATAAGTACTGGGTTGGATTCAGCACCGAGCACTCCACCTACCACCGTTCCAGGCGTAGCAACGAAGAATCCAGCACCACAAGCTAATACATGTGCACTTAACACCCCTGTTACTTCCAGGACGCCTCTTGATTTTACCGGGACACCTGAGGTAGAGGACATAAAAGAACAGCTCCTTGGCAGAGATGAAGTCAGTCAGTCGTTCTCTCCAATTCCATCTAAGTGCGACAAGGCAGCCCAGACAAAGGTGTCCCATACAAAAACGGATTTGACGCCTACTGCGGCATCTATGGCGATCATACACCTGGATGAAACACTGAGGGTAGCACTAGAGAAGATCTATTCAGCCTTGGAGAGGAACAGCCGGAGGATAGAAGAGGTCAACAAGGCGGTTGGGACCCTCACAGACTCCTTAAGCCGCATAGAGCGATCTGTTGACCATGCAGCTACCAGACGAAACTTACAGGATCGGAGGGGGGCTGGTGATGAGACGTTCGAGAAGAGGCCCCGACTGGATATCAAAGAGAATCAGCCACCTAGGATATCTTCAGTGGTCAAGGACCCGAAACTAACCAGGAGATCTGGAAAGTGAACCGTCAACACCTTGTTTCTGCATGTTACCGTTCGATGACCTGAGCCTTGCGAAGAGGTAAACCACATACCATCGACCTGGAACATTGTGAATTATAACAAATTAAGTGAAATTTACTGAACATTTTAAACTGTTTAAACTGGAAAATTCAAACTGTGATGGACATTCATAATTATTTTCGATCATAGTAGGACAATTGAATACAAGTGTTATTTACTAGGATGAAATGTGACATTTTAGTGATACTTAAATAGTGATGGTGCTAACCTAGCACCTTTTATATTTCTAATGAATTAGCCTTTGATATCTAATCATTGTTATTGTTTACTGTTATACTTGGAACAATATTTAACGTATGTTGTGCCTATGCAATGTATATAACTTAAGGTATTATAAACTTATTTATCAATGAGTGTTTAAAATAGTTGTTGTAAAGTTACAGACAGTCGTTGAATTCTTTACCTCTTTAAAGGTTGTTTGCCTTAATTTTAGGAATGCAGCAACAGGAGTTGCTTCGTGTGAAGACGGGGGTGATGTAATGCCCCGGCATTACTGAAATTTCATAAGTATTTATCTTTGCGCTTGTCTCTGGGTTGTCTCCCTTAAATTTTTTTAGTGATCTTTATTTTGCAGCTTTCTCTGGTGAACCACATAAATTTCAACAGTTGCACTGAGGTATTATTCAGCTCAACTTGCCTTATTCATGCGTTACACCAGGAATTCTCCGGAAACCTCCGTGTCACACAAGCACTCCATTTCAGATGTAAACAAACGTTGTAATCCAATCATTCATTGTCTGTATATAATTATACACCGTGCTTTAAATGCCAAATCCAGTTTGAATCACTTATATAAATTAGTGTCCGTATTTGTGCCAAGTAACTTCCATTAACTTTATGTAAAACATTGTATTTTTATAGTTTCAGTCAGAAACACGTTTACTTTGACATGTGAGCGGCCATGTTTTATTTTCCATATCCGGTCGTTGCTACGGGCGACGTTCTAATACCGGTGCACTGTGTGATTGTTGGCACTTCGTAAATCTATTTATTTAACGCTCTTGTTACACTATGGCTCACTTTATAAACCCTAGAAAGCGGTCGTATCAGGTGTTTATTTAGTAAAAAGTTAATTGTATGTCTTTTTAGTGTATAATTGTCACAGTTGTTAACGTTTTCTTATTTGCGCACTTGCTGCAGCAGAGGACGCATTCTTGCTGCATTTTGGTTGCAGTGCAACTGATGCTGTGCTGGCGTCGCCCAAGGTGTGTATTTGCAGTTTCATAGTGCAAACGCATCACAAATGCGACATCAGTGCAATATCTTACTGCATGCTACCTCTGTGGCACTCGCGTTAGTATAAATACCCGGCGTCCGCTGCATTCAAAAACTTCAGGCTTTATTTTTATCAGAAACGTTTCACGCACTCTAAGACATAGGTAGATCTATTTTTTTCTTACTAAGCTCTATTGTTAGTAGAATTTTTGAGTCACTGTGACGATTAGACACTGTAATAAATTGCTGATCGTAAAAGCTGTATTTTAAATAAATGCAATAGACGCTATTTTTGCAATTTTTCATGTAATTTCACGTTCTCGTGAAAGCTAAGCAAGGTTAAGATTTCTTCTTATTATCGTATTTGTTTTATCAAAGACTGGTACAGAGTAGATGTACTGTTGAATAAGTTAAGGGTTTCTCTGTTTTCAAGAACCTCACATTTCATTAGACGCTAGATTTATTAGCATGTATTGATACCAGTACATTAAGAATTTTTGTTATAAGTACGAGTATTGATGATTAAATGAGTTTATATTAATTAAACTTATTCAGGTAGAACTATAACGTCTTGCTTCTGTTTTTAGTAGTCAGTTAGGTATTCCGTAATTTCCCTAATCAAAAGGTCTGCCCCTCTCCCTTTTTTCTTAAAATCTGAAGTCCACTCTAACAAGCTTCGCCCAGGTGACTGCAGCACACTCTTGATGAGGGCAGCCTAAACCAGCAGCATTATCACCCTTGTGAACCAGTTACGGAAGTGGAGGCGTCTAGTTGGAATATAATATACACGGAGACTACGGGGCCCTGCTACCAAGACGACACTCCCATGAACCTTAAGTTGCAGAACTGAATTGCAGATCCCTGCTACTAAGACGACACCCCCTGAACCCTAAGTTACAGAATTGAATTGCGGATCCCTGTTACTAAGGCTACACTCTCCCGAACGCTAGCGCGTAACATATTGATAACCATTTCGTCTTCAATGTGGCAAATGTTTCTTTATGCAAATACAAGTCATTGTATCAATAACATATCCTTGTACGCCAATTTGAATTTTACCTGTTTTCGCAAAAAAGATGAAATCATTTTAGTCAAATAGTTCTGACATGAACAAGCCTTGTAAGCAGTGTTTATACATCCATGACTGTTCAAAACGGTTTAAGCCTTGCTACCAACTATGATTATGTGAGAAATTTAGCAGGTTACAAAACAAATTATTTTCCGCATTTAAATCTGGAATTGTAAGAGGGAAACACAGTTTGAAACTGGCTTCTAAAACTTTGCAATTGCCATGGAGTATTTCCCTATTTGAAATACTGCTGCAGAAAAACGAGTGAATGTTTTTGTATTTCCTTAGATTGACCTGTGTGGTCTATTTGTCCTACTTTCGCTTTATTGGTGGTCGCAAACAGTCAGAGATATACGTTCCATATCATTGAAAGTTAAATTCTTTCAACTATAATTCAAAATAGTCATGCTTATTCATGTACAACCTATCTACAGATTCTCTCTGGGAGACTTATGGAAAATTACAAAAAAATGAAAACTGGCAAACCTACTTTCATTTTTGAAAAGGCAAAATATAATTTATTGATTCTTTTGTTGAACTCAAATTTTCAACACAATATAGTCGCAATAGATGCAGAATGTCATATTTTTTCTTCTGAGAAGACGCCCGTTACAATTCCAGATTTAAAAGAAAATTTGATTTGATCTTAGGTAATGCGCTTCTTTTAAAAGATGATCAAGCTTATTCGCTTGTTTATTGTGAGTGTCCAACAAGTAATATTTTGATTCATGGCAAATATGGTAACAATCCTTTATGCTATAGTTTGTGAAATACACAGTAAACACCATACTTACCTGATTCACCGAGGTTCTTTGTCAAAAGAATAATTATTGCCAAACATTTTCGATTAGGTTAAATCGCGACTAGAGGCATGTTTTTGGTTAATTTTATAAAAATTATTTTATTTTGATTACGAAGATATTGTACGTAGCTTAATGAGTGGCTTTTGAACGATCAGTCAAGATTTTGTAACCGTCGTGGAGAGCTGTAGTACGTTTACTGTTACTACTACCCATTTCAGCTTGGTGGACTAAGGCATGAGTCGGGATTCGAACCCTGGACCTATCACACCGGATTATAACCTAAGAGCTATCAGTTTAGGGTCCTTATCGGGTGTAATTATTAAATCGAATTTTGGAATTGTTGAGCTAGTTTATAGGACTCATATCGATTCTACCGCTACCATAAGGATTGAGTTTTTTTTGTGAACTTTTCATTTAGAAATGGTAGAATAAATCAGATGAACTTACGACTCTCTTTAGAAGTCCTACGAGTCCGTCTGTATGCTACTCTTGACAAAAAGACGCCTGTCTCAACTAATTGTCAATGTACCTATGCTATATAGTCGTTTTTATTTCTTTTTTGTGTGTTGAAATATAGCTTTTTCGGGATTAACTTTTTATTTGATTATCATAAATGACATTTATAGAATCTGATATCTCATTACATGAATCATTTCATTTACTTATTACTGGTGATGAATTTTGTTTTTGTTTTCCTGCAAGAATAGAAAAAATGGTAAGAAGCAGGTAGCGGTACAGTCGCGTTTCTTTTCGTCAACAATTTCCGTATGTTTTATATTTTTTTCCGTTACTTGTTCCTTTTGTTAACATATCAACATTTTAAAATAATTTAAAATTCATGGCCAATTATAATTAATTCTAAATTTACTCAGACGTTTATCCTTTAGAATATACAGTTTTATACCTTACCATGAACGGAATTTCCGATTAATGTAACAATTTTCCGTATTTCGGCATGAAAAGAATGACGTCATGGTTTGTAAACATTGAAACGATGGCGCTTTTTATGTGAATGTTAAAGCTAAATAGAAAAAAAGAATTCTATTTTTCGAAAATATAGACATGGATCTATATCTGGACCAAAATGAATACTTTTCCATCTACTTTTTGAATTCTGGTCCTAAGGTCCGAAGCGATCTTAAATAGAACACAATACTATCATTATGGTATTAAAAAATTTAATCTTTAACCGATGTGTATTTTAAGAGGCAATGGAACTTTAAACGTTTTCAGTATAAGCATTAGGGATCCTGAAAGGGTCGTCTTCATGCTTTAAGTTGGTAAATGATAAAAAAACCAAGTGTACATATTTTTTTGAAACTGAAAAAAATAAAACACGATGAAACTAGAAAAACTATTTCACAGTTGATTTGTTATCACAGCTGTAGTTAAGGAAAATGCCAACAAAAAAGTGATTTTCAGTAGGAAGATATGGTTTTGTATAATGTGTTTAAAAGATAATGTTAAAAACGTATGATGTATTTTCTTTCGAATGTAACGACGTATCACGTACATGGTTGGCATTATCCCTGAATCGAATCAAAACACAAATCACATACAAAGCATAGCAATAAAATATAAATCACAATTCCTGAAAATGATTGCACAACAATAATATAAATTCAGTCTCATATTTCTATCAACGCATAGAAAATGGTTAAAGTAAACCAAAACACTTTTCTAAATGATAACAAACTGGAACACAGCTTACGCTAGGGCAGTGGAAAATATCGTATAAAATAGCATTGTCCTATTATAGCTAGACATCTCTGCTAATATTGTGGTAACAGCATATAGACCTTTGAGCAAAAATGTTCGATTCATAAGTTTGCAAAACTTATCTGTATTGTATTGAAACCGGCTATTTGTGGTATTGAAACTGTAAGTTCGTCATAAAATATCTGTGCAATGATGTTTGATAATTTTTTTAAGGTATAAGTGTTCAGTCATTTGTTTATAAAAGGCTACTTGCCTTATATCTAATAAGTGTTTCAGATCTCATTTTCCATGAGAATTTTTTACTGTCGTTAAGGATTGATTCCCTACTAACAATTTCCCTTTAAACGTAGAATTTACAAAAATCCGAAAGACATTTGAGTAATAGTATCAAAATACAACCTATGAGCGATACATAAAATTGGCACAGTATACATGTACTGTTATATTATAGGCAATATATATACACATTGTTTCTCGCTATTTATGTTGATATCGGTGATGATATACTTGTATGTACGATATTTCATGAGATTTTGTTTTTCTGATATATGTATTTTCAAACGACCAAGAGAATATATTAAAGACTCATGTTACATTTTACGTTATGTAAACTTGACAAAATAAATGTCATCTAAAAAGAATAACATTGTTATAGGGGTAGATACCAACAATAAGTTTCAGAGTCTTCCGCATGTCGTACAGACAAACATTTCAGTACCACCATGGACAGAACAACTGAAATATGAAAATGGTATCTTATCGTGTGTTAGTTTATTTCATTTAACCACTCTTATATAAAACATATATCTAGAATAGCATACAATATATGCCAAAACAAGTATCTGCCACAGGCCGTAAAGATCTAAATTAAAATTGCAGTTTGCATCGGACCGTAACAATTGATTTTGAAAGCAATAAGTGCGTACGTTTTTCCATGATCTGAGACCAGTGGAATAGTGTAAAGTATTTGTGATTTTTGTTTTCATTTGTTTTTAATTTCGTGTAAATATACATGCAAATGAACATGAAAAGTAAACACAAAAACGCATGCGTATAAAAGACAAACTTTTTGATAGCACTTAACGTAGTCTCTCCTCTTTCTAAAGTGACTTGTCGCATTAGCACTAACTAAAATTGCTTGCACCGTAGCCCATTTTCAAAAGAACAAATATTTAGCTTTTTTTGCATTTAAGTCGTTTTTTCATCATTTTTCAGATGCTTATTATCCTCGTGAACTCTCGTTGACTGATAGAAACATTGTTTATGTACATAGTAATGGGCTAGGTTACAAACTGTGTGAACACTTGTCACATTAGCTCCCAAAATTTATCAAATTTGACCATTTGCCTCATTTTGGGGACCAAACGACTAAACTGGAGAAGGATAGATTATAATATATGGAAAGAAGGCTGTTTTCCGCTTAGAATAAGCTATATTTCAAAATAATAGACCTAAAAATAAAATACTTACAGCCTTTTGAAACTCCGAGTCGGGAGCTTTTTTACTTGGCGCAGTAGCTAAAAATGACGTCGCAAGTCACGTGGGTTATGCACACTGTAATCATGTAATGAGTGTTATTTTTAGAATTTACATGATTTGTAAATTCCTACTAAAGAATGTAGCCTCTAGATTGCTAGTTTTTAAACATTGATTTCCTATTAAAGCTGCTCGCTCTCAGATTTTGGTGAAAAAAATTCTTCAAACTGTAAGAAAATAATACATTTCAGAACAGATAGTCATAATTATGTAAAGGTCCCAGTATAAATTCCTGTAAACTATTTCTGCAGATTTCAAATAATACGCTACCAAATAATAAAGCGTTTGCAAACGCTTTTGAAATTTCAATTTAAGCATATAGTGTAGAGGTACCATAAAAACAGCATTTTCAATCGAATTTTGCAAATTTCTACCTAGATTTTACTTACATTGTTGATTCTAGCCTTTAATTTTATATTCATGTCTTAGTTTGTCATTTTTGAAAATTTTATTTTTTCAACGGCAACTGAGAGCGAGCAGCTTTAATTAAAACTTTAATATTTGTTTGAAATAATCGTAAGAATTTAACTTCATTCCAAAATATATGAATAAGTGTAAACAAAATTTGTTTCATTAAAGATGATCCCTGGAAAAAATGCTCCAAGAGTGGATCGTTTTCACAATATAATTTTTTTAGCAGCTAAAACATAGTGATCAGAATAGCATTAAATTTGATCAATTTAAAATCTGAGTCAAAACTGCTTAAAGGGAATCTATACACACTGACAAAATGCCCCTCCAGAAAGGTTGGGTTGTTTTACTGATACAGTCTGTTTTCCCTACTTACTTCAAAAAGTCATTTTCCTTCAATCTAGTCACTATTATTTCGTTTGATGTTGCACAGTTGATGTTATAATCCGAAACAAAAATTACTATCCGTTTAAAATTAAGGCCCTATATGGCGAGTATCCCTATTCAACGAATTTGCCGGTTAATATGATTCCGTATCTACCTGAAAGGAGTCGTGGAGTTCAGGAAATCGCGATTAGACACGCTGACAATATACCGTTCACATTATTTGCATATTCATTTGACATTACAAGAATCTTTCACTGGCTGCACATGCTCTGCCGAGTTACCGCCAAAACAGTTACCCGAGAGCCCGATATTCTCATCTGCACGTGAAGATAGATTCTTTTCAATGCATACCATATTCTACTAATAGTACTGTAGCAGAAATAAAATATAACTAATGAATTTTATTTACGCGCTATTTTTGGGTAGTCATGTACGAATTTACACATTCATTCATTCAAATAGTTATTTCTGACGTCATTAAGTCGTATTACACCAAATAGTGTAAGATGAGATTTTCCAGCCCTAGTAAAAACTGCAGATATACCGATTTGGTATGCAAAAAACCAAGCTGCTACCATCGTAAAAAGCGAGATCTGTCAAACATTTATTCCTTCACTGATAGGTAAAGATTAGTTTTTTGAAAATGTCATGAAAAAGATTTTCTTTTTTCTTAGTAACGGCTATCATGTGCCGCGAATCAAATCGTCATGGAAAATTCAGTCGAGGACTATTAATTGTTGCTGAAGTTAACCAACGCGTTCGTTTACTTTAGAATTTTCATCATTTTTTTTTTTTTATTTTGCTTTTTCAGCAATCTTTAAGAGGACTATCAACTTAAAACCATATTCTGAAGTTTGGTTCATGTTTTCTAAGAAAGGTAGGATGAGAGTTCATTTTCTTCTTATGTGTTAAAGGCTTTACACCCATGGTATGCAGAAAAGAGCATCACGTCATTCAAATAACATTCTTTCAACATGTAACTTCGTTGAAAATTGGCCATTGCATATGTTTTAGGAAATGATTTCATTTAAAAGATTTTGCTTTAATCTCCTTTCGTCATCATGCACAAAAGACACGATAATTCGGGCGCTTAAAAAAAGGACTAGCCAAATAACCTATCTGTGATGTCCTATGATGTAGAAAGTGATGTCATAATATAGATTTTTATTCTGAAGGTTGACCTGATAAATTTGCTGATGTCCGGACAGTTTGTATTCATCAGGTGCTACGTTTATCAAACAGCAACATGAACAACAATACTTTATTCGACATCCACTATCATACGCTATTTTATAGCCGATACTATCCGTACTCTTTAAACAATATATGTTTGCATATAGTTAATAACTTATACAACATACAGGATTATTAGGATTGGGAAGAAAGCTAAAAGCGTATGTAAACTCTTTGCTAATATCCATACTTCTGATCCTGATCCTACATTCTATAGTGAATATATCTTGTTATATCATTACATATTTGTTTAGAAAAAATACATACGTGTTTACAGATATAATCGACATTGAGCGTTCAACTTCGTGGCCCGCATGGATCATTTTACCTTGAAAATAAAATTCCTTTACAATTGGTATACATATTATTTGAATACCTTACCAAATAAACAATGTACCTGACAGTGTATGAAATATAGAGATTGTTTGAAATAATTTCAAATTGGATTTATATTTTGTTTATCGCTCCAAAGATTATAAAAGGAAACTATTAAGGGTACAAAGGGGTAAGAGTTCCGATTGCTTGTTTGTTTCGAATTTGCCTTGCAATGTTATACTTTAATGACAAAAAGGAAGTTTAAATTCAGCAGTACCCCATTGCTGTTGTTGTTTTCAAGTGTTTTTGTTCGTTTTGCATGATTTATAAACACTCGCTTTACAATTAACAACTTCATCAGATAGCTTTGTCTTCATAAATACGTCGTTGCATTTAAATTATTACACCAATATTCATAAATGGATCTGAAATATGGATAAGCGACTTAACAAAATGCATGTATAGACCGATACTCCTCCGAAAAAAAACGCAGTCGATTTTGTAAATATACACTCGGAGTTCATAATAAATCCAGAAACTTGACAGTAATCTAAATGTGAACTATGTAGTGTATCATCATAGGCATACATGTATATTTTTCAACAAACGCTGAAATTATAAAAGGAGAATTAAGGAAAACACAACAAATAAACAGCTTATGGACGGTTTAAAATGCGATGACACGAAAAAAGCTCGTCAAAGTTCGTGTCTCAATTCCACCAAAAACACACATAAAAGGATTCATATGGAAGTTGAAAATATTTACAAAAAAATCAATTAAATCTGTTATGAATGATAAAAGTAAACTTGGCATGTTAAATCACATTCAAGTAGGAAGTTAAACGTAACTTCTGTGCTAAGGTATATGACACATTTAAGTTACAGCCATACCTTAAAACAGTATTAGATAAAACAGTTCGCACTACGAATATCAAGCCATAAATATCAAATTTAGGCAGATTTACCTAAAATACCACGATTTGAAAGACTGTACTTGGTTTGCAGCTCAGTCGAAGATGAAATGCATTTTCTTCCGGACTGTAATATAATTAATACTATATATACATTGTATGTACTAATTTATTTATTCTCGATTGCGAAACAAGTTCTTACAACTTAGATTAATCGCTCTCGAGACTCATTCCAGATGAAATCAACCTCGAAGAGAGAGAGGCAATGTGGAATTATTTGTGTTTTGCCTAAGGACACTACCGACATGGCTATGGTAGGGATCGAACCCGGGGCCCTTCGATCCTGAGGCGATACTAGAGGCGTGATACCTGATTCGCTCAACATAACAAGTCATGAAATTTATGCAACCTGGTTGACAAAGCTATTATAGACATTGTATGCAATTTTATATCTACAAATATGATGTAGTTAATGCGAAACTTTCATAACTTGAAACGCTTTGTATTGATTTGTTTGCTACTTTGTCGAGCCTTTTTGTTCAGTCATGTTATGTTAATGCAGTTTGTTAATTACATGCCCCTGAAACACAATGTTCTATGTATCAGTTTAGTTATAATAATAATAATTTTAAGTACAGCAACTTCACTGTATGACGGTGGGATCTCTAATATTAAATTTGCTGGCATATTCATTTAGCAAAGACGAACAATGACAGGCAAACATGAACATACAGACGAAGGAGAATCTCAAACTTTTGACATGCCAGTGCTCGAAAAAACTACTCCGCAATCTGAAAAGAGGGATTCATGGGGAAGCCAAATCGAATCTGTTCTGTCTCTGGTTGGCTATACAGTTGGACTAGGAAATATATGGCGCTTCCCATATATTTGCTACAGAAATGGTGGAGGTAAATTATTCAACTTCCATGTCATTATCAATCATATCATATTAAATGTTTAGCAGAAATAACCATTTTCAGTATATCATTCAAACATATAACACGAAAGTGTAGTAGTTTGTTTTTATTACATGTAATAATCATTAACAACGCATTTTCAGCAATAAGTGTAAAATAGAAAAGGTGTTTTCTGTCTATTCCGTCTATTAGATAGATTCTGAATCATTCGTTGAAAGGCCTTCTTTCTGCAGTGGTCACAATATTTTCACTGGGCTATAAATTGGTTGTGTTGTCGGCCTTTTAAACAAAATTAATTAAGGACACTAGAGTTTCTATTCTACCCTGTACTATATGGCATGTACTGATGTATTCCTTAAAATGTTTATAATATCAATGTACATTTATTGGACTCAAATAACGATGATTCATTTAAATATATTGAAGTCAACACCGAAATAAAAACAATAAACTGTAACTAGTGAAAAAAATACATTTTCAAATACTATTGCGTTCTGCATATTTTGACATGCAGTTGCAAATAATGTTAATAATCAGTTTTGTACTATTTATTTATACACGTACCTTTGGCCGGGTGTTTTTCCTTAAAGCTGAGGTGTCATTTAGGTAATTTAGGACACAGTCTAACACTTTGTTGCTATATATCAGAAAACTATCTTAGCGACATCGTTGAATGAATTTTTCAGTGTATTGTTTTTGTGCTTTCAGGGGTCTTCATGTTTCCGTTTCTTCTGTTCTTGGTTATATGCGGTGGACCTTTGTACTACATGGAGCTATGTCTTGGTCAGTTCTCTGGGAAATCCATCATAAATGTATGGTGTTTTTGTCCCCTTTTTAAAGGTAAGGAATATTATAGCTCATACTCAATCAGTAGACGTCGCAAATAAATTCAAAGCTTTCGTATTTCTCTCACAAAACAACTCTTCACTTCATTAATGAAATAGATAATTGATGCCAGTGGAATGCAGAAATATTCGTTAGACAGTTGGAATACTAGAACAAATAAGGTTCAATTAAAAAAAGTTTAAATCTTATATGGTCTGACTGATAAGACTGTATAACTATAATTACAGGTATTGGATTTATCGCCATTATTGTCTCCTTTATTTACATGTGGTACTTCGGAGTGATCATCGCGTGGGTGTTCTATTATCTTTTCAATTGCTTTCATTCACCACTTCCCTGGACTACCTGCTCAAACAACTGGAATACAGCTTTTTGTATTGGTAGTATATGTTCATTTGACTTTTTTTTACTTTCAAATAGAGCATGATAGAGTACATCAAGTTGAGATATGATTTTAACGAAATGTATTCATACATTAGTCGTTAAAATATATGTTTCAGACTTATAAGTGATTTGGCAAAACTGATCTGTTAACGGTATCGCGTAAACCTTGCCATTAGTTACGACTAAGTGATTTCAAAATCTAATTTGATTTTTCAATTCATCTTCCTAATAATTTTCAAAACATTACATTTATTTCGAATTTTATTAATTTAGCTATAAATGATACATTAACATATACTGTAACATTCTAACAACATTTCTGTTGACTTTCAAGATAACACATTCTAATAACATTTCTGTTGACTTGCAAGATAACACATTCTAATAATATTTCTGTTGACTTTCAAGATAACACATTCTAATAACATTTCTGTTGACTTTCAAGATAACACATTCTAATAACATTTCTGTTGACTTTCAAGATAACACATTCTAATAACATTACAGTTTTTAAGCATTTCAAGGAAGCCGTCAAACTTCATTTTTTGTCCTAGTTTTAACATTATGTCTTATCATTCTTAACGATCTCTTTGTATTTTTGTTTTAGTGTCTTATCATTCATAACGATCTCCTTGCATTTTTAAGTTTAATGCTTGAATAGGTATATTTGGTATATTACTTTTTAATCTAGTCTGTGCTTTTAGTGTCATAATACTGATTGATGCTCATATAACTGATTTTTTTTATACATTACTTTGATCTCATCCATATATTGATGTTGTAATAACCTAGGTCTGTGATATAATACAAATGTGATGCCATTAATTCATTTGAAGTAAATAATCGTGCCTTTCCGTGGTGTGCCATCAATGTCAAGGACCACAATGGAAATAAGGGAGAATCACTTTTCCCTTTTTTGTGTTATCCTTGGTATTGATGTGCATATCATGGTTTATAAACTTGTGTATACATCTGATTATCTGTATATGTATGCATCATGTTTGTTTTAACCATGTTTGTACATCTGTGATATACTAAAATAAATCTATCTATCTATCTATCTATCTATCTATGTTGACTTGCAAGATAACACATTCTAATAACATTTCTGTTGACTTGCAAGATAACACATTCTAATAACAATTCTGTTGACTTTCAAGATAACACATTCTAATAACATTTCTGCTTACTTGCAATATGATACATTCTAACAGTGTTTTTAGCTCACCCTGACCACGAAATGGTCATGGTAATGTAACAATGTAATATTTAACTATGATTACACTCTAGCACCTTCATTTCTTCACTAATTCTGATCATATTAACAGAGAAATTGAGCAGAATGTGTATGACTATAAGATCTCGGATAAGTTAAGTTATGGACTAAATCGGATTAGTTCTTCTAGAGTTTACAGATAATGTCTTGGATGGGTTCAATTATGGACTAAATCGAATTAGTTCTTCCAGAGTTATGGCCCTTGATTTAACAATAATTGCAATATTTAACCGTGTTTACACTCTAGCAAGGACCTTAATTTCTTCACTAATTCTAATCAGTGTTGAGGAGACTTGGCAGGGAAGTTCCTTCTAATATTCTACTAATACTGTTCAAATAATTCTGTTTAATGTAGAACTCTGGTTGTCATGGCAACAAACAGGAAAAACGCTAAAGCTCTTCTTCTCTGAAACCACAAGGCCTCTACAAAGAATTTTCAAATTATGTCTCCCGGGTCAAACTTGAGACCGCCCGGGGTCGTCACCTTATTTACATCGGCGTATATAAGAAAACATAAAAAAACCTTTTTGTCTGAAATCACAAGGACTAGAGTCTAGATATGTAGCAATATAGCTGACCAGTGATTCCCACAGCAACCATTGTCTTTCCCAAGCAACCAGTGACTGCCTTATCTAAGTGCACTGGTACTCAGGTGAACCATATAGGGCCATCATGGCCGTTTTGTTGTTGACTTCGCAAGATAAGACATTCTAACACTATTTCTGTTGACTTGCAAGCTTTGATCGTTTTGTACATGTAATAATTATATAAAACTTTATATGACTTTTTCAGATGCTTCTACTAACATATCTGACACACAGCTATCTTCCAGAACAAATGCCTCAGACTTGATTATGAATGTAACCTTTAATTCAGCAGGGACAGAATTTTGGGAGTGAGTTAACAATCTTATAATTATAATGCAGATCGTTTCAACTTAATATGTAAAAAACCCAAAGCCATTCAAAATTAACATACTCGAATTGTAGTTTACCTTTGGCTGAATAAAGTTAATTTACTTTAGATACATAGATGGAGTAAGAGGGCAATATGTTCTCCGAAACAATTGCATGTATATCCCCAACTTTTACAAAACAGCAGTTATTTGATAACATGAACATTATATCAAACTTACCCTTTAATTATTTTTGTTTTCCTTTCCGACAATATTTTGTTTACGAGTTTTAGATATAACTAGGTAAATAATAGTAAGAAATGTATTTCACTGTGCTAAAAGTTTTAACATTAAGGTAATACATGTACTTATATCCAAATGTATATAAGAGAAACAATTTTTTGTTTTAATTCAAAATGTATGCATGTCAATAAAGAGTTTGTATGATAGTATAGCGTCATAATTTGTACCTTTCCAAATCATTTACAAAAAGAATAGCAAATTATTCTGCAGACGGCATGTGTTACACAAGTCTGACAGCATAGAGGAATTCGGATATTTGGAACCAAAAATAGCTGGTTGTTTATTCCTTGGCTGGCTGGTTGTGTTTGTATGTTTGTTTAAAGGAGTACAGTCTCTTGGAAAAGTAAATACATCTTTGAAAACGTCTTCTTATACATAATAAGTAACATAATACTGATTGAGGAAATACAGTACAAGGCCAAAGGTGTTCATGAATTATTTTTTTTTTTACATTTTTGCATTTTATTTTTAACAAATTTCCTTAATTTAAAAACGTCTATGTGTAAGAATGACATAGTTTGAAAAGGAAATTGGTGATTAACATTCCGTTTTCATACCGTCTTTTACCACATTTACACTCAGAGCTGTTTGCATAACACGATACCTGCCTTTTTAAAATTCAGAAACAAACGCATAATTTTATTTGCTTCTTTTATAGGTTGTGTATGTAACAGCCACGCTGCCATTTGTTCTGCTGACGATTCTCGTCATTCGTGGATGCACTCTCGATGGAGCGTGGGAAGGTTTACGTTACTATTTCATACCTGATCTTGGTAGATTAAAGACAAAGCAGGTAATTTTAGTAAATGTTTATTTTAACAAAAACTATAGTTACAGATTGACATTATTACTTAAGAATACATCTAGAAAATAGGACGGTTGGTCGTGATTAGATAGGAAAAATATATTTCCAATGCATGTGTTTACCGTTTCCATTTTCTCAAATTCAAATGTAGAACTAAACTGTTCAACTTTTTAAATCTGATGAAAATCTTCATGTCTAACAAAATGCGTGTCATGTCGTAACGCCTGGATTGGACTACAATTACTTGTATGAAATCAAAGCACCGAAAGTGCTGACAACAAGGAATCCTCTGCAAAATTGGGCACAAGCGGATTTTTCTTACAGACAATGACTGATAATTTGTGTCAATACTTCGCTAACAGTACTTGATTTTAGTTACTTTCCGTTTATTTTAATCACAGACCTGCAGTTCATTTATAACACATCATGTAGCTGTTGTTTTATTTTTTCAAAAACATAGTCTTGCTTGAGACTTTTTGACAAAGTAAAATACAGTGATTTTAAATTGTATCTATCGAGCTTTGTTTATGATACATCCTTTAAGAATACGTGATACGACCTACTCCTATTATTCCACGAAATTTTCATGAAACCTAAAATTTAAGTGGTGGTGCATTATGTTTCCGTAAGGGAGATATGCTTACATCATGAAACATATAATACATGTCATTATTTTCATAATGATGTCCGACCAGATCTGCCACCGTGGTCAAGTGGTCAGAGAAGCTGAGACTTAAAATCACTGTAACCTCCGACTTTGTCTCTTTAAGTAGGAAAGTTTGCAGTGGCTTGCGAAGATTCGGATCCTAGTACTGGAACTTTCTAGGGCGATGTTAGGGAAACTAGCTGCCTATTAAACTGACCAATTGTACTTTTAGGTGGACGTTTAACACCTACAACAACGATATCCGATCAGAAAACATAAAAGAAAGCAAGTGCATCACCTCCAAAAATAATTAATAGAATGTACGGAATTACATGTATTATAATTCAACCTAAAAGTTTCAGCCGATTTTTGAAAGTATTTACATAATTCATACTCCTATTTTTGTTGATTTTTCACAACCGTACTACATCGGCAGTTCGCGCCCCGAAGTTTCATTTCATTACATTTTGTGTTGGTAAGGAGATATAACCACCCGTGTAAGTAGTCTATTAGTCTTACACTTTAATTTACTTTAAGAAATCCTTTGAAAAGCTAAATATAAAACCAAGGCTTATTCTAAGAGCCTATAATACTTTGAAACTTAAGTAGGTTACACAAAATATTTAATGTTCTTTCCCCACTTTTCATCGGTTTGCACCACTCAAATTTTATGAATGGACGCGTTGTGAATGAAATACGAAAGTTTTGATCACGTTATTGCCAATCTAAAGCTATACTGCATATTGATAACTTTCCTCGAAACGATGTTTATGTATACATGTATACGCCATTTATCTTTTTAAAAGTATAACTGGCTGATATTGGAGTTGGGGACATACTTTTCAAAGTTCGTTTTGCTAGTTGCTCTGTAATTGCAGAATGAGTTATGTTTACACAGTCGCTGATATGTAAACGCAAACTTTATGTACTGGCGGATCAATTGATTAAGTGTATAGACTACCTGATGGCGTAGTAATTAATATATTATGAATTTTGCCTTTGATAGTATTTCAATGATTTATAGCATCAACACATATATAAGGCAACGGAATTACTTTTAACCCATTTTTAAGCCGAGTTCGCAAACGCGGCACAAACGCGTTTCAGCAAAAGCCGATCTACTTTGCAGGCGAAAGGGGAGCCTATGGCTGTTCAAACTGTCAGGGGCAAACGCTGAGTCGTTTTTTTTAAAAATTGCCTTCTAAAACAAGGAGTCACGTATGACCGTGACTCCTTGTTAAAAAAGGATCATATGAACTGAATAATTATTCTATGAATTACAACAGCGACTTTTAGATAGATAACTAGGTTATATGGATCGATTTTGTGGTTACAACCTAAGGTTCCATTTCAGATCTGGATTGAGGCAGCCATACAGTGCTTTTTCAGCTTAGGTGCAGCTTGGGGCCCTGTAATTTCAATGGCAAGTTTCAACAAGTTTAATGGCAACATTTTCAGGTATCTTGTTACCGTAATATGGTGTTAAGCAATTCTTGCACTGTCAGGGTGAAGCTCGCATCATCCTAGCAGTAGAGCCTGATGATGTATCCTCTTTTATGTTTGAATTAGAATTATTCTTTCAATATAAGGCAGCAGAAAACACAATAACTGGAACTCAATTTTTAAAGCAGGCACTGTGTGACGGTCAGAAGTTAGTTTACTGTATCTTATGACTATCTAACAACCTAAACTTACTGGATGATATTACATTTTGAAAACATGTTTGATTTATAAAATGTTTTTTATAAGTTACATTTTATGTTTTTCTTTATGTTATTAAGGGATGAGTGATAAGAAGCAAGGGGGTACATGTACATGTATTTGCATGCATACATTTATCTGTAATAAACAAAGTTTAAATTGACCTTTTTTCAATAAACCAGGACCACTGTGATCGTATGTATTGCTGATACGTTCACTGGTTTCTATGGAGGCGTCGTGGTTTTCTCTGTGCTGGGATTCCTCGCAAAAGAAACTGGAATACCGTTGGATCAGATGTCGATTACAGGTAAACGAGAGTTTTCTCCGTTTTTGAAAAACAAACAGCAGATACGGAAGCCGTTCATAGCAGCGGAAAATATGTCCCTTTTAAACTTATAACCATAATATCTGTATTTCGAGTTATGGCTTAAATTCTACTCTCCAACAAGGCGTTTGTGTCTGTGATGATAATTGTTCTCCTTGAACACATTTCTTGATTATTAAAACAAGTGACATGGAACCTATGATTACATAGAATGGCATGGTTTTGAAAATAAAGCAGTAATTGAAACTTAGAGGCATGAAGTTCAAAATTTTCATATGTCAATACATTTTAGGTCCAGGACTTGCTTTTGTTGCGTATCCTGAAGCACTAAGTAGATTACCCGTTCCAAATGTATGGTCGGCCTTGTTCTTTTTAACTCTCATAATGCTTGGATTGGATACGCAGGTACAATGTTTACCTTTTTCAAAAGGAATTTATGTTTTCTGTTCTTTTGTTTACACACGATTTGTCTTAACTTGAATATCAATATTATATTGCTGTGTTCAATGGGATTGTAGACCTCTTTTGCACAGCCTTCAGAAAAGGTCGACAATTATGCCTATTTTTCACCTCTTAACACCCTTTAACATGTAATTCGAAAAATGTCTTCTAGTATATGTTTGAAGTACAAAAATACAAGAACTGCTGGATCGGCCTTTGTTTGGTGTAAAAGGGGTATTATTTGCAAAATCAAATGGCTTCACATCCTTTTCTTTATCTACTGCTATTTCTTATAATATTTTGTTGTTCACCTTTCCATTGTATTCAAATGGACTGAACTAAAGCAACTTGACATAAATTAGCTTTCTTTCAGTTCGGACATTACGAAACCATATGCATGGCTATTATAGATGCGAATTTAGAAAGGTTCAGCAAACACAAGCGGATCATATCCGTTTCACTGGCTATAATATTGTCTCTTACTGGGCTTGTCCTACTAACCTCGGTAAGCTAGTTACAAGTGTATGCAACGGTTCCGTATTATTTCAAGTCATTTTTTTCAGTGTTATAGAAGTTTTTTTCGTCATTGATTGCAAAGGTTTTCAACATTTTGAAATTAATGGGCATTTCTACAGACATTCATGTGCCTAGTATTCTTACTAAACATACAGCATCGGCATGTTTGATGCGCACATGCCGACCGAAGAGGTAACGTGGTGTTCAAAGCAAGCTTTTCTAGATATTGTGATTCGATTTAGTCAACAGGACGTCCCGACGACATACTTTGTAGTCTGTGTCAGCGCGTAAAGAAACATGGGCAAGACCGCTGTATCATTAACACCCATCAACGCGATGGTTTCCACACTGCCACTGCCACTGCTTCCAAACTGTACCCACTCGTTAACGCAAGCATGATTTATATGAACGTTTTCGTCCTTACGTTGGTAATGCGATCGGTTTTTGGGCATTGTTTCCATTATGGTCAGGGCAGGTACTGTCTATGATTATCAGTCACCTCTTGTTTCGTCGTGATTGATATGCTGGCAATCTGAATATCCAATATTGCCGAGATGAGATAAACGTCATTCTACTGTTTCAAAACAATGTCAATACTATTTTATTTCAATACGAGTCAAAAGATTTTTACTGTCACGATGAAATGCTCAGTCTTGAAATCATGAGACTTCTCAGATAAAACCTGATGCTTTAATTATTAGACCTATCACAACTAGACATGGTTCTTATAATTTCTGTGAAGTATCATCAAATTCTGACCAGGTGTTTAGAAGATAAGGAGCGCGCAAAAATTTACTATCTCCAAACATGGACCGTGCAGAACTAGGCATAGTACTTACCACTTCTGTGAAGTATCATTCAATTCTGACCAGGGATTTAGGAGATTAAGCGTCCTCAAGATTTTTCTATATATCGAGCCCCAGTGACCTTGACCTTTGAACTAGTGACACGTGGCATAGTACTTATCACTTTTGTGTAGTATAATTAAATTCTTACCAGGGATTTCGAATATCTAGCGTCCCCAAAGACATTACTATCTCCAGCCTCTGTGACCTTGACCTTTGAAAGAGCGACCCAATACATGGACCATGCACAACTAGGCATGGTTCCCATCACATTCTGTAGATTACATTCTTACCTAGTGTTTTTAGATTTAGTGTCCAGACGGACAGTCGGACAGATAACATGCTGAATCACTTTGTGTTTGTGGGATATTATTTTTATATTTTTATAAGTATATCTAAGTACACTTAGTCGCCTCGATCAAATTTCGCTATTTTGACATATACAAAACCACATCCGATGTCAAAAATTATATAACAGCTGCGTCAACTCGTGTTAAACTGTTAATTGTTTCAGGCTGGAATTTATATATTTATTCTGGTGGATTTTTACTATGCAGCGTTTGGTATAGTATTGTCAGCATTGATTGAGTGCATAGCTGTGTCTTGGATTTATGGTAAAGTATAATGCTATATCGCTGAATTCTGCATAGTTTGGTATCGTTTTATCAGCATTGGTTGAGCGCATAGCTGTTTTTTGGATTTATGGTAAAGTATAATGCTATATCGCTGAATTCTGGTAACTCAAGGGGATAAACCGTAAAATCTGACATAGTATCGTATATGTCGCTCAAATAAACATTTTCAGTGGCAGACATTTATCATTATATATTGATTTTATGGATGTGTTTCATCAAAAGAATCATATTTAAAAGAAGCAATGTATCAATAACATAATTTCTATAACGGTAAAAAAGGTATACATCCTAGCACATAATCAGAAGCGCTGATAACCGCTTCAAAAAAAATATTGTAGAATGACAGTTACTTGGAGCATTTCTCAACGGGTTTCTTTTGTTTGTGAAATGATTACTTCACACTTCTACCCGAGTGAAAATATCCACAAACAAAACAAAACACTACCAACGAAAGTACTATGACGCTCAAAATGAAATGTATAAGAAGATAGATACCCCGAGTAACAACGTACTAAACCTCTACGTAGCCAGTTCACATACATTTGTACAACCTACATAATCACACTGTATCGGCAAAACGCACTGGCTCCCACTTAACGATAATGCTCCAACTAACGTAACGAACCGGCTCCAATAAAACATGGCGGATTTCGTAAACAAAACGCACGTGAGTATAACAGATTAGTGTATTTTTTATAGTTATTCGCAAATTCTGATGAAATGAATACTCTTACGGAATGCCCACACCTGTCCTGCATGACCGTAGCTTGTCGGCTTTTTCAGACATCCGTGCGTGTGAAAGTAATGCAAGTTGAATGCAGAGGATTCAACGGTAAACAGTGCGAAAACAGACCAAAATACATGGATTTTGCACAAAATGAGCGAAGTTAAGGTGTTTAGGATAAAACAAATGCACTGGCATGTTACTTTTAGTCAAATCTCGTAAGATTATACTCGTACATTACCGATCTGGTATTTCTATGGGGAAAAATCTACCTTTTCAACAATACAACGATTTAGACTCCAATTTCAGATACAACGAAACAGTTCCAACTCGTGTTTCACCAACCATTTTCACAGACGTTTTAGAACAATTGCAGTTATAAAAGAATCTCTTACCGCAAAAACTCACGTGATTATGTCATCTTGTCTCTCCTCATTTTAAAATAAACACAGAACATGAAAATATTCCAATTACTTTGCTATACAATGACAGGAATCATTAAGAAAGCAGAACCTTTTTTTTTATTTCGGACCGATACATAGTGTGCATCGTCTTGGTCATATGATATTATTACATATGATATTAGCACGTGAATATTTACAGGTCATACAAACAAGATGAAACTAATAATTAAGACTTTCAGAAGTTGAAAACGAGGATGAACATTATTATTCTTAACAGTAGTTTGAACGGGAAGTTCAAACCTAACATTTCGTAAGAACAAAGCTTCTTCTATCAACAGTGGTACTTTTATCAGAGATGATTTGTTTTGTAAAATTTATAAACAAAATTAACATAGACTGTCTCGCTAATAGTATTTCCTTATGTATTTTCTATCCATGTAATTTCACACTCTATATTTGAAATACAAGATATACAGGACATTTTGGCGGTAACGAGGCTCTAAACTGCGTGTTATACTATCCTACAAATAGCCACATTAGATTATAGTTAAGAATGATGCTCCAAAAAAGTTCATACTTTTAAAACATATAAAAAATAAGTTTTATTAAGTTATCTCTGTTATTGACGAAATACAAATTAAGATATACATAACCGAAATAGTGGATTTACTAGGATAGTCAAAAATGATTATAAATTTACAGATTGCCTCTATATTCAATGTCAATGAAACTGTTACACAGATCTTTATTTTCGAGTTATAACTATGGCAATGTTTATTATTCTAGGAGTATAAATCACTGATTAATGTTTTAAGTCACTTTGAACGGTAATATCACTTTAATCATAGAGAAGAAATGAAAATGTTTGGTTCCTATGATTGTTGGTAACTTTTTGTAGATATATCTGTCTGCAATTTATGTCGCCTGTATATCTACATTCATGGTACTGACACAATTGTAAAAGATATAGGACTCTATTCAGCGTTTACATCCACTTATTCGGGAAAAACCACTACTTTTAAATGATTTCATGCATATACATGTAGCATAAAGATGATTATTTGAAATGAAGCCAGTTTAATATTATCTATGGTACTTAGTCTTTGACTAGAACACTTAATGGGATTTCCACAATATTTATCGCAATTACTAATGAAGCTCACCTAAGCGAAAGGTTCATGATAGCAATATTCATTATATTTTGCTCGTGTTCTGTCCGTCGTTCGTCTGTCAATATTTTATGATTCAGCTTCCTGCAACATATATGTTTTATTTGTTACTAATTTCAAACAAACTTTTGCAGAACAAATGTTCTATTGTCACCTTGGCCTGAATTATCAATATTTCGCCAGTACATAGCCCTTGCATTTTTCAATTTTGTACCTATCAAAAGGTAAAATAAAGTGTTTGTTTATTATAGTGTCCATATATTTAAAGGGGAGCCATTTCTGACTTATACTGTAGTGTGATGACTATTTTGCATTTTGAATCAGTGTTCAAAATTATATGAGGTATATCATTAAATGAATAAGAATACATAGTATAGGTTTTTGGACGGTCAAAGTTCATAGTGTCACCCATATTATCATTATTTTTAAAACGTAACACCGATTTCTGAACTCGCGCCAATGTTTTAATGCACTTTGTCGGGATTTTCCATCATCAACATCGTTCACTGTCCTTTTTTAATTTTTAACAATTGATAATATATAAAGAAAAGGTGTCAATACAGTACAGTTATAGTCCATGATATTTCAGTTTACTACTACTTTAAGACAAAAGCGCTACACGCCCTCTCAGATTCTTTTATTTTCCGTTTACATTCGTTATATATAAATTTCTGCTTTTATTTTGTCATCATTTGCTATCAATGGCGAGCAAACACATTGAGAAAAACGAATCGGAACTGTTTAATTATTACAATTGTTCTAAAATGTCTATAAAAATGGTTGGTGAAACACGAGTTGGAACTGTTTCGTTGTATATGAAATTGGAGTCTAAATCGTTGTATTGTTGAAAAGATAGATTTTTCCCCATAGAAATACCAGATCGGTAATGTACGAGTATAATCTTACGAGATTTGACTAAAAGTAACATGCCAGTGCATTTGTTTTATCCTAAACACCTTAACTTCGCTCATTTTGTGCAAAATCCATGTATTTTGGTCTGTTTTCGCACTGTTTACCGTTGAATCCTCTGCATTCAACTTGCATTACTTTCACACGCACAGATGTCTGAAAAAGCCGACAAGCTACGGTCATGCAGGACAGGTGTGGGCATTCCGTAAGAGTATTCATTTCATCAGAATTTGCGAATAACTATAAAAAATACACTAATCTGTTATACTCACGTGCGTTTTGTTTACGAAATCCGCCATGTTTTATTGGAGCCGGTTCGTTACGTTAGTTGGAGCATTATCGTTAAGTGGGAGCCAGTGCGTTTTGCCGATACAGTGTGATAATGTAGGGGCGAATCTATTTTCAATTTGTTCAAAAGGACATCATGTTTCTTGCTTTCTCATGTAAACATTATTCCTCTGAGCAAATGTAGGCTGTGCAAAAGTAAGCATTGGGTTACTATCAGCTAGGAAATTAATAGTCAAAAGCAAATTTGATATAAAAAGAAAAGTTTCTTAAGCTGAGCTATATTGATGCAGATGTTTCATTTTAATCTTAAAACTACAGTCAGCTGCATACATGTATAATCAAATCTGTCAATGTGTGAATTTAATTTATGCAGGAGCAAATCGATTTTGTTCGGATGTAGCAATGATGACAGGAAGTCGGCCAACCCTTCTTCTGCGCATGTGCTGGTGCTTTGTTATGCCGTTGTTTATGTTGGTAAGTTTATGTAATATTTAAAAATACATTGTACGATATCGATAACAATTAAAATGATAACAAACATACCTCTGTTCCACCATTTTCTATAGGAATATCTCATGAAGTTGAACAGATTTGAAAAGTTACTGTAATCATTTTCTTAACTAGCTGTGTAATTCTAAAGCAAGCTTGCAAATAAACACCACATCACGTCTAACCTCAATGTGGTTCTCAAATTATAGTTCCAGCTTGAAATTGCTCAATTTTTTATTTTCAGGGTATTCTAATAACAACTGCTATAACAATGTCCTCCCCAAATCTCGGAAGCGGAAGTGAGACATATGTTTACCCTACCACTGCTCTTGTATTTGGCTATATCATAGCCTTTGGACCGATCATACTAGCACTGGCAGTAGCTTTGTATGAGATATATAAGCAAAGTGGCCCAATTCCAAAGGTAATCCTTCCTAAAAGCATACTTATCGCATTGTTAAGAATATGAACTGTTTTGAGTAAATCAACAGTCAAATAATTTCTTCATTTTTGTTATATTTGAATCATAATATTAACATTAATTTTAGCAAAACAAAAAAGACTACAACCACTTGAAAGGATAACAACGGTGAGTACACTATAAATCCTTTTGATAATGTTTCATGTTTTGAATGTTTCAGACACCATTTTGCAAAGATTATGGATGGATTATTTTCAGAATTTGATTGTAACTGCCGCAAATTTTAACATTTTTTAAAGAAAGTCTTTGTTATTCATACGCTTTCTGTTATTCATACGCTTTCTAAGAGATAACTGTACTTTTTATAACTTAAAGATAAAAGCAAATGCTTGGTCTATAAGGCAACATAGTTCAAACATGCTCTTTCATTAAATTAAAATTTCCGAAAAAATCAAGTATAGTTAAGTTCAACGGCAGTTTAATGTTGATTATGAAGAAACTTGACCTGTAAAATAACAAACTAGGAAATTGTTTGAATGTAATAAAAAGAACATTTCAAGTCAGACGACGATCATAGCCCTTTCATGTACAACGTCTAGAACAAACTGTAACAACTGTGTAGGAATTAAGGGTTAACATCATCCATAAACTAACTTCCGAAACTTTTGATTTCAGAGAATTGTGCGTCTTCTCAGGCCAACAAAACACTGGTCCCCAAACGACGATAAATTGAAGACAAACTACCTACTTGAGAATAGCGTCGAACTCGAATTATTTAATCACTTTCGTGTTGATATTGTTGGAATAAGACCAAATCATCACTGAACGTCTGTGTCATTTGAAGATTGAAATGACATACGCAATGAAACTTTATGGGGACAAAAACAATGGGGATATTGTGCTACAGGTTCAACGTCACCCGGTCCGGTGATAATATAAATGTTCACATGTTAAAGGCAGCAAGACACCAACATAAACTAAAGTAAATACGTGGATTGTGTTAGGATTGATAATAACTTTACTGAGGCTACTTGTTCGATTGTACGCAGTACCAGTTTTCGAAAAATACGTTGATTAATGTCGATTTGTTACCTTACCTATGTCATTTCTTCAAACATTTAATGGCTTAAGTATCGCTGACAATTGAAGCACTGTTACTCCGTTTTGATAAAGATAGACGCATCAGTTTTTTAATAGGGCTAAAGTTTTGGCATATGTGCATACAATAATTAGTGATTCTAATAGATATTTTGGATTAACTAGTTTCACTCAAAAAAGTCGTGAATAATGTAAAAAATACAAGTACATTAATTCCTGTGACAACAGGTAGCACACTCATGCGAGTATCAAATAAAAATATATGTATAAATAAGTCTTCGTGTACTCTTTGAATGCATATTCAATTGAAAATTTTACATAGGGTTTATTCGCGTGTAAGAGTTATATATATTCATATGTCACTTTCTAATCGAAACTTCTGTAATATATAGGCTTTTCGATCGTGTAGGAATTACAGCATTTCTCTGCAGAGTTTGTTTTATCAAAATTAATAGTGATATTATGTGACGCTACATGTGAGCAAACAAAATATCAAAAAACATATGTTATTATATTAAATACAATTGTTGTACAGCTAAATGAAACAATTCAAATCACAATAATATGAAATATACAAGTTAGAAACGATAGTCGCCAAAATTACAAACATGTTAGTTAAATACATGTTGAAATATGTTCACTAAAACACTGAATGAATTTTGATTGTTTACAAAAGAAGTGTGTGTGTCTCATTGACTGACTGTTAATAACAAAAATTCTTAACTGTACATTTTTGAACGATGAAAGATATTGTAGATATTGTGTAAAATAGACATTAGTTATCATCAAAAAATGTTGGGCTATATACTTAATAGGTGATAATTTGTTAAATGCACATGCATATCTGAATATGCAATATGTTTGTAAGTATTTTGATAAGTGTCTAGAGGGATAAAACATAAAATTTCTTCAGTAAGATCTGAGATAACTCCTTTTGGGAAACTCCTGTATATGTTAGTCAAAATGGTAAAAAACTAGTCTCGAAAAAAACGAAATGTAGCGTGACTCTTTTGATCCTTTGAACATTGTACAAAACACACCTATTGCTTTTCTGATAGACCCAGTTTTAACCGGACAAACATCGTTAATTTCCTCTTTAAAAACGTTGGTAACCTGAGCGCTTAAAAACATAGAGTGTTCTAAAGACATCGGGACACATCTTGCACGTGGTACTATCTATCAAGTATCTATCATTATATATTTTGTATTATACATCATTAGTAAAGCAATCCCCAAACAGCATGAAAACACAACTATCTCTTACATTTAGACTTACACACATTCTGTTTTAGGAAACATAAATAACGTTTGCAATAACAAGAAAAAATAAAAATGAAGGCAATAATGAAATATATATTTTGTTTAATTATTACAGTGATTGTTTAAAAAAAGCTAGTCTTGCATCTACACCCTTCGTAAGCTCACCTTCATGAATAGCTCAATACTTTGGTTTTGTTCACATCCTTGGTTAATTGTTTATACCTTTGGTTAATTGTTTACATCTTCCTATGCAAGCTTTTGTAGCAAATCAATAAGATTTGTGTCACTTTTTAGTTTTGCCTTACACCAGCGAACGAAGTATGACATATTAAAGTGAAAGCTCACAAACACTCCACGCTTGTGAAAAACACGTTGTATCATGCCAGGTATATTTCCATGTACTTAGCCAGTAAGGTACATACATCATACAGTCTGCGGTCCAATGTAGGATGCCCCGACTATTTGGCTCTCCAACTTCCCAATTATCATATCCATCAGAAACAAGTGTTCCATCTGACCATTTGAATTTTCCCTCAATTTGTAAATCGTTTCCACCGAGCCATACGACAGATGCATCTGTAAAGGGGAATATAGTACTGTGACGGTGTTAACAACATACAACAACTAAGTACTAAAACGATTTGATAATCAGTCAAATAAATAATCCTTTTATTCACATTAAGTTTGTGTGAACCACATCGTCGATGGGCGTGTGGCTTTGAATGCAGCATAATGCATTTAGCGAAATACAGTACACTACCATCATGCTAAATTCAATTCTGAATTTTCACTTTTTTAGTGAAATTTTGTATATAGAACCACACTTGTTTCTTGCATTATATTCTGAACCAAGAGGAATAGTATGACCATCGTCAACTGATTTCATTTTTATATGAAATTGTAGCCTTCACACATATTTGTAGCTGCATTAAAGCCGATGCTAAAAATCAAAGCGCTGAAGACGCTGGATTTGTTTGTGTATTCAAAATATGTGTCCATTGTTTTGTTATAACGGCTATTTCTGCGAAGTCTTTCGTCAGCACTTCATAAGTGAAGGCTATACCATTTGGTAATAAGGTATGAACAGAATGCAACAGTTAAAACTCGTATTTGGGATCGAATTCTCTGTTTCTATTCCCGGTACACATAGACAGCAGGGATTTTCGATGTACTCAACAAAATGTTTTGACCTACAGTTCTACTGTCTAAAATCAGACACTGATCGAGCAGCTAGTTAGTAGTTACGGCGCTTCGATAACACAAACGAGCAGGCAAAAGCGCCGATCAACAAGGAGCTCAATTTATTGTGCGGACCGACAAAGTAATAATGCGTATCTATAATGCCACAATATACATTTATAGAACGAATATGGTTGAGACCAGGAAGAAACGATGTTCAAATTTTTTTCTGCAGTCACTGATATGTATTTTAATAAAATAGCTCATTCGATGCGTTTCAAGATAACGAGGCCTACAGTCGAATATACGGTAAATTGCCTTCCACTTAAAACAATCACCACTTATGAAACATAACAAATCGTTTAAAGATCGACATTAACGTTTCTGCTTAAGGTGCTAACGCGTTTTTTTAATACATGTAGGAACGCAGACTTGCTCGCGCCAGGTCCGTAGAATAAACATATCAGCAGTACGGAAAGTTATAATTACGTCCCTTGCCGCGCATTGAATAAAATTTATGAATGGATGGATATAATCGTAAAAAGAGAATGTGTAAACATGCGCGTAAATATTCCTGGCTGTTCAAAATAATTCATTCTTTAAAATGAGGATAAGGTTAGACATTTTGTTGTCACAGAACATATGTTTTCTTTCCGCACAAGGTTTAAGAAATGACCGGCGGGTTAAGAAATCGGAACTGTTTATATAGGGTATATATATATAGTAAATCGCCCCTTATTTTTACGCATCATTGTAAAATGAAACACATCCGCGGTTTTTATTCGAAAACAGTTAACTTTAGTTATATTTACAAAATTTAGCTGATGCTGCATGAGTTTATAACGTTATATAGTTAAACAATACAACGTTCATGCATCTGCATTGTATGGTTTCAAATGAAGACTCATAATTCGGGATTATATGCTGACTGACGTGCCGGAGCTACTTTCAGATTTGGTACTTAAGGAGTAGGCTTCGGAAAACGGTAAGTAAATTTGTTTGCTACACAAACAAATAATAAACTGCCAACTTTCTTACATATAGACACATTGGCTTGATTCAATCAGTAAGGGATTACAGTAATTACAAGTTAGCGAGTCGAACCAATTTACCCATGAGGTACTCTTAAAAAGAAATGAAAACGATGTAGAGAAAGGGTTATCCTTTGCTCAGAACATTTGGCAGTCAAATGTTATCCATTTATCTTGTATAAAATGTTTATCAAACACTTTACCGTTTGGAGGAAGCAGATTATCTCTGAGATAGGTCCATTCTTGCTCGGTTTTTATGTCGGTAAGATGTCCACCAACACTTTCACAGTGTAACTAAAATACATAAACCATTTAACAGGATGAAAACATGAAGATGATATGATGTCACATGATCGATTACAACCGTTACGGTAGACATTTTTTCATTTTCCAATCCACTGAATAGCTGCGTTAAATATCTCATTCGATCTGTAATTGATATTACACTAGCGTTATGTTCTATATTGTCCAGCAAAGGAAAGGCCAACTATTCAGACATATTTCAGACGGCAATACCAAAAATGGTGATCTTCAGCAACAAGTCCTTCTTGTATATATCTTAATGAATGCTGCGTTATTAACGTACAAAATCATATCGGCATTAAATGTTTCTATTTCAAATTTAATATGCTAATTCAAGCTAAAAAACATAATAATAACATGTTGTCAAAACACCGATAAGATTACCAATGACAAACATTATATAAGCTATCATTTAGAAATTGTAAAAAAGAAAAACCATGACAAGGTGTATTAATCTACTAATAAAGTATTGCACTAGTGGTTTGTTTAGCCAAGAACAATCCAAAAAATACACAAACTTAACTTTTATAAACAGTTTGTGTGGTTTTTTTAGTAGTAAAACACACTGGGTTGCTAAGCAATGATCCTTAGCTGACCTAAAATCCTTAGCTGTATTGACTGACCTACTTCAACTGACATAAATCCAGCATGAACGCCTGACTACACACACACATAACTCTGACACGTTAAACTTTGTACCATTTTATCCTGTCATACAGTATGTGCATTAAAAGCGAATTTTAACAACCTATGTTTCTATTTATTTGCATTTACAATGTTGTAAAACATGATTTTAACTAATATAGGAAAGCAATTTTACATGACATGAGGAAACAACTTAAATATTAAATGATAGTGTTTCTACTGTGCTCAAAGTATGACACAATTTCTGTCAAAATTATTTTTTTGAATTGAATAAAACGTAAAAATGAAAAATTTGATGTTCAACAAATCATTTAGCTGCATTGGAAAGAAAGACCCTTAAAACGAAAACGAAATTAAAGCAAAAAGACATAATATCTTATAGGTCATATTCATATATTTTCGCTTTTCCATTAATTTTGCAAATAAGTAAGGCGATTAATAAATCTTAAACGAAACAAGTATAATTTGAAGTTACAAGTGGAAGTCTACAAATTTATAAGCATTATAACAATTACAAAATATGTAATGAATGAATCATTTCGTAAATTTAGCAAACATAGTTGACCGTAACATTTTCGGGCTATAATTATGCTTCACCTGCACAGTGTAACCAAATAGTCTTAACAAATTTATTAATGTTATTTGATAAAGAAAATATTACTCTTGCATTATGCCACGTCCGACTAACACGGTCTAGAAGATAGCAGGAACTGTTAAAACAAGTGCCAGCTGAAGAATAAAAAAATACCCAAACGTTTAAATCGGTTCAATTGATATATACACAATAGCATTCTATTAAATCACCTGCATATAGACAACAAGAACATTGAATTTGTATCAAATCAGTTTCCGCTGTACAAAATTAAATGTTAAGCCTCACAGTCTGGTCTGGCATACACATATTGAAATGTTTAACTCATAATTTTAACAAAATGCAAAACATACCTTTAAATCATATACCTATGACATACATGTACTACATGTGTAGTTTATGTATTCAATTTGAAAGAGAAGAACCAATTTAAATGTTAAGCCTCAGAGTCAGGTCTGGCATAAACATATTGAAATGTTTAACTCATATAACAAATCTATAAATCATATACCTATGACATACATATACTTCATGTGTAGTTTATGTATTCAATTTGAAAGAGAAGAATCAATTTAAATTGAAGTACGCGGGGGTGATGTTATAAAGACGACGCTGACACGTACAAGGTTTGCATTTGACTTCTGTTGGAGTCCATGTCCCAAACATCTGACAAACTGCAGTCTCGTTTCCCACTTGCAGATTGGTGTATCCCTCCTGACACCGATATCTTATGGCATTTCCAGTTGAAAAAAGATTTCCATGGAACACTGCAAACTGCTTTTGTTCAGGCGGTTCACATCCTAAAAGTCACATTAAATTTAGAATTAACTCTACATAAGTAGAGATAACTGGTCCCGCACTGTGTCTATGACACTAAAATGTGACCCGTTCGCTGTTTCCTTAACAATACATGTTTTTGATACTTTAATTTTTTGTAATCTTACAAATGTACTGTTTACAAAAGTACAATGTAAATAAACTGGATTTTATAATCATATTATTATTTCTGTATATCCAGACTGGTACGGTAGCAAGGTCTCACATAATATTATACTTGTATAGTTAAAATCAGGAGCTATTATGCATTATGCATTATGTCATACACTTATTTAGAAATATAAAACTGTTTGTGCATGTACATTCAGAATACAAATCTCTGCGTTTCAGCTATGATTCGTGGATCATGTTGGGCACATATATCGTAGTTGTAGTCATTGCAGATGTAAATATTTGAAGTTTGAATATTATATAGAGTTGTATATGCATATCAAATTTTATAATATATTGTTGTATGGCAACTTTTAAACTGGCTAAAATATTATTACTGAAAATTTGAACAGACCAAGGACAATGCTCGATGGAACGACTGGATATGAAATTGAATATACATTCTCAAGATTCAATTTCTCTAAATGCTTCCATTCGTATGTTTTAAATACAGTATTTGGCAGTTTGAATTTTGTAGATATATCACTAATTCGGCTAGTTTACATTTTAGTAAAGAAGCTAATGCACATTTACGTATATAGTTACTTATTTTATTTCGTGACCGATATAAAGGTCTGATTATTTTTCGGGACATATAAAGAGGGCATCATATCAAGTGGTAAAACAAGAATATGATAATGATAATAATTAATATTAATATTATTACATGTTATATTATCAATACTTTAATATTAACCTAAAGAAAGTCATAGACGACATAGAATTTTATTTCCTGTACCAAAAACTATATTGTCAGTAGATAATAACTGAAGAGGTCTACTATTGTTTGTATTTAGATATAATTTTACCGATACTTAAAATAATAACAGTTTTTTGTCAAGTTAAATATTCACACCTATCAAGGTCATAAATGTTCCACTATGGTTACCTGAACTTTGACAAACGTCGAATAGCTCTTCTGGTTGTTCATCTCTCTTACATACACCATGTGGTTCACATTCACTACATACTTCGTATTTCTCCTGAAATAGTTCAAGTGCTACCTAATATCAATAGAACGGGTAAAAATGTTTTAATCTTCTGTTCGAAGTTCGCATTATAAGATTATGTACGTACTTCGTATTTCTCATTAAATAGTTAGAGTTCTACCGTATATCAATAGGACGGGTTAAAAGGTGTTAACCTTCTATTTGAAATTCGCTATATAAAATTATGTACAATAGACTTCAAACAGGTATCTGCCTCAAACTAGACTTTTCGGAATAAATTCACCAGGTAGACAGTTTACTGTTTAAAGAATAGTTTTGTAGAGAAAAGGAGATTTGAGTGACAATCGCAGTAATGTTTCATCGCATTTAGATTTTCAGTAAAACGGAAATGAACTATTCGGAATGTACATAAAATTGAGATAAGCTTAATAATTAAAACTATGTTTTGAACAAAGTGCACCCTTCACATGTGGTTCGAATTTAAATAAGCTGCTATCGAAATGAATGGTACACAAAGAAATATATATACTTAATGGGAAAATCGTTACACTTTCCAATTATTTGAATAACGCCGTGAAAGTTGGTTTCGATAAAGTTAAATGGAACAAGGAGCCTGTGTAAATAGATGAGGTTTGAGTCAACATTTAATTCTAAAAATGCTAGACTACGTGTCTTTTTTAAGAAACACGGAAATATAACAGTTTCCGTTCTGCAATAAACAATGCTTTCGAGTCGATTTTGCCGAATTGATTGTACGCTCTTTTTGGTAGATAAGAAAGATGTAACCCTCTTCTTAACATACACATATTAAAAGCGTTTACCTCGAACAAGAAATGGTAAACATTGCAATAAAACATTTAACTATAGGTGTAAACCCTAGCTGTTACCAAACACAGGCATTGGTTCAGATCTATATTGATCATATATATCAATATATAATTTGGATATTTTTTATCCAAAACATGTTTTACCTATTTATACGTTATATGGTTGAAAAGCAACGATTTAGAAAATATCCCATCACCGCAACATATATGATAGAAAGGTCAACAACATACGCGAATCGCTATAGGAGCCTACTCGGTATACGTGTAGAACATTTGAAAATCAGAGTTTATACATTTGAAGCCGTTACACAAACGATTTACAAATGTATATAGTTAACATTTAAATGCTTGCATTAGAGGTACATTTTACAGAAAACCGGAACTCTCAGAAAACCGGACTTTTTACCTTGTCCGGACAGGGTTTGGTTTTTAGGGAGTTTACTGTAAATACCTTTGAAATACACAGACCAAGTCTCTGCGAACGATTTGTTTCATTTTACACCGACGATGTCAACATTTGAAGACATTGATTAGAGAAGTGATAAAACCCAGGATCACGTTCGCTTATCGGACTCTGGTATGAATCCAAAGTATTTATCACTCCATGGTCACTTTTATGCGATGATTGTATCCTCCAGTAAATAATGAATTAAAATCCTCGACGTTTATGTCCAGTATATATGGATTTCACTATTACTTCCCCTTAATTTGAAACCGCAACTTACTGTCGTGTCAATTTCTGTGTACGTCACACGTAGTTATTAAAAGCGCTTTTTACAGCCTGTTGCTGTTTTTGGTTCCAATCGTGAGAAAAATGCCATAGAGTGGTAGCTTTTTAGTTACTGAAATATGTAACATCTGTAACAGTATCAATGTGACATCTGTTATCTTATGGTGCACCATTTTACAATTTAAAGCACTTTCGTGATAACATCAATTTGAATATTACCTATTCGACAGTAGTAAAGGTGATTTTACCTATTTCAATGGGTGAAACATCTATTTCGTCTATGATGTATGGCAATACGATCTTGGACAAGTTCGAAACTGGGCCACATTAGTTCGGTTACACTCCGGAGGTCACATTTTTTGTGCATTCTTGACCAACCTTTAACCAAAGATGTATGGTAACAATGTATCCGGCGAATTCGAAACTAGGTCACTTGGGATAAAAAGCTTGGTCACTAGGTCAAATAATATAAAATCTTTTAACACTCTAGATGCAATATATGACTTCAAATTTTCAAGTCATGTAAATTGGCCAGAATGTTTGTCAACTGTATGTTGAATTTGAAACTGTGTCAAAACATATAACTACATGAAACGTACTCAGATATTGACAGTACGGTACAGTACAGTAAATTGTGGTTTCAAATAAAGGGGAAATAATAGTGAAACCCATAACTACTGGAAATATACTAGTACATAAACGTTGAAGATTTTAGTTTATTATCTACTCGGGGATACAATTATCGTATATAATTGATCATTACCGTTTCACTATTTTTTTTGTATAACAATCTACAGCATTGCCCGACAGTACAAGGAGCGATATAGTCGTTTGCTATCTACCAGAGTCCGGTAGATGAACATGCTACTGGGTATTATCACTTCTCTTGTCAAAATGTCTTGAAATGTGAGCATCCTCGGTGTAAAATGAAACAAAACGTTCGCAGATAGACTACAGAGACCTGTGCTGCGTATTTTAAAGGTATTCATTTTATTTTATGCAAGACTTTTAAGATATGTCTACTTTGTACGATCGTTTGTGTAAAGGCTGCAAATGTATAAACTTTGATTTTACAATGTTCTACACGTATGCCGAGTAAGCTCCCTTAGCACTACACTTAGGTTATTGACCTTGTATTAAATGTGTTGCAGTGATGGGATATTTTCTGACTTGTTGATTTTCCAACAGAATGACGTATAAATAGTAGATAAAACATGTTTTGGATATAAAGTATGCCTATAAAAGATTAAAGGTCCATTACTAACACCAAATCGAATTTCTTTTAAATCTAGAATTGTAATTGGCGTCTTCTCAGAAGGAAAAATATGACATAATGTATTGAATGTGACCATATCGTGTTGAAAGTTTGATTTAACAAAAGAATGAATCAGTTATAGTTTGCCTTTTCAAAAACCAAAGCAGGTTTTCTCGTTTTCAAAAATCTTTGTAATCTGACAGAAATTTCCTAGAGATGAGAGGCTGTAAATAGGTTGTAAATAAATAAGCATGTCTATTTTGAATAAAAATTGAAGAACTTTACTTCCAATGATGTGCAAAGTATATGTCTGACCAGATTTATTTACAACATTCAATAAAGCAAAAGTAGGACAAAAAGACCACCCAGGTCAATCTAAGGAAATACACAAACATTCACTCGTTTTTCTGCAGCAGTATTTCAAACAGGGAAATACTCAAAGGCTATTGTAAAGTTTTAGAAGCCAGTTTCAAACTGTATTTCCCTGTTTCAACTCCAGATTTAAAAGAAAATTTGATTTGATGTTAGTAATGGACCTTTAAACTTAACCTAAATGTTTTAGCTGTGCATTCCAAGTCATTATCGATATATTCAGCCATTTAAAATATGTTGCAGTATCGTAAGCCATTCAATACTCTTTGTAGAGTTGTTGTTGTACAATTAATGGGTGGAGGCGATTTATTCCAGAAAGCATCTATATTGATTAATTGTGGTAAAATGAGTCATTTACCGCCTTGAAATTGTATTTATTTATCCTTTTACGTTCATTGAACACATAATCTATGTTTGGAGAATATTATCTGCTAGATATAGGGAGTGCCCCTTTAAGCAAAACTTTATAAGTAAAAACTTTTACAAAATACAGCAGGTGAATGTAGAGGAGCGTATGAATTTTTCTAAATGTACTGTACCGAACACTCGACGGTAAAAGAAATTCAGAGCGATACAGAAATACCGAGAAAATATGACGGTTCTGTTCAGCTGAAATGCTGTTCAGTCTATGCTTTATAGGTTGCTGCTCTTACCTCCCAGTTTCTATAACTGTCAAAATGAAATGTGTTTCTGCTAAGTTAAAACACTGTCAAAAACGGTTTATATACCAGATATACAGACCAAAGTCAAAACAAGTGTGTTTGCGGCAACCCGACCCGTACCTTTCCACCCCGACCCTACACTGTTTACTCCATCTTCACTGCCAAAAAAACGTATGTCAAATTTAGGTCTACTTACTTACCTGGAACAAAATTATTTTCGTACGTCAAAAATACTTTGACGGGGCAATATTGAATGCGGGACAATGCCAAATATTGGTGCGATAATAACCCTATCCGTTTTTACACGTCAGAAATGTTAACATTCCATTCCTCTGCACAAAACATGGAAGAAATGTTTAATTTGGTGAGCTCCGCCCTCAAATGTATACTGTAAGGGGAAGTAACCGCTATGGGGAGTTTGAGGTTCTTTGCAACTACGAAGTTGGTATCCGTTATTTTATGATTAGGTATACAGTATCTCTAAATACTTTTCTCGGTCGTAGGAAAAGGTAAGGACATATTCTGTGATAATTTTTTAACACTTTTACTGTCTAGACCAGAAAATCTAGTTGTCAGTTTGTTACAAAACATATTCTTGTATCGGAGAAGTGGATGGGGTACGGAAGGCATTGCATTCCTGGTGTTTATATATATAGAGGGGTGATTTTTTTCGCCAGATACATTGATCTTTTTTATTTTTTTGACAAAATATCAACTTCCTGTGCTATAACTGATACTAAAGTAGGTACTGATGGTACCAGTTTGTAAAGTTTTAACTTGAAACTTTGAAAGACATTTATTAGCCCTTTTTAAGTTTATCAAAAATTAGAGTGGGCATAGTTAACGTATAAAATTAGGAAATAGATTTCACATTTAAGTGATACCGGTTAGTATATCACTGTGTGGAGTGTAGATGTGTAGTAATCTAATCACGAAGGCATGAGTGATTAATTACGAAGCATCTAAACGACACACAGTGATATACTAACCGGTATATCACTCAAAAATAAAATCTATTTCCATTCTAACACGTTAATTTAAACCAAAAAAATAAAAGATTGGAAGGGGTACTGTTTGATGCGCTTACACGAAGTCGCTGCCTTGAACTTGTAGTATTCCGTGCATTCTTTGCATTTCATGGCATTTTCGCTGTTCTTTTTTACTCATCAAATGAAACGCTATTCGTCTTATTTTTGTTGTTGCTGATATTGCTGGCGATACTGGAAGTGTAGAAAATTTTACTACGATTTGTTTTACATCACGTGAATTCGTTCACAACAATACAAATCCAAGCGTATTAGCGCATGCACACTCATAGATGTTGTGTGAAAATTACGCGGGAGGGAATTTCAGCAGTCAAAAATAGTTACGTATACTTGGTAGGTATATCACGCTCAAATCCTTCTTTGCCTATATAGGAGAAATTTTCAATAGTGTTAGAATAAACGTTATATAAAAGAACACTGGGTGGTATTGTCAATGTGACGTTACCTTTTTGTCACAGAGGAACTTAAATGGATTCGAATATCAATTTGACCCTAAGAGGTGTGTCAGTTGAACATGTATGTCACAGTCCATTAAGCTGTACAATGGGTAGCAGTATTTAAATTTGCTCTCACTCTTATGTGCCTTTTGTTTAGTAGTGGACGATGAATCGAAAAAATATATTTTCGCAATTTAGCAAATGTTACAAATAAGAACATACATATTTATTCATACAATCATATTATTCTTTTAAGCTTGCATACTATTCACATCTGAACTGTTTTATTAATGGGTTATTTGAAAATTAACCTATTTTCCTACGTGGAAACAAGTTATTGCCATAACAAATCGTCATACATGGTAAAGATACACACCGCACTTGAAAACAAAACGCTCTGATTGACTTTTATAAACATATCCTTTATAAATTACCAACCATATTCCAATCTACTTTCCTTCCGAGGATAAAAGCTACCTTCATCTCTATACTGTCCTCTGGATTGAAAGCTTCCGATGTAGAATTGGCAGCAACAAGAAAACAAACTTTTGCCTTCTTATTGAAATTTACGTAGCTGCACATAGTCTTAGCCTTACAAATCTCTATACAGTCTTCGACGCTTATCTGTGGAATAGTTTCAAAGTTATAAATTTTCCAAGGATTTCCAGGCTCAGTTCTTATCCACTTTGAAAAATGCACTTTGCTTGCAATGATATACTGTTGTGCAAAATAAAGCAAAATGAGAAATGTGTTATAAAAATTCATTATGAAGCCACTACTTTTATCTACAATATCTGCACGTTTAATTTCCTTCTGTTTTAAATTTAGCTAGACGAGAAATTTAAAGGTAACTGTCTATTCGCTTCGTCACTATCCAATAGAACAAATGTAATTGTTAGAAATTGTTGGCGAAATACGATTGGCTGAAACTAGTTCGAGTGTGTTTCAAAGTAATGCGATATGTTACGCAAGGGGAAATTTCATAAAGAGTATGAAATAGAATTTTAATATTACCCTTTGTGCGCTGTGCAAAGTTTGAGTCTGGAACACATTGTGATAGGCTAACTTATGTATATCCTGAAAACGAGGCAATAAAGATGATACAATACCTGTCTGGAGCGACAATCCTCCAGTGAAGAATTTCTTCAAAAATTGGACACCAGCAAACGTCACACAGTGTCAAACTGGCAAATATATCGGGGGGGGGAAATATATTATTTTTCTGATCTTTTCTAATATCAAAGGTGTTTGCCCTCAGGCGTTATAATGAAGGTGCCGGGCATGTTTGAAATAAGTCTTATGACATTTTTTACAAGTATGTTTATTTCTTTTAAATTAGTTGATTAAATATTGCATCGCGGTAGTGTTGCGTATCTATGTTTTACATGCGGCAAATATGCTACAGCGCAATCATAATTTGATACTCTATTCTGGGTTTGGATCGTGTCGACCATCAGTAGCCTGTACACAAAGGTATACCTTGGTTTATGTTGGTCATGTCTAACACTTTAAGTTTCACAAAAAATGCAGAATACATGATTAGTAGTATAAGTTACTGATATTATACAGAACAAAGATATTTTATATTGTGTTTGCTCTAATTTGATTTCTAACCCACTTCATAAAGTATTCATTGTTTCTAGCACATCCATTATTCTTTTGTTCGATTTTATACTAGACTGCCGGAAACGGTTTAAGTTGTCAATGTGCTGTTTTATCCCGAGAATTAAATGCATTTGTAAACATTCTAGTTGTCATTTCGTAAATAATGTGTTTATAAACATGGGTCATTCCATTTATTTTATGTAATAGGGAGTGAAGCGTTGTTGTATATAAAGATCAATATATTTAGTATATCAATAGATTTGTAACTACTTCACAAGCAAAGACGTTCTGGTACAGTTGTATAGGTGCTGGCTTCTTACGCTTGTATATCACGGTTCAATCTCCGGACTAAGCAGTATTTAATTTTTCAATTTTTGTATTTATAATTTATGTTTTTTGAAACAACCGGAACTCTTCCAAATTATGTATTATATCTTTGTTAAAGATATTTTATAACATTTTATTTCATTCGTTTTTATAGTCTCTTTAGGGACATCACATGACGTCGATACAAAAAACGGCAAAATATTCGTCATTTCAGTTACATTTTCTGGTTTATTTTACCTTGTTGGTGGTTTTTCGTTAAAGCAATAGAATGAATTCAAGCTAGAAACGCCAGTATTCGCCTTGACCTTTGAGGTAGGGACATGGGTCTTGCACGCGACACACCGTCCCGATGTGCTTAACATTTGTTCCAAGTTATTTCAAAAGCTTTCAATGCATGACAAAGTTACAGCCCGGACACGAAAACATGTAAGGCCGGACGCACAGACAGACTTTGTGAAGTTATTCCTTTGATCTTTTTTAACCCCACAATAGAATTATTTAGCCCCACAATTCCATTTTTAACCCCATAATGACGGAATGAACTGAAACAACCTCACAATGCTAAGTTGTACTCAAACCCTAACCCCCTAATGTCTACTGGGCATGTACGGACAGACAGACCGACTGACAGACGGTGCGATTTTAATATGCCACCCTAGCGTCGGGGCATAAACACATGTAGATTTAATGGAGAATAATTATCCGAAATAAAATTTTCATTTTACACCAGAAGCACTGTTTACAATTTGAAACGACCTTGATGTAAGTGAAATAAAACTTTCGTTTCGTGAAGGATGATAGAGATCTGTAACATTGTCTACCTGCACGTGATAATACTTTACATATAAAAACAAGGGAAACAATTGTCATAGGCAACGTATTTCTTATATTGGTATATGCAAAAGAACCGTTATGCAGCGTGCACGAATAATCAACTATGTATTCTCCGGAAACAGAAAATTTAGAAACCAGATTCTTACCGAAATAAGGTCCTGAAGGAGATGTGGTGCTTTTGTTACATTATTATACCCCCGAACACAAAGTGTTTGGGGGGTATACTGGATTCAGCTTGTCTGTCCGTCTGTCCGTCCGTCCGGCTGTCTGTCTGTAGACGGAATCTTGTGGACACTAGATCTCCAATACCCCTGGTCAGAATTTAATGATACTTCACACAAGTGATAAGTACAATGTCTAGTTGTGCAACGTCTGTGTTTCGGGTCTCTAGGTCAAAGGTCAAGGTCATAGGGGCTCGGGATAGTAAAATCTTGTGAACGCTAAATCTCCAAAACCCCTGGTCAGAATTTGATGATACTTAACACAAGTGATAAGTACAATGCCTAGTTGTTCATGGTCTAGGTTTCGGGTCTCTTGGTCAAAGGTCAAGGTCACAGGGGCTCGAGATGGTAAAATCTTGTGGACGCTAAGTTTTCAAAACCCCTGGTCAGAATTTAATGATACTTCACACAAGTGATAACCACAATACCTAGTTGTGCATGGTCCAGGTTTCGAGTCTCCAGATCAAAGGTCAAGGTCACAGGGGCTCGAGATGGTAAAATCGTGTTGACCATAAATCTCCAAAACCCCTGGTCAGAATTTAATGATACTTCACACAAATGATAAGTACAATGCCTTGTTGTGCATGGTTTAGGTTTCGGGTCTCTAGGTCAAAGGTCAAGGTCACAGGGACTCGAGATGGCAAAATCTTGTGGACGCTAAATCTCCAAAACCACTGGTCATAATTTAATGATACTTCATAGAAGTGATAAGCACCATGCTTAGTTGTGCATGGTCCATGTTTCGGGTCACTAGATCAAAGGTCACAGGGGCTCATGACAGTAAAATGTTGTGTGCTTTTAATCTCTAAACCCGCTGGTCAAAATTTAATTACACTTCACAGAAGCCTTAAGTTGTGCAGGTCCAATAATCAAAGCATCAAATATTACATAAATTTTGAATACTGTGTCAGTGGGGTGTTCGGGGGGTATTCATCACCTTCAGTGATAGTTCTAGTTATAATTCTGTATTGAAACTTAAGAATTCTTATTGTCTGAAACTACGAGTACTGATTTAATTCAACATATAACATTTCAGTGCTTTATGAATGTAACTTGAAGAAGCTAATTATCGCCTCGGAGACGAGGCCCCTCAGTTGTTCTTTCTCAGTGATTTGCTTGTTTTGGTGGGGGGGGGTAAATTCACTGAATTTGCTTGCTGTTGACAGTGACAGGAGTTGAAGGTGTTCTATACTGAATACGTACTTTTATGCAAGATTTGGTAGGCTGACAAAAATACTTGTGGTGAAACACCTGCGAAAATACTACAATAATATGACGTTGTTTTTCTCGCACCTCTGTTCTTATCGTTCATTTACCTGTGCGTACACACAGCCTGGACCAAACGAAATATTTGATCAATTTTTTGTAAAGTTTATCATCCAACAGACAAAATGAGACATATTTGAGCGTTGTATAATGATTCTTTTGGAAGTCAAAACAAGGGGCCAATATGGCCCTATATCGCTCACCTGCTACTTATGACTAAATGCGACCAAACTTCTAACTCTAAACTATATACGAGGGGTGTTCGAAAAGTATCCGGAAAAGTTTCATGACTTATTTATTTATATGATTATTAGAATGAAATTTTTATACGTGATACTTCGATATATTTACTACATAATCCGAAAGAAAAAATAATGCAAATTGTACTGATGGAAAATTCACAGTCACTATGGCAACCTTGGGTAACGTTGAGCGGGGCAACGTCGGCAAATCGTGAAATATTTCGCATGTTTACGTGTTTTAAAGAGCACATTGAAACGCATTTCTAACGTCAAAAACTGCCCAAAATTTACGTGCCGCTTTCGCGTCCTTTAGTCAAGGCCTACGTGACGTCTTGAGCTGAAATCTGACGTCATTTCCGTAAACAACGGAAGTAGAGAACATTTGTTTTGCGGAAGCCTTAAAATGGCACTAGAACAGCGCTAATCCATAAAGTTTTGTGTATTAATGGGAAAAACGAAATCAGAGACTCTCCATGATCATGAACACTTACGGCAAAGGTTCAATGAAGAAAACCAGCATATATGAGTGGTTCAACGTCTTCAAGAACGATCCTTCGCACGATGTTGCCGACCGCCCAAGATCTGGACGTCCGTCCACGACACCAGGAAAAGCAGACGAAATTAGGGAGTTGCTGCAGAGTGATAGAAGGCTTACAATACGAGATATAGGTTTAAAGGTTGGGCATAGCATGTCGACAGTCCATTTAATAGTTACTAGGGAGCTCGGCATGTCTAAGGTATGCGCTCGCTGGATCCCTCGACTTCTAACACTTGAACAGAAACATCGGAAGGTAGAAGACGCCAAGTCATTTCTTAGGCAGTATCGTAACCATGGTTACCGTTTCACTGCAGATGAAACATGGATTAGTGTATATGACTCTGAAAATAAACAAGACTCATGCATGGATTTACCCCCTCTTTCCGACCATGAAATCAGAGCTGCGCGGCAAAAGGTTTGATGACGTTGATGGCTTGCCCGTCGTTGTCCGGGAAACAATCCGTAGAATTCCACAGGAGCATTTCAGGTCATCCTTTAACAAGTGGATCCGTAGGTAGGAGAAGTGTGTATCGTGCAAAGGAGAATATTTCGAAAAAATGTTATTTTTAGATGTGCGAGACAGACTTTGCAGAATGATGTCATATTCCCTTCACGAGTAAGTTGCTCCGCTCAACATTACCCGACGTTGCCATAGTGACTGTGGACTTTGCGTCAGTGCAATTTTATCTTTTTTTCTTGTGTATTATGTAGAAAATATAAAAGTATCACGTGTAAAAAAATTCATTCTAATAACCATATTAATAAATAAGTTAAGAAACTTTTCCGGATACTTTTCGAACACCCCTCGTACAATGTATCATAAATACAAACATTCTGTTCCACATGGACAAGGCTAATTTTTTGACCTACTTACATAATGATTGGGTTGTAAATGTCACCTGTATTGCATACACACGGTTTTTAACGGGGTGATCTAGTGTTTGACCTCAGATCTCGACCGAAATTTCATCAAAAATATCATACTGACAGTTTCATAAAAATACAATGTAAAATGCAACCCCTATTGCATAAACAAGGTTTTTTTTACAATTTTACTACGTTACCTAGTTTTACCCTAGATTACCCATGTTCAAACTCAACCTAGATTTCACCAAGGCAATCAGACTGACTAAGTTTCATGAAGGTCCAATGAAAAATGCAACCTCTATTGCATAAACAAGGTTTTTCTATGATTTGACCAGGTAACCTAGTTTTTGACATACATGACCCATATTCAAACTAGATTTATTTTTTCAAGTTAGCCATACTGACCAAGTTTCATAAAGATCCCATGAAAAATGCAACCTCTATTACATATACATGTACAAGGTTTATCTATTATTTGACCCTGTGACCAAGTTTTTGACCCTCGGTGACCCATGCTCAAAGTCGATCTAGATTTTATCAAGGCAATCATACTGACTAAGTTTCATGAACAAGAGGGCCATAATGCCCCTTATCGCTCACCTGACTACCATTTGCTATAATAAAAGGGGGTCATGATTCTAATATAATTCGAAGAGGTCCACTACACAATGCTAAGTAACATTTCAAATATCTATTATCTGCCTGTCGGTCTTGTGTTTTCCTTATATAAACCTACGTGAAATCAAGTGCTTTCCCCACTCTTGGGAAGGGTTAATTTTGACCCGGGGGTCATGATTTTAACAATCTTGGTAAAGATTCCCTAGACAATGCTACATGCTAAATATCTCAGCTCTAGGCCTTGCGGTTTCAGAGAAGATTTTTAAAGTTTTTCCTATATGAGCCTATGTAAAACCAAATGACCACCTCGGCGGGGTCAATTTTGACCCAGGGCTCATAATTTGAACAATCTTGGTAGAGGTCCACTAGACAATGCCACATGCCAAATATCTTAGCTCTAGGCCTTGTGGTTTCAGAGATTTTTAAAGTTTTTCCTATATAAGCCTATGCAAAACTAAGTGACCCCTGTGCGGGGTCAATTTTGACCCGGGGCTCATAATTTGAACAATCTTAGTACAACTCTACTAGACAATCCTACATGCCAAATATCTAAGCTCTAGGCCTTGTGGTTTCAGAGAAGATTTTTTAAGTTTTTCTTATACAGTTCAACCCCGATTATTCAACAACCTATTATTCGTATAATATGTAATCCGAAGACAATATTCGGTCCCAAAATGTTTTAAATAAACATGTATATAAAAATAAACGAGTTATTCGAAATGGATTTTACGAATACCCGGTGTTATTCGAAGTGTTTTTTCAGTCCGATTGACAATTTTTGTAAGGAATTTCACACCCATTATTCGAAATGCATTCCAATCAAACCAATAATTGCCGACATGCTCAACTTGTGAAAAACGACACGCGGTCAGCGCGTTATATGTGCTAAGATGTGATAATTACATACTCGCTTTAACCTTGTCTGTTTAATACCAAAGGAACTTTTGTTTTTGTTTGAAAGTCGGTTAAAGATGTCCACCTTAAATGTCGAATAACTAACTCATGACTACTAAAAACTACCATGCCTATTTAAGCATGTCTTTTAATTTAACTGGTGGGGGGGAAAGGAGGATACCTAGTTCGAATGGAAACGGTTTAAAAAATAAAAAATAAATAAAACATTTGATATGATTTATTTCTGTTTTCCTTTCATCTAAATGATATACGCAATATATATTACGTTAAGCGTCCGTGATAGCTATACATGTATATATTGACGATTTACATAACAATCAGCTGGCCATCTTCGGGACTTGGATTATTCGAACCCATGGATTATTCGAAGTAAAATCTTGGTTCCTGGCACTTCGAATAATGTATAAGCCTATGTAAAACTAAGTGACCACCCGCGTGGGGTCAATTTTGGCCCGGGGGTCATAATTTGAACAATCTTGGTACAAGTCTACTAGATAATGCTACATGCTTTATATCTAAGCTCTAGGCCTTGTGGTTTCAGAGAAGAAGATTTTTTAAGTGTTTCCTATTTGTCGCCATAGCAACCAGAGTTCTGCATTGAATGGAATTCTTTGAACAACTTTGATAAAGCTTTATGCAAGGAACATCCCTGCAAAGTTTCATCAACATTGGCCCAGTGGTTTCAGAGGAGATGTCGTTTGAAGGAAATGGTGGACGGACGACATAAGACATACTACGTACGACGGACCCCGGACGGAATGCGATTCTTAAGCTCACTCTGGCACTTTGTGCCAGGTGAGCTAAAAATGCAACCTCTTTGGCATACACAAGGTTTTTCTATGATTTGACCCCGTGTCTTAGTTTTTTTTACCCCAAGTGACCCATGTTCAAAGTCGACCTAGATTTTATCAATACAATCATACCGACAGTTTCATGAAAATTCAACCTTTATTGCATACACAAGGTTTTTCTATGATAAGACCGGGTGACCTAGTTTTTGTTTCTAGATGACCCATGTTCGAACTTCACCTAGATTTTATTCAGGCACTTATACTGACCAAGTGCAACCTCTAATGCATTCAAAAGGTTTTGCTATGACATGACCCTGTGACCTAGTTTTTTACCCCAGATGACCCACATTCAAAGTCGACCTAGATTTTATCAAGGTAGTCATTCTGACCAAGTTCCATGATGATCCAGTGAAAATGCAGCCTCTCTTGCATACACAAGGTGTGGACAAACTTCAGACGACAGGGCAACAGGCGATCGGAAAAACTGACCTTTGAGCACTTCCTGCTCATGTGAGCTAAAAATACGTAACTATGCGCATGCCGGTTGTGTCCCTTGTATTTGTAATGTAAAGTTATGTATTATCACAGGCGGGTAGATAATGTTTCAGACCCCTTTTAGTACAGTCATCCTAGCTCAAAAATATGCTAAAGTGGGAATAAATTTGAACAGAAATGAAACATGTATTTTCAGTATCACCAACATCTGTAGTTTCAGAAACCACAAAGTTCCCAAAAGTTCCATTGGTGGAAATAGTTTATTTTCAAGGTCAAGGTCACTCCCTATAAATGTTAAATAGGTTTAAGTTCACCATTACTTATTGCATCTTTTGCAATATTTTGGTATATTTTAATGGTTTTTGTATTATTTCTTTCAAACATTTTGATTAGCAATCTATTTTGAACATTTTACAGACATTTTTACACTTGACCTCTAGTTGAAGGTCAAGGTCAAATGGTTGTTTTTAGTAACAAACACGTAATTTAACTTTGCATTGCATGGTCATTTGTTTATTTTCACTTTTCTCTTGTTTCTTCTTTTGTTTAATGAAAACTGACTACTTTTACATGCAAAACAATTAACAGTGATAAGAAATAGAAATACAAGCTGAATGAAAATATATAAACAGGTTAATAGGATTTCTGCGAAGAACAAGTACAAGACTCCTACCTCCGGTTTTAAACTTCTTACTTTGTCATATAAAATGTCTGGCTCGATGCTAACGCCTTCAACCAAAAGGGTAAAGTTATCTCGAGTCAGCAAACTAAACCACTTCCGTTATTATATTAGAGGCTAGTTATGATGTAACAGAAAACATACACAAAGGAAATCAAAGCACTGAAGGGACTTGTGTTGCTCGGGAATGCAGAATGATATGAATAATCGTTTTTCGAAAACCATAAAACTAATTTTGAAAACCTTCGTCATCAGATTTTATTCAAGTTAATCTATGGTATTTAAATCAAGGTTTACTGCCATTTTATGTTGAGGTATGGTAATGTCTACATATTTTTTGTTTTTGCAACAACTATATACCAAAACAAGAAATTATCAGTGATCTCATTTTCATTCACAAATTCTTCATTATTGAAGACAACCGTACTTGGCAGATGCTCTCTTTATTAAAATTCCCTATTGAAGACTATGAAGGATATTAATGTATGTTGCCTGACATCAAATTACGGAAATTCCCACTTAAATCATAAAAAAACAAATTCCAAAAGATAGTGAAGATAGGTAACAGTTGGTTAAGAACCAAACTTCTAGAAGTTCTGAATTGATACGTACGAACGAAATTAACATTTGCTGATGATAATTTAACTTAAAACATTAAAGTACAGCATTCCCATTTTAATCATAAAAATGCAAAGGAAATGCCCAAATTACTGGCCAAGAGAGATAAATTTTCATAAAAATAGATATACTAATATAAAGCTATTAGTATTACTGAATAGAAAAACATGAAAGACATTAATACATGTTGGCAATAATCAATCGAAGTTTTAAATCCAGTAACAGATATTCCTACTTTAAAAAGATGGGGAGTAAGTTGGACATATCTCAAGTAAATGCGCTGGTGTGTGGTGCCGAAAGACCACACACGCAACAGCTTTAGTTTTTCAAACATTTGCTTTTGTCAGCTTCTTGGATTCATGGACACAGTTCTGTCTTTTCAGACGATGGGGCCTAAAGCTTTGTTTTCATGGGGTGATCTGGCAAGAACTGGTACTTGCTGCCTTGCATTTGCGCTTTCGCATCCCTTCTCTTACCAATAAGTAGAATGGCAGTGACTTCCTCTATTGCCTTAAAATTGTCAAGTAATTATTCTTAAGGCCTTGTTTTGGATCTTATCCAGCACTTGTTGATTTGTATTTGTGTCCATCGTCTTAGCTGTAGAGCTGTATTGAAGGTGGGCCTCACTGTTCCCAAGTATACTGTATTCAGTATCTTCTCATTCCCTCACTTAGTGTCAACTAACTTATGTATTATCGCTAGCTTTATTGTCTCCTGTGTTTACATGTACGCACCAGTCTTCTGTCTATGTTGAAAGCATGTCCGCAGGTTGCTGCATCCTAAATATAGCAGTTGATGCATCGAAACACAATGTAGTCTGCATAGAGGAAGCTTTAAATCCTCTTGGAAGCTTTTTTGAAAAGAAGAAAGAGGGTGGGTGACAATACATTTCATTGAGGGCCACTATGTGGTTGTAAGAATTTACAACTTTGTATCCCATCAACACAGACTCTAGCCCTTGCATTGAAAATATAGGACTTGTTCTATTTGTACATTGTGCCCCTGATTCATTCCATTCCGTAGTAGCTTCACAAGGAGACAGTTAGTCCAGACTTTATCGAATGCTCTTTGGAGATCAATCCAACTAAAAAGTGTTACTTCTTTTTCTTCGATTGCATCTTCGACCTCCTGGGCAAGGTATGTAGTCTGGTTTTCTGTTGAATCCAGCTTGTTTTATTATTTGCTTGAGCTAGAATTTGGTTGATGTCCACGTGCATGTACCATTTCATTCCCTGATTCAGTGTTTGCACAATCATCTAGAATTCGGCTGATAGTAATACTAAATATGAGACTATGTGACAAATAAATATATGCTGACAAAAAATAAAACTTGAATAATCTGTTTAAGTAATTACTACTTTAAACATCAAAAAACAAGAAAATGACCCAAAAGTTGGTCAAACTGATACATTTCCACCCATTTTAACAAAAATCAAGGTGCTAGTAGAATAGAAAAAAATATGAAGGATATAAATGTTCACAATAATCAAATTTAAACTAGATAGGTGTTCAGTAGAACACTTAATTGTGTAGCCCTTCCCCTTACACTTTGTCATAATAACCAATAATTTCGTGACAAAATCGAAGTACAAAAAGGGGCATAACTCTGTCAAATATGATCTTGACCTACAAAATATGGCGGCATCATGTCCCTTTTGTCATAAGCTATACAATTTGAAAGTTTGATGAAGAAATCTTAAGACTGGCAAAATTATAGCCAACGTTAGGTTCTTATGACAAAATCTAAGTACAACATGAGCATGACGCTGTCAAAAATTACCTTGACCTAAAAAATTGGACGGCATCACGAGACTTTTTTCATATGCAATATAATTTGAAAGTTTGATGAAGAAAACTTAAGAAATGGCAAGGTTATAGCCAACATTATGTTTTTCTGACGGACTGGTCCAACTGACAGACAAAGCGATCCCTGTGTATCGCATTTTCTCCGAAAGGGCGACACGTAAATGAAATACAGAAAATGTGATTTAAAACATAAAAAAAAACATGAAAATTACCCAAAATAGTTTGTGATTATGGACAAAATTTGCTCAGATATTTAATTCATAGATACAGTAGATTTAAATAAAACTAGGAATAACATAAAAAAGAATGATCAAAATAAAGAAATACAACTTCAGAGATACAGTACCACTTAGAACATCAAAAATGGATGAAAACGCCCCAAAAATTGAATGAATATAGATATTTTCAACCACGTATGTTTTAGTTCTAATATTAAGTAGTTTTGAATGTAAAAAACAAAAACAGCATAAATATGAATTGACAATCGTCAAAAAAAGAATTTGAATTACAGAAATGTCCACTTAAAACGGCAAAAAAGCACGAAACTACCCCAAAAAGTTGTCGCATTTGGAAAATATTCACCCAAAAAGTTTTTATTGAATAGTTACAGTAGCTCCCAATCGAAAAATAAAAATAACACAAATATTTGTTGACATTAATCAAAATAAAACATTAAACTACAAAAATTCCCACTTAAAACAGCAAAAAAGCATGAAAATGCCCCAAAAAGTAAGTGAATATGGACAATTTCCACCCAATTTTTTTTCATTACATAGTTACAGTAGTTTTGAATTAAAAATTGAAAACAACATAAATATTTGTTGAAAATAATCAAAATAAGAAATATAATTACAAAAATTCCCATCTAAAACATAAAAAAAACATGAAAATACCCAAAAAATAACATTTCCACCACACATATCAATGGGAACTTTTCTTTATGTTAAAAGGTAGTCCATTTGCAAAGTCATGGTGAAGGATTCATTTCTGTTCAAATTTTTTCCCGGTCCAACCCCAGAATGACTGTACTATTTGGTAAAAACTACCACGTGTGTTTAATTTAAACGTTTCATTTTCAAATCAACAAATCTACACTCAATACTTGCAAGCGGATATTGTATGTTTGTATGACAGAACAAAAAAGCTATTTTGCAAATCTTGGTCTTCACCTCCGTCGGGGGATATCTATTTTTGGATCGATCGATTTATTCAATCGGATCCAATGTTAACAGAGTATAGCTTCCTTACGGCCGAACTCTTTACATACAAACAAGTAGTTCCATATATTCCGTTGTTACGAATTATACTGTCCTCTGTTTTAAAAATTATATAGTTACAAATCTAAATAATATCAAAACATTTCAGAATAGCATAATATTATATTGTTGTTTTTCTTATAATTTAATAACTTAAATCAACGAGTTATCTGTTCTGTATAGAACTATTTTCCTACGCGGATTTTATCTCAAAAGTTTTCTAGTCAGACCGGTGTGACATGAGAAATGTAAGACCCGTGAAATACGCATCGCTACACCAGATACACTAAATTCAGTGTTTCCGCGAAAGCGCGTTTTCTGCGGTTTTGACCACTGGCGCCAGAGTACTAAACTGCCCTGTAATTTTAACAAAATACCCCAATTTTACCAAATTAATACCATTTCATGAAAAAAAACCCACAAAACATTGTCAAAAAGTCATTTTCAGTCAAACCCCCGTATACACTGTTCTATATTATTCACATGGTGTTGAACGTTTTCGACAGGGGGTCCGGTCTCCGCTCTTTCATTTTCATTCAAACGCGCAACTGAAGATCAACAGCGGCCGCATTTAACAGACAATATATTTATCTACAACACTGGTAAGTTTCACTTTTCAAGACGTTACCGTTTCTAAAAAACTCTTCAAGAATATTGAGCAGTATCGCTCTCTCTGTTTTCCTGATGTTTTCTGTCACTGCCAACTTCCGGGTCACCGCACACGACCTTTTAATTTTGTAAGAATTATTTTCATTGGTTGAAAATATTCCGCGAGATATTTCCCGTACTATGTCAAATTGATGCAACATGTTGAATTCTGAGCAGTCTTTGGCTTTAAATGCCGCTGTAAGTGGACATAACCTGTTAATATATGGACAAGCTGGCACAGGAAAGACACACACTGTGAAAAGTATTTACAAAACTTTAAGCAAGGAGCGTAAAGTGGTAATTCTATGCACAACTGGAATGGCGTGTTTACAATACAGTGATTTTGACGCACGAACTGTCCACAGGTAATGAATGTTTATATGTTGGGTATGTTGTGTAAAAAGTAATGACTAAATATTCCTGATAATTACATATTATGTACTGCAGAAAAGATCGTAGTGGATTGAGAAGAAATCATCATCACATATCAATGACCTAAAACAATCGTGTCATATGTGTACACTAGTTGTCTGCCCATCAATGGTTATCTTGTTACATGTAGGTATGTATGTATTTTTTCAGTACTAAGTACCAAGGATAACAAAATAAAGAGCAATCTCTTATTGAACATTGCTGTGCTAAAGCTACCATACTACATTCATTTCTTGTAAAACCTCATTTACACTATACACAGTTTCTATTAGATTTTCACAGAACCAGATCGGAAGGTAGAATGCAATGTGTACGTTAGCTGTATTGAGAATCTGGCCTCGCTGTGCAAAAACCGGTTATTGTAAAACTTCGTAAACACTCGACTGTACGTCGGTCAGAATGTTGTTTGCAACGAGTACAGACTCTGTCATGAGTCATGACTGTACAGTAAACTCGGGATATAACTCCTGATATAATTAACAGTTTTTTTCTGGTCCGAATTTTTCCCTGTTTTCTTTAATGTAAATATAATTTAAAACATACTCCATTTCGATCCAAAGAGCATACTCTGAATCTGCAACGGGAACTTATGAGTGTTTTTGCTGTCAAATCATACGCAATATTCAATTCTGGATTTCTTTAAACCAGCTACATAGAGCTGTATACATGTACTGTAAATGTACATACATTACTCACTGCTTCTGATAAATTACAAACTTGTCAATGTGCTGTATCTGTAATTTACGTAAATAAAAAGTGAACTTAGTATACACATGTATATGTGATCAAATATTGCCAATTTAAACATAGTGTTTTTTTTTTCTTATTAATCCTTGTAGTTATTTACTATTATTGAACGTTTTCATACTGGACGTCCGATGAGTATTTTTTTTTAAATTATTGCGTTGAATTAAAAAATACTTGTTTAATACATATTTTAGTTCGATAAGTAAACATCGTATATAAGGAACTTGTTCGATATATGGATTTCAAGACCTCCTGATATAAGGAACAAATTTGATAGGTGCCGAGGAGTTCGTTAAAAGCGGAGTTTACTGTATGTCTTTACTGCGCAAAAACGTACAGTACTGTATCTAATTATTTTGAGGCCTTTTAAATGAGGTCGCATTTTCCACTGTTTGTGTATTTTCACATAACAAAGTCAAAAGGTTATAAAACTGAATCACTTCCTTTTTTCAGCTGGGTTGGCCTGTATGACGGACGTTATGATGTTCTTACATTAAGAAATCTGGTTCTGACTGATGACAAATTTGAAAATATAAGAGAAAATGTAAAATCAACAGAAGTTATAATTATAGATGAAATTTCAATGTTATCTCAGAAACTTTTTGAACAGGTAGAGGCAGTCTGTAGTGTTGTTCGTAACCAAGAAAAGTATTTTGGAGGAATACAAATAATATTGTGTGGAGACTTCTTTCAGTAAGCTCCAGTTCCGGATGAGTTACATAATGATAATGGACAGTTTTGTTTTGAGAGTGAGGTGTTCAAAAACTGTATAACGCATAAATATTTTCTTAAGCAAGTGATGCGGCAAGAAGAGCTTTTGGTAAAAGCAGTAAGGGAGTCAGCAGTTGGAACTGTTTCAGAAGAAACAGATATTTTCCTGAAAAAATTAAGTAGACCACTGCCTACTGACATAAATACAGTTCATCTTTTTGCAAAAAATATTGACTCTACAATATTTAATAACGAATGTCTTGAAAAATCAACTGAAGAAGGCAAGATATACAAAGCAGTCCAAAATACTGGGAGTAACAAATATCTGAATAAAATTTTAGCCATAAATTATCTGCATTTAAAGATTAATTGTCCGGTGATTCTTCTAGTAAACCTTGGAGGGAAGCTAGTAAATGGATTGAAAGGATCTGTGAAATACTTAAAAGATGAAACTGTTACAGTCTTTTTAGTATAAATGAAACTCATGAAATCAAGAGATACTTGTTTTCAAAATACAGTGTAAGAGAAAAGTGTGTTGTAGCACAGCGGGAACAGTGTCCGCTTGTTTTAGGTTACAGTATGACAATTCACAAAGCACAAGGCATGACTTTACAAAATGTTGCTGTCAATTGCAAAGGGATATTCCAAGCTGGACAGTTATCTGTGGCTATTGGTAGAGCAGTCTCTTCAAACAATTTACAACTACTGAATTATAGGAAAGGTTTATGCTATATACCAAAACCTGTGATTTCAAAGTTTTACAACACAGAGAGTTGTCAGTACTTGACTGATTTCAGTTGTTGTTTGAACAAGGTAAATAAATTAACAGGAACTGAGTCTGAAACTGTACCAAATGATGATTCAGATTCTGATTTTGATGTAAATGAAATTGACTTTATTGAACAAAATCTTTTTGAAGATACAATTGATGTTACAGAATCACAATTACCAGGCTATATTAATGTTGACAAATTAAAGTCATTAAATATTTTAAATGAGCCAGTAACAGACCTACATAGAAAAATGAATAAACTTTGTGAAAATTGTGACATTGCAAGACTAACAAACTTTTGTAAAGTTGAATATAACCGGATTAAGGAAGAGTTATTGCCTACTGTATCTCCAGATATTACAACAAAAAGCAAAGAGTGGACATCCATTTTGGCATCTAATCATGAACACATGACCAGTGTGAAATACTATGAAGAGGTGAAAAACTTGTTTTGTGTTAAAGAACTGTCACCAGTGCATAAAAATTTTGCCGCGAATATCGTTACTGAAATATTAAAATTGTCAGTACATAACATTGCAGAAAGAGTAACGTTTGGCCAGCAGTCAGTACCAGCTGCTTCCATGTCAGATGCTGGGAAAGGCAAAATCAGGCATGTTGGTGGAATGTGTGTAGCTAAAATATCCCAACATTATATCAGCTGTATAAAGTCTAATCAGAACAACCCAGACAAGAACATACAAAATTCAGTAAGAGTCAGAAATTAAATTGAAGTTATTAAAACAAATGGTTGCAGATGGAGATTTAGATTATCAGACTGATAAAACTCTGCAAGAAATTGAACGAAAGCAAAATGTTCGAAAGGCCCTGACTTACATCAGTGATCTATGTTTTCAGTTCTTTTTGAACTTGAATGGACAAGTAAATAGACTTTTGAGTACAGAAATGTTTAAGTTACAGAAAAAAAATGTTTTTGACTACACCTTTTCGAGTTGGAAAATGATGAGGATATGCAGATGTTGTTTTCAGAGTTATTTATGGAAGATACTGCTTTTCCAGACATTATTCACTCTTTGTATAAGGAAATAGTGCAAAAATACTTGATGGTGTGTCATAAACAACTACTTAAAGACACTAAGGACAGACTTAATATTGTTAAGAAGACTGCACACAGGCAAGAAATTAAGAAGAAAACTGAGAAAAGAAAATCAGAAATAGATCTATCATTGAAGGACATTGCCACAGATTCTTCTGAAAATAAAGATACCTCACATATGAAACTGAAGTTAAATTGTATGGCAAATGAAAATTATTTAACAGGAAGAGAGTTCACAAAAGCTCAATTAATGAAACTGTGTTCTGCATATGGAGTAGCTTTTACCAAAAGTATGAGAAAAACAGATCTTGCTAACGTTCTCAGAGAAAACATAATCAAAGCAGAAAAAGTACTAAATCCAGACCTCCTGTCTGCTGATGTATCAGAGCCATCAACTTCTAATGTAGCACAACCAAGGAAGCGGGCCAAGATTCCAGGCAAGGGTAAGGGGAAAGGAAAGGGTAAAAAGGCAGCAGCAAAAACGTATTACTGCCACACATGTGCAGAAGAATATGTAGACGGTGAAGAATGGATACAATGTGAAGACTGCCATCTTTGGTTTCATAGAACTTGTGGAGATATATCAGATGAGGTGTGGGACGAGTTACAATTACAAGAGTATCCATGGGCCTGCAAGCACTGTTCTGCATAGTTTACGTCGTGATGGCTAACAAGGTATATACATTTCTTTATTTGATAAAGTTCAATAGCAACTTGTAAACTAAGAAAAGATTGACTTTAAAGTAAGATATCTTATAAGATATGACATCCTTAGTAGATATTAAACAGAGTTTTTTTTCTGGTTTGAAAGTGGCGTTACATTTTTACCCCCTTTTTCCAAAAGGAGGGGGTGTATTAGGGGGTTATGTGTTTATACGGGGGTATACAGTAATGATTAAGTAGAGATGCATCTACCAGTACTTTATGGATCCTTTTCTGTATGATAAATCAGACCCAAAATTATAAACTGTATTAAGTACCCATCAGAAAATGGATACCAGGTCAGGAGGCAGAGTGCTATACTGAGTTCATAGGTAGTATGTAAGGCCAGCATTTTTTTATTTTCTGTTTTACGGGAAATTTTTCAAAACAAATGAGTAGGGGGAAGGGGTATGGGGGATGGGAGAAATAAAAATAAATCTCAGAAATTAAAGTGTTGCAGACGAGTATTGCTGCAGTAGTTACCTACACTAGCAGTAGTATCACAGCAGTACTTTAAGAAATGTGTACCACAAATTAGCTTCAGTAGTCACCTCTAATACCAGATGCAATGTTAAATCGTAACAGTGGGACACATTTTAGTTTTCCTTTATCAGTGACTAATAACAAACCTTATTTTCAGTCACAAAATAAATGTATAATACAGTGAAAATATCAACATTTTTATCTTTCAAAATATTTATTGTAAAATATATAGGTATGTAACAACATTCTTATTCTGATGTCTGTCACAATAGGTAAAGTCAGGATGCTATATATTTATAGTTTATAAATAAAATTTATTTCTTAAATCAATTTTTGTGTGAAAATTTTACTTTCTCTTAGCCTGCTGAATTTCTAAAATGGGAATAAACTTGCCTGTCTCTCAATTTGGACAGCACCAAAAACTGTTCAAAGTTGTGCTTGGTGAAAATTAACTGACTGAATATTAAAAGAAGCACAAATGTACAGGTTGATCATGATCTGCACTTGTAGCAGACACAAAATGATTTGTTGTTAGCAGGTTTAGGGACATAACCCGTCTGACACTTGGTGATTTTCTTATCTTTGACTGCAAAAACATTTTACTATGAACCTGACTCCTTTTGTTGAAGCTGGAAATAGCCTGAACTAATACAAAAGAGTTAGTTGTTACCATGTGTATTTGAATTACATCTCCTGCTGTAAATTAAAGATTGTAAACACTGGAGAAAATTCTAAGATGACCAACTAAATACATTTGATAGTGTATACAGTGTTTACAAATAAAACAAAATTCAGTTTTACATGAAAACTGTATAGCAGTACTTCAAACCAGACACTTTCAAAACTCATTCTGTAAATAGTAGAGTTTTATCTAGAAGACTGAAATGGTGTGCCATAGCAAAAAACTGCAACAAAACATACCCAGATTATACAGCAGATGTACAAAAAAAACAAGTACAAAGTGTACAATTGTAGAAATATATTATGATAGAAAATATGACATAAATCTATGACACTTACTGAAATGTGATTGAACAATAATGTAAAATTACAGTTCACCAGAATTTTCAGTACTTTGAAATTAAAAGCTGTACTACATTCTAATACACTTTCTCTTTAGAGGGCCTGGTTTTGAAATATTGAAAGGTTGAATGGACTTGCTTTTTGCAGATGCTGCATTGCTTTTCTTAGATACAGCATTTTGACCTAGAATGGTAGCATTAATTCCATATTTATACTGGTGAACAGTTGGATTGGTATTAGAACCATGGCAAATTGTTCTCTGCTGGCAAAAACAGTTTTCAATTATGTCGCTGTTTAAGCCTGCAGGAACCAAGCTTCTTTCATGGACATTAATTCTACGGGCACATATTTCTAAAAATCCCCTAATCATGCTTATCCGGTCACGGTAAGTTTCTTTACTAATGAACATTTTGGCCCTAGCAGAAGCAGAAACATCAGTATGCTTTCCTACAGAAAACTCAAACCAGGTTTCAAGCCAAATTTCAAAGCTCTTTAAGCAAGCCAGACGGGGGCCATTTAGGTCTGAAATCCTGTTTCGGTTGAAACAGCTCAATAACTGCACTTGTATGCTCAAGGAGTTCAATAGACATGTCCAAATAAGAGCCATCAGACAAAGAACCTTGATATGTTTTCATTAGATGAAGCATCTCTTTGTTTAGTACATCTTCAGCCAGATGATTTCGCATTTTAGACACTTTGGTCAAAAAAATATGGTCATTGGTTAACTTTTGATGCACACGCATAGGATTATGTGACCTATCCCAGTTAAAAGCTTCAATCCAATGTTCCCATACTATACATTTTTTGTTAACAACCAGTTTACGGGTACAAATTTCATGATCACCACTTGCATTTATATTGTTTCTAAGTTTTTTTATATTGTGAGAATAGTCCATTATCAATGTAACATTTTCATTACCATATGGATTTTTTGCTGTAAAGTTTAGAGATTTAGCTTCCTCTTTATCTTTAAAATGCATCATTTGGAAAGCTCGATTGTTACTTGCTCCATCCAAACAAACATAGTCAGTAGTAAATTCATATGTTGACAATTTTGCAATAGCTTCCCATATTGTCATGTATAGCTCTGGAACATTTGCACCAGTTGAAGGGAAATAGGCAAATGGAAAGCGAAAACTATCATATGATAGAAATAAAAATTGTAAAACATGTGTTGCGAGGCGCAATTCATTTTTATGACTATTTAGTTTATACAAACAAAAAACAAAAAATAATATCAAACAGGGAATGCCACGTACCAAAAACGCAGCCTCCCCAAAACGAGCCCCACAGCACCCAGAAGTGCACACCACCAACACACACACACACGCACACGCACACGCACACGCACACGCACACACAACACACACACACACACACACACACACACACACACACACACACACACACACACACAATCATGTACACACACAAACATACACTACCAACACACACAAGCATACAAAGCAAACACACGAGGACAAAACGAACAATTAACGGAACACAGTGGGGCACCGCCTTGGAACGGTCAGTGGCAAAAACACCACTGGGGAGCTTAAACCGGTTTATGGTGCGCACCCAACCTCACTCTTACCCCCACCATGTTCCAAAGTCACAGGACAGTGTAAATAAAAGTAATCCCTGCTAGGTGAATCTCTAACACACGCAATGGAAACAAAAGGCATGGTATGTAAAACACAAAAATGCTCGTGTATAAATATATAAAAAGCAAACCTTGAGAACCAAAAAACGTATGTACTCAATGCATTTGCAGAAGGCAGAGCACCAAGAGAAACACCCTTAAGGGCCCGACGAAACAGGCCAGAGGACAGAAATCAAAACAGTTTCGTCCCAGTGGGATTTAAAAACTGCCCATCACAGAGTCCTCCCCCTCTTCCGTCAGACACAATCAAAGAGGGAAGCATAGCGTCCAACTGTAAACGGGTTGAACACCAAACATGCGGTGTGTCTCAAAACAGTAGGGTCGTAACCTCTTTTAACAAAACGTTTTATAATTTTAGCAAATACAGTTGGAAAATTGCCATGACCCAAAATCTTACGAAGTTTGTAAACCACATCCCCATAAAAATCGGGTTTTGAAATACCTTCTCGCAGAAGAGTCTTTAGATTACTATTGAATTTCAAAACCAAATCAGAATTACGATAGTAAAATTTAGCAAAATATTTACGCAATTTGTAATAACCCTGTTGAAGAAGTTTATTTGTAATATATTGATTACGTTCATTGAAATCCTCAACATGACTACACGCTCTGGCAAACCGAATTAACTGAGAAATGTATACCCCATAAGATGTAGCATGAGGTACATCCCCATCCAAATGGGGGAAATTTACAATATTAAAATTAAAATCATCCCTCTTGTCATAAATTTTGGTATGTATAATATTGTTATAAATAGAGAGATGTAAATCTAAAAATGAAGCACCAGTATCCAAATTGTTAGTTTTAATTAACTGGAGTTCCCGGGGATAAATAGTGTCCACCAATTGACCAAAAAACGGGTTATCCATATTAAGAATATCATCCAGATAGCGTGATGTATTATTAAAAGCAGTGATAATGTCTGCCTGCGTATCTGGAGAAAGACTCAACATAAAGTCTCTTTCATAACAATATAAAAGCAAATCTGCGACAAGGGGTGCACAATTTGTTCCCATGGGAATACCGATTACTTGTCTGAAAACTGCATTCCCAAACCTTATATAAATGTTGTTCAATAAAAAGGAAAGGGCTTTACAAACTTCGTCACAGGTCCACATAGTATAATGTTTAACAATACAGCTAGTAAAAAAAGCTTTATCGAAATTGCAGGCGAGAAATGTAGCATTCTCCCTGGCAAAAGTCTTTTGAATTAGGGCAGTTAGCTTGTCATTTATCAAATTACTTTAAACTTATCCAGGATTTCGCCAGAATTTTTGATCGACCAAAATAAATGTTTACCAGAGTTTTCGTATACTTTATCACAATATCTTTTCACGTGGGCTTTTATAGCAGTTAGGCAAGATGTTAATAGTTTTGAAATATTTGTAGTGGTACAAGAGCTTGAATTAGCGATGAAACGAGCTTTATATGGTTGTTTATGTAATTTAGGAATCCAGTACATAGTAGGAAGTTTAATATGTTGATCATCTATACGAACTTTCAAATTAGAAACTTCACTGATGTGATCAGTGACCACATTTTGTTCAACGGAAGGACTCAATATATAAGCTTTAGTGCTATTTAGTTCGTTTTGTAAAACATTAATATAATGTAGGCGTCAAATGATGATAATTTTGTTGGCCGCCTTGTCTGCTGGAACTAAGACATACTTAGAATGAAATTCTTGAATTTCCTTTTTCAGATGTCTTAAAGTAAACTTGGGTTTTGAAGGAAGTAGGTGTTCATTTGTTTGGTAAAATTCTATACGAGAATCGACAATGTTAAAAATACTTCGTTTCCAAGACGTTAATGCATTTGGATCAGCATTCTCACGACGACACCATTTAACACAAAAAGTTTCGATGGATTCCGCAATATGACCACGACAAGCATGAAAATCAATAGTAGAAGGAATTCTGTATTTTGGTCTTTAAAGAATAAATTACGAATACGCTTGTCTTTAATAATATCAAAATTACCAGTGATGACATGACCGGCATCTGAAAAGCAAAATTTCGAGTTTTTACATTCGCAGTAAGAAGGGGTATTTGTTTCAACATCTAGGTCGGAAACAATTTTATTGTAATTGAATATAACATTTCTAACAGGTGTTTTATATTTATAACAGATAATAGGAACTTCGGAGTTTCGGAAATACTTAGGCACAGAATCAATGACACGTCTATCACGAAATATACTGGGTACATCGATGAAGTCAATACCTTTATTAATGAAATGAATTTTAAAAAAATGTCTATCATGATCAGATTGAGTGTCAATGTGTGGACGGAGAACGTGTTGTGTATAATTTTGGATAAGATATGACACAGTGTGAAACGGATCTGTTTGAATAACGTACTGGTCCGCTTCCTCGTCTAGTTTTTTAAGAGACTGAATAGATAAAGATGTGAGACGAGAAAGCATTGAATGTCTACCAGAGTTTGAAAGAATTATATCGAGGTCTGCAACAGAAATATTGACTTTTGATTTACGCTTAATATTTCCATTGTGTCTAATTCCATGAGACCTAGATTTACGTTTCCTAATATTTAAAATTGAAAATATATCGATATCAGGGTTTTTAGAGATATTACCTTCTTGATAAATATTATCATTTAAGCCCAACGGAAACGGTGACTGTAAATTTTTAATCCATTTGAATTCTGCTAAATGTCTGGCTTTGATTTTAAAACTAGATGTACAATTTATATCATAGACGATTTGCTCTACTGGCTTAATGGTTACCTGATCAATTGTATGGCCAGATTTACGAAAGTGTTGATATAAAATGTAGTGAACTTGTTCCGACTTCGCATTTTGTAAGAATGCTCGCGGAAACGAATTTTTAAAGATCGCCCAGTTTGCCCAACATACTGAATACCACAATTGGGTGCGTTTCAAGTCAGTACATAAATCATGTGGGACGTATTTCAATCAACGTCAGAGTTAAGTACCACATTAAAAGTTCTGCCGTTAACATTTGAGGTAATTGTAGACCTGTGCGATAAATGATTGAAACAACCGCACCTCTTAGCATTGCACTTGTTAATAGAACGGTACCCTCTACATCTCTGCGGAAAATTTGTATGTTTTATTTTATATTTCTTCAGTATAGTAGAAGGTAAAGGTGATAGACGAATACGTAGATTATTACGAAAAACAGCTGGAGAATTAAAATGAGTACGTGGAATACAAAATGACTGTGCAGAATGTAGCTTTAAAGGAGAAAGGCAGATAGATGGTGTATGTCTTAAAAAAGTACTGTTGTTATTAGGCAGATGTACAGATGATGCAGAGTGTAACCGAAGAGGTGAAAGAATTAATTTCGGAACTATATTATATGTACTCATGTAATGTAATTTTGTAATACCATTCTGTGAAAAGTGGCGTTCGGGTAGAAAAGTCATCAGTATCAATTCGTCAAGTGAAAATGTTAAGCGACAATTAAACACAACCTGGTTAATCGCGCTGGAGGTCGCACAATACAATAGGACGGGATAACTAGCATGGACCCGAATGCCAGTGAACACAGAACCTTCAACACGGTATAAAATACTCCTCATCTTGACAGAGGCCGAGGGTTTAGAACGAATAACAATCCCTGAAGGATGAAAATATAACAACATTTCAAATCTTCATTTTTCAAACTTCTCATAAATAATTTATATGGAGAATCCAGATTGTTGACTTTACCTCTACACTATGTGAATGTGTTATAGCTTTTGAATTTAGTTCTGCTCAAATCAATCTCGTAACTTGTTATTGTTGTTTTGTTTATACTATGTATTTTGTAAGAAGGCCTCATGTTAGATAAGTTTTGTTTTAAACATATAGACTTAATGAGTTACCTTCAATAAATAAAGATAATTATTATTATTATTACAACTTGTAGCGAACATTTCAAACAAAATAACACAAATATATTTTCTTTTTCATAGTTTACAATGGTAAAATCACGCGCAGAAATATGCAGTGATTACAGAAGGCGCCTTAAAGAACGCAATGACGCGGTGTACCTAAAGAAAGAAAGGGAGAGGCGGCGGCGGACCTACGTACCAAGTAGTCTTCTGGCAAAATCTGAAAGAAATGCAAGGTGACGAAAGAATAGAATCGCTGTGGCAGCATGTCGTGTTAAGAAACAAGAGGGCCAAGATGGCCCTATATCGCTCATCTTAGTACAAGTCAACTTGCCTGGTGGAAAATCACTAGACAATGTTATAAACCAAACAAATGATCCCTCTCGGGCAAGGTCAATTTTGACCCCAGGGGCATAATTTGTACAATCTTGGTAGAGATTCACTAGACAATGCTACATGCCAAATACCTAAGCTCTAGGCCTTGTGGTTTCAGAGAAGAATATAATATCTTTAAAGTTTTTCCTATAAAAGCTTATGTAAAACTAAGTGACCACCCGCCCCGGGTCAATTTTGACCCGGGGGTCATAATTTGAACAATTTTGGTAGAAATTTACTAGACATTGCTACATGCCAAATATCTAAGCTCTAGGCCTTGTGGTTTCAGAGAAGAAGATCTTTAAAGTTTTTCCTATATAAAGCCTGTGCAAAACTTAATGACCACCCGCGCGGGGTTAATTTTGACCCGGGGGTCATATTTGAACAATCTTGGTAGAGTTCTACTAGACAATGCTACATGCCAAATATCTTAAGCTCTAGGCCTTGTGTTTCAGAGAAGGAGATTTTTAAAGTTTTTCCTATTTGTTGCCATAGCAACCACAGGTTTCCATGGAATGGAATTCTTTGAACAAATTTGATAGAGCTTCATGCAACGAACATCACTGCAAAGTCTCATCAATTTTGGCCCAGCTCAGAGAAGATGTAGTTTTAAGAAAATGGTGGACGGACGGACAGACGTACTTACCAGACGGACTTTGTGAGGTTATCCCTTTGATCTTTTTCAACCCCACAATACAATCATTTAACCCACAATGCCATTTTTTAACCCCATAATGACGAAATGAACTCAAAGAACCTCACAATGCTAAGTTGTACTCAAACACTAACCCCGTAATGTCTACTGAGCATGTACGGACAGATGACGACGGACGCGGACGGAATGCGATCCTAATAGCTCACTCTGGCACTTTGTGCCAGGTGAGCTAAAAACTAATCCAAGAGCAGTTAAATAACAATAATGAGTCAGAATATTTGAAAACTAGTGGTTATGAGAGCATGGCGTCATCATCAAATGCAAGCACTTCTAACAATGAGCAACTTATTGCGGCAATGAATTTTCCTGGACGTGCAGCTGGACCAAGAAGAAGGCTAGCACGAGATCTGTATCGCGCAAATAGAGAACTGAAGAACCTAAGAATAAAGCACGAAGCAATTACTAAAAGACTTAAGTCAGAGCAGAAAAGAAGACAGCGTGTTCAAAAGAGACTGCAGAAATCACCAAAAACTCCCAAACGGCAAAGCAGAAGCAATTATAAAGAAGGCTAACTTGTCAGAAGTGCAGAAAAAATAGTGCGAAAAGAATTGGTGTTCAATAACACAATAACTGAGCAAATACGTGCAAAGAGAAGTGAAACAAATAAGCGGAGTGTGCATAGTTTGCATCAAATTCTAGCCGGAAACATTATCAGAAAATACAAATGTCAGCAAGCATTATGTTAAAGAAGTGGTCTTAACAAAAACACACTAAGCAAGTATTTAAGGTCTAAGAAAATGGAGAAGACCCCGTTTAAGAGAAAGTTTGAGAAGAAAGTCTTGGCCTTCTGTGAGAGAGACAATAACAGTAGGGTCAAGCCTGGAAAAGCAGATGTAACAATATATGAAGGTGTTATTTGCGAGACCAGAGTCCTCACAGACTACCTTGAAAACTTGCATAAAAAATTTCTAGCAGAAACTCCAGATTGTCAAGTTTCTCTGGCAACATTCTGTCGCATAAGACCCAAGTACATACGATTGTCAGCTTTTATTACCAGATAAGTTGTTTGTGTATACTTCATCAAAACATGGCTTTGACAACAAGAACCTTGCGAAACGAAGGTGTGCTTGTATCAGCAAACCCAGAGAATTTCATCAAAGATGTACAAATGATATTGATTCGCAATGCGATTTAAAGTGATGAGTCCCTCAATGGAAAAGAGTTACAGTTGAAGAAAGAGGAAAACAGAACCAAGTAATGAGAGTGGTCAACAGTAGCATGGTTAAGGATGCGTTTATGGAACATGTAGAAAGCCAAACGAAAGAGTTCAATGAACATGTTGAAAGAGTTAAATTGCAGTACGGTGAAAACAGGTAACTAATGCAGAATTTAAAGGCAAGATCTGCAATTTCACAAATGGATTTTACAGAGAACTATCAATGCAATTGTGCTGATGAGATCCAATCTGCGTATTGGAATAAATCTAGTGAAACACTTCATCCAGTTGTCGTATACTAGAACGCTGAGTCTGATCTTAAACACAAAAGTTTTGCTGTTGTTTCAGATACATTGCTTCATTCTTCAGGGGCAGTGCTTTTATTTCTTGATGTTATTATTCATGAAGTGAAATCACTCGTTCCTGATTTAGATCTCTGTCACTATTGGACAGACAGTCCAACTAGCCAGTATCGTAACAAACTTTTATTTGACAAAATTGCTAACCATAATAATATAAAGGCTGCAGGGCGGTCTGGAAATACTTTGAGGCCGGCCATGGTAAGGGACCTTGCGATGGTTTAGGGGGGACTGTGAAAAGAATGGCGGATAATGCTATTAATGTTGGGAAGATTTAAATTCAAAATGCTAGTGACTTCTATGCTTCGGCAATTGCATCATCATTGTCAAATGTTGCATTCAAGTATGTTTCAGAAACAACAGTGGCTGAAAAGGTAAGTAGTCTTGCAGAAAACACTGAGAAGTTGAAACCTGTAAAAGGTACTATGAAGGTTCACGCTGTCGTTGGAACTAGTGATTCAACAATACTGGTAAGAAAAACAAGTTGTTACTGTGCCAGTTGTCTCGACTAACCAGGATCATGCGATGCGAACTGGAGAAAAGACTGTACTCGAAAAGAATCGAAAAGTGCTCGTTTAGTGTCGGTAGGAACATCACTAGCACCGGTTAATGTACATGAAAAACAGGTAGGTAGCGAAAGTGGCGTTTCAAAACTAGATGACATGGCTGAAAAGTATGACGACAGCTGGTATGTAGGTAAGATATTGAAAGTTGATCAAGATGATGGCGATGCATTGATATCGTTTATGGAACAGCGGATAAAACTTTTTCAGTGGCCTAGACAACCAGACGAGTTATCAGTTGATGCGCATGATATCCTGTGTGTTGTTCAAACCCCTAAACCAACTGGCCATCAGGTTTAGAGAAATAAGGCCATCTGAAAATAGTTTAGGTTTTACATTACTAAATGTTGAAATAATCAAGAGTTACTTCCAATTCAAAATGGCAGAGTGCCAATATGGAAGCATTGAAGATGCTAAAAAGGCTTTAACAGAACATGAGATATCTACAAACAGCAGATTCGCTGTTTTCCGATGCACGAACCACTTTGGGAAATGCGGTTATTCTGTTTTTGCGAATAAAATTAACTACATGAACTTGAAATAAATGTTATATTATGGACAAGTTTATTCTGCGGGCCTCTGTGTGCTTGATACGGGTCTAGTAAACATACATTAAATTATTGTGGCAATCTGTCGCCTATCGGTCATATAATATATACCATTTTTGCTTTTATTGTGCTATTGATTTGCATTATGTATCACTTATAATATGCATGCTTTTAGTTACCTACGCCTTTATTTATGTGCTACAGTTATGTTTTAAAAACCCTATGTGAAGGTGGACCTACTCAGTTCCCGTCAAATCTGATTAGAACGGATAATAGATTTCTTACACCATTTCTTAATTTTAAACTTTTTTGCTAGTCCAATTTTATTCCTATAATGTTATTGCAGTTTTTAGACTATTATTAGTCAAGAGTAGATCCACCTACACATATTTCAAATATCCATGAGTGTAAATGTACGGTTTGTTATTCTATTCCTTTCACGCATGCCAAAAAGGTGTAAGTACTCTTAATATATTATTGTATTTGTAACAATGTTTTAAATATTGTATCTCCATTTTATCTGTACTTTTACTTTTCCGGTCAAATCTTATTGTTAAATCTTTTTGTTAAGAAACTTATTATTATGTCGGTAAATCGCTTTTATTTAATGTTCTGTGTTCTTTTAATACCCGAATAAAATCAAAGTTGCTCTTTTCTTGTATTTTGTAAGTTCCCGTGTCTGGAGTGACAATTCAGAAAGTTTTCGTTCTGCAATATTTCTTATTCTACATATTTTCTGTTTTATTTTGTAATTCAGGCTATATCCAACAAACAAAAGCATAAAATTTCTGTGGCCGTCTGTCGACTATCATATGCCGTAATTAATTCATGCTCTGTAATTGACAGTCATGAATTTTCTGTGTCCATCTCCCCCATCTATCGACTGTCATATGGCATATAGCGTGCTGGGGATTCATCTGTTGTTTCTTGTTGTAATGTTGGTAATTCATGGTCGGCCATAACATGAAGTTCTAAAATCTCGGTCCGTAGTAAATAGGCATTGCTGTCCTCAACAACTCATGTGTTTCTGCCAAGATCGACATCTGAAAGTATTCAATATATATTAACGTTTAACTAATCTTTACCTAGTGCTTCAATGTAATGAACTAAATATAAATCGATACTTTAAACAGAAAAACTCAACTATGCCTAACTTAATAAAATGTGTTACCGTCATTATATTTACTTACCAGACCGAGGATCAATTGCATCTCTGCAGGCTGTGTTTAGGAAACGCCCGGACTTGAACGTAGGTTCATGGAAAGGGAACGTTGCCTACATCTTGCTATCGGATTCCATGTAGAAATGGCTAACTCCACTGAAACATTCTCACAGTATATAAAAATTAAACTACAATTACTTTTACATGTGTATTTTTTGTATGTAATGCTATTGGACATTATGTACACTGGAAAAGAGATGTATATTTGTTTCAGTGTTTACACGATTTAAAAAAAAGATGAATTTATAATTTATTTGTTGTTCATCACCTGAAGAATATATCAGGTTATTGGGGGGATTATGTCATTTACATGTTCTGCTGTGTACCGCCGTGCTTCCTAACCAACTGCAACTTAGATGTCGTCGTGCTGCTTCGACTTGAAGTCTACCTTGTTGATGCATTCTTCATTTTTGATGAGACGCATTGACACAAACTTTGCTAGAGATAATTTCAAACGACGTTCCATCTCTGCGTGTATGCATGCTACGACGGAGTCGCCAGACCGTTAATGCAAACAATACCATCAACATAATATTTTGCTGCCCATTAAACCATTTTAATCTGTTTGCATACTTTTATCGACTTTTTAAAACTGTCCTCTATTATTGATAACACTCTCGACAATACCAAGATATTCTTTGTACACTTCAGTCAGTACAAAGCAATCCAAACTATAAATAAATTTTACAAACATGAAATATGGTGTTTAACTGGTTAATTGGGCCAAATATAAAAGCAAGTGAATATTACGTAAGTATCAGGACGGGATCTGAAAGGTTCTGCGTGATTTGGTTGAATCGGCTACCTGACTGTCTGCATCTTAATGGCTGGTGAAGTACGAGAGTGGGACTGGCCACTGCTGTATGACCACCGAGCGCACTTCTCTAGAGATAACCAACGAGTTCCGCAGTGCTTCACAAGGAATTCGCGGTACTCTTGTCTGCGTTTGGAACGGAAAAGGGGTAATAAGATAGTTAAATATACACATTAACAATAAATTGTTTAGTCAAATACATATATTATTTGTAAATATATTAATGAGAAAATGTGTTTAAAACGTTAGATCTTGTCAGGGTGTCTCTTACTTTACAGCTTACTATATTTTACAAACTTACCGGTGTTTAAAGTGACAGTAGATGTCAACAAGCAGATCATCTGCAGCTACCGGCAGCTCCTTCAATGCATACTGTAAGTCGGTGCAATATGACAAATGCGTCCCATGTCGATGACCGCTGGTTGTTTCTCTCTAATACGGGATAGAGCAGAGTTGCGCTATCATAGACACGCACAAAAATGGCACAACTTCTCTGACATCCAGAATCATTACTCTTGTTGATCATAATAGCAATTTATTTTATCCTGCACCGTTTTGTTACTGATCTGTCCATTGCAGGGCCTAGAATAATACTTTTGGCTGTTTTGTGCGCTTACACTTGAAGCTCTTATTATATTAGTATATGAGTCTGGGAACATCACTTTTACTAGGTATGAGAAATGATCTGCGTCAAGAAACGGTAAGTTACATAACATTACCCCCGCCTTATATACACTATCAATGCATTGCTTTGAGGAGAGACTGCTTACTGACTGCACATTGCACACTGACTTAGCTTTACTCACACGACACGAAGTTTTAAGGTGCCTGCTAATGTCATTCCCCCTCTCCCAACACTTTTGTTAATATCTATAGAACATACTGTACATTTTGCGAAATTTTTACCTATCTCACCTTTTTCACACAATCATTTAAAGCTGCTCGCTCTCAGATTTTTGTAAAAAAGCAAGTTCCTCAAACTGTTTGTAAACAACGTATTTTAGAATATATGGTCAAATAAAAAGGCGCCAGTATAAAGTCATGTTACGTATATCTCTTAATTTCAAAATATACGCTACCAAATTCAAAACCGTTGCAAACGCTTTTGAAATTTCAATATGAACATATAGTGTAGCAGTGCCGTGTAACCGACCTTTTCAATCGATTTCTGCAAATTCTTACCTAGACTTTTGCTTATTTTTGCATTCTAGCCTTTAGTTTTATATCTATGATTAAGAATGTCAATTTTTTGAAAAATATTTTTTTCAACGGTAACTGAGAGCGAGCAACTTTAAACTTCTTTGAAAAAAATTCTTTAAATATGCAGACATATTTTGCTTTCATGAGCCAAAACTAACCCTAAAATTGGGTAGACTATATCGCCATACGAAAGAGGACAGTTGTGGTGCCATAACCCTAAATGGACATGAAAACATAGGCGTAAGAATGGGTGTCATTTTGGTTCTATCCTACCAGGACACTCTATTTTAACATGAAATATAGCTTTATGATCAGGATACAAGAGTATAATTATGTCCATCTGTTTTATTTCTCTGATTTCAAGTTGCATATTGCTAAATTGTATATATTATCACAGGTTTTCACTGCACTGTCAAATGACCTCGACCAAAACATTATATGCCACAGGTGTCTCAGTTTAACGGCTACAAATGTGTACCAGACATGTAAATCTCTATCTCTCTCTTTGGGTGTTTGTTTCTTCCGAGTGTGCTATCTTATAGGTTATTAAAACAAAAATAATATCAAACAGGGAATGCCACATACCAAAAACGCAGCCTCCCCTTATAGGTTATTAACACGTCAAATCTTCCTCGAAAAAGTCAATGGTGACTTTTGACTATGAATACCAATTACTCGAGGCGTCATTGAGCCTTCCTTAAGGATAAATTTCCCGAGTATGAGTCGAGATGGAGTTCAAGTGCCGACTCTATATATAGCCATTAAGTGGGTAATTAGCGAATTCCATGTCCTTATCTTTCAAGACAAAATTTGGATTTTTCTGGAGATTATGGTGGACGCCTGGATAAGAGTCTGAATATCGGAAGAACCAGGCGAGTAACGGGGGAACGGCATGTATGTCATATGCTGTAATGTATGTTCTATAAAGGAATGACAAGCATAAATTTACTGAAGTCATATGTGGACTTAATTCAGGCTCTATTGAAGAATAACGAGCATCAAATTCCTGTTGCTATCAGTTGCCTATCTTTCATCATCCATCATATGTCTGGATCTATTGAAGAAAAAACACGTATCCATTTTTTTGCCTATCGATAAATGGAGCATTATTTCGTGTTATATAAGAATATTTTCATTATACATGTATAAAGGCGTTTCATTCTTCAAGATGCAATTTTTTAATTTTAAAGGATATGCTCCAGCGTTTAAACCTACAAAATTGCTCTGCCTTTAAGTCAGTGCATCCTGTCCTATTTAAAGGCACCCTGTCCTATTAGGCAGTCTATAGTAATCCTTACTCTATTGAACAAATATATGCATCAATATCCTGTGGCCATCTCTTACCTGTAATATGTTATTCTGCCTCTATTGAAAAAAAAAACAACCTTGAACAAAGACAATCCAGTTCATAGATGGGCACATGCGATTGATGCATGTATTTGTTCAAAACTGCTATAATAGCATGCGACAAGTCAAATATGGCAACCGGACATTTATGTATGTCTTTTTCTAAACAGTCCGATATATGTTACATGACAGTCGACAGATGGCCATCGAACAGTGATGCATGTCTTAGTCTAAATGAGCCATTAAACATTATGCGGTAAGTAGCAGATAACTACAAGAAATTTATACATGCCTTTGTTCTATACAGTCAGAATAATGGTATATGGTAGGCTAGAGATGAACACAGAAAACTGATGCATGTCTTTGTTTAAAAAGCCATAGTAAAATAATACGATGGGTCACAGATGGCCACAGGATATTGATGCATGTCTTTGTACAAAAAAAATATATGAACGGCGAGAGATGGTCACAGGATGCATGTCTTTGTCCAAAAAATCCATAATAACAGTATACGAAAGGCCACAGATGCATGTCTTTGTCAAAAAAGCCATTCTTACATTACACGAAAGGCCACAGATGGCCACAGGATTTTGATGCATGTCTTTGTCCAAAAAAGCAATAATAACATAATTTGAACGGCAAAAGAATGCCACAGGAATTTGATGCATGTCCTTGTCAAAAAAACAAAACATTATAACATTATACGAAAGGCCACAGATGACCACAGTCGCGAGAGATGGCCACAGGAAATTGATGCATGTCTTTAACAAAAAAAAGGCATAATAACATTAAAAGAAAGGCCACAGATAGCCACAGTATATTGATGCATGTCTTTGTAAAGAAAAAAAAAAACATAATAACATTATATGAACGGCGAAAGATTGCTATATGAAACTGATGCATGTCTTTGTCCAAAAAAACCATAATAACATTATATGAACGGCGAGAGATGGCCACAGGATATTGATGCAAGTCTTTGTCCAAAAAAGCCATACTAACATTATATGAACGGCGAGAGATGACCACAGGATATTAATGCATGTCTTTGTCCAAAAAAATAATATTTTAACATTAAACGAAAGGCCACAGATGGCCAAAGGAACTTTATGAATGTCTCTGTCCAAAAAAGCCATACTAACATTAAACAAAGGTCATAGATGGCCACAGGAAATTGATGCAAGTCTGTGTCCAAAAAAGCCATAATAACATTATACGAAAGGCCACAGATTGCCACAGGATATTGATGCATGTCTTTGTAAATAAAAACATTATGACTGTGTATGCACGGCGAAAGATGGCCACAGGAAAGCCAAACTAACATTATACGAAAGGCCACAGATAGCCACAAGATATTGATGCATGTCTTTGTACAGAAAAAAAACATAATAACATTATATGAACGCCGAAAAATTGCTACAGGATATTGATGCATGTCTTTGTCCAAAAATTGTCAAAAAAAAATATAATAACATTATATGAACGGCGAGAGATGGCCACAGGATATTGATGCATGTCTTTGTCCAAAAAAGCCATACTAACATTATACGAAAGGCCACAGATTGCCACAGAAAATTGATGCATGTCTTTGTCCAAAAAAGCCATTATAACATTATACGAAAGGCCACACATGGCAACAGAAAACTGATGCAAATCTTTGTCCAAAAAAGCCATACTTACATAATACGAAAGTCCCCAGATGGCCACAGAAAATGCATGCATGTCTTTGTCCAAAAAAGCCACACTAACATTATACGAACCGCCACAGATGGCAACAGGAATTGTCCAAAAAAGCCATACTAACATTTTACGAACGGCCACAGATGGCCACAGAAAACTGATGCAAGTCTTTTTCCAAAAAAAGCCATACTAACATTATACGAAAGGCCACAGATGGCCACAGAAAATTGATGCAAGTCTTTGTCCTTTGTAAATAAAAACATAATGACTGTGTATGCACGGCGAGATATGACCACAGGAAATTGAGGCATATGTTTGTCCAAAAAAGCCAAATTAACATTATACGAAAGGCCACAGATAGCCAGAGGATATTGATGCATGTCTTTGTACAGAAAAAAACATAATAACATTATATGAACGGCGAAAGATTGCTATAGGAAATTGATGCATGTCTTTGTCCAAAAAAAATATAATAACATTATATGAACGGCGAGAGATGGCAACAGGATATTGATGCATGTCTTTGTCCAAAAAAGCCATACTAACATTATACGAAAGGCCACAGATTGCCACAGAAAATTGATGCATGTCTTTGTCCAAAAAAACATAATAACATGATACGAAAGGCCACAGATGGCAACAGAAAATTGATGCAAGTCTTTGTCCAAAAAGCCATTATAACATTATACGAAAGGCTACACATGGCCACAGAAAACTGATGCAAGTCTTTGTCCAAAAAAGCCATGCTTACATAACACGAAAGGCCCCAGATGGCCACAGAAAATTCATGCATGTCTTTGTCCAAAAAAGCCACACTAACATTATACGAACCGCCACAGATGGCCACAGGAATTGTCCAAAAAAGCCATACTAACATTTTACGAACGCCCACAGATGGCCACAGAAAACTGATGCAAGTCTTTTTCCAAAAAAGCCATACTAACATTATACGAAAAGCCACAGATGGCCACAAAAAATTGATGCAAGTCTTTGTCCAAATAACTTTTTAAAGCCATACTTACATTATACGAAAGGCCATAGATGGCCACAGAAAATTGATGCATGTCTTTGTCCAAAAAAAATTTTAAAGCCATACTAACATTATACGAAAGGTCACAGATGGCCACAGAAAATTGATGCATGTCTTTGTCCAAAAAAACTTTTAAAGCCATACTTACATTATACGAACGGCCGCAGATGTCCACAGAAAATTGATGAAAGTCTTTGTCCAAAAATACTATAATAACTTTATACGAAAGGCCCCATATGGCCTCAGGATTTTGATGCATGTCTTTGTCCAAAAAACTTTTTAAAGCCATACTAGCATTATACGATAGGCCGCAGATGGCCACAGACAATGGATGCATGTCTTTGTCCAAAAAAAACATAATAACTTTATACGAAAGGCCACAGATGGCCACAGAAAATTGATTCATGTCTTTGTCCAAACAACTTTTTAAAGCCATACTAACATTATACGAACGGCCGCAGATACCCACAGGAAATTGATGCATGCCTTTGTCCACAAAAGCCATAGTAACATTAAACGACAGGCCACAAGATTTTGATGCATGCTTTTGTTATTTACAGTCGCGAGAGATGGCCACATGAACGGCAAAAGATTGCAACAGGAAATTGATGTTTGTCTTTGTCAAAAAGAGCCATAATAACATTATTCGAAAGGCCAAAAATGGCCTCAGGATATTGATGCATGCCATTGTTCTATAATGTCCGAATTATTCATATGAACGGCTTGAAATGGCCACAGGAAATTGATGCATGTCTCTATCTAAAAGAACCATAATAACATTATACGAAAGGCCACCACAAATGATGGCCACAGGAAATTTATCCATCTCTTTGTTAATAAAAAAACATAATAACATAATACGAAATGACACAGATGGCCACGGGATACTGAAGCATGCATTTGTTGTATGCAGTCGCGAGAAATGGCCACATGAAATTGATGTATGACTTTGCTGTACGTAGCCAGAATTATGGTATAAATATGATAATTTACAGTTGGCCACAAACAATTGGTCAATGGTTTTGTTTCATACAGGTCATATATAGCTATCTTGTCTTTGTTCAATGTAGCCAGTATTACATGTTTTAATAGCTCACAGCCACAGGATATTAATGCATGTCTTTGTTCTATACAGTCTGAACAATGGTTTATGATAGTCGAGAGATGGCCAAATGAGAATTGATATATGCTTAGTACATTTAGAATTGTAACATTTCTTAAGTCGTAGTAAATTTCCTTTATCATTTGAAGTTGATAGCTACTGACTGAAACTACTGTTATTGATTAGGGCTTGATGAGGCAACAAAAGTGCTATGGAAAGACAATACTAACTTAAAGCATTGCAAGCAGGAATATTGTGGGCAGCTATTTGTTGTTCTTGGACAGAAGATCTATGACTGCCAGTTTGGATAAAATCGGAAAGAACACCGTGTTCGAAAGAACAGTAACAAAAAACAAAACAGGTAATTTCTTTAATGTTTTGAAGTTTGGGTTGTCTTTCCTGTAGGTCAACAAAGTGTCAGACTTTGTATTGTAAGATTATTTATAGCTCCACATAATATTTATCTTGTTGAGTAGGAACATACATATACAATGGGTCGGAAATTTATGGTATGTTTCCAAATTTGATAATGAATAGTGTTTGAATTTTTTTCGTCATAATCTTTTCCACATGTGTACAATTCTGTCTGATCTAAACATTGTTTAATGATATTGCTTCTGTTCTTATCCATGTTAATATCACAGAATTCATAAATACATGTACATTTAGCATTCTTAGCGCCCCGCCCCCTCCCCCGTCCTCTACAATGACATGTTACTGAATTTTTGTATTCTGTCCCACAGAAAGTTATATACATTGTATTATGTTATTCAGGTTTAACATATATTCATCATGGGGATTGGGCAGCTTAATAAATATATGATTAAGTTGTGAAATTCAGATGTCTTTTATAATTGTTGTTTTACCTAAAAGTGTCAAAGCTCTTCTGTTCCACGGCTGTATCTTTTTTTCTATTGTATTTATTTTTTCTTTAAAATTGAGTTTTAGTAAACAATACAATACTCATGTTGTCTGTATGATGTCTAAGGCATTAAAGTTTCCATTGTCTTATGAAAAACATTTGTGACTTTAATACCCAAAACTTGTCAAAAAATAAATGAAACACTCCTTGAACAGGATGTACCAAAACTAAAACAGAATTCTCAACCCCATTCAGAATACATGCCACAGGCAAGTTATATCTGCAATTGTGCAATGAAGAAAAACGACAATATTTTCAAAGTAAAGCGACTACCGTTGAATATTTAGTAAGTAGCTTTCATTTCTCACCCCTTTTCTTCTTAGGTCGGCTATTTAACGATGGCCACGCGTTAATAAGATTCCAACATTTCTGAAGTAACCAGTGTGATGGTTTTCCAAAACACTAGTGACAACTTTCCCTTTTTTATTTACAAAGTCATTCATGGATGGCCACAGGCATGTCTTGTTTAAAATTGGTCAATAAAAGACAAACGACAATATTGTGAAAGTAAATAGACTTCCGTAGAATATTAAGAAATAATCTTCAATTTCTCATCCTATATCTTGTCAAGTCGGCCATTCAACGATGGCCACAGGTAGATAAGTTTTCTACATGTTCACAGTTACCAGTATGATAGTTTTCCGAAAGACTCGTGGTAAGTCTCCCTTTTTCTCTCTACTAAGTCAGTCATAGATGGCCACAGGCAAGTTGTGTCTATAACTGTTCATTGAAAGACAAACGACATTATTATGAAAGTGAAGCAACTTCCGTGGAATATTTAGTAATTAGCTTTCATTTCTCATGCTTTTTCTTCTAAGGTCGGCCATTTAACGATGGCCACAGGTAGATAAGATTTCTCATGTTCACAATAACCAGTACGATCATTTTCAGAAAGACTCGTGACAATTTTCCCTTTTTCTCTCTACTAAGTCATTCTTAGGTGACCACAGTCATATTGTATCTTTAACTGAGAAATCTTATCTACCTGTAGCCATCGTTAAAGGTCCGACCTTAGAAGAAAAAGGATAAGAAATGAAAGCTACTTATCAAATATTCCACAGTAGTCGCTTTACTTTCATTATCTTGTCGTTTGTCTTTCATTGAACAGTTAAAGACACAATTTGCCTGTGGCCATCTAAGAATGACTAAGTAAAGGAAGAATATTTTGGAAAACTATCATACTGGTACATGCAGAAATCTTATTGTAACGGTCATTTAGTGGTCATAAAATTATAACAAATGATTAGAAATTAGTGACACTTTCCTTCTAAAAGGGAATGATTTATAGAAAGCAATTGATTACAGAAATATGAAGCACGGCTCCTTCGTGGAGGAATAGCGCAAATAATGCAATAAAGCATCTGGTTTACCCCTATCTGTTTAAATAATATGTACACACAGTAAAAAAGATAAAAAACCTTTGAAGATCTTGGCGAATGAAATTATAGCTAATGTCAGGCGCTACCTTGATTCATTTCTCTAGTGACATTGATGTCATTTCAATGAATGAAAACGCTATTAATTGCATACATGCGGTACAGACAAAGCATATAATTAGTAGCATGTTGCTGAACCTATGCAGAAAAAGTATAGAAGTCATAACAGTAGATTATGTTCTTTTTGCCACCTTTTTGTGATACTGACCTTGACCTTTTCTTGACCTAAAGAAAATTGGATCTGGTGACCTTGACTGTCACGTAGTCTTTAAGATACAAAGACATTCGTGAATATGTAGAAAATGTGCACTAATTTCAACAAACCATAAAGAATGTGTTAATGAGATAAATTCTCATTTTATGTCCACATTTGCATACTGATGTTGTCACATGATTCATTATAATTTTATCAGTATTCAATTTATGACAATGAACTAACTTTTGTTTATAATTATATTGAATGGAGAAAGTAACAAAACACTTTTAATATGCCTGTTACGAAAAACGAACAAATTAATAAAAAACATTTTAGGGCAGAAAAAAGTTTTTTAACAGTATTTTAAGGATTTAACAGTATTTTTAAGGATTTAACAGTATTTTAAGGATTTAACAGTATTTTGAGGATTTCAATGAACGTAATCAATATATTACAAATAAACTTCTTCAACAGGGCTACCGTTATTACAAATTGCGTAAATATTTTGCTAAATTTTACTATCGTAATTCTGATTTGGTTTTGAAATTCAATAGTAATCTAAAGACTCTTCTGCGAGAAGGTATTTCAAAACCCGATTTTTATGGGGATGTGGTTTACAAACTTCGTAAGATTTTGGGTCATGGCAATTTTCCAACTGTATTTGCTAAAATTATAAAACGTTTTGTTAAAAGAGGTTACGACCCAACTGTTTTGAGACACACCGCATGTTTGGTGTTCAACCCGTTTACAGTTGGACGCTATGCTTCCCTCTTTGATTGTGTCTGACGGAAGAGGGGGAGGACTCTGTGATGGGCAGTTTTTAAATCCCACTGGGACGAAACTGTTTTGATTTCTGTCCTCTGGCCTGTTTCGTCGGGCCCTTAAGGGTGTTTCTCTTGGTGCTCTGCCTTCTGCAAAGGCATTGAGTACATACGTTTTTTGGTTCTCAAGGTTTGCTTTTTATATATTTATACACGAGCATTTTTGTGTTTTACATACCATGCCTTTTGTTTCCATTGCGTGTGTTAGAGATTCACCTAGCAGGGATTACTTTTATTTACACTGTCCTGTGACTTTGGAACATGGTGGGGGGTAAGAGTGAGGTTGGGTGCGCACCATAAACCGGTTTAAGCTCCCCAGTGGTGTTTTTGCCACTGACCGTTCCAAGGCGGTGCCCCACTGTGTTCCTTTAATTGTTCGTTTTGTCCTCGTGTGTTTGCTTTGTATGCTAGTGTGTGTTGGTAGTGTATATGTGTGTGTGTACATGATTGTGTGTGTGTGTCGTGTGTGTGTGCGTGTGTGTGTGTGTGTGTGTTGGTGGTGTGCACTTCTGGGTGCTGTGGGGTTCGTTTTGGGGAGGCTGCGTTTTTGGTACGTGGCATTTCTGTTTGATATTTTTTTTTTCTACATTTTGATCTTTAAATAACCTTGATCTTGACATTTAATGGCATTTAACAGATACTCATTTGAAAGTTTGTATCTGGACAAAAATTACAACTAACATTTAAATCAATATTAGTTAGCATTTCATAGTACTGATCGTAAGTTATACGAGTCATAAGCTTATGGAATGGTGGCCATCTTGGACGCCATCTTGGTTCCATGAAAGATTTGATGTCAACTGTCCACCCTTGCTAAAATTAAACTTTAACCATCCATCTATACAAATATACCAAGAAACTCGGGACAAAAAATTCCAACAAATACCTCCAGGGTCTAGACTATATATTATATTTAGATTTGGCTACCGTAACTGATATGTATCAAATCGTGCGAATATGTAACATTGTAGGAATAGTTACTGTGTCAAAATTGTATAATCTCTACCCAAACTGGTCACACCGTCATAATAAATAATTTACTTTATGCTCGTAGAAAACATCATTTCTGTTCAAGTTGAGTTTCTTCAAAATTATGAAATTTGTAGTACAATAAGTGTACATCGTGGATTATTCCAACCGCACCCGTCTATAGTGTAACGTTTTAAAAATATAATATTATTATTCCTTCGTATAAGCAGCTTGATTTTTTTCTACAGCATTGAAATGAAATAGTTTGGTTAAACTATTTTACGAAACATGCCGGAGAGGAGCGGTTGCAACTCATCTCGCTGATTTTCACCTTGATTTATCATACACTAGAAAAGAAAACCCGAAGTGAAGCTCAACACGATTATTTATTGCAGCAAACATCTTAAACGATTGATTTATTTTCATATTCAAAAGATAGTTAGAACAGCAACAAAGGTACACAAACGAAAACTCTTGCAAACGTTTGTCAGCTTGATATATTCCTATACTTGCGAAGGTGTGCCAAACGGCAAATGTGCTCAGCCCTGTGTGCGAGGTACGAAACTTTCAGTGTTATGTAAACATAAGTGCAAAACGACTTACTAGTACTGAAAATACTTACACAATATTTGACTGCTGATCAAATATAATTAAATTGTTAGTGACCAACGGGTTTATAAAGAAGTTACACAACATAACATATTATTGAGTTACTGTTATTTCGTTGGTAGTTTCAGAGCATCACTACCATAAAGTGGCATTTCATTACTTGTATTCTAGTTTAAAAATTAACAAAGTACAATGCATTTCGCTTATAACAAACTCCTTTGGGCCATTGAAATGTGTTCTTTATATTCGAAGTGTGCTATATCAATAAAGCTTTTTCATATTGAATACAGAAGGAACATATCGGTCAAAGAAAAGGTGTTCTTCGTATCGGATTTTCGATATATCCAGAGTCGTTATTTATGAAATTTATTGTAATATGTTGTAAACATTTATCCTAGCTACAGCAGATCATAAGGAATTCCATTTATGAAGACTGATACATGTATCTTTTTCTACTGTCTCAAATATAATTTACCTCTACCCTGTCCCTCATACAGTCAACTCTGTTTATAACGAATTATACAGTAGTCGGAACGTAACAGTTGTCAAAATTTGCGTATATCGTGCGTGTAACGTGCGTATAACGTGCGTGCGCTCATCGTGTATTTTGTCAATCGTGTATCGTGTATCATATCGTATCATTCATCGTGTAACGTGCATCATATTCTATACACGATATACGATACACGATTGCCGGTGCACGATGCACACGATAGGCCTATACGGTATACGATTCGATGCTTTATTCAGTCGTGAATTGTTATACTAAGCGTGTACATCTCCGGAGAAAGAAAAAAGTGCTGTCTTCACATCGTTTTATTTTTCATTCGCCAGTGCAATACGGACAATAATGACTTCCGGGACAGGTGGAAGACAGTTTACACCTAAAATCCGAATTTAAATAATATTTTATCGACAGAAAGGTTACAATTTTTCTTCCAAACTGTTGTTGTCACATCATTAATTTAAATGTAGTAGACAAAGTATAAGGAAATTCAGTCGGAATTATTACAGGACAGGGACATCAACTACTTCAGAAGGTAAGCTACATTGTATTGAATATTTATTTGGTAAATAAAAGTAATATGAAGAATCGCCGAATCAACGATAGTTTTACAAATCAGTTAACGTCCGAGCAAAAATTAATAAAATAATTGGACAGTACCTTATTAAAATAACATCTTGTTTAAGATAATCCATGTAATGGTTATAAAAATAATCGCCACTTGAATAACACAAAAACTTTGAATGATTTATTGAAACAAAAAAATATGTTGACTTTCAAAAAGACGAATGGGCAGTGTCACTCTTTCGTGTAGTGGTGCTTTCAAGAAAGGTGTTGACAGCAATAAACTTCCGCCCAATTTCTCGCACCTCAGGATCAATATCAAAATACAAATTTGACACTTACTGTAATTTATTTAGCACCTAGTTAAACTATGGACATATGTAACTTTCCGAAGTATTTTTGCTGTTGTGTAGGTGCGAAGCCTGTAATTAATTAGTCTTATTCTTTTGGTTTCATTAAACGGTATAAGTACGACAGATTGTAACAGAGAATCAAAACAAAAAGATTTGGTGGGGAAAAAACAATCAAACTTTAAGTAAACTGTAAAAAGTCAAAGTAATCGTATATCGTGTCATCTGTCTAACGTGTAGCGTGCAGCGTGCGCCTCCTATATCGTTCATATCGTGTATCGTTCTGAATCGTGTACAGTAAGTGACGCGATACAAATGTATGTTTACAAATGTGCATACCGTATTTATTTTAATTGCGAAATAATTTATTATTATTTTAATTGTGTGTTGAGGTAATGTAACAAGATGATGCAACACATAATGTAAAAATGAAAATTGAAAGACAAAAATTAATTCATTAAAAAAGACGAACATCAAACAGCCAAGAATTTAATAATTATTTTATTTGTTCGTGCCTTAAACTAGCGACCAACAAAAACGAAGAGGGAGTAAGTAGATAGGTAGAGCTGTACATAACAACAAAAGTTTCTCTTAGCTTATTTAAATGGTTCCATTGAGTTCGTAATAAACTGAGTGTATCAATTCATCCATATACAGTTCAGTTTTTCTCTTATGTAAACTGTCATTCGATGTAGTATATGTCCATCTCTGCATTAAGATAATAACATAAAGTTATATACAATGTACAATCTTCACTATGGAAAAATTACAGACGGGGAATATAACACATCTTTGATAATGATTAAACTCATGTTACTAGCCTAACTATACGATTACCAAGGTAATAATTCGAATTAAAAAAAAATGTAAAGATACACATTTCACAAAGTTGAACGGTTTCAAACAGTTAGGAAAACATTGATATGGAAAAAATTTGAATTGAAGTAATAATTTATGCCAAATAGTCGTATTGGGTGAGGTATAACTGTTTTATCTCACATTTCTAAACACGTTCATACATACATGTTTTCATGGTTACTACAATTTACTGGTATAACATGTATTACCAGATACATGTTAGCCTGAAAATTTATTGGTAACAATATGGAATACAAATCATTATTGCAAAACACAGTTTTATACATGTGTACAACAGTACATTGTATTTTATTTCATCGCTCTTATCTGTATAGAAAATTACACGCCGCGAGACGCGGCATAACGCAGCGGAACTCGTTGTCGCGCTTAATTGCTATTTTGTCTTTCAGATGCGGCAATTGAATGCCGCATACAATTTGCGATGCCGCGTCACGTGTTTGATTTCCCCCCGCATCTCCATGCTTTAAGACTCTTATTTACATGCCGCGTGAACGCATATGCGCGGGGTTTCGCCTGTGCTGTACTGTAGCTGCTTCGTCAACAGGATTGTAGGGGTATACTAGGCTTTTGAAATATGTAAGATTCTTGCTTATCCCTGTTAGGATTTTCGTACCTTGCTTTGTTTTGTTTTATATCCTGCTTAGCGAGTAAATTTTAGTTGCTATAGGGCATTATTTTCTAAGTAATATATGCTATATTTGCAACATGTCTGCTAAAACGTAATCTTTTAAAGTATTTTAATATGTGCTCTTTGTCAATGACTTACTCTCATTTTGTCCTTTGCTTTGATTTTGTACCCTGCTTAGCGTGTATATATTAGCAGCTAGTTACTTATAGTGCATTTCTTGTTTTTTCCTGCTTATAAACATATATTCTATAGGTCTACAGTTCTTTAATAAATTCAGATTTATCCGAAAAGCGGATATAAATCGTGAATGTCTTTGCACTTTGAATACAAATTTTGGTATATAAATGTTGGAAACAATAACAACAAGTACCAACCGAGAAATAGGTACAACAAATACAAAGTACAAGATGTATAATATAATATATATATCTGTCTAACAATATATATGTTTTTCGTCATTGTGAACCTTATTTTGAAGAAAATAGGTGTGACCAGATTACGATCCTGGCACTAGCTTCAATAGACGAGCGCATTTAAAATATAATGTAAACATACCTTTCTGTATTGCTTATCTTTTTAATTATTCTATCTAGATCAACATACAAGGATTATTCCTTTGTTTGATTTCATTTAAGACTCATAGCATTCTCGATGTAGTTTCTTTGCAATTCATTTTTGCAATTTCTTAAGTTTGATTTGCATAGCAAAAAGCAAGATAGAACTGTAACATCTATACAGCAGTTTCATCTGGAATATATATTCCTAAATATATATCGTACACATACTGTTCTTTTATTTAGCCAGTAGGCGTTACAGACGACTGAAAAAAAGAAATAAAAGTATCACATAAAACCGTCAATAAGTCTCACATGATATCTGGGCACTTATGATTAAAACAAGAAATACCGCAAAAGCACCATGTTTTGTAACATGTCGTATTCCGCGCGTTCATAGATGTTGTATTACTTTTTATCATAGGATTGTGCATAACAGCTATTGATGGTTTATTGAACCAATGTTTAGCGATACAACACCGGTATATAAAAAGGTTTTGGCAGAAAATAATAAACCAATAATCATCTTATATTTCAACATAATCATCCTTAATTTGTATGTAATTGTTCCAACAAATATGCAACCATCTTCTGATCCGCCAAAAAGTCATCAGCAGCACAGTAACATCGACATCATTTTTAGTGTCAAAAAGCTGTCCATGCTATTCACATGTGACTCTGGGAAAGAGGTTAATATCTGAGGTAGATAGATCATACGAATACATGAAATATTAAAGGCGTTGAAAGCCACACTCAGCAGCTACCGCAACTTGTGATATATAACTTGCGCAAGTGCATTCCCAAGGCAGGATACCTGCTCTGAGCTTTCCTAGCCGTTTTTCTCTCAACTTTTAATTTATTGGCACACTGATGATACTGTTCAGCAATGGTTTTACCTCTCTCAGGATAACCAGACATGATGACAACTTTGCATCCCAAGAAAACCATATATCACAACCGTGGCTACTGATGAGGCCTGCAGGAACTTCTTCAATGGCGGTGGACCATAATGTTTTCAATGTTTGCTTTCAGCTTTTGACTCTTAATCAAAGTGAGACACCTATGTCCCATCCAGAATCACAATTCTTCTGAAAATATTTTCTTCGTTTTGCTTATTTTAAAATACCATGAAAAGTTCTTTGGAAAGATTCAGCTTAGTTACATTTGTGGTCTTGAAGAAGGTTCGTTTATATGAAGAACGTCATGTAAATGAATTGGATGGAACCAAATCGTATTCCTAAAGTATTAGCAATATGCTGCATGGTCACTCATCTGTCATTAATAACCATATGATGAGTAACATTAACTTGAATTTTGGTGGTTATGGCCTCTGCAGGGTGGCCTTACCGTGAATCATCTTCAGTCCCGGTTCTTCCACGCATTTGTTCAGTAGAGTAGTGCAATTCTTTACAGATGACCACCAGATGTATTTTTCATGTATTTGTCAATTTCCTTAGGTGACATTCCTTTCATGAACAGATACTTTATGTCACCAATAGCTGACAACTCATCAGCAAGTTTACAATAGTTTCCAAAATTTTAATAGCATTTGCTGAAAAATGTTAAAAAGACGAACAATTTGCTAATTTCAACTACTCAGTAAAGGGAGTGGCCTAAAAAATTTACCATTTCTCACTAAAGGAACATGAAAAATGTGTAAGGAAAGGATTTTCTGATGTAGTATCGTACTTAAATTCTTCACATTTTACTTTTCAATTATGTTTATAATTTTCTGGGTATCGTTTTTGTCGTATTCATTAGTGGTGTGTGAACTAGAGAGGTTTTGTTTATTATTGTCGGGTTTTAGTTTTAATCCTGTCACTTACAAGAAGTTCTTAACAACAAAGTAATCTTAGTATTGTAAAATGGAACTGTTGAAGGTACTTCTGCCATTATCACTGTATTTATTACGTTGCTGTACTGGACATAATTTCTACGTTCGTGAAGTGTATCAGTATCCGGATAGTGTATTGTATCCGAAAAGTATTCGGATGGCAACGATTTTTACCAAATATCATATGGATAATTGACTTTATATAACACTTTTATTGATTTTAACCTATATGCATCAAAGAAAAAGCTACAGCTATATTCTACAGTAAAGAGGCGTAATAATATCATACTAATATGTTTACTGTTGTGTGGTGATATACACCCCTGCCCAGGACCAATGAACGATTTATCTACAGATAACGATTATAAAGTATTTCGTAAACGGGGACTTCATTTTGTTCACATCAACACCCGTAGTTTGTTATTAAAAATAGATGAAGTACGTTGGTTCGCCCGAAAACCTAGAGCTGCTTCTATCTGCATCTCAGAAACATGGTTGGACGGTTCAGTCAACAACTCAGAAATTTTGACAGAAAAATATTGTATACAACTTAAAGACAGCAACCGTCATGGTGGTGGAGTTTGTATTTATATTCGACGTGACATTTCATTTAATACACGTACTGATCTTGAAATGAAGAGTTAGAAGCAACATGGATTGAAATCCTTCTTCCCAAAACCAAACCAATTTTGTGTGGTGCTTTATATAGACCTCCAAAGCAGTTAAACTTTTATACTCTACTGGATGGTGTGTGTTTTACCTGCAGCCACTTTTCTGAGTACGAAATTATTTTACTCAGTGACTTTAATACTAACATTTTAACTTTAAAGCCGCTTTCTCTGTACACAGCATTAAAATCTGTTATTGAAATGTTCAATTTTAATCAACTGATAAGTGACTATACAAGAACTTGTGATAGAAGTTCCAGTGTCATTGATTTGATTATAGTTTCTGACAGTGATACGATTTCTCAGTCAGGTGTTATTAGTACTAGTTTTAGTGTTCATTGTATGATATTTTGCACCAGAAAAGTTTCTAAAATATCAGTTGGTACACACAATAATGTTACTATACGTTCTTTAAAAAATTATAGTAAGGATGATTTTCAGGTTAATCTGTTGTCTGCAGATTGGAGTTCAGTGTCGCTCAGCAATAATGTTTCTGTTGCATGGAATAATTTTAAACTTTTATTTATGTCTATTGTTGATACAATTGCACCAATTAAAAAGGTTCGGATAAAACAAAGAACTGAACCCTGGATCAATTATGATATCTTACAGATTATTAATGATAGGGATAAGTCGTTTAATCATTTCAAAAGGGATAAAAGTGAGGCAAATTTTGATGTTTTTAAATCTTTGAGAAATAAAGCCCAGGATGTTATTAGTAATGCCAAAAAGGAACTTTTTTTCAGATACACTTGAACAAAATAAAAAATAATTCCAAATCATTGTGGAATACACTTAAAGACTTGGGTTACCTTTAAAGAAAGGGTCATCCTCATCACAAGCAAACATTAGCTTGAAAATAGATGACAATATTTGTTTTGATAAGAAAACTATTGCTGAAACTTTTAATTCATTTTATACCACAGTTGCAGCAAAACTGGTTGAAAAACTATCAGCTAGTGTACAACAGTATGGCAAGACATTTGTGAACATATTTTATGCAGAAAAGGGTGTTTCCATGAATAGTTATTCATTTTCGTTAGTGTCAGAAAATAAAGTGTATATATATTTGCATAAACTTAGTGCTCATAAAGCTACTGGTCTGGATGATATGCTATCACACTTTATAAAAGATAGTGCTTCCATTATTTCAAGTCCCCTGGCTCATGTCATAAATTTGTCTTTAGTTCAGGGAGTTGTTCCCGATGATCTTAAGATGGCTAGAGTTGTCCCCCTTTATAAGAAAAACGATAAAACTTCTGTTGGTAATTATCGCCCAGTCTGTTTTTTAAGTATAGTGTCAAAATATTTGAAAGAGTGGTGTATGATCAGGTGGAGTCTTACTTTAAGAAAAAGGGTTACTTTACCAATTTCAGTCAGGTTTTAGAAGTGGCTTTTCTACTGATACCTGCTTGATTCATTTAACTGATTTTATCAGAATGGAAATGGATAAAGGTAATATTGTTGGCATGATACTATTGGATCTGTAAAACGCATTTGATACTGTAGATCACGCTATTTTGCACATGAAACTTCAAGCTTCTGGACTCGGTAACGACATTTTAACACGATTCAGATCTTACCTTTCTGACAGGCAGCAGCTCGTAGATGTGTCGGGTACACATTCTACAGCTGCTGCAGTAACTTGTGGGGTCCATACTTGGACCGCTTCTTTTTTTATTTATGTGAATGACATGTCAGCAGTTATAAAAGAACAACTTCTGTTGTATGCTGATGACTCTGGAATTCTTGTGTCAGGTAAATGTAAATCTGATGTGGAAAAAATGTTATCAGATGCCTTGACTCGTGTAAGTCATTCGTTAATAGACAACAAGTTGTCCCTTCACTTAGGTAAAACAGAGTCTATTGTATTTGGTTCCAACAGTAGGTTAAATTTCAGATCCTAATCTCAAGAGGTCACTTGTAATGGTGTACCTATTAATCCTGCTTCTGCTGTCAAATATCTAGGTGCTACCCTTGATCAAAATCTGTCAATTGATTCAATGGCTCGTTCAGTACTCCAAAAGGCTAATTCAACGTTAAAGCTTTTATATCGCAAACGAGAATACTTCACTCAACATACTAAAACATAACTAGTCATGTCCCTGATTCAGTGCCATTTTGACTATGCCTGTTCTATTTGGTACAATGGTCTGACAAGTTTAAAAAAATAAGTTACAAGTAACTCAGAACAAATTAATGCGGTTTGTACTGGATTTAAACTGTAGAAGTCATATAGATGCAGAACATTTCAGAAAACTCAATTGGCTACCTGTTAAAGAACGTGTAGAACAGAATATTCTATGTCATGTGTTCAAGATCAAAAATGGTTTAGCCCCAGTTTACATGGGTGACCAATTTGTGTCCCAAGATAATGATCATAATTATAGCACAAGACTTAGTAATAAAGGTGCCTTTGCTATTCCTAAGGTAAAGAGTTTTGGGTCCAAATCCTTTTGCTTTATGGGTTGCAATTTGTGGAAAAGATTACCTCATAAGATCACAAAAATCACTAAACTCTCTGCTTTTAAGGTTGCTGTTAAAAAACATTTCTTAAATAATTTGAAGTAATTTTTTATTGAATTTAGTTATGTATAACATGTATAATTTTGGTATGGTTCATATAGTTCAATGTTTCTAAGATCTTCCACTTTCGTTTTTTTAAATGCATTTACACAGCTTGTTACAGAAATAAGATGTAGGCATTTTAATTGTCAGTCAACACTGTGATATTTTCATGTGATATAATTACTGTCTCACAGAAATGAAATGTGATAATTACATTAAATTAAATTATTATTTTGTGATAAGATTCAAGTAAAATATGTGATAATGTTAAAGCAATTTGTGATATTTAAATTATGTGGTATTATGTGATATTGATTACTGTACATTGATTCATTGCGAGATATAAAGTATGCATTAAAATGGTGTGATCGTTTCTTGATTATCAGGATAAAGTTTCATATAATGAATTTCAAATCACGTCCGTGGGCTTTGCCCGGCACACCATGATAGTTAGGAGACCTGTAGAACTTGCAGAGTCGTGTTCCTGTATCCAATTTTGTAGTTCTCCGTTCTGTTCAAGCTCCCCAAGTCGTTGATAGGCTGCATCACGTTCACATGCATTGGCGTTAACGTAGTGCAAAAAGTTTTTGGTATGACTCTTTGCATCTTTATAATAATTTGGAAATATATCTGCTCCTAAAATATTTATTTTTTGCATGCAAATAATATCAGCAGCCAGGAACATTTTTTCATACTGTTCCAGAGATGGTGTGCCTTGAATATTTCTCTCTCCGAGAGTCTTATTTAAATGTGTTGTCCACATAGACTGTGCAATGGTGGATTTAAGAAATGTAGAAATAACAACTACACCTCCTGGGCGGATAACTCTTTTTGCTTCTCTTAGTGTCGCAATACATCCAGGGAAATCTTCATCTCCTAACTTGTCCAGATGATTCAAAACCTAATAATAGCATCCTTAAGTTATTTTACAACTTAATAAGTGTTTTATTTTTGTTGTATTAACTTTCTAAATTTAAAGATGAAACTGTCTTTAAAGAATCGAACTTATTTTCAAAATACACAGATTGATATTCTATCCAAATTTGTCATAAGTATCTAACAGTCACTCATTAAGAGATACTGATTAGCAAACAATGAATAAATAGCTAATAAACATTTTAAATATGATATAAATAACTAAGAAAATATATTGTTATTTTTTTTCAGGCATTACCTACCAAGTTAAACATAACAACATCAAAACATCCATCAGCGAATGGTATCGGCGGAATCGACTCGTGCACAATTCTGTTAATTTTCCCAGCTTCAATATAATTAGATAGTTTTATCCCGGCAACTTCAAGCATGCCATGCGAAGCGTCAAGCAGTGTTAAGTGTTCAACGCCATGTTCTATCAGCACCTTGGCATAATTCCCAGTTCCACAGCCAGCATCAAGCACATGCAACCACTAAATGAATAAAAAGATCTACTGGAGTTATATGTTCTAAAATTATACTTGCTCACAACACCTGTGTGTATCAATCATTTAAGCTCGAAAGCACCCAAATACAAACACGGCAAAATTGAAAATGTCTTGAGTCTAAAATAAAACTTATGTCAATATATTTTTCAGATTAATTACCAATTGAAGATTTTGGCATGGCCGATACGTGTGAATATGCTTTTATGACTGTATTATCGTGTTATCGGTAATACAGCACCTAAAATTATGTTAATAAGGCTTTTTCTGTTGCACTACTTTTACTTCATCGTAACTAAAAGTTTTACCATTTTGAGTTTTCATTTAATTATAAATAAATACTATAATTGTACTTTTAATGGTCGTTCGCAGTAAAACTGAATCAAAGCGCAAATGGTATCAGAACCGGCTGCAGTCATATCGTCATCATATGTTTTACTTCTTTTCTCATATTCAGACCGTTTACTCATTTTTCTTTTTTCTAAAATACACGTCCACCTATTGAAGAATGAAATAATAAAACGGATGTAAAATACAAAAGAAAATGATACAAAGATGCTTGGTTTAGATATTTAGATTTGAACATCAACAAACAAACTAGACCATGTGAGGTGGCTAAGATTATAAATCACATTTAACTTATATTTTGACGCACGAGTCGTTACAGCGTCATAAAGACCTCAATGGGTATAAGGGAGAATCACTTTTCCCATTGTTGCGGGACTGAAAGCAAGGTAGAACAAAAGGTAATGTGTTGCGAGAAGGAGAAAGAGAAGACAGCTTGTTGAATGCAAGTCAAGAGAACGGGAAGGTAGGGGCCTTCGTCCGTAGTGAGCCAGGCGGAACGCGGGCATAAGGTGAGGTTGTTTTCATTTTTTGACCTTTACGAACCCAACAAAGCACGAAGGCACCCCCCACGGTTTCACCACAAGGCCAGCGGTCTGTCCAGCCTGTTTTCTTGCTGGTGTTCTTTTTTCGTTCAAGGGTTGCTTTAAACCAGCACCCTTTGCAACCTTTTCACCCCCCCACACGCCCCCGGGCTGTTATCCTAGGTATTGATGTGCATATAATGGTTTATAAACGTGTGTTTACATCTAATTATCTGTATATGTATGCATTGTCTGTTTTAACCATGTTTGTACATCTGTGATATTAAGAAAATAATATATATGATATGTTTTCATGTATGCAACCATGCATTGAATTTTATGACGGAAGTCAAAATCCTTGTGAAATTTCTTATATAAACATTAAAAAGTGCCACGTACCATTCGACCTGTAATGTTTTCAGTCCAAAGTGTTAAACTGGAATAAAACGGTCGCGTCGACCCTGTATTAGTGTCCAACGTTTGTAGGGATGTCACAGATTTGGCGATATTCGTTTGGTATTGCGAACTTATGCGTAGAGCATTTATCAGTAAGTCAATATTTGCCTACACAAAGTCCTGCAGTGAATAGTTAGTTAATGTAGTGGGTATATGCAAGATACAAATGTTTATCCGGGACGCCTTTAAAATGTGTAATATACGTTTAAACAAGACTATAATAATAAATGTACTTGGCTGGTGGATTTAGACATTTAATTCTATAAAATGTCAAATTGAGGTTAAAATCCTGAAGAAGAGACACTTCGTAGAAATAATAGGAATTATTATGCAAGTGACGATCAGTATTTATTATAATGATGTTAGTGTTTGAGCGAGCAAACAGAAATATCAAACTTGAAAGGCCAGTGACCTATATCTCCGGATGGACTAAATGGAAATAGGTTTTATATTTTATCTGCGCATAGACATCTTGATATTATGTTTACTAGCTATTAATTAATACAAGGGCAAGATACGGACCACATGAAACGCGCAAGCGCCCGAGTGCAAAATCGACGAAGGCCAAGTACTGCATTCCCGATCAACTTAGTATAGTAATGACACTTTTAGTATATAATTTGATTTTTATTTCATACAAAAATGACATTAAATTCTTCTCAGTCGAAGAGATGACAATAAACAAGCGAGCCGGTATTTTCTTTAAAAATCGCTGATGACGTCTCTCATTATTTCTGTCATGAGCACGAGGTTCAGATCGAAATATCCGTCACCGAGGGTAACTGTTTTGGCGGGAACGAGGCTCTCATGGAACTTTTTCTTGCATACCGTCTTGCACTTTAATGTAAAATCAAGTGCTTTCCCCCCTCCCGGGAAGGGTTAATTTTGACCAGGGGGTAATAATTTGAACAATACTAGACAATACTACATACTAAATATCTCAGCTCTAGTCCTTGTGGTTTCAGAGAAGAAGAGTTTAAAAGTTTTTCCTATATGAGCCTATGAAAAACCAAGTGACCCCCAGGCGGGGTCAATTTTGACCCAGGGCTCATAATTTGAACAATCTTTGTAGAGGTAGAGGTCCACTAGACAATGCCACATGCTAAATATCTCAGCTCTAGGCCTTGTGGTTTCAGAGAAGATATTTAAACTTTTTCCTATATAAGCCTTTTTAAAACCAAGTGACCCCCCAGGCGGGGTCAATTTTGACCCAGGGCTCATAATTTGAACGATCTTTGTAGAGGTGCATTAGACAATGCCACATGCTAAATATCTAAGCTCTAGGCCTTGTGGTGTCTGAGAAGATTTTTTTTCCTATATAAGCCTATGTAAAACCAAGTGACCCCCCGGGCGGGGTCAATTTTGACTCGGGGCTCATAATTTGAACAATCTTGGTAGAGGTGCACTAGACAATACCACATGCTAAATATCTAAGCTCTAGGCCTTGTGGTTTCAGAGAAGATTTTTAAAGTTTTTCCTCTATAAGCCTATGCAAAACTAAGTGACCATCCGCGCGGGATTGCGATCCTAATAGCTCACTCTGGCACTTTGTGCCAGGTGAGCTAAAAATGGTTGTTTTGAGTAATTGAACGTTAGAATTTACTATTTAGCCAGTAACTGCCAACTGTCTTTTCATCGCATACTAAAGTTGACACAAATCCTTTATTGAACGTAAACTTAATATTCAACCTGTTATCCGTGCCTGAGAATTGCCATTTTTCACAGAGACTGTAACATCATTAACCTGATTAGTTCTCTAATAATACTTATTATTACACAGCTTGCATTTGTCAGGTTGAATTATCATAAGTGTTTGTTTGTATGTGGGAAAGGGTTAATATTACTTGATTACTAATGCACATTCAATCATTATATAGTTTTCAGATAGTCGAGCATGTTGTCGTTTCCAATTGGCTCTTGTTATTAAAATACAATCTAACATATTATTTAATTTTCTATATCTAACTCGCTTCTAGATACTGTGTTTTTATTTAATTTTGACAGGTTGAAAGTAAAACTTTAGATTCAGTACAAAATACTATAGTTTCTGTATATTTGTCACTAATTTATACTTTTTCAGTATATACCTAGTGACATGAACACAGCAATTTATTCGTAGAATTGTCAGGGACAAACTATAGGCCATATGTATTAATTTGCAAGAGAATTGAACCTTTAGAATAAAATTTTTTCCATGTATGAGTAATAATACAATTTAAAAGTTAAATTTAAAAAGGAACTCATTGAGGGTCAAAGATGTGTTTCTCTGAACACTTATCGAATGTTTGATAGTACAAAACCGCTTGATAAATGATATCACAGTTATCACAGTAAAACATGTATTAAATGTTTCTTGTTACTGGTTATATTGTATTATACCAAAAAGAGATCTTTCACTTCGTTTGGAATAGTACAACTAAACAAATAAAATTAAGCCAGGTCTGGCTAGCGCAGTAGATAGCGCTCCTGTCTATTAATCCAGGGAACGTCTCTGCATAGGTTTAATCCCCTGTTTGACCAAATGTCTTTGTTACGAGTTGACATAAGACATTGTGTCCTGCGTCGTGTGAGAAAATTGTCAGTTACTTGCAGATAAATTGTGTGGAGCACTGGTAAGAAACCCAGGAAACTTTTATACATTTACTAACCGCTGTATATAACTGAAAAATTGTTGAAACGGCGTCAAACAAACAAAACATAAAATTAGTCTAAAAAATCATGTCTCTTTAAATGCAACAAAACATGTAAGAAGCAAACTAGCCTTATCTACTAGTGCTTACAAAGTATAGTTCTTGTGGTTTCTGGATATAATCTTTTAGTGCTTCGTTTTAAACATTCTTCTCTATTAGGTGTACAAGCATACAAGTTGTCAAACAGAAATTACAGCAGTATCAACTTCATTGAAACTTTTTCCAATAGCATTCAAAATAAAAATTTGGAAGAAGTTACATCTTTTTTTACTTCAAAATACTATGGAGGGTGATATTACTGCTCTCTTTGTAGACCATATGATAAAGAATTGAAAGTGGCAACATGTTAGTTGACAAAGACCAAGTGTCTATCACTGCTACTTCGTTTCAGGATATTTTATCTGATAATGAACGTGTACAGAAAGAAGCTAGTATAGTTGAAATGAATAGGATGAATGTTGTAACACAAACAATTATCTGTTTCCGAAAATACTAAATTTCAAATCTTGGTGATTGTATTTTGATTGTTGGTTTAATGTTTTAACTGTATTAAGTATATTGTCAAAAGAAGTGTTTCATGATTTTCACCTGGACAATATTAATACTTTAATGTATTGAGTGAAACAACAAATCAAGTACTGGTGGACAGAATAAAGGTCTTAGGAATTTCAGAATGTAGCTTGTTCTCGCAAATGGCTACATAGTGTTGCATCTAATTCAGATACATGTGTTTCTGATGTTAAAAATCTTCTGACACTTTATCTCAAAGAACTACTACTCAATTAAAGTTCAACCAGCTGTTAGAAGATTTTAAAACTGATGTATTAAAAGAAGACCTTGGTAATGAATATGAAAATATGACCAATGAGGAACAATTAGCAATAAGGAAATTGTGTAACTTTTTTGTTCTTTGCATGCCCTTTTACATATTGCTGAAACATGTTCCAAGTCTCTGATTACATATGAATTTGATATTGGACCTTCCATTTTTCACAAATGACTCTGAGCCAGGAACAGTTCGACTAGTACGAACAACATGCAAGGCTTTTTAAAAGGGTTGGGATGAAAAGAATGGGCATTATTTTTATATTATATGGGCATATTTGAAATACCAAACCTGTAAGGAGTTTTTACAGGAAAATGGCCTGCAGAGTGTACCTCTAGAACGATTCCGGGGCAACATATTTAACATTTTGTTTCGAAATGCAGCAAATTTTAGAACATCAAATACGAATTTACTTAGATATAGAATACTCGAACAGGCTACTTGCTTCCATTTACCATGATATCAATGTCCCAGAGTATGTGGCTGGGTGCAAAAAGCTGATTAGTGAACTCATTTCAGTTCCACTTTTGTGTACTATAGAGGATGAAAACCTACACATCATCGAGGCTCAATTTTGTACCAAGAACTTGTGAAAAACAAAAATAATATCAAACAGGGAATGCCACGTACCAAAAAAACAACCCCCACACACACACACACACACACACACACACACACACACACACACACACCCCCCCCCCCCCCCCCCCCCCCCCCCCCCCCCCCCCCCCCCCCCCCCCCCCCCCCCCCCCACCCCCAAAAAAAAACCACGTACCAAAAACCCACCCCCCCCCCCCCCCCCCCCCCCCCCCCCCCCCCCCCCACACACACACACACACACACACACACACACAAAAACAAAAAAAAAAAAAAAAAAAAAAAAAAAAAAAAAAAAAAAAAAAAAAAAAAAAAAAAAAAAAAAAATGGAATCATTTCCACAACATATAAGAGACTTCATGGAAGGTAATTAGTACGTACTATCTTCTGTAGACCATGCAAAATTGAACAGCTCCGAGGTTTTCTTATCTTTGACCAGTCATTGGGAACATGATGGTAAATTTGAAGCAAAATTATTGATGTTGATACCTGTAATGTGTGAACTTTGCAAAAAGCTTCTCAGAGACTTTTGCCTGATGGTACATTGTTTGAGCCATCCGATACTAACTAAGAGAAAACACAAAGTGTACCGAAACGAAACAATCTTTGGACACATGGACCGGTTATTGCGTGAAAAACCTAACATTACAAAATTTGCGTCAGAGGCAAACATGATGTTTGTGCACAATAAAACTGTGGAATGGTTAAGAAAGAAAACAGATAAAGAAAAAGAAGCGCTTGTAAACAATCCTCGAAAAGATGTGAATCATTCAAAGCTGCTCGCTCTCAGATTTTGTTAAAAAATAGTTGTTCAAACTGCATGTAAATAACGTATCTTAGAACATATAGTCATATAAAAAGGCTTTAGTATAAATTCCTGTCACGTACGTATAACACTAAATTTCAAATAATACGCTACCATATAACAAAGCTTTTGAAATTCCAGTATAAAATTTTAGTGCAGCGGTGCCATGTAACCGACATTTTTAATTGATTTCTGCAAATTCCTACCTAGGTATTTGCTTATATATTGATTCCAGCATTTAGTTTTATATTTATGTATAAGTTTGTCAATTTTTGAAAAGGAATATTTTTCAAAGTTAACTAAGAGCGGAGCAGCTTTAAGACAATCCTTTGTTCCTTTAAGACTGAGGCCTTTGTTGATAGAAGAAGACCGAAGAAGATTACTTACTGAAATAAGAGAGAAATCTCAACAAGCAAAATTGAACATAATTAAAAAGAAGGAAGAAATAATAATATTCAACTATGGGGGTTGTGGCAGACAGACGATGACATGGATTCTTGTCTTTCATTGATTAAAACAAAAACTGAAAAAATATATCTGCTTTGAAGGCTCAACTTCATTTTAGGAAAACTAATTTTGAACAGAAGTGTGACGATAAGTTGGTTTATAAAATGTCAAAAGTAAAGGAAACAAATATATTTCCTTATAGGGACATATCCTATAACTGATGACAAACTAAATAACATCCAGCCGCTGATTTTATCAATAATGACGGATAGCAATCATTTGCTGAAACATTTAGGTTAGTTAAATACTTCCAAAGATTCTATTATTTATGTTTTTGTGGTTTTTTAGTTTGACATCAGTTATAGGGTATGTCCCTTTAAGTTATTATACTTTCAAAGATTCTATTATGATGTTTTGGGGGTTATTTATTTGGCATCAATTATAGATATCCCTTTAACAGTAGAGGAGCTAACTGTAAATAAATAGTCAGAAAAGCGTATGAAATAGACACAGATGTCCAGATGAACAAGTTCTTGTTGGCAGGAAAGTTAAACATGCTTTTATGGTCCAAGATGATGAACATGCTGAAAAAAGGGTAATTTCGGAGGTGAATGTATCAAATGATTTAACACTTTTCACCATACAACAAATCTACAACAGACGACTTAGAAAACATCTGGTTAATAATATGGTAAAGCTCTATAAATGAAAGTTTAATTATTGAATAGAGTTTAATACATTGTGGCAAACGGAGAAATTGCTCATGTTTAGCAATTTTTCCCTTTGCCACAATTTTATCTAATATTCATCTGCTGCAGAAGTCTGTAATTGAGAAGGGTTTAAATTGTTCTTTTAATGCCCCCGACATCTAGTAAAAGCACCGTCTGTATGTAACATGTCCTTTAATCTGCTTCGGGAACTTGTATAATTCTGTATATTGGACAGAATGTTCATAGCAAAAGTAAACCTACCAGAATATATATTTTATTGATTTATTAAAAATTGTTTAATTTATTTATTTATTCTATCAATGAAAAGATGATAAATATTTTAGGGTTCAACATCAAATACATTGGCGACAGATCAATTTACACATATGAACTTCTACGAGAGCTGAAAACCGGTGACTTGAAACTTCTTTATTTTAGGATACCAAGATAACTTGTTTCCCACTTAAAATATTGGAAAGCATCAGAACTCAGGCCCCGATTTCACGAAAATACTTAAGTATGGTAAGAGACTTAAAGGGGCACTTCCTACATCTAGCAGATTATATTCTCGAAACATTGATTATGTGTCCAATGTACGTAAAATGATAAATTAATACAATTTCAAAGAAGAACCTTTGGCCAAAAAAGCATACATTTTAAGTTCCAAGGCAATACGTTTGATAGTTTTCACGACAGTATAAAGACTTCATAAAAATCATTAACTAAAATTTTAAGTTGAAAAGGGACATAAATATGTCAAAAATCATTACAGAGTTATTGGAATTGTTTCCTCATGTGTATATAATAATGGTGAACAATTTAAGTTTCCAGTCAATAGGTTGGATAGTTTTCAAGATATTTGACTTTATAAAACCTTAATGCAAAAAAGTCTTAGTTAAAAAGGGGCATAAATATGTCAAAAATCAAAACAGAGTTATGTGGAATGTTTCCTAAGGTATAGGTGTTGATGGTAAACATACATTTTGAGGTTCAAGTCAATACCTTTGATAGTATTCAAGATATTTGACTTTATAAAAAAACTTTAAGCAACACAGATGCTGACGCCAGTGCAATGGCCTTATTATTCGAATAGTCGATATAAATACACATGAATACATAAGGAAATGACTTCTTTACGTAACACAATCCTCTAAGTCAAATGGACTGCCTCCGAGCAAAGAATGCGCCACTTTTACCTAAGGCAGATCAGGATAAAATGAGCAAATGGTGTGTCCAATAGATTAAACATTGTTTAAGAGCTTGCATGTACTTGAAATAACCTGAAAAATTGCTTTTAAAATGTAAACCCATTTACTGACCTAAGTAGACAACATGAATACCCCAAACATAAAAAGAATGCAAAAAGCCAATTTCTATGTTTCTTTATAAATATAGGAGTGCAAAAGCAAGTGACCCACCCTGCAGCCTAAATTTAATTTGGTCTTGATTTGCATAAAATTGGTGTATGTCAAGTTTAACCCTGGTGTCTTACTTTGAACAATTTTATTAGAGGACAGCTATTTAATGCCACATGCCAAATATATAAGCTCTATGCCTACCTGTTCTTGTTAAAAGAAAAATTTTAAAAGGTTTTCCTATTTGTTGACATAGAAACAATAGTTCTGAATGGAATGAAATGATTTGATTTATTATGAGAGGGCTTCGTGCAAGAAACATCCATGCCAAGTGTCAACAACATTGACCTACTGGTGTTAGAGACGTGGTTAGAAGAAAAATGTTAACGGACATACAACACATGCAGGAGGGTGAATAATCCCAATAGCTAACTCTGGCACTTTGTGCAAGGTGAGCTGAAATTGTGAAGCTCTAGAGCATTTTCATTCATCAGCATTTATTATTGTGCAGGTGCACGAATTCAACTGCTTTTGTAGTACTTTTTGTTTTAAAGAAAACAGTTCATTTTCTCGACAATTCCTCTGATTATTTAATGTTATCTCAGCATCTAATTTTTCAATTTCCTTCTCCATTCTCTCCCTCACTAGCTTGTAAAGATTATTTTCGTTCTCTTCTAATTTTCTTTTGTTTTTTTCTTTATTAATTTATTAGGTTAATTCGTTTTTTCTGTTACACCTAGGAGTATGGGAAAAAACAAAATTTAGACAAGAAGTAAAGTTTTGCAGTCCCAAGACGTTTCTAAACCTATTGATATTTCGGCTTTTCTGACAGTTCTGTAAACATTTTTTAAGAATCACTGATTAAAGGCTAGTATGATTCAGGAGAATTCGAAATTTCAGAACTATCTGTTTTTCTGAACAAAAGGGCCAAGATGGTCCTGTATAGCTAAGTAGACTACCATTGGCAATATAACAATTTATGGAGGGAAGCGATTTATTACAGAAAGCCTCTATATTGATTAATTGTGGTAAAACGAGGCATATTTCGTCATAGGTTCGTCCTTGAAATTGTATTTATTTATCATTTTACGTTATAGTCAAAAATGGCCCTTTCTGCTATTACTGGCCTTGTTATATTGCCAATGGTACATAATTATTATCAGTATATAATAATACATGCTAGATCCTTCTACATAATCTAATCAACTGCCATACTGAATGTAATTAGTTTAAAACCAATATGTTTCCTGATTGGAAAACACCTATTTACGCTTACTACTTGTTACACATCTGCCGTTATACGTATCCTCATTTCATTATAATCTGCGTTCGTACGTATCTCCTTCGGTCGTCAGACGTATCCGTTTATCTTCACCCACCTCTATAAATTTGCTTATATCAAAACGATACCACTATTCCAAAGTCTAGGGCGGTTTTGCATTGTCCTTATACTGGTCTGTATATGTCTAATCATACTCTTCATGCTACATCTTATGGGGTATACATTTTTCAGTTAATTCTTATGGGGAACACAAGGTTCTGCCAGAGCGTGTAGTCATGTTGAGGATTTCAATGAACGTAATCAATATATTACAAATAAACTTCCTTCAACGGGCTACCGTTATTAAAATGCTAAAATTTTGCTAAATTTTACTATCGTAATTCTATTTGGTTTTGAAATTCATAGTAATCAAAGACTCTTCTGCGAGAAGGTATTTCAAAACCCGATTTTTACCCCCCTGGGGATGTGGTTTACAAACTTCTTAAAATTTTGGGTCATGGCAATTCTTCCAACTGTATTTGCTAAAATTATAAAACTTTTGTTAAAAGGGTCGACCCTACTGTTTTGAGACCCCCCCCCCCCCCCCCACACCGCATGTTTGGTGTTCAACCCTTTTACAGTTGGCCCCCTACCCTCGCTTCCCCTCTTTGATTGTGTCTGACGGAAGAGGGGGGACTCTGTGATGGGCAGTTTAAACCCCTGGGACGAACTTTTTGTTTCTGTCCTCTGGCCTGTTTCGTCGGGCCCTTAAGGGTGTTTCTCTTGGTGCTCTGCCTTCTGCAAAGGCATTGAGTACATACGTTTTTTGGTTTTCAAGGTTTGCTTTTTTTATATTTTCACACGAGCTTTTTGTGTTTTCATACCATGCCTTTCCTTCCCCCCCGCGTGTGTTAGAGTTTCACCTAGCAGGGTTTTCTTTTTTTACTGTCCTGTGACTTTTGGCAGGTGGGGTGAGTGGGTTGGGTGCGCACCCAAACCCCTCCCCCCCCCTTTTTTCCCCCCCCCCCCCCCCCCCCCCCCCCCCCCCCCGTTCAATAACTTTTTATTCTCCCCTTTTTTTTTTTTCCTCTTATCTTTCCCCCCCTGTTCCCCCTTTTTTTTTTTTTTTTTTTTTTTTTTTTTTTTTTTTTTTTTTTTTTTTTTTTTTTTTTTTTTTTTTTTTTTTTTTTTTTTTTTTTTTTTTTTTTTTTTTTTTTTTTTTTTTTTTTTTTTTTTTTTTTTTTTTTTTTTCCCTCCCCCCCCCTTCCCTCTTCCTTTTTTTTTTTTTTTTTTTGGTGCGTGGCTCCCCCTTGCCTGTTTGATATTTTTTTTTTTTTTTTTTTAAGGTCATTGATATATATTGTTATTATAAGCAAATAAATGTCATATTTGGCAACATTACTGTAGTTTTTTCAACATTTTAGGGAAATTCTTTAACTAAATGGCGTCAGTTTATCATAAACTTTCACACATGCTTGGTTTAAACATATTACTACCTATATCAAGCAATATGTAGGACCTAAAAAGAGAAATAATAAATATATCGGGGTTATTCCAGCGTGCCTGTCATGACGTGCATGTATATACATCTGTCGTCAGTAGTACCCATCTGCGTTCGAAGTAGTCGAATACCCGGGGTGTGCAACAACTCTACATAGATTATTGAATGGTTTACGTTACTGCAGTATATTTAAACCGCTGATTTCATAAAAAAATGACTGAAATGCATAGCTGAAAGTTTTAGGTTAAGTTATAATACTTCCAAAGATTCTACTATTTATGTTTTGGAGGCTATTTAGTTTGACATCAGTAATAGGGTATGTCCCTTTCAGAACTCATCATTACACATGAAAGAAATACAACAAAATACAGTTTTTCATTAAATATAGGCGATTTGATCCAAGAAATATTATTTCATTATTCAATACAAGAAACAAGAATTTCATGTACATAAACTTTGTCTTGGGTCATTAGAGTATGCATTAAATATTTTATAGTTGTATGTGTACTTTTTCAATACCAAGTATCAAGGATAACACAGCAAGCTCTTATTTTCATTGTAGTCCTTTTTTAAAGACAGAAGCAAATACAAGGGAGTCTGGGTACCAGACCCTTACTCTTTTACGAATAGACCCTTTGGTTCTTTTACATCCCCGGTGTATAACACCGATAAACTCGAAACTACATCTAGGTTTCTAACCAGTTCATCTCAGATAGGTGGGAAACACTGAAAAGCGTTTCTGAAATGTTCAGTGCCCGGGGACCTCCGGATTGGTAGTGCAGACTTTTAACCACTGGCCGTCGACCACCACACCACCTATACATATATGAAACTTATATGTATGACATGTACATACTCAACTTATCTTACCTTTACCCTTGCTATTATAATACATCTTCAATTCGGCCACAGACCTAATACAGGTTGTCTTTCCAGATCTGAAACAATCATAGAACAAGGTAAATTTAAAGTAACTTGTTTGAGGCGATCTTAGGAAATACTGAGCAATACAGCTAAACACAATCTGAAATTTGCACTTGTTAATGATGTCTTGCAAGATTTGCAGGTTTAAGAGCACTTGTGTTTCGGTGGTAAATTTACAGCTTGACCAACATGGCTTAGAGCTTAAAATAACAACTCTGGGCATCTTATTTCTTTTTATAGTTTATTAATAGTCCCTAGCGGAGACCATAGGCTTTCTTATCAAGTAAAACTGCAAAGAATTCTTACATGCCATTGATCACAAGTACAACACGTATTCTCAAATAAATTGGGATGTGGGCTGCCCGATCATAATCTCAGACAATGCTGTTTAACAAATAATTTTATGGATAGATCTAGCTAAAATAAAATCAAGACGGTCATTTTATACTAAAACAAGTAAACGACACCTCAAGAAAGTTCAGTTTTGTAATGTTGGAGACTGTCGTTTTTTTAGTTATCTATGCTTACACTCTTGCGAATTTTCAGTTTTAATTCATATTATAAGCAGCAACTGATTTAGAATAGTTCCATATTAAGCATTCAAAATCGGTCACTTCTAAAGAAATTTCTTAAGAATTACTCTTAAAATAGACATGTTAATCGTTGTCGTCAAGATTTAGTCATGCAGTGTAATTTACGCGACGATACGTTGTTTCTCCATTTCTAACGCAAGTTTAAAACTGTTTGATATGGAAACTTACATATATATTGAAGTACCAAATTCAAACAAATACTGCATGCATTGGCAGATGATCGTTGCATTAAAATATAAGTATTTGAGTGAAAAACGTTACAGGTAATTTTGTCGCAAAACTCGATGTAACGTTTGCCAGCACACAATGTCTTATTCAGTGAATTAATACTGAATAGAATACTTTATAATCAAAAACCTGCGAAGCATGGGTCTTCAAAGAAATGTTTGTCACATGTTTTATGTTCTTTGTAGAATGATAAATAAAGAATTTTAATTGAACTGAAATGTACGAGACTGTAACGTTCAATACATATTCAATTAATATCCAATTAGTATATTGTACCCTAAAAACGAAAAAAAAATAAAAAATACCAACAGGGAATGCCCCCCAAACCCCCCCCCCCCACGTACCAAAAACCCACCCTCCCAAAACCCAAGAACCCCACATCACCCAGAAGTGCACCCCACCACCAACACACACACACACGCGCACACACACACACACACCACACACAACAACAATCTGTACACACACACATATACACTACCAACACACACTAACAAACAAAACAAACACACCAAAACAAAACAAAAAACCAACACACACTAGCATACAAAACAAACACACAAAAAAAAAAAAAAAAAAAAAAAAAAACCAAGGGGCCCCCCGCCTTGGAACGGTCTTTTTTTAATGTCATTACGTAATCAATATGAGCAAATGACGTCACATACACAAAATTTTGCACATGGCTTCCACCCGGAATTCAATATTTATGCTACAGGAATAAGAAGTTAAAGCAAGTTGGTAGGTCTTTTTTTAGTTTTTACAACCAACCAGACTTTTTTAATATTTGTCAACATAGTAGCAGAAATGTCGAATAACATTTTGATTTGTAGCTGAATGAATTATCTTTGACACGGTTATAGAATATTAACTCAGTAACGTTCGATACTTTTGGTATCGAACATTTCACAATGTGTTCTTCGTACATTCTCAGCCAGATAATAGGATGGAATCGAGATTTTGTTGCTAAACTTAAAAATATCTATCAAAAACAGTCATGGTTAAGATCTGAATCTCTTATTTTTGTAAACTCCACTTAAAAAAATGCATTTTCAAACCACAAGATCAACTCATTGAGCAATATGCAAAGCAGTATTTACATGTCTGATATACACTTTATGGAGAAGAAAAATTTGAAAATATTTTAAAATGGACACATCAAACTGTTATTACTAAATATAATCAAGTCCATGTACAATAATTTGGAAATACAATAACCGTAATGTCTTAACTTTAATGGTATTGGACATTACAATTTGTAGCGAACATTTCAAACAAAATAACACAAATATATTTTCTTTTTCATATTTTACAATAGTAAAATCACGCGCAGAAATATGCAGTGATTACAGACGGCGCCTGAAAGAACGCTATGACGCGGGGTACCTAAAACAAGAGGGCCATGATGGCCCTTTATCGCTCGCCCGAGTACAACTGCTGTTAACAAAGTTGCTAGAAATCATCGAAACAACCGACAAAATCTGACAAATTTCCAGGATATTTGGGCTGAAAATGTAACCTCTAGAGTGTTAACAAGGTTTTTCCACATTTGGGCTCTGTGACCTAGTTTTTGACCCCAGATAACCCATATTCGAAATTGAGCTAGAAATCATCGAAAACAACCTTTCCGACAAATTTCCAGGATAATTGGGCTGAAAATGTTACCTCTAGAGTATTAACAAGGTTTTTCCATATTTGGGCTCTGTGACCTAGTTTTTGACCCCAGTTGACCCATATTCGAAATTGAGCTAGAAATTATTGAAACAACCTTTCTGACAAATTTCAAGGATATCTGGGCTGAAAATGTAACATGTAGAGTGTTAACAAGGTTTTTCCATATTCAGGCTGTGTTACCTAGTTTTTGACCCCAGATGACCCATATTCGAACATGGGCTAGAAATCATCGTAACAACCTTTCTGACAAATTTCCAGGATATTTGGGCTGAAAATGTTACCTCTAGAGTGTTAACAAGGTTTTTCCATATTTGGGCTGTGTGACCTAGTTTTTGACCCCAGGTGACCCATATTAAAACTTGAGCTAGAAATCAACCAAACAACCTTTCTCACAAATTGCCAGGATATTTGGACTGAAACAGTAGCCTCTAGAGCCTTAACAAGATTTTTCTATTTTTGGGTCATGTGACCTAGTTTTTCATCCGAGATGACCCATATTCGAACTCGTCCGAGTAATTACTGGGACAAACATCCTGACCAAGTTTCGTGACAATTGAGGCAAAAATGTGACCACTAGAGTGTTAACGAACTAAGTGTGGACGGACGACGGACGACAGACGACGGACGACGGACATTCATCGATCCTAAAAGCTTACCCTGAGCCAGCTCAGGTGAGCTAAAAAGAAAGGAAGAGGCGGCGGCGGACCTACGTACCAAGTTGTCTTCTGGCAAAATCTGAAAGAAATGCAAGGCGACGAAAGAATAGAATCGCTGTGGCAGCATGTCGTGTTAAGAAACAAGAGGGCCAAGATGGCCCTATATCGCTCACCTTGGTACAAGTCAACTTGCCTGGTGGAAGATCACTAGACAATGTTATATACCAAACAAGTGATCCCTCCCGGGCAAGGTCAATTTTGACCCCAGGGGCATAATTTGAACAATCTTGGTAGAGATTCACTAGACAATGCTACATGCCAAATATCTAAGCTCTAGGCCTTGTGGTTTCAGAGAAGAAGATTTTTAAAGTTTTTCCTATATAAGCCTATGCAAAACTAAGTGACCACCCGTGCGGGGTCAATTTTGACCCGGGTGTCATAATTTGAACAATCTTGTTAGAGATCCACTAGACACTGCTACATGCCAAATATCTAAGCTTAAAGCTTTAGGCCTTGTGGTTTCAGAGAAGATTTTTAAAGTTTTTCCTATATAAGCCTATGGAAACTAAGTGACCACCCGCACCGGGTCAATTTTGACCCGGGGGTCATAATTTGAACAATCTTGGTAATTATTCACTAGACAATGCTACATGCCAAATATCTAAGCTCTAGGCCTTGTGGTTTCAGAGAAGAAGATCTTAAAGTTTTTCCTATATAAAGCCTGTGCAAAACTAAATGACCACCCGCGCGTCTACTAGACAATGCTACATGCTAAATATCTAAGCTCTACGTCTTGTGGTTTCAGAGAAGAAGATTTTTTAAGTTTTTCCATATTTGTTGCCATGGCAACCAGAGTTCTGCATGGAATTGAATTCTTTGAACAACTTTGATAGAGCTTCATGCAACGAACATCACTGCAAAGTCTCATCAACATTGGCGCAGTGGTTTCAGAGATGTAGTTTGAAGGAAATGGTGGACGGACGGACAGACGGACGGACGGACGTTCTTCCCAGACGGACTTTGTGAGGTTATCCCTTTGATCTTTTTCAACCCAACAACACAATTATTTAACCCACAATGCCATTTTAACCCCATAATGACGGAATGAACTCAAGGAACCTCACAATGCTAAGTTGTACTCAAACCCTTACCCCGTAGTGTCTACTGGGCATGTACCGACAGACGTACGACGGACGCGGGCGGAAAGCTGTGCCAGGTGAGCTAAAAACTAATCCAAGAGCAGTTAAATAACAATAATGAGTCAGAATATTTGAAAACTAGTGGTTATGAGAGCATGGCGTCATCATAAAATGCAAGCAATTCTAACAATGAGCAACTTATTGTGGCAATGGATTTTCCTGGACGTGCAGCTGGATCAATAAGAAGGCTAGCACGAGATCTGTATCGCGCAATAGAGAGAACTGAAGAACGTAAGAATAAAGCACGAAGAAATTACTAAAAGACTTAAGTCAGAGCAGAAAAGAAGACAGCGTGTTCTAAAGAGACTGCAGAAATCACCAAAAACTCCCAAACGGCAAAGCAGAAGCAATTATGAAGATGGCTAACTTGTCAGAAGTGCAGAAAAAAATGGTGCGAAAAGAATTGGTGTTCAATAACACAATAACTGAGCAAAGACGTGCAAAGAGAAGTGAAACAAATAAGCGGAGTGTGCATAGTTTGCATCAAATTCTAGCCAGAAACATTATCAGCAAATACAAATGTCAGCAAGCATTATGTTAAAGAAGTGGTCTTAACGAAAACACACTTAGCAAGTATTTAAGGTCTAAGAAAATAGAGTAGACCCAGTTTAAGTGAAAGTTTGAGAAGAAAGTCTTGGCTTTCTTTGAGAGAGACGATTACAGTAGGGTCAAGCCTGGAAAGGCAGATGTAACAAAATATGAAGGTGTTATTTGCCAGACCAGAGTCCTCACAGACTACCTTGAAAACTTGCATCAAACATTTCTAAGAAACTCCAGATTGTCAAGTTTCTCTGCCAACATTCTGTCGCATAAGACCCAAATACATACGATTGTCAGCTTTTATTACCAGATACAGTTGTTTGTGTACACGCCATCAAAACATGGCTTTGACAACAAGAACCTTGCGAAACGAAGGTGTGCTTGTATCAGCAAACCAAGAGAATTTCATCAAAGATGTACAAATGATATTGATTCGCAATGCGATTTCAAGTGATGAGACAAGTGTCCCTCAGTGGAAAAGAGTTACAGTTGAAGAAAGAGGAAAACAGAACCAAGTAATGAGAGTGGTCAACAGTAGCATGGTTAAGGATGCGTTTATGGAACATGTAGAAAGCAAAACGAAAGAGTTCAATGAACATGTTGAAAGAGTTAAATTGCAGTACGGTGAAAACAGGAAACCAATGCAGAATTTAAAGGCAAGATCTGCAATTTCACAAATGGATTTTGCAGAGAAATATCAATGTTATTGTGCTGATGAGATCCAATCTGCGTATTGGAATAAATCTAGTGTAACACTTCATCCAGTTGTCTTATACTAGAACGCTGAGTCTGATCTTAAACACAAAATTTTTGCTGTTGTTTCAGATACATTGCTTCATTCTTCAGGGACAGTGCTTTCATTTTTTGTTGTGATTATTCGTGAAGTGAAATCACTCGTTCCTGAGTTAGATCTCTGTCACTATTGGACAGACAGTCCAACTAGCCAGTATCGTAACAAACTTATATTTGACACAATTGCTAACTATAATAATATAAAGGCTGCATGGCGGTCTGGAATTACGTTGAGGCCGGCCATGGTAAGGAACCTTGCGATGGTTTAGGGGGGACTGTGAAAAGAATGGCGGATAATGCTATTACTGTTGGGAAGGTTTTAATTCAAAATGCTAGTGACTTCTATGCTTCGGCAATTGCATCATCATTGTCAAATGTTGCATTCAAGTATGTTTCAGAAACAACAGTGGCTGAAAAGGTAAGTAGTCTTGCAGAAAACACTGAGAAGTTGAAACCTGTAAAAGGTACTATGAAAGTTCACGCTGTCGTTGGAACTGGTGATTTAACAATACTGGTAAGAAAAACAAGTTGTTACTGTGCCAGTTGTCTCGACCAACCAGGATCATGCGATGCGAACTGGAGAAAAGACTGTACTCGAAAAGAATCGAAAAGTGCTCGTTTAGTGTCGGTAGGTACATCACTAACACCGGTTAATGTACATGAACAACAGGTAGGTAACGAAAGTGGCGTTTCAAAACTAGATGACATGGCTGAAAGTGATTACGTTGCAGCAAAGTATGACGACAGCTGGTATGTAGGTAAGATATTGAAAGTTGATCATGACGATAGCGATAGCGGATAAAACTTTTTCAGTGGCCTAGACAACCAGACGTGTTATCAGTTGATGCACATGATATCCTGTGTGTTGTTCAAACCCCTAAACCAACTGGTAAGTCAAAGCGTATGTACACATTATCAGACGATGACAGAGGAACTGTGCAGTCGATTTTCGATGAGCTTACTGGTAAATAGAACCACCGCAAGTGACATGTAGTGTACGATACCGTAACTGCTTACGAAAATATACACATCGACATTCAATATGTCTACGTAATCAAATGTAAACGCTTTTTGTCCTTGTGTGTTTCTGGTGAAAATTGACGATGTCATTTAATGTCCATTCTGCTAACTGTTTAAAAGAATGCTAAGTATGCTTATAATGTAATGTTCGATACAAGGCATTCATGCATTCATTAAAGCTATTTTATCAACAAGTAGCCCTGTTTAATCTGTTCATTAGTTTGTTTTATTTTTGTGCATTTAAAGGGCTCTTCTTTCATTCATCATTGACTATAATATGCTTACTATTATGTGCTCAAGCATAATGGTTTATTCTTTCAATCATTGTATGCTTAATGATATGCTAGATGAACAGAACTTAGAACATATCAAAGATATTAAACACATTACCATATTTAATTTAGACTCTTTCAAACAGAAAATAACGTATTTTTTAATCTAAATATTACACTCACATGACATACCTTGTTCTAACTATTTACAAAATGAACTGCAAAATGTTGTAATGTACGAGACATTTTACATGCAAACCAAATGAAATAATTTGTACGGTCATTTAAATATTTGTGACTATAGGTTTTGCTTGCAATAACTAATGAAACGTCTTTTTAAGTTCTTAATGAATTAACACCTGTTACGTGTATGCCAAACGTTTTTTTTAAAGATATCTTGTCTAGAAGTTGCTTGTAGTTGTGTTAAGAAACTAAAATATTATCGCTTTTTTAAATGCATGATTTTATGCAATATGATCACAAATTGAGACATTCACAACATCATACTGACACATTGTCATAGTGTCTACTTTGTTTTATGCGTCCTTTGGATATAGTAACACAATAATGGTTCAGTTCTAGTTAGTACACTGGTAGCGTACATTTCACAATATCAAAAATCTTCTCGATGGCAACCCATTTCGAGATAACTGTTTGATAACACGGTTTATTTCATGTTCAAAACAGTGCATCAATTCAATCAGTTCATCAATTAATCTCCTTGGGTGATCTTGCCAAGACTCCTATCAGGTGTAGGTTAATAGATACAGATACAAGGAAATCCAGGTACAGACCCTAGATCTTGAACGAATATACCCCTTGGTTCTTTAACATGCCCGGTATCCAGCACCGATACACGTTGGTCTCAATAATCCGACTCCAAACGCAGACCCATTTTACATTATATAGATATCTGCGGAGGCTGAATAGCGCCTAGCAAAAGATATAGCGATATTCACTTGTTGAGTACAATTATTTGGACTACGATACACATGAGACTACCTCATCATCATCATCATCATCTCAAGTGATTGCGTCACTCCGCGAAGAGTATACTCGCAATTCGCAAACCTATAAGTTCATCTCTAGACTATAAGGGTGGGAATTAGGGAAACACTATCACTGAAAAGCATTTCTGAACTGTCCGGTATATCGGCACTGCGTCATTGATACATGTGTAATTGGGTTTATATACAGCTGTACAGTAGTCTCACTTATTCCACTAAGAAGACAAACCGATTTCACATGTTGACATTTTAGAGTTGTCTGACTTCTACAGGTGTGACAGTTATAACAATTATACTTTCACAGTAAAGCCTTAAAGGGACACACCCTTTAATTGAGTCAAACAAAATAACAATAAACATAAATAACAGAATCTTTGGAAGTATGATTATTCAAACTAAAAGTTTCAGCTATGCATCCCCAGTCATTATCGATAAACATATAGCAGAATTAGAACCATCGCCACAGCGAACTCACGGCAAAAAAAATTCTATAAAACATAGGACATTTTCACCTTTTTAAAAACTGTGAAACACTATAAAAGATAAATTCACTTTGCAAACGGTTTTGAAAAGTTGAATATCTTGACTTTACAAAAAGTATTTTTTGTGTAATACAAATGTATGTGTCACTTGATCTTACTTGATGGACATAATTTTATGTTCTATATTTGTTATTATGTAACGAGATCTGTATATTGTATAGTTACTTAATAAAAAAAAATCTATATTAACGACTTTAAAATATTTTGAAAATGAATTAGTCTGTTTGTGTGTTTTTGCATGTAATTTGTATTTTATATGAAATAAAGAACAAACGCGCGAAGGTGATCATTTTCTAAGTCAAATAACCAGTCACAAAAATAAGTTTTTGTACCTGTGCAAACGGATTAATAAAGCACAATGATTAAGCTTTTAATATATATACATATTATACATATTCTTAAATAATTAGATTGTCTGTTTTCGAATTGTTATCATTTAATACACATTTTTTTCATATCGCTCGGAAATTACCGAGCAGTTCCGATCATTTCTGTATCTTGGGAAAAATCGTACGAAGGAATGCACATAACAGACAAAAGTATGCATGTGTAATGATCCAGTTTGTCATTTGATGCTTTTTATATGCTTGTTTATTCACATTTACTCATGCTTTGCTCATTATTTTGTCCTTACATATGCTATTTAATATTGAGGTCTCTTGGCACAAACTTTTTATTGCCTCACTGTTTAGTTATGTGTAACTATGAAAGCATGACATTATTTTTTCATGGTTTATGAATAATTGTTCTGAAATATAAGCTGTGCACCCGCTACAATTTCTCATTTACAGAGTAATTTCAACTAAGGAAGATTCACCAATTTGGAGACAATCTCTCAATTGAGTGAATGTCTCCAAATCGAGTGACACATTTTATAAAGGCCTACATTTATTATCTAATTATTGATAATGTATTCCGATTATGAAACTATAATTTCATTACAGAATAAAAAAGTTTGTTTTGAATACAATGTATGTTCATTTGTTTTTTTAGTATACAACAATAACATACCACTATCAAACTATGTAGATTTCTGCAGACTCTTAGCCATTCATTAGCAGATGGAATTCCTTTAGGTGAGATCCAACATTTCGCCTCCTTATTTATCTTGAGTTGTATGTTAGCAGCTTTTTTCTAGAAATAAAATAAATTAAAGATTCTCCTGGTCAATCAAAGGCTACCATGTTTACAGACTCAAACCACATTACAACATGAGAGTGAGATTAGTGCACGATCCAACCAACATGTTCGACAGGCATTCCATTAAAGCTGCTCGCTCTCAGATTTTGGTAAAAAAAAAAGTTCTTCAAACTGTATGTAAATAACGTATTTTAGTCATATGGTCATATAAAAAGGCTCCAGTATAAATTCCTGTCACGTATATATCTAAATTTAAAAAAATATGCTTCCAAATTTAACGCTTTTGAAATTTCAATATAAACATATAATGTAGTGGTGCCGTGTAACAGACATTTTCAATCGATTTCTGCAAATTTCTACCTAGATTGATGTTTATATTTCGAGTCTAGACTTTAGTTTTCACTTATGAATACTTATGAACATACATTGTATTCAATAACAAACTTTTTTATTCTGTAATGAAATTATAGTTTCATAATTTTATGTAAATAATATAAAGTAAAATCAAACATAAATCAGTGAGCTAATGTAAAATATATGTCTGCAAAAATGATTAATGAAATGAGTAACATTATATTTCAGGATAAAAATAACATTGAAAAACAAATAAAAATGAATTGCACATAGAAATAAAAAAAGTATCTGGAGTGTAAATAAATAAATAAATATTTTCAATCTTCAAATAAATTATTAGATATATTGGCTAATTAAAAAACAGTAGAAGTTGTCACTACTTGAACCTACTGATGTGCTGGACAGAGAAATCTTAAAGTGGGCACATTTTTCAAACTTTTTATTTCCTGCCCAGCACACACATCATGTGCCCAGTAGTGACAACCATCATAGTCACATCCAATCCAAAACCGCGTTTTTACCGTGGTTCTTTTTAAAAAAAAGTCTGACTTAGAATTATAAATTAAAGAGCAAACAGAGCATTTGTAATTTATCTTTTGCACTGGTTTTACTGGTTTCTCAGTTTTCATCCAAGCATATGGTTGATAACCTTCTTCTTTTTCGGGGTATGTGTTTGTGGGGGAGGGGGTGAAGCCACATTGCCTTGTTTTTCTATTTAAGAAGCTCTCTCCTGCCTGTAGCTTGACATGCCTCGACATGACTGGTGATAGGGAAAGTTTTTTTTTCCACTCTCCGCTTCCACAGTTAAACAAATTTCGCCCTACACATGCTATTTAGAGCCACTGCCTTGAAAAGAATATGTTATACATCAGGGATCGAATTTAACTTTTTTTCCAACTAGCAATTTTTTGCTAGTGCAATTTTTTCCACTAGCAAAGTGATAGGTTCCACTAGCAATTATTTAAAGGCTGTTTACATATTTAATTTTATATGTTGTTTTGTTGTTGTTTTATGTACAGCTGTTATGTTTACTCATTGAGTTAAGAATAAACTATGAAAACCTTTACAGTTTTTGTTATTGATTTATACTATTAGTCTAACTTAACAACTTTCAGACTATTTCATGAAAAATTTATTACTTCATATTATCATGCAGGTTACAGTGCATTTTACATATTGTAACAGTATCTGTATCTCCATTAGCGAAGACTAATTCTTAAAGGTATAAAAAACTTGGAAAAAATACTCTAGTGCTTACATTAGATGTTTTGTCACTGGCGAATTCTTTGCAAACATCTAATGTTCAGTTCTGTTTCCCACTTTTTTACTGTTCTGACAGATGCCGTATGTTTACTCATTGAGTTAAGAATAAACTATGAAAACCTTTACAGTTTTTGTTATTGATTTATACTATTAGTCTAACTTAACAACTTTCAGACTATTTCATGAAAAATTTATTACTTCATATTATCATGCAGGTTACAGTGCTTTTACATATTGTAACAGTATCTGTATCTCCTTGCGAAGACTAATTCTTAAAGGTATAAAAACTTGGAAAAATCTCTAGTGCTTCATTAGATGTTTTGTCACTGGCGTTCTTTGCAAACATCTAATGTTCAGTTCTGTTTCCCACTTTTTTACTGTTCTGACAGATGCCGTGAGGTCAGGTCATGACTTCTTGCTGGACCCAGACGTTTTGGGTTCTTTGGGGTTACCACATGTGCTTTCAAAAGTGTTCTCCTCTGACCTTTTTCTTCTTCATATCTCGGTTTTTCAGAGCAGGAACGTAGGATCAACGTATATTTTACGTTTCTGTTCAGAGGAAAACGAATATCGTCTAGACGCTTAATTTAAATATCCGATAATAACATTTATAATAAAACGACAAGCGTCTACAAGCGGTCACGTGATTATTGGTTAAATAACTATCCCAAAGGAGTTTTTAAAGCGCAAAGGACCGTTTGAGTGAATTGGCCGATTTTCGAACGTAATCGCAAAAATATTCCAGTGCCATTATTTCCTACTCGCATTTTTTTTATTCTTACTTGTATTTCGCAAGTTAGCGACCGCTAAATTCGATCCCTGTGTAATACGTGTGTTATTTTACCTTTTTTTATTAAAGGTTAAGAAGAAAATTCTGGACACAGCATCTGGTAGTTCTGATATAGTAAAATACAATCAAGAACAGCCAAACAAGCCATCAGTTGCCTATCTTTCATCATCCATCATATGTCTGGATTTATTGAAGAAGAAACACGTATCATTTTTTTTTGCCTATCGATAAATGGAGCATCATTTCGTGTTATATAAGAATATTTTCATTATACATGTATAAAGGCGTTTCATTCTACAAGATGCAATTTTTTAATTTTAAAGGATATGCTCCAGCGTTTAAACCTACAAAATTGCTCTGCTTTTAAGTCAGTGCATCATGTCCTATTTAAAGGCACCCTGTCCTGTTAGGCAGTCTATAGTAATCCTTACTCTATTGAACAAATATATGCATCAATATCCTGTAGCCATCTCTGACCTGTCATATGTTATTCTGCCTCTATTGGACAAAAACAACCTTGAACAAAGACAATCCAGTTCATAGATGGGCACATGCGATTGATGCATGTATTTGTTCAAAACTGCCATAATAGCATGCGACAAGTCAAATATGGCAACCGGAAATTTATGCATGTCCAGTCCGATATATGTTACATGACAGTCGACAGATGGCCATCGGAAAGTGATGCATGTCTTAGTCCAAATGAACCATTAAACATTATGCGATAAGTAGCAGATGACTCCGGGAAATTTATACATGCCTTTGTTCTATACAGTCAGAACTAGAACTGTCACAAGAGTGACGAATTATACCCCCACAATACAGCTTTGTCACAGAAGTATGGCAACCATAAGAAAGGAATGGCCACAAGGACATAGAGTTGAGTTATTATACAATAACTTGTGTAAATGTATTGTTTTAATAGCATACAAAATGTGTAAGGTTAGAAATTATCAATTATTGTTCAATTTAATAGGTTTATTATCACCCGGAAACTGTTTTACATTACAGTTCAGAGTCACTGTGACCTTGACCTTTGACCTACTGACCCTAAAGTCGAACTTGACCTGTATTTGATGATGTTACAGCTGTGTACCTAAAATTATTTAAATCGGTCTAGCCTTTCATGAATTATCATCCGGAAACTGTTTTACAGTTCAGAGTCACTGTGACCTTGACCTTTGACCTACTGACCCCAAAGTCGAACTTGACCTGTATTACATAAAGTTGCACGTGTGTGCCAAAAATTATTAAAATCGGTCGAGCCTTTCATGAGTTATCATCCGGAAACTGTTTTACAGTTCAGAGTCACTGTGACCTTGACCTTTGACCCCAAAGTTGAACTTGACCTGTATTTCATGAAGTTGCACGTGTGTACCAAAAATTATTCAAAAGGGTAAAGTCTTTCATGAGTTATCATCCGGAAACCATGAAAACCAACAGACCGACAAACCGACAAACAAACCGACAAGCTCACTCCTATATACCACCCCCAGCCCCACCGCCCCCTCCCCACAAACTTCGTTTTGTGGGGGTATTATAATGATATATGGTAGGCTAAATTGATGCATGTCTTTGTCAAAAAAGCCATTCTTACATTACACGAAAGGCCACAGATGGTCACAGGATTTTGATGCATGTCTTTGTCCAAAAAAACTTATTAAAGCCATACTAACATTATACGAACGGCCGCAGATAGCCACAGAAAACTGATGCAAGTCTTTGTCCCAACAAACTTTTTAAAGCCATCATTTGAACGGCAAGATAATGCCACAGGAATTTGACGCATGCCCTTGCAAAAAAAACATTATAACATTATACGAAAGGCCACAGATTATCACAGTCGCGAGAGATGGTCACAAGAAATTGATGCATGTCTTTAACAAATAAATGGTCCAAAGTACACGGATGCCCCCACTAGCAGATGGCCAAAACAAGGCAAGTATATCTGCATGTAAGATTTTTGTGTGGAACTTTATAATTCCACTGTTTAATTTCTTTATATGATACGGCTAGAAATGATCTACAGGTAACCTTATGTACATGTCTAAATTAAATTACAAATGAAAATTTATAGTTCAATTATTTATATGTATATGGCGAGAGATGATCAACAAAGGGCCATATTAATCTGTTAAATTTTGTCGCAAAAAATATTATTTGGTATTATACGAAAAGTCAACAAAGGGCACAGTAACTTTCTGTTAAATCTTGGTCGCAAAAAATTTCTTCCTTTACTACCATCTACACATTAAAGCTGTTCATCCCTGGAAGTTTAGCCAAGAAATCTGCCATCCGGTTTAAGAGGAGTTGCGTTCACAATATTTCTATATGGTATATAGTCCAAAAACTTAACAAAGGGCCATTAATTCTGTTAAATTTGGTAGCAAAAAAAAATCCTTCCTTTACTACCATCTACACATTAAGGTTGTTCATCCCCGAAAGGTTTAAGCAATATCTGCAAACCAGTTGAAGAGGAGTTGCGTTCACTAAATTTCTATAATGGTACCTAGCAAAAAAATCAACAAAGGGCCATATTGTTCTTAGAATTTCCTCGCAAAAATTCCTTCCTTGACTGCCATCTACACATTAAGGTTGTTCATCCCTGGAAGTTTAAGCAAAATCTGCCATCCGGTTTAAGGGAGTTGCGTTCACAAAATTTCTATATGGTATATATTGAAAAAATCAACAAAGGGCCATAATTCTGTTAAATTTGGTCGCAGAAAAATTATCCTTTCTTTACTACCATCTACATATTACGGTTGTTCATCCCTGATGAAGTTGTATGAAAATCTGCCATCCGGTTTAAGAGGAGTTGCGTTCGGACAAGATTTCAAGGACGTAGGACAACGTAGGACGGACGGTCAGGATGGACGGTTACGGTTACGGACAACTGCAACGCTATATGCTTGCCCACTTTGTGGGGGCATAAGAATGTATAAATTCAATATGTTCAATTATTTATATGGTATATAGTGAAAAAATCAACAAAGGGCCATAATTCTGTTATATTATGGTCGAGTTATAGTTCTTTCCTTTACTTCCACTTCCTCATTAAGGTTGTTCATCACTGTATGAAGTTTAAGCAAAATCTGCCATCCGGTTTAAGAGTAGTTGCTTTCACAAAATTTCTATATGGTATATAGTGAAAAAATCAACAAAGGGCCATAATTCTGTTAAATTTGGTCAAGCCGCATTATAGTTCCTTGCCTTTACTTCCATCTACACATTAAGGTTGTTCATCACTGGAAGTTTAAGAAAATCTGCCATCCGGTTTAGGGAGTTGTTTTCACAAAATTTCTATATGGTATATAGTGAAAAAATCAACAAAGGGCCATAATTCTGTTAAATTTGCTCGACGATAGAGTTATAGTTCTTTTACTACCATCTACACATTAAGGTTGTTCATCCTTGTATGAAGTTTAAGAAAATCTGCCATCCGGTTTAAGAGGAGTTGCGTTCACAAGATTTCGGGACGTACGGACGGACGGACTGACGGACTGACGGAGACGGACGGACGGACAACAACTCTGTAATTAGCCAAGATGGACGTTATGGGGCTAAAAAAGCCATAATAACATTAAAAGAAAGGCCACGGATATTGATGCATGTCTTTGTACAGAAAAAAAAACAACATAATAACATTATATGAACGGCGAGAGATGGCCACAGGATATTGATGCAAGTCTTTGATCAAAAAGGCATACTAACATTATATGAACGGCGAGAGATGACCACAGGATATTAATGCATGTCTTTGTCCAAAAAATAATATTTTAACATTATACGAAAGGCCACAGATGGCTACAGGAACTTTATGTATGTCTTTGTCCAAAACAGCCATAGTAACATTAAACAAAGGCCACAGATGGCCACAGGAAATTGATGCAAGTCTGTGTCCAAAAAAGCCATAATAACATCCTATACCTTGTCAAGTTGGCCATTCAACGATGGCCACAGGTAGATAAAAAAATAATAATATCAAACAGGGAATGCCACGTACCAAAAAGATAAGTTTTCTACATGTTCACAGTCACCAGTATGATAGTTTTCCGAAAGACTCGTGGCAAGACTTCCTTTTTCTCTCTACTAAGTCAGTCATAGATGGCCACAGCCAAGTTGTGCCTATAACTGTTCATTGAAAGACAAACGACATTATTATGAAAGTGAAGCAACTTCCGTGGAATATTTAGTAATTAGCTTTCATTTCTTATGCTTTTTCTTTTAAGGTCGGCCATTTAACAATGGCCACAGGTAGATAACATTTCTCATGTTCACAATAACCAGTACGATCGTTTTCAGAAAGATCATGACAATTTTCCCTTTTTCTCTCTACTAAGTCATTCTTAGGTGACCACAGGCATGTTGTATCTTTAATTGAGAAATCTTATCTTCCTGTAGCCATCGTTAAAGGTCCGACCTTAGAAGAAAAGGGATGAGAAATGAAAGCTACTTATCAAATATTCCACAGTAGTCGCTTTACTTTCATTATATTGTCGTTTATCTTTCATTTCAGTTAAAGACACAATTTGCCTGTGGCCATCTAAGAATGACTAAGTAAAGGAAGAATCATTTGGAAAACTATCATACTGGTACATGTAGAAATCTTATTTACCTGTGCAAAAACGATATCATTTAAGGTGTTCATGACATCAAAATGTAAACCAAGGGGTAGAATGATTTGTAAAACATATCGATATCCGGAAGATCCGACACTACAATTTCCTTCGTCTCTTCCGAATACCCCGGTCAAAAAGGTAAACAAAGCATGACATATCATTAAATACATATTACACGCGGTGATTTCCATCCTACGATCAAAATACACTTATGCCGGTTCAGATAACCTAAACAAGACATGATAACGAGAGATATCACACAACCCTGTATTCTAGCGTATAACGTGAGAAACATGCAAAAAAATCTTACTTGCAAACAATACGATTTTTTCAAGATTTTTGAAAATCTCGTTTGCTTATAACTTACGGAACCCGGAGAAGAACATACGTACTGTCTGCCTACGTACATTTAATGGTTATGTTGTGTGGTTTTAAAAACAAGAGGGCCATGATGGCCCTTTATCGCTCACCCGAGTACAACTGCTTTTGACAAAGTTGCTAGAAGTCATCGAAACAACCTTTCTGACAAATTTCCAGGATATTTGGATTGAAAATGTTACCTCTAGAGTGTTAACAAGGTTTTTCCATATTTGGGCTCTGTGACATAGTTTTTGACCCCAGATGGCCCATATTCGAACTTAGCTAGATATCATAGAAACAACCTTTCTGACAAATTTCCAGGATATTTGGGCTGAAATAGTTACCTCTAGAGTATTAACAAGGCTTTTCCATATTTGGACTCTGTGACCTAGTTTTTGACCCCAGATGACCCATATTGAAACTTAAGCTAGAAATGATCGAAACAACCTTTCTCACAAATTTCCAGGATATTTGGGCTGAAAATGTATCCTCTAGAGTGTTAACAAGGTTTTTCCACATTTGGGATCTGTGACCTAGTTTTTGACCTCAGATGACCCATATTTGAACTTGAGCTAGAAATCATCAAAATAACCTTTCCGACAAATTTCCAGGATATTTGGGCTCAGGTGAGCTAAAAATTGTGTGCGATTTGTTATATGTACATGTATGTATTCGGACTAAGAGGATATCCGGAATTATACGAACCCGCTCTAGATCAGGTTTTATTTTATTGCATTTTTGTGCGCAGAACTGGATACAAGTATTTTTGGTACCATCAATAGACATAAAACCTGCACTCTCCTGTGTAACCTATAAAGCCAAATATATTTTTAGTTTTATCTTTTACATTGCCAGGTGAACTAAGAGATTCATTTTAGTTTAAAGATGTTTTTTGCTGGTATCCAGATAAAGTGTCTAGCTATCACTACACATGGAGATGTACCAGACTCATGTTTGGTGCATATAGTCTATCATTTTTTTCTTTTAGCAGATCTTTAGAATACGTTTTATTATTATGAACTGTTACTTTGTGTAAAGGCTGTTTCTCTACATGTGCAGGTGCACCGACAACCTTTTGATATGGTACTGTTGGTAGAGATCCAGAAAGGTCCACTTCCAGAAAGGACCAGTCCTAAAAGGCCCGGTCCAAGAAGGCCCATTTATCAAAGGTACCTTAAAGGCCCACATAAACGGTACCAGAAAGGCCCATTGAAAAATAAAATCAATCTAGCCGATGACACTTTTTATTTGATTAAAATATATTTGCCCTATATTGATGTTTTGTTAATTCTATAATATTTAAGTAATAAATATATAAATAGTTTGTGTTTTCATCATTTATTTCACCATTGCTTTACTTCTTAATCATACCTAGCGGTTGTTACTACAATACTGTTGACTGTTTTTTTCTTTTTCTTTTGATTGTATGAAAACAAAAATAATATCAAACAGGGAATGCCACATACCAAAAACGCAGCCTCCCCAAAACGAGCCCCACAGCTCATTACATTTTCAGTTTGCATACTTTCTTATCTTTCATTTCCCTAGGGCACAAAGTAACATAGAAAATAGGACTCAGTCTGGACCTTTTTGGTTGGGCCTTTCTGGTTTTATGCCTTTTTGGTACTGATCCTTTTTGGAAGTGGGCCTTCCTGACACCCATTCGACGTACTGTTGACTGACAGGTTTTTCGTTTTCATGAAATACAGAACATGTTTCATTCACAAGTTGTGCAGTTCTGAGATTATTGTGGCCATGTAGATGTAGCAAGAAAAATGTGGACAAATAGTCATAAACTGCCTTTGTTAAGGGTATATGTTGGTCAAAACGTATGCTGCTTTCATCTACAGGTTCAGATTTCCAGTATGACTGTGGTCAAATTAAACATACTTTTGTATGTCTTTCAGTTATATAATAGGAGTTATACTGTAATTCTGCTCATTTTAAAGTATACGAGGCATGTTGCTTTCGTTTCTAAAGAAATCGGTACATGGAAACATGGAAAACAGCATAAAAAGGCATACGAAAATAACCGCCGTAAGACGACAACGATAATCCGCTGACGACGGAAGTGGACAAAATAATTTAGTCAAGGTCATAGAAAAGCTCATTGTAGGAGGCGCTAATCTTTTATTTAAGAGCGTCTCGGTGACCGACAGCATTAAGAGAATGGCAGCCTCCTGCGCTGACATTTTTGGACACAAAAAAGAAGTTGGACAGTATATAGATTTTTTCACATTTTTTGTTTTGTTTCTTTCTTTCGTACATGTTATCTTAAGGCGGTCCAAGCCCTCACGGGCACCACCGCTCGGTCTTTCCCCGTATAATTTTAGTCTTTGGTTGTTTTCCAAAATAAACTTTCCAAATATTAAAATGTCACAAGAAGAGGTAAGAAAAGTCTCAAGTGTTTAAAGTGGTTAATCAATAAAGTAAACTAGACAAAACACCCGGCCATTTCCAGTAGACTATTCATAAAGTAGGAAAAGTTTCCAAGATGTTGGTTGGTTCTTAGTTTATAATCCAAGTGTGTGGTTATCGAGACGGAGTGATATGTGTTAAGTTCATAAAGTGTAATTCATTTCTGCGATGGTGTTAAAGTGCCGTTATGATTGAAGTGTGATGTATTCTAATTACGTCAAAATATCAAATAGTCTAGTTACATCTAGTTTTTATGTATAAATCTAAGTTCATTAAATTAAGCTCGCCACGACTAAGTTCGTAAATTGTTGTGTATTGACCAAGTTACTAGATCAGTGTATATAATTGCGAATATTGGAGAATTGTCAGTGTTGCGGGTATTTACGGAGCATCGGAGAATACTTTGTGGTGAAATTCCTAAGTTGCTAAACTTCGCTAATATTAAATTGTCGAAGTAGGTAAAATAAACGTGTGTTAACTAAGATAGTGATTTACTGGACTTGTGTATTTTATAATACATTTTCCCGATATTAGTGAGTATGGTAAAGAAATAGTTTCACCGATTAACGACAACATAATTATCTAAGGGTGCACAGCTAACTTTGTCGTTGATTTGGTATAATTCTCGCTACTTATAGTTATATTCTATGTCCATTTGTTTGTTGAGTTATATTGGATTTACGTTAAAATTAAATTATAGAAATTAAACAGCATCCGTTGTACTTTGTTATAAATATAAATGACCTTATCAGAGTAACCAAAGAGCCGGGACCAGGCGGACCCATTGTAGCAAGCCCTTTTATTCCTAACATATTGGTTCGCTACACATGTATATTTTGCAGGGTCCGTATATTATATATTATTCAAGCGGGGCCTGGGGCAATGTAGCTGCTCGCTCCTCGTTTAACAGTATGTAAATAACGTATTTTAGAACATAATAATGGTGATATAAAAAGACTCCAGTATAAATTGCTGTCACGTATATCTCTAAATGCAACGCTTTTTAAATTCCAATATAAACATATAGTGTAGTGGTGCCGTGTTACCGACATTTTCAATCGATTTCTGCAGTTTCCTACCTAGATGTTTGCTTATATTTTGATTCTAGCACATAGTTTTATGTTATGAAAAAGTATGTCAATTTTTTGAAAAAAAAAAAATTTCAACGGTAACTGAGAGCGAGCAGCTTTAAAGGGACATACCCTTTAACTGATGTCAAACTAAATAACCCTAAGGCCACACCAAATTAATAAGTTGGTCATCGGGATTTTTTAAAAAAACTGAGGCGGCGAGCGAAAATATAATTTTAATATTTGTTTTTGTTTTGAAAAAGTTTTGGAGCGAGCGAAGAGCAAATAAATATATATAGCCTTTTTGTTCACATTTAATAGCAAATTTAATTAATATGAGCCAAATTTTATGGCGAAATCATTTCTCCCCGAGCTGGAAATAGAGAGAAGTTTGGAGTCTACCAGGAGAAGTGAAGGATACTGATATATTTGTCTTAGTTTGTTTCAAAGTGAATTAGTTCTAATATTTCTTAATCATAAATGGTTGTGTGATAAGTCAGGAGATTGACCATTATTATGAGACTTCATCCAGATAGACTGATTTTCATGCATTTTTATTGCTTGAACATTATATTTACAACATACATGTTATTTGATAGTAATCATGCACAGTTACAGCCAAAAACCACTTTCCGCAACACAATCATTTCCATAGTTGGCCCTGTTTGAATGCCATATTAATAGGTAACAAACAATATGATAGGTGTTGTACAATCAGTAAGATGTCAACACAATATGTACCGGTAGTCAACACGGTATTAAAGGAAATAAAACAAAAGTAAAATCCATTTTATTGACAAAATATTTTGTGAAAACTAGCTGAAGGGTATTACAGTCCATTCTTCAAGAAGTTAAACTGGAATGTCTAAGGTATGAAGCGCATTTTTGTAAGCTAAAATTACAGCTGAAAACAAAAAGTGAACCTATTTTCGGACGGACGCTTACGCGGATACGGGAATTTTCAAAGCATTTTCCAACAGCTGCAATTTTTTTTTAATCCTAGAGGTAAAGCCGCAGGTGTCACGAGATAAAAGAATGCCGCCGAAACTATCATGTTTGTTTGATCTTAGTGAAGCACGTGTCATTAAAAAGAGAGAACTATTTTGACAGTTTGAAACATGTACACGAAGCTTTTGACTTGGGATTATAAATTTTTTATAACAGCTTGGAAAAGATAATGTTTTAAGTGTAAGATTCTTTGATTTTTGATGATAAAATATATTTGTTTCTATTAATAGATTGTGTGTTGCTGGGTTGTTTATGTCCATCAGACAGCACGCGAAGTTGTTGATTGTGGAGTCTTTGAAGTCGGGAATTTTCGAAAATTTTCAACATAATTCTATCTTAGTTTTGATAAATAAAAGTTAATCAGTAAAAAAATATAACCAAAGGTCAAGTCACGACCCAAATGCGGACATAGCGAAACACTGTGTCCAGTCACAACAATTCACGTGACCGGACATCCAAAGTACGGGTGTTCCGAGGTATTCTTTGGACAACTATATTGTTTCCGGACGGAGTAAAATCCGTTATCTTGCCATGAAAATGCGCGACTTTGCTCTTTGTCAATAGCGACCCCAAAAAATATAACCGATTATTTTCTTAAGGTGCGGGCGGGAGCCAATAATAAAAAAATAATATTTTTTTTTTGTGTTTTAGAAAAAAAACGTGCGGCAATCCCGATGACCAACTTATTAATTTGGTCTGGCCTAAAACATAAATAATAGAATCTTTGTAAGTATTATAACACAACCTGAAAGTTTTCTGCTATGCATTCCCAGTAATTACCGATAAAATCAGCGGTTTAAAATATGCTGCAGTACCTTAAACCATTCAATAATCTATGTAGAATTGTTTTACAGAACGCCTCTATATTAATTAATTATTGTAAAATGAGGCATCTTTCACCATAGGTTTTTCTTTGAAATTGTATCTATTTATCATTTTACGTTCATTGAACACATAATCTACGTTTCGAGTATATAATATGCTAGATGTAGGGAGTGCCTCTTTAATGTAATCCATGTTAATTGCGTTGTATTTATATGCTGTACTCCAAACTAAAATTTGAAAAGCTGGGAAGTTAAACAGACTGAAGTTTTGCCCTTTTTTAAAGCTGCTCGCTCTCAGATTTTGGTAAAAAAATAAAGTTCTTCCAACTGTATGTAAATAAACGTATTTTAGAACATATATATAAAAAGGCTCCAGTATAAATTCCTGTCACGTATATCTCTAAATTTCAAATGATACGCTTCCAAATTCAAATTCCAATATAAACATATAGTGTAGTGGTGCCGTGTTACCGACATTTTCAATCGATTTCTACAGTTTCCTACCTAGATTTTTGTTTATATTTTGATTCTAGCACTTAGTTTTATGTTTATGAACAAGTATGTCAATTTTTTGAAAAAATATTTTTTTCAACGGTAACCGAGAGCGAGCAGCTTTAAATAACCAGTGCATTTTAACCAACAAGAAATGAAACATATAGTTTAGCTTATTATATCAGTAAATGTGGTTTATCACTATGGGAGAAAATGAAATTTCTTTCAAAAAAAAGTTTGCCGTTTCCTTTTATGGATGCAAAAATAAGATATTTTTGCGCTAGCTTTAGCATTTCTGCAACAAATTTGTTACAAAATACCAAATAGCCCAAGGCTGAAATAATATGCAATTGCAGGATAATCCGAGGATTTCCGTTCATTTCCGGATGCACAGCTTCGATGAACGATAGCAAAATACGATATCGATTTTTCAAATGAAATCTCTGATGGGTCTAATTCTGCCATATGTCAGCGGTTTAAAATATAATGCAGCACCGTAAACCATTCAGTAATATATGTAGAGTTGTTGTTGTATAACTAATGGATGGATGCGATTAATAACAGATTAATTGTGGTAGAATGAGGCATTTTTCGCCATAGGTTCTTCTTTGAAATTGTATTTATTTATCATTTTACGTTCATTAAACACATAATCTTTGTTTCGAGAATATAATCTGCTAGATAATTTGTCCACAGTTTTATTGGCAGCTTTGTATGATACATGTCAGTTTTCCACCAGTGATCACTGTATCATAATTTTCAAGTCTAGCAGAAGAATTCTAGATCTAGTTCTCAGAAAAGACTGACAAATTTCAGCTGTCAATATTCTATAGAGATAGATCTACATCCTTATACATCTAGATATGCAAAGGGATCGAGTACACCTCGTCTTTTCATAACCGTCTACATCTGTAAAGTTAAGTATCAGTTAAAAACTTGCACTTGACAGTTAACTTATGCATTTAATTCGTTTGCAATGGCTTCCCAGCACTTTTCCTTCTCTTTTGCCCCCAATCTGGCGCCCCTGAACGTTCCGAATAGTTTGTCGGCTTGCTTGACAATCATTTCGATGTCAGCAGGCCTTTCACCCTCCAAAGGTCCAATTGGCTTTTCTTTGTTCGTCTTCCATACTCCGATTCTGAGCGCTGTCACTTGTCAGACGACTTTTGACAGATAACGCACGCGCAGGAGAGTATTCGGCGTTACTGCCGACAACTAACGAAATGAGCGAAAATATAAGACTGTAGATCGTTATTAGCTAAGATGTACCTAAAAACAAAAATAATATCAAACAGGGAATGCCTAAGTATTTTTGTAAAATGCAGAAAATGCAAAGTTCTTACCTAAAAATTATACTAAACTTAAGCATGCTACTAAGTTCTTTACTTAGCAATTAATCAAGTACTTTCGTGAATTCGGTGCCAGGTCTTGGTTGTTTTTTAACTCACCTGGCACAAAGTGCCAGAGTGAGCTATTTGGATCGCTTTCCGTCCGGGGTCCGTCGTTCGTCTGTCCGTCCGTCCACCATTTCCTTCAAACGAAACCTCCTCTGCACCACTGGGCCAATTTTGATGAATCTTTGTCCTGGGTCAAAATTGACCCCGCCTGGAGGGTCACTTGGTTTTACATAGGGTCATATAAGAAAAACTTTAAAAATCTTCTTCTCTGAAACCACAAGGCCTAGAGCTTAGATATTTAGAATGTAGCATTGTCTAGTGGACTTTTACCAAGATTGTTCAAATCATGACCCCCAGGTCAAAATTAACCCTTCCCAGGAGGGGGGGAAAGCACTTGATTTCACACAGGCTTCTATAGGGAAAACTTAAAAAAAACACAAGGCCGACAGGCAGATAATAGATATTTGAAATGTTACTTAGTATTGTGTAGTGGACCTCTGCGAATTATGTTAGAATCATGATCCCTTTTATTATAGCAAATGGTAGTCAGGTGAGCGATATAGGGCCATCATGGCCCCCTTGTTATTCGTTGCCTGTGCCATGGCATAATGTGTGAAAGTTGTTCTCTTCATGATGCAGCATTTGTTGAAGCAATGTATCTCCTATGTGGAACTTAAATATCACCGGATGACCTTGTAAGATCCCCAAATCTGTTAACATATTTTGTGATGACGTCTTCAACAGTCTATGGGGAAATGTACATGACACTTAACATACACAAATTTCTTCATCTTGCGAATTGTGTGAGAGACCTTGGTCCAGTTCGGGCTTACTTCTGTTTCTGTTTATAATCTGCAAATGGTGACATTTCTAAATAATTCCATGGAACAAAATGTTGAACTGCAAATTCTAAAATCTAGCAGATGTAGAAAAATGAAAATGCTTCATTTTACCACAATTAATCAAGAAAGAGGCTTCTTGAAATAAATCGCATCCACCATTTTATTGTACAACAACAACTCTATATAGATTATTGAATGGTTTACAGTACTGCCGTATATTTTAAACTGCTGATTTTATCGATAATGACTTGGAATGCATAGCTGATAATTTTAGGTTTAGTTTAAATGCTTTCATAGATTCTTTCAGATATTTAGTTCGACCTCTGTTATAGGGTATGTCCCTTTCAGCTCCATCAATATTGTTCAGACACCTCCGTCATTGATTCATACAATTCCACAAGAATTCTAACCAGCTGCACAGAAGTTATTTCTATAGAAAGAAAATAAACCTATTACATCCTATATGTGCAGTTTCTTGGAAAAGGGTATGATAAATATTTAACTTATTTTGACAGAAATGATCGGCTTTGAGGTTCTTAAGTTAACATTCTATAGTCGCGTTTTATTATATGGGGAAATGTATCACTCTGGAGATTACACAAGAGTTTTGAAAAGAAATAGTGAGACTGTAAAATAGTTTTTTGTCAAAAGTAACCTTGTCAAATTTGGGTACATCCAGCGCTCTGTAACTCATGAAAGCGATAACAAAGTAATGTATTTTGCCTTCGTGTGTAATGCTGAGAAAATGCCCTAGTGTGCTACTTTTAATTAAACAGTTCCAAATCATCTTCTCATAATAGTTCCTCATGTTCATATTGTAAGACCAACAGACAATATAGAAGTTGTGGAGATCAGCAACTTGCTTAGTATTTGTGTTAATGTAGAAGTAAAAGATGGTGTGGAGAAAGCAACTTGCATATGTGAGCCTCCAAATCGCATGGACAAGACTGAATCACTATAATTGAAAGACTATAGACTGTTTTTGATCAATGGGAATAACAGGCAGTGCACATACAAGTGATATGGGCAAGTTAACGACATGTTCATGTACAGGGTGTTTCATAATATCTGTCCCAATTTAGCATGTCAGTATTTTCTTACAGTGTATCAAACAATTAATAGGAAATCATATTCTTATTACCGACACATTCTATAAACTGACAACATGAAAACAAAAAAACAAAAATAATATCAAACAGGGAATACCACGTACCAAAAACGCAGCCTCCCCAAAACGAACCCCACAGCACCCAGAAGCGCACACCACCACCAACACACACACACACACACACGCACACACACACACAATCATGTACACACACACATATACACCACCAACACACACCAGCATACAAAGCAAACACACGAGGACAAAACGAACAATTAAAGGAACACAGTGGGGCACCGCCTTGGAACGGTCAGTGGCAAAAACACCACTGGGGAGCTTAAACAATTGTCTATATCAGTATCCAAATTTTGAAATTTAAAAACGCACGCACACACACTTTGCCAACCGGTTTCGCTTTCCTGCTCATCAGGGCAAATATGGCGTCAAAATATTTGCCCTGATGAGCAGGAAAGCGAAACCGGTTAGCAAATAATAATTTAATTATCTCATGGACTGTGTTTTTATCTTTTACTACTTAAATGATAAACATCAATGCTAAATTACAAAATACATTATAAATTTTATGTCCGAGAATTGACTAAACATTGAAGACAGATAACAATACCTGACTTTAAATATTTCACAAAACTCATTTTTAAATTCTACTGTTTTCAGTAACTCTCCTCTTTATTTCTCTTCAAGTCAACTTTTTGTTCCTCTTCCTTCTCTTTTTCTTCTTTGTCCTTAGTATGTTTGTCATCTTTCTTTTGTTTCTCTTCCTCCCTTTGTTTTGTCTCCTCCTCTTTTTCCTACCTCTGTTTTTCGTCTTTCTTTTCTTTAGCCTCCTTTTGTTTTTCTTCCTCTTCCTCTTTTGTTTTCATCATCCTTCTGCTTCTTTTCTTTCTCTTCTTTTCCTTACTTTCTTTTTCTTCTTTCAACTTTTTCTGTTTTTCCTCATTTCGTCTTTTCTCTTTCTCCTTTATCTTTTCTCTCTTTTTCTTCTTTCAGTTTTTTCAGTCTTTCCTCTTTTTCCTTTCCATCTTCTTTCTTTCTTCTTTCAACTTTCATATCTCTCCTTTTCTGTTCATCTTTCTTTTTCTCATATTCGTCTAACTCGACAACTTCACCTCTTTTAAAACACTATCTCCCTGGAAATTCTCAAACTCACTATCAGTTAAACACAAATCTTTTTCCACATCTCTCTCATCCCCACTACTGCTTTCTCTTTCACTACTACTATCACTGCTGTCACTACTCAAACTCCTTTCTCTCCTTCCCGGTAGTATGGTTCTTGTCTGTTTCCTTTTCGTTACCAGTGATTCAATATCTATACAATATTTTTCTCTGCCTTTGTCATGACATTTATTTAGTTGTTTTTCTGCTGCCTCTCCTTTTACCCCAGTTATCTGATTGAACATGTAATAATCAACCTTGTTCGCTCTACATTGATGAGGGTTGTCTTTTCTCCTAAAAATCTTTTTACATTTGCTGCATTTAAAACTGATTCCACTATGCTGTTCCCGCAAATGTGCCATGCAGGGTTTTCTTGCCGGAAAATATAAATCTCCACATAGACCACACTGATACTGTAAATAAATATATCATTTTCTATTTTTTTTTTTTTTTTTTGTCTTCACACCAATACATGCCAAGTACAAGAAATAACCTGAAACTAGAGTCAAATGAATGACGCGAAATATACAGAAAAGTGACAAAATAAAATCCAACATTACCCGTTTTTGATGGCTGAAACTGTTTACTCCTTTGTTGTAGAAATTAAAAAATATCACCATAAAATTAGTCGTAAAATTCCCTTTAAAATGGCGAATACCAGTAGCAGCTTTGTTGAATTAAAAAAAATGGCTTGTGGTAGCTAAATAGGTTTTCCTATATACGTCTTTGCAAAACAAGTAACCCGCCCACCCCCCGGGCAATGTCAATTTTGATCTGGGGGTCATAATTTGAACAATCTTGGTAGAGGTCTACTAGACAATGCTACATGCCAAATATCTAAGCTCTAGGCCTTGTGGTTTCAGAGAAGAAGATGCTTAAAGTATTTCCTAAATAAGCCTGTGAAAAACTAAGTGACCACGCGCGCGGGGTCAATTTTGATCTGGGGGTCATAATTTGAACAATCTTGGTAGAGGTTCGCTAGACAATGCTACATGCCAATTATCTAAGCTCTAGGCCTTGTGGTTTCAGAGAAGAAGATTTTAAAAGTGTTTCCTATTTGTTGCCATAACAACCAGTGTTCTGCATGGAATGGAATTCTTTGAACAGTTTTGGTAGAGCTTCATGCAAGGAAAATTCTGGCATAATTTTATCAACATTGATATAGTGGTTTAAGAGATGTCATTTTGGTTGACGGACGACGGACAATCATCAATTAGAAGCCAGTCGAGCTAAAAATTATGGAAGATTATTCATGTAAAAATTACAACATGCTAACTTCCGAATGCTTTATGAAAAATGACATGTGCATGCATGTATGTACACCTTTCCATGTAGCCTTATTGCATTTCTGTTGGACAGTTTTAAATGACAAGTGGATTATGGTAAATGCAATGTGCTTACTACTAAATGATGCATTACAAATGAGAAGTGCAAGCATATATGTATGAATATGCAGATAGCCTTGTTGCATTTCTGTTGGACATTTTAAATGACAAGTATATAGTGGTAAATGCTTTGTGCTTACCATCAAATGATGCATTTCAAATTAAAAGTGAAGGCATGAATGTATGAATATGCAGATAGCCTTGTTGCATTTCTTTTGGACACTTAAATTACATGTGTTGGTTGAAAGTCGTATACGACAAATCAAAAGTCAATACATCTATACATTAATACATGTACATGTGCAAACAACCTCAATGCATGGTTACTGATAAAAGATATTGTAAAAAAGTCATCCCCTGTGAGTCACAAGTAGCGAATAAAGGTACCGCCCCGATTTGAAACTCCTCCCACAAATTAGCGGGTATTGTTTATGTTTAGATCAAAACCAGTTAGCAGAGCTACGTCATAAAAAGAAGATCTCGGTGATTGACGAAATGCTGATCCTTATATGAAACAATAGAATCTTAAACTATAAAACAAGAAACATAAAAATGTTGTACAGTCACACCTGTACACAGTCACCTCAATGAAGGTCTCTTTGAAAAAGGCCAGACTTTTAACCCTGTATTCATTTAGTAGAGAATTACACCTTCGAACAAAGGTCAACAATGTCAAAGGAAAGTTTTGGCCTTTTGTTCAAAGGCTTGACTGTTTTGATTAATGTGAAATGAGGTTGATGACATAGGTACATGTACTGTATAAGCGTAGTTTTCAACAAAGGTCTACCTAAGAAATAGATCCATTGGTAGCAAAGTGAGCCCTAGTCAGTGGTTTTCCATGTATTATGTCTCTTTTAAGGCATTTACCCTTATTTGACCACCAACCTACCTTTTTTTCGAAATAGTCGCCTCTTTCTAAAGCAACACCCTTAGTTGACCCTCCTACACTGGTTTTCCATGTATTATCCTATTTCTAAGGCATAACCCTTATTGCCACCTCTTAAACTGGTTATTCCATATAAAAAAATATTTCAGTAATCATCATAATTCATAATCCTTACTTGGCCACCTACTTACACTGGTTTGCCATGTATTATACCTATTTCTTAGGCAATAATCCTTACTTGACCACCTACTTAAACTGGTTATTCCATATATTATACCTGTTTTAAGGCAATAATCCTTACTTGGCCACCTACTTACACTGGTTTGCCATGTATTATACCTATTTCTAAGGCAATAATCCTTACTTGACCACCTACTTAAACGGTTATTCCAATTTAACCTGTTTTAAGGCAATAATCCTTACTTGGCCACCTACTTACACTGGTTTGCCATGTATTATACCTATTTCTAAGGCAATAATCCTTACTTGACCACCTACTTAAACTGGTTATTCCATATATTATACCTGTTTTAAGGCAATAACCCTTACTTGACCACATACATACACTGGTTTTCCATGTTTCTAATGAAGACATACACTTATAAGTTGCCACCTACCTACAGTGGTATATCCTCTTTTAATTGAAATGACCCTGGGTTGACATTTTCCATTTTAATACTATTTGTAAGGTATGTCCCTGAGTTGACCACTACCCATCCATTTCCATCTCGTTATTACTCTTTGTACGTTGACCACCTACAGAGACTGGTTATCAAACTTTGTTTATAATTACTGTAAGTGAAGCCAGATCTTATTTTATTTGCCTGTATCATCTATCTTCGATTTCTTTCATCTGAATTTTTGTTTTTTTATCTAAGATAAAATTAAAATGATATGCAATAGGTAGCATTTTTCCCAGAAAAATTTGTGGGGGGTTTCAAATGTGGAACGTGTCTCCACTGGTGTCATTTACGACCATACGAGGAGATTTTGCGTTACGTAGACAAAATGTTGTCAAAATGAAAAACTAATTTGGTTCCGAGCTTCGATTATTCATACATGTGTCTAGTGCGTAATGCTTACTGCTTAGTAGCAACTTGTTATGGACAAGTGCATTGAAAATAGCAATATTGTACTTGCAAATAAATTGTGTATTTAAGTCTTAGCTTTACGTATGGCTCACATTAAGAACAGCAATCAATTGCCATTAACATACACATTTTATAAACATATATACGCGCACTTCTTATTTGTAACGCATCATTTGGTAGTAAGCACATAGCATTTAGCACTATACACTTCTCATTAAAATATTTCAGCAGAAATGCGAAAAGGCTATCTGCATATGCATACATTCATGCCTTCACTTTTCATTTGTAATGTATCATTTCGTAGTAAGCACTTTGGCCTTGATATACTGGCATATTGATACCCAGTAAACACATAACATTTAGCACTAAACACTTGTCATTTAAAACTGTCTAACAGAAATGTTATAAGGCTACATGGAAAGGTGTACATACATGCATGCACATGTCATTTTTCATAAAACATTCGGAAGAAAGCTTAAGCATGTTGTAATTTTTACATGAATAATCTTCCATAAAAAATGAATACCTATTTATTCGATATTCTGTATAGAAATTACTGCCAAATGGGAACAGATATGATAAAACACCTTATAGATAAGAATTTTGTATTGATGTATAACATAATTTTAGGGGATGTGAGCAACTACATGTGGCTTTACTGTATATGTAATGAGGTAAAATGGCTTTTACGAGATCTGAAACATAAATGGAACTTTTACGACTAACAACTACTTCTTGCTGCAGTAATAAATTAAATAAACTCAGATTCATAAAATGTAAATTCTAACATGACTCACGATTTTGTCTCTATATACAAAGAGTAGAAAAATTATGTTATATTAAACCATAAACAACGCGGGAACCGATAGGCTGTAAACATGACGTCATATTGCACCGCATGACGTTAAATGAGCGTTCGCGTAGAAAATAAAGCTTTGCATTTATTCCCCTTGTGTAATAGCTTGTAATGTTAGAATCGAAATAACATCCTTTTCAGCGTTGTTATCGTCTAATAAACAATAATTTGTCGTACTGATGCGCAGTTATAAACCACTGAAATATATCTCCTGTTATGCTTTGTTTATTTTTGTAGCCGCAACTTTCTCGTCGATTCCGCCATTGTGTCAAATACGGGTCACGTGATTTTTTCTTTACCGTTGTCCAATCAGTAACCCGCGGGTGTCATGTGATTGAAATGGAAGCTGAAGAAAAGTTTACTTCGGGTACGACAATAAACAAAGCATTACAGGAGATATAGACCTGCTAGTGATTAAAAACTGAGGTTTGTGAGATACATTTAGATAATATTTTTAATTGCATAATTCATTTCCCTTTGTTAGCGTGCCGTACATGTGGTTTAGAGGCGAAATTCAACGATTTTCCGGTGAACACGGACTTGTCGGAAAAACGATTTTGATAAAATTTGACGAGTTTCTGAGCTCGCTGTGCAAAAACGGTTCACAACAGCAAGAAATAAATATGTTTTCTGTGGAGATAAATGTTTAAGCTGTGTCAGGGTATATCAGCTGGAAAAATCGGATAAAATTTGTGACTTCTACGGCAGTTTATAATGACCATATACCAAAATTGTGATTTTGACAGCTGGAGCCCTTGTCTAGATATAGGGGTATCAATACCCCCAGACCACCCAAAACCTTATGTGATGTGCCCCTTTGGTCGAATATGTAACGTTTTCCGTGACAGCGATTCTAACGGATAATAATGAGAACAATTTTAAGCAGGTTATTCGAAAAGTAGACGTCCAAAGCACGTGGTTTGATCTGTTTGATATTATCACCGACCGTGAAAGTGAAATTTCAGATGAGGTTTACAAAGATTTTGAGGAAGTGTTGATGATTTCCGTGCCTTCAAACCCACACGATATTTCGCATGTTTTTCCTTATTCTAATGATAAAATCAAAGTTGTAACAGACTTTGAAAAAACTTTAAAATATGTTACCATAAAACTTAAAAGTAGTCATAGTCGATAACCAAAGGCACAGACTGGAGCAGCCAATGCCTTCAGCCTATTGATGGCAAAAAGGTGGTAAGATTATGAAAATATAAGCATGTTAGTTTGATCTGAGGGTTTCTCTTTTCAGATTTTATTTACTTCACAACAGCAGGGGTTAATTCTGTGTGAAGGCCGTAAAAAGTCGCCCCATACTTTCATCTCAGTGTTGTTTTCTGGTCCTTCAGGATCATTGATTTCAACACATTTTGATTACAAAAAATGCTAGTACTAATGAAACAAGAGGGCCAATATGGCCCTATATAGCTCACCTTGGTACAAGTCCACTTGCGTGGCGGAAGATCGCTAGACAATGTTATATACCAAATAGGTTTTCCTATCTACATCTTTGTAAAACAAGTGATCCCCCCCCCCCGGGCGGGGTCAATTTTGACACCAGGGGCATAATTTGTACAAACTTTGAAGAGGTCTACTTGGTGATGCTACATGCCACATATCTAAGCCCTAGGCCTTGCGGTTTCAGAGAATATTTTAAAAGTTTTTCCTATATAAGCCTATGCAAAACTAGGTGACCACCCCCGGTGGTCATCATTTGAACAATCTTGGTAAAGGTCCACTAGACAATGCTACATGCCAAATATCTAAGCTCTAGGCCTTGTGGTTTCAGAGAAGAAGATTTTTAAGTTTTTCCCTATTTGTTGCCTTGGCAACCAGAATTCTGCAAGGAATGGAATGCTTTGAACAACTTTGATAGAGTTTCATGCAAGGAGCATCCCTGCAAAGTTTCATCAACATTGGCCCAGTGGTTTTAGAGGAGATGCCGTTAGAAGGAAATGGTGGACGGACGTACGACGGACCCCAGACGGAAAGCGATCTTGCACTTTGTGCCAGGTGAGCTGAAAAATAGCACTAGAGTGCACACAAAGTCCAAATGTGCTTTGATTTTATTTTGGATATTGACCAAATTGGTCTGAAATTTGATATGCAAAATATATTGGTTGTTTTCATGGATCTTCTGGATATATTCACTCTTGCAACCGCAAATTTTTCTACGTTAAAGTTTGTGTGTGATCTATAGCAACCTTTCTATTTCTGTAAGAGGATTTTGTCTTTAAGTTAGAATTGTTGCTACTGTATTGTTATGGTAGCGGTAACCTGCTAGCAATTTATAGCAAACATTTACCTAAAAACAAAAATAATATCAAACAGGGAATGCCACGTACCAAAAACGCAGCCTCCCCAAAACGAGCCCCACAGCACCCAGAAGTGCACACGACCAACACACACACACACGCACACAATCATATACACACACAAACATACACTACCAACACACACAAGCATACAAAGCAAACACACGAGGACAAAACGAACAATTAACGGAACACAGTGGGGCACCGCCTTGGAACGGTCAGTGGCAAAAACACCACTGGGGAGCTTAAACTGGTTTATGGTGCGCACCCATTCATTTGCATATTTCGCCTTTTTCATTTTTAACAATTCTTTCACGGTATCATCAATACTTTCTAATTTGGATCTTATCAATTGAAGCTCAGACACCTTTTCACTCTCCATTTTCACTATAAAATCCTCAGTGCTACCTGAAACAAAAAAAAAGAAGTTACTTTATTACACATTGAAGATCTAATATTTATTTGACATTTTGCATTTATTTTGACATTTTGCTATTACTGGATGGTGACTATATCTAACAAAATATGCAATTTTTAAAAAATGTTAGGACAGGCAGACAGTGTGATTTTATTTGCCTAACCCTGGGAGAATAAAATGAGTGGTTCTGGAATACATATATATCCATACTGTGACTTACATGACATATATATCATTACTGATAAGAATTTTTACTGATATAAAACACTGTATATCAATAGTTAGAATTAAATGAACACAAATTTCATAATGAACAATTTGTTAGGTAATCTTTAAATTTGTAATCTAAAATCTGGGGTAGGGTCCAAAGATTTGTTATTAAACCATGGTACCTCTGAAAAGTAAGTTTTATGAGGACCAGGATAAAAACAAGAGCTGTCACATGACAGCACGCTCGACTATTCGAAAGCTTGTTGGTAAAATGGGGTTTTTGTCTAAGAACAGGAGTATTGTGTAATTGTCTATAAGAATTAAGGTCAAAGATATGAAACTTGTTCAAAGACCTTTGTAAATGTACATTGCATTCAAAGCCTTACTCTGGATTCTGCAAGCCAACTGGAGGGAGGATGGGGGGGGGATAATTTCAAAGAAATACATGACCTTGTATATTTGATAATGAATAATTTTGTAACTTTTCAAAATTGATATGTATAGAATTAAAAAAGCATGACTGCGGTATGCTGCATAATTATTCTATGACATTTCAAAAGAAAGCCATTTTGAGTATTTCCATATAAGTCTGGTAAAAACTGTGACAAAATTCTAAGTTAAAAAGGGCATGAATATGTCAAAAATTAAAAAACATTGGTGAAGATGTTGACAGTAAACATACATTTTAAGATTCAAGTCAATACATTCAATAGTATTTTACCTTTAACAAAAAATTCAAAGTTTAAAAGGGACACAAATCTATCAAAAATCAAAACAGAGTTATGGGGATTGTTTCCTCAGGTGTAGATGTTGATGGTAAACATATAGTTTGAGTTTCAAGTCAATAGCTTTGATAGTATTTAAGATATTTGACTTTATAAAATCTTTAACCTCGCCGACGCTGGGGCGAGTGCAATAGCCTCCTTATTCTTCGAATAGTCGAGCTAAAAAATTGCCAATAAAATTTATACTTCTCATTCTTTTCTTTGGTGTCACTTTTCCCTCAACTGGTTTGTGACATGCAGACTCACAGAGTAAATCTGAAATGTATTGTTTGTCTCTAGTGATTATATTATATAATATATATATTTTAGAGAATTATTTATATAGAGGATAATTGTTGGTTTCGGTGTAAGATCACGTTATAATTTCACCGAGTGGGCACCAAAAGTGATATTTTCACGAGTGGCGCAGCCACGAGTGAAAATAACAACTTTTGGTGTTCACGAGTGAAATTAACGTGATATTACACCGATACCAACAATTTTTCTGTTTATTTTATGGTTAAAACTCTACTTTTATTGAGTTTGTTTCTATAAAATAACGAAAATCGCGGGAAACGTCATCAAAAAACATAGCGCAAATGACGTCATTTTAACGACGTCATCGTCGCATGGTTTCCAGCATTAATTACGCTCTGTATACTTTTTGACGTAAATCCGGGTTAAAGATTACAAAAACAGTGAAAAATAAAAATGGTAATCCACTGTTTCAAAACTGTGGATTATCACTTTTATTTCACTGAGAAAACTCTATAATTCACTCGAAAACATTAAATAAATAATAGAAATATTTGTCTCCTTTATATGAGTAGCACTGTTTCAATGTACAATAAATTGATTATATGAATATCTATGAAGTTACTAAGTAATTTACATTTATTTGCAACATCTATTGAAAACTGAATTTATCCTGAAATAACTAAATTAAGCAACCAAACATACCCTTTGAAGTGCCTTGGCTGACGTTTTGAGCAATAACCTTTTCTATTTTTTCATGCATAGACCTCTCTTCATCTGTAAAGTATATACATCAAGACATTCAGTTACTTTTGAGTCAGTCAGACATTTTGAAGTTTACAACCAATGTGTGTGTTGTAAATGTAAAACTTGTTACAAATAAGTGAGCAACATACTTTATAGGAATAACTGTTTTGTATTTTTGATATTTGCTACTGTATATCTACTGTTTTTAATGGTTGCAAATATTTTTAATGGTGACGGCATTAGCCGAGATAAATATACTTACTAGTCATGGATTGTGTACTTTTCTGTGTGTCCTGAACATCTGAAATAAATATTAATGTACGATATATATGTATTTGTTGTTGTATGGCTTTAACACACACTTCAATCAAGTAATTTGTACAAAAGGGCAGTTTACCTAACCATCTATTCTGGGAGGGACCAGTACTAGATCTCTATTTGCAGTAAGATACTGGAAACTATTAGGAAGTATTGAGCTTGATTACATACCAACTGAACTAGTATCTTTTCCACCATCGATACCATCTAACGTGCAGGATGGCAATGTACCCAATATCTGAAAACATAGATAATAAGCAAGTAATTTATCTACAGTAAACTCTGTTTATAACAAACTCCTTGGGAACATTTAAATGAGTTCCTTATATCCTGAGTTTGTTATAATCATATAACATCTTCATCTAAAGTACAGAAAGAAAAAAACTCAGGCAGAGAAAATGTGTTCCTTATATCCAGATTTGTGTTATATTAATTACTTGATACAATTTATGAATCTAGTTTGTTTTGGCAAATGTAAACATTTTAACTTTATTATGCTGTGAATTTTACAGCAAATTGTTAAAAAATGACCTGATTGATTAATGTTAAATAAATAAGCTAAATTTGGTATCAAAATGATGAGAACTTAAAGATTGGGGGAAATGCACAGTTTCCTTACACTCAAAATATGACAAGTTTAGTGCAAGTACCACCATGCAGCTAGAAGAAAAAGAAATGTGCAAATAAATTACCTTCTCTTCCATTGCTGTAGTTTGAGGTAAATCTGCACTACCTCCACCAGTTTTATTTTGTTTCCTGTCTTCTCTTCACCTCTTTGGCTTTTGTTTGGCTCTAGTTATTATTATAAATATACATTGATTGTAAAATTTGAATTGCATAGAATGAGCATTTGAAAATGTTAACATGAGTAGAAGCATACTTCCACATTAAATGTATCTTCTGTTAGTTTACAATTATAAAAAAAACTATTATTTATTCACAGGGTGGTCTTCATTCGTAGATAGACTTTAATACACATTTGACTGTACTGAAACACATAATGCACAACTAGCTATGTTACTCACTTTCAAATCCCTCCATTTTTTTTCAACCTGTTGCGTGGATCTGCCCTGTCCTCCAACTGCATTGATTCTGAAACAAAAATGTAATGAAAAATTCATGAATAACATTTGTTTCACTTATTCTTGCAACAAGTAGGCCTGTGACACCACAGACAGTTTTGAACAGTGTACATTACCAAATATTTTATCAGGAAAAACAATTTCTGCCGGACTGAACAACAGAAATTATTATATTAAAAAAGCAGTAGTTTTGGGATGACTGTATGTTTGTGTATATATATGACTTTCTTTCTGCTTACCTCTATCAGTGAATAGTAAACTCACAATATAAAGACTCCGGATACAGCAAAAATCTGGATATAAGGAACAAATTTTCTCTGCCAATTTTTTTTATTTATTTATTTTATAGTTCTAACCATACTTCCTAGGAAGAACCAGAGCTAGACTCCAATATTCCGTAGGAACTGCCAAACACTGAGTTTTTGATAGCCCAAAGTCTTTGACACTAGTATTCCTATTTCTCATTAAATATGGTCAACTGATCATGACTGGCCCAATTTAGTTATGGAAGCCAGAACTAAGTTTATGGTATATACATCTTCCAACAATCAAAACTGATCATGACTGAAATTCCCAATGGATTAGTAAAAACCAGTAGGTTACAATACATATCTTGTTAAAAGTGAAAGGGCTATATTACGATGTGTTAAAAATAAAATAGCATGATATGGTGTTAGTTTAGCCTGTACAAATGCAGGCGATCAGTGAAAATGAACAGATTGGGAACAAAGATCAAATGCCATAGTCCATTGTGCTGGTTTCTTCGTTACAAACCTAAATCAGAAGCGGTTAAAGGTTATGATACATTGTATATTTAACATGCCAATTACCGGGATGAATGATCACTGAATACTAAAGCACGGTTTCGGTTTAATTCGCCATGTTTCAAATTTTCATGTCATAACTATCTGAAAAAATATTTTATTTAAAAGTTTTGTGTTCATTTTGGCAAGCATCAAGGATTTTCAAAATTTTGTCTATTTCTTTAGATTGAATGATAATCTGTTGACAGTTGGTCTGGAAATGACCTCCATAGCAAAGATTTAACAGAAAACATCACTACAAATTTTATATCAAAATGTTCAGGCAAAGACAAGCTGTCAGACAAGAGGAAATGCTGTGGTAGAAACAAACTGGAAAAAGTTTCAAATATTTTTCTTCCAAGTTCACATTAATAAGTAGTCAGTGTACCCGATTTCGCACAGGACGCAGTTTCGCACACCTTCTAGTTCTATGTAAATTCTGAATAAACTGTTGTTGATTTTGGCTTGTTTTTGTTTTATTTTTATGAATTTGGGTAGTCTCAGACGAAAATGACATCAGAAGGATCCTGTTTCTGAGCCTCATAGTTTAAAAGGATCCTTTAGTGCATGTGCAACGCTAACTGCATACCGAGCAGTCACGCCGACCCAGACCTCACATTACATACTAAACTATATATACCCAAAATCACATTTAGTTATTGAAGTTCTCTTGGTGGTGTGCACTTCTGGGTGCTGTGGGGCTCGTTTTGGGGAGGCTGCGTTTTTGGTACGTGGCATTCCCTGTTTGATATTTTTTTTTTTTTTTTTTTTCTCTTTAAAATACACATCTTCCATCAAGAAGTGTTTGTTGATGTTACTATATATAGTAATACCATTTGTTTCAGACCATGATTAATTTTATGTATGAATCTTGCAGTTGCTTTAGTGAAGCACCGTAGTTTTACTGTGTTCTATATTCGAAAAAATGATGATGACCGTCAACATGGATTTAATGAAGCTTGCTTTTAGCAATTTATACAGAGATGTCTTCGGTACTTGGAGTATTTAACTGTGCACCTTTATTAAACAATTAGACTCATGGTAATTGGTATGACATGTATACTTTAAATGCAACATAATACGATACTGTGACAAACACTCACTTTTCCGTTAGTTCCTTCCAGAAAGATTTCCGGCCGGCATTCGTAACTTCTGTGCTGAATTTGTGCTGTAGTGTTTCGTTCGACGATACCGCCTCCACCAAAATATCTACTTCCGCTACAACCCATTTGCCCTTTTTTGTAATTTTCTTCGACATATCGTCTGATACAGACATTTTGCAGGGAATATGACGTCACAGGAAACAGGTGGTTTGACTGTGTCTCGCGTGAATTACGGTCTACGACAAAGTCTGCGACATTGCAGCGACATGGATCCTGCGACACCTTTCATAAAACGGTCGTACGACAATGTCGTTGAACAAGTGCTGCGACAAAGATTTGTCTTTGACTGCGACATGTTGATAAAACGATATCCAGCTGTGCTGTCTGCATATACAAATCCAAAACGTGTGACGTATTCTCCGGCAGTATGTCACCTTCATCTTGTCACCAATTCAACACCTACAGTGTCTCCGGAAACAGCATGTTTGCAGGATATAGCAACTGTAATTGATACATTAAAGATTAAGTGTGACAAAGACTCACGAGCAACTGTAAAAGTTTTAGCTTCGGCTATGAACGGTGAAATGGTATCAAAACTAAAATGTGCAACCAAGCTCTCTGAAAAACTAGGTGTCAAAAGAAGAACTATGTATGGTGGGAAAAGGATACGTTCTTCTGTCGTAAATAGTGAAAAATCTGTGTTTGATTACACGAAGAGGAAAACTCGAAACGATTCCATCATTCAAAGTGTTAGTTAAGTTGCTTTCGATTTCTGGCTACGTCACGACATCTCAAGACCAACAAACAACAAAAATGATGTGAAACGTGTCAGGCTAGAAAGAAATAAATATTCGTCCCATCCGTGTATGATCCTTGAAAAAACACAGAGCGAAGTTTTTCAAGAGTTTAAAATGGCGCATCCTCACATTAAAATTGGACAACGTACATTCGAGAAATGCAAGCCGTATTATATTAGGTCTGCAAGTACAAAGGACATGTCGACATGTTGTTGTCGAGCTCATGTAGAAATAAGGTCTTTGTTCAAGTCGTGTATGTCATTTAGGAAAGGCCTTCCAAACAATGAAAACAAAAAGGTGTATCAGACTTTGAGGCTGCGTTTTTGGTACGTGGCATTCCCTGTTTAATATTATTTTTGTTTTTTTGAACGAACTGGTTAATGACACTTTATGCGAGCCATCTGCAAACACAAATCAGTATAAAAGCATTTGTCTCAATCGTCTTTGCCCGGATTGTGGAGTAGAACATTTTAATATGTTACCAAAAGACGCACTTAATAGTGCTGATGAAATTGTGAGATTAGTTTCATGGGAAAGGTATGAATATCAAACAATCAAACACAAGGATGGAAATGAAATAAGAAAGCTGATGCTTGTAAAGAAAAAAACGGCTCCCAAAGAAATGTTCGAGTATTTTAAACAACTTCTTGCAACTTTTCCTGGGCATGAATTCCGTGCAAAATGGCAAGGAAAACAACTAAAGAATCTGGTAACTTGTTTGCCTGTGGGTCACTGTGTTGCTGTGCATGATTATAGTGAAAATTACAAATGTATCGCAAAAGAAGAGATACAGGCGGCTTATTTCCAGAAAATAGAAGTTTCACTGCACGTGTCCATTTTGTACAGGCACGCAACTCTAGAGGTGGATGGTTTCGAGAGTACTGAATCGGATCCCAAAATTATTACAGAACATTTTTATGTTATTAGTCCAGACTGTCGACATGATCATCATTTCACGCACGAGGTTCAACAACAAGTTACTGCCTACTTACATTCAGCGACAGATACATTCCATACTCTTCATGAATTTACAGACGGTTGCAGTAGCCAGTATAAAAGCTGTCACTGCATAGGTATGATACTGTATTTATATTTTCTGTCAATAACCGTAACTTCATAGTTAACAAAGTATCTCTTTTAAACTTAGTGTGGGTATAAACATGCTAGCAAATAGTTACTAAATTGCTAATTTCTCTGCAATCCAGAACAAATAAGACAGCGGAAAAATTCACTGACTAAATAAAGTATCTAATTCGCTGTTGTAATATTTATGTCGTAGTTTATTTTTTCGTGCGTATTGGTTTTCAGGAGACGTAAGTCAAGCGTGCACAGACTTTGATCTAAAAAGGGTCACTAAAAATTATTTTGAAACGTCACACGGACGAGGGCCACAAGACGCGGCTGGTGGTTTTGTGAAAAGGATGGCTGATATGGCTGTAATTCGTGGAACACACATCATCCAAAATGCCAGAGACCTATACGAGTTTGCAGATGACTGCCTTGTTAAAACAAAAGATCAAGCCTCGTGTTCACGGCGTCTGTTTAGATATGTTGAAAGTATAAACAGGGACAGAAAGGACAGATACTTCACACCAGTAAAAGAAAACAGAAAAATACACCAAATAAACTGCACAAATGACGGATTACTTCAAACACGCGACCTATCATGCTATTCGTGCGACGCCTGTATAAATGCGTCCTTTGAGAGTTGTTTAAATTGTTCTATTTTAGGCCCGTTTAAAAGTATCCAACTTAGAACCCTGAACTTCCCATCAACATCTGAAGATGATCATACTTTAGATTTATCTATAACAGAGGACCCAGTCATTAGTGACCTTGTCAGTCCTGGAAATATCATAGCAGTTAGAAACATAGATGATGAACTCTATCCTTACTACCTGTTGCAAGCTAGTTCAGGTATCGTTCGTCTGAGAAAGCCATTTCAGGACAAGTGGGGCTCCGAATTTCAAGCTGGCGACGAAGTTATTCATGGAAATTATTTCCATACACTCAGTCAAAATTTTCTTAGTCAAACCTTAATGAAAAAATTAAAAGCATCCGTGCCCGCACAAAGCGTTGTTTACATCTGTAATGAAGCTGAACTTTCGAACGACACCGTTGAGCTGACTGACTCGCTACATAGAAGGATACTGAAATCCTTGTAGTCATATGTGTGTGCATTTCGAGCGTAAATGTAATACTTCATAGGCTCATTTTTAGTTACATACATGTATTTTTAAATATATAAAATACTACAAGAAATTATCATCACAATTTGCGTCTTTAATAAATTTTGCGAGAACACAACATGTTGATTATTTTAGTTTTAACGTGATTAAAAGCGACCAAAGTTAAACGCAATTTTAATTTGACGCTATAAAGAGCTAGGATTTGACGTTACGTCTTTGTGCCGGGTTAGCTTGCGCGACGTCATAATAGTCTGATAATTTTGGATTATAGAAATAATAGTTTGGAATAGATAATGTTATGAGTAAGTTTTATTTTTGGTGATAAAATATATTGAACACGCTATACAAATGTACGTCGGTCGGCAAATATTTTTGAATGTAACATGCATACAACTCAAACACATTTCAGGTGTAGACACATTTCTTACGGCTATAATAAATTTGATTTTTATGTCCCGTAAACCCGTTCATTTACCTGTAAAATCACGCGAAGTTTTACTCCCGCGAAGTGACGCGATATTTCTCCGTACGCGAAGTCACTTCAGGCACTCCAAGCTCACTCGAAGTCACGTTATTTTGTCTCCAAGTTACTCCCGCGAAGTGTGGAGTTCACGTTTTTTGCATAATCCTCCAGGCCTGTACTGTACGAAAAACTTGTGTCTGAAGAAAAAAAAAACAAGAGGGCCAAGACGGCCCTATATCGCTCACCTTGGTACAAGTCCACTTGCCTGGTGGAAGATCACTAGATAATGTTATATACCAAATAAGTTTTCCTATATACGCCTTTGTAAAACAAATGATCCCCCCGGGCAAGGTCAATTTTGACCCCAGGGGCATAATTTGAACAAACTTTGAAGAGGTCTACTAGGCAATGCTACATGCCAAATATCTAAGCTCTAGGCCTTGTGGTTTTAGAGAAGAAGATTTTTAAAGTTTTTCCTACATTAGCCTATGTAAAACTAAGTGAACCCTCGGCAAGGTCTATTTTGATCCCAGGGGCATGATTTGAACACTATTGGTAGAGGTCCACTAGACAATGCTACATGCCAAATATCTAAGCTCTAGGGTTTGTGGTTTCAGAGAAGAAGATTTTTAAAGTTTTTCCTAGATTAGCCTATGCAAAACTAAGTGACCCCCATGAGGGGTCAATTTTGATTTGGGGGTCAGAATTTGAACAATCTTGGTAGAGTTTCACTAGCCAATGCTTCATGAAAAATATCTTAGCTCTAGGCCTTGTGGTTTCAGAGAAGACTTTTAAAATGTTTCCTATATAAGCCTATGCAAAACTAAGTGACCACCCGCGCGCGGTCAATTTTGACCCGGGGCTCATAATTTGAACAATCTTTGTAGAGGTCCACTAGACAATGCTACATGCCAAATATCTAAGCTCTAGGCCTTGTGGTTTCAGAGAAGATTTTTTTAATTGCTTATTGGTAAATCATGATTACTTTCACAGTTGTTTTGTTTGTCTTTTTCAGGACTTCATTTTGTGATGAAAATGTTAATTGACTGTGATAATGATGAACATGAGAACTACGGATAGCTAATTATTTGAATTTTTTTGTGACAGTCACAGGACATGTGGGAATTGGCTCCAATTACATTTTACTATAGAATCAAACCATGGGGAAAAAATGACCGTTGCAACAGGCAAATTTAAAAAATGGAATATATCATGAAGTAAATGGTGTCATGCAGTGAAAATGCACATGATAGCAGATTAGCAGTCAATGCCAATGCACAATAAAAATAATTGTCTAAAAGGATGTTATTGTGGTTTATCGACCATATATTGTGTACATCATTTCATCATTCATGTCAATACATTCAGGCTATCTGCACTGGTGCAAAGATGCATGATGAAGTAAGGGTATTATTTTGGTCAATTAATAGAATATCTGATATTTTTCATAAAATCAAAGCACTGAAAGTACTGCTATGTCATTTTAATTTTAACAACCAGCTGCAGAATGCTTCATATTTGCAAACAGTGTGGGAAACAATATTTAGTATCAGCATTCAGTATCCCAACAGCGAGGCTGTTTGAAGTGGCCTATATCACTACACTCTTCCCCTCTTTATGTTATGGCGCCGGACATCAACTGTGCAGCCTTGCAGTTTCTAGCACATTACCGCTCCCCTGGTGGCCTATTCCCACTCACCGAGTTATCAGTACTTATTTTCGTCGCCACTGAAGTAACCGAGAGGAGAACAACCTTTAGGCCAAACCGAGAATTGAACCCAGTACCTTTGGCATGACAAGCGCACACTCAACCATGTCACTAATAATCATCTTGTGAAAATGACAGCTTGTTTTGCCTTTATAATACAGAACTATTATACAACAGGCAGTATGGAGTACAAAACAAGTGTGCACAACTTCAAAACATACAATATGGAAAATCCATCTTATTTTCATTCTTTTTTCTCGACGCTCATTTTTCGACATCTTTTTCTTATTTTTATTCCCTCCTCCTGGCGCTTATTTTTGAAAAAATTCCCGCAAAACGAAAAATAAAAAAAACAGTGTGGGAAACAATATTTAAGCAAGTGTCGTGGACTGTGTCAAAATATTTTTTTCAAAGGTAACTGAGAGCAAACAGCTTTAAAAACTCAAAAAAAGAATATACTCAAGATTCAATTTCAGCGTTCAACCCGATTTCAAACTACAAGTTAATTACAATCTTACTTTCTGTATTTAAAATAAAAAAGGAATTCTTGCATTATGAATTTCGCACACAAGTATAATCCGGTGTCATACTAGTAATGATTTGAATATAAGAATGAGTAAAACAATTAGATAACAAGAGGGCCATGATGGCCCTTTATCGCTCACCCGAGTACAACTGCTTTTAACAAAGTTGCTAGAAATCATCGAAACAACCTTTCTGACAAATTTCCAGGATATTTGGGCTGAAAATGTTACCTCTAGAGTGTTAACAAGGTTTTTCCATATTTGGGTTCTGTGACCTAGTTTTTGACCCAAGATGACCCATATTCGAACCTGAGCTAGAAATCATAGAAACAACCTTTCTGACAAATTTCCAGGATATTTGGGCTGAAAATGTTACCTCTAGAGTATTAACAAGGCTTTTCCATATTTGGGCTCTGTGACCTAGTTTTTGACCCCAGATGACCAATATTAAAACTTGAGCTAGAAATCATCGAAACAACCTTTCTGACAAATTTCCAGGATATTTAGGCTGAAAATGTAACCTCTACAGTGTTAACAAGGTTTTTCCACATTTGGGCTCTGTGACCTAGTTTTTGACCCCAGGTGACCCATATTAAAACTTGAGCTAGAAATCAACCAAACAACCTTTCTGACAAATTGCCAGGATATTTGGACTGAAACAGTAGCCTCTAGAGCCTTAACAAGGTTTTTCCATATTGGGCTGTGTGACCTAGTTTTTGACCCCAGATGACATATAGTGTAGCGGTGCCGTGTAACCGACATTTTCAATTGATTTCTGCAAATTCCTACCTAGACTTTTGCATATATTTTGATTCTAGCCTTTAGTTTTATCTTTATAAATAAGTAATGACAATTTAAAAATAAAAATAAAACATTCAACGGTAACCGAGAGCGAGCAGCTTAAAGGCCCTACACAGTTACAACAGCTTTAACTAAGGCTGTCGCTGTTAACACATTTTGCGACCATTAAAAAACGTATAATACAGACCATTAAAAACGTATAATACAGTCACAATTATCAAAAATAACAAAACAATTAACCTTACATGTATATTGCACGAGTACGAAAAATCTGACAAAACACAATTGGAGGTTCTAAAAAATATCGGTACGGCCTTTGTGTGAACTGTTTCAAATGGATATAAGTCTACAGTAACAATGTTGTAACTATTGTTGGATACAATAATGCATGGAGTACTTTTTACCTAGCACAATGTATATTGGGATCGCAATCCGTCCGGAGTCCGTTTACATTTTCCTTAAAATGACATCTCGTCTGAAAACACTTGGCCATGGCCAATATGTTGATGAAATTGTAAGCATGTTCCTTGCATGAAGCCATCTCATAGTTGTTCAAAATATTTCATTACATGCAGAAATTTGGTTGCTAGGGCTACACATAGGGACAAATTTAAAATCTTCGTAAGTTCATGAAGCCTAGAGCTTAGATATTTAGCATGTGGCATTGAATATTAGAGTTGTTGAAATAATGACCCCTGGTTCCAAATTGACCCCGCCCTGATGGTTCTGTTGTTTTTTCATAGGCTTTTATAGAAAACTTTCTTTTCTAACACTAGAAGGCCTATAAAGCTCAAATGTTTAGCATGTAGCATTGGAAACTAACAAGATTATTCAAATTTAGACCCCCAAACTTTGTACATACTTAAATTAATATGAAAACATAAGAAAACCAATTTGTCATAATGTGTCAATGTCAGCATTGACACAAGCTATTTCATAACAGTACCAATGTAATCATTCTAAAAATATACTTCCTTCCAGAATGATCTTATGTACATGTAATGCTATAAAAAACCTGATTTTCCACAATTATATTTAAAAATGTCATTGTAATATATCATAGTGCACTATAATAGATCTCAGTAGTAATCACTGAATCGCTACAGAATTAGTCAAGTTAAGAATCAACAAAGCCTAGAACTTATATATTATGGTCAGAATTGTTTAATTGCTTTTTCGTTTTGCCCATCTGAAAGAGATTGGGCAGTGCAAGAAGTTACATATAACGGGTACCATTACAAAGTTTTCAGTACAATACCCAAGATGCTCTAGAGTTTATGTCATTTTGTTGTTCTAAAATAGTTGTTGTAACCCTGCTCGAACCATATTCTTGGTAATTTCAACAGGGGGCATTTCACCTTTAGCATATTCCTGTAAAGAACTGTTACCAGACCCTTTTCCATATTAAGAAACTGACAACTTTCTCACATTAAAGACATGATTAGTTGCAGGGCTCGAACCTATGACCGTCAGTCAATGAAACCCAACAGTGATTTCAAGTCAGCGACAAACGCCTCCACTATGAGAAGGACAATGCCATTTAGTATATTAATTTATTGATTGGGTTTAGATGTGTAAATTTATGTCAAGGGTATATAGCCTGCCATCCCATCCTTCCCATTAAAATATAAAAAGATGTCACAATTAACCCTGACCTATTTTGACAAAACAGTTCAAGAAATGCTGAAGGTTCAGCCATCGTTTTTTATTTAGATCAGGCCTATGAAAAACAAACGTGTTTCATGATTATTTAATACAATTGTATTATTACAATTGTATTATGAATCCCAGAATTTCCTAATAGTCTTTCAAACTGTTTGGATTAAGAGGATGTTGCTACGGTATGGGGATTCGGTCACCTGCTTGGATGCCACATATAAAACGTCTCGATATTGTCTACCTTTTTACTTCCTGGCAGTACGTACGAACATTGACTACCAGGTAGTTGGCATATTCATTCCAGAAGATGAGACAGTATCGAGCATCTTGGAAGCTCTTCAAATCCTAAAGGGGGCCGATTCAAGCTGGTGTCCAGCATTCGTTATGACAAATAATGATGAGAAAATATACAAGCTTTAGAAAGCATTTTTTCAGGTAAATTAAACTGTCTTCATTATGATACTGCAACTTTAACAATGTTTTTTTTTTTTGTTGTGGCAGTGGAACACCCGTTCAAACAGTATTTTGGTCATTTCAACAGGTGGGTAATTAATCCAACAATTATTCGTGAATAGAGCCAGTACTCGTATCCTAGCCTCCGTAAGAAACTTACCTAATGAAAGAGACAGATCGGTAGCAGGGTGCGAAAAATGACCAGCAATTAAAGTAACAAGATTTATTTCTTGGGAATTTATTTTTGTCAAGAGAAAGCCTCAAATTCAGCAAACACGAAACATTTGTATCCGTAATACATCTGCGGTATATTTAAATAGAAAACGTGTCTTTTCAGTTGTATATCACTTATTTTCAATAGAAACACATGGCTTGCTGTGCGATTTTCAGCGTGTTCAGGCGTGGCGTCGATGGCGAACAAAAGACCGTGTTGGTGAAATGAAAGAAAATATACTGACCCTCATGAAAAGCCTGGCAGCTGCTATAACATCGAGTTTGAAAAGAGAATGAGTGGTCTGCAACAGTCGACTTTTTGGAACAAAATTGATGGATACTTACAGAAAGAATGGTTGCCTAAAAATATGTAATCTAATTCTGATAAAATTTAGATTATATATGTTGTTTTCCTAGATTGCGAAACTTTGGTATGATGCTACTTGCATTGAAATTATGTCCAAAGATTTGTTTGTTTTTAATTTAGGAGCTAAGATTACTTTTGTTGAATGTAAAGAGAAAGACGAAAATATTTCTTGTTTTAATGGATTCTTCAATAATAATAATAAACTGATCATTATATATCGACACATTGAGAGATCTAGCCGGTTATGACCTATAGAAACAGTTGTGGCCATGGACCGCTGCTTACTTCTTTGATTTTTAATATATTTAATATGTAGGGACAATAAACAAGAGGGCCAAGATGGCCCTATATCGCTCACCTTGGTACAAGTCCACTTGCCTGGTGGAAGATCACTAGATAATGTTATATACCAAATAAGTTTTCCTATATACGCCTTTGTAAAACAAATGACCCCCCCCCGGGCAAGGTCAATTTTGACCCCAGGGGCATAATTTGAACAAACTTTAAAGAGGTCTACTAGGCAATGCTACATGCCAAATATCTAAGCTATAGAAACAAAAATAATATCAAACAGGGAATGCCACGTACCAAAAACGCAGCCTCCCCAAAACGAACCCCACAGCACCCAGAAGTGCACACCACCAACACACACACACACACACACGCACACACAAACGACACACACACACAATCATGTACACACACACATATACACTACCAACACACACTAGCATACAAAGCAAACACACGAGGACAAAACGAACAATTAAAGGAACACAGTGGGGCACCGCCTTGGAACGGTCAGTGGCAAAAACACCACTGGGGAGCTTAAACCGGTTTAGGTGCGCACCCAACCTCACTCTTACCCCCACCATGTTCCAAAGTCACAGGACAGTGTAAATAAAAGTAATCCCTGCTAGGTGAATCTCTAACACACGCAATGGAAACAAAAGGCATGGTATGTAAAACACAAAAATGCTCGTGTATAAATATATAAAAAGCAAACCTTGAGAATCAAAAAACGTATGTACTCAATGCCTTTGCAGAAGGCAGAGCACCAAGAGAAACACCCTTAAGGGCCCGACGAAACAGGCCAGAGGACAGAAATCAAAACAGTTTCGTCCCAGTGGGATTTAAAAACTGCCCATCACAGAGTCCTCCCCCTCTTCCGTCAGACACAATCAAAGAGGGAAGCATAGCGTCCAACTGTAAACGGGTTGAACACCAAACATGCGGTGTGTCTCAAAACAGTTGGGTCGTAACCTCTTTTAACAAAACGTTTTATAATTTTAGCAAATACAGTTGGAAAATTGCCATGACCCAAAATCTTACGAAGTTTGTAAACCACATCCCCATAAAAATCGGGTTTTGAAATACCTTCTCGCAGAAGAGTCTTTAGATTACTATTGAATTTCAAAACCAAATCAGAATTACGATAGTAAAATTTAGCAAAATATTTACGCAATTTGTAATAACGGTAGCCCTGTTGAAGAAGTTTATTTGTAATATATTGATTACGTTCATTGAAATCCTCAACATAACTACACGCTCTGGCAAACCGAATTAACTGAGAAATGTATACCCCATAAGATGTAGCATGAGGTACATCCCCATCCAAATGGGGGAAATTTACAATACTAAAATTAAAATCATCCCTCTTGTCATAAATTTTGGTATGTATAATATTGTTATAAATAGAGAGATGTAAATCTAAAAATGAAGCACCAGTATCCAAATTGTTAGTTTTAATTAACTGGAGTTCCCGGGGATAAATAGTGTCCACCAATTGACCAAAAAACGGGTTATCCATATTAAGAATATCATCCAGATAGCGTGATGTATTATTAAAAGCAGTGATAATGTCTGCCTGCGTGTCTGGAGAAAGACTCAACATAAAGTCTCTTTCATAACAATATAAAAACAAATCTGCGACAAGGGGTGCACAATTTGTTCCCATGGGAATACCGATTACTTGTCTGAAAACTGCATTCCCAAACCTTATATAAATGTTGTTCAATAAAAAGGAAAGGGCTTTACAAACTTCGTCACAGGTCCACATAGTATAATGTTTAACAATACAGCTAGTAAAAAAAGCTTTATCGAAATTGCAGGCGAGAAATGTAACATTCTCCCTGGCAAAAGTCTTTTGAATTAGGGAAGTTAGCTTGTCATTTATCAAATTATGTGGTAAAGTGGTATACAGTGTAGAAAAATCGTATGTACTGACTGAAGTTACTTTGTAATTATTAACTTTAAACTTATCCAGGATTTCGCCAGAATTTTTGATCGACCAAAATAAATGTTTACCAGAGTTTTCGTATACTTTATCACAATATCTTTTCACGTGGGCTTTTATAGCAGTTAGGCAAGATGTTAATAGTTTTGAAATATTTGTAGTGGTACAAGAGCTTGAATTAGCGATGAAACGAGCTTTATATGGTTGTTTATGTAATTTAGGAATCCAGTACATAGTAGGAAGTTTAATATGTTGATCATCTATACGAACTTTCAAATTAGAAACTTCACTGATGTGATCAGTGACCACATTTTGTTCAACGGAAGGACTCAATATATAAGCTTTAGTGCTATTTAGTTCGTTTTGTAAAACATTAATATAATGTAGGCGTCAAATGATGATAATATTGTTGGCCGCCTTGTCTGCTGGAACTAAGACATACTTAGAATGAAATTCTAGGATTTCCTTTTTCAGATGTCTTAAAGTAAACTTGGGTTTTGATGGAAGTAGGTGTTCATTTGTTTGGTAAAATTTTATACGAGAATCGACAATGTTAAAAATACTTCGTTTCCAAGACGTTAATGCATTTGGATCAGCATTCTCACGACGACACCATTTAACACAAAAAGTTTCGATGGATTCCGCAATATGACCACGACAAGCATGAAAATCAATAGTAGAAGGAATTCTATATTTTGGTCCTTTAAAGAATAAATTACGAATACGCTTGTCTTTAATAATATCAAAATTACCAGTGATGACATGACCGGCATCTGAATAGCAAAATTTCGAGTTTTTACATTCGCAGTAAGAAGGGGTATTTGTTTGAACATCTAGGTCGGAAACAATTTTATTGTAATTGAATATAACATTTCTAACAGGTGTTTTATATTTATAACAGATAATAGGAACTTCGGAGTTTCGGAAATACTTAGGCACAGAATCAATGACACGTCTATCACGAAATATACTGGGTATATCGATGAAGTCAATACCTTTATTAATGAAATGAATTTTAAGAAAATGTCTATCATGATCAGATTGAGTGTCAATATGTGGACGGAGAACGTGTTGTGTGTAATGTTGGATAAGATATGACGCAGTGTAAAACGGATCTGTTTGAATAACGTACTGGTCCGCTTCCTCGTCTAGTTTTTTAAGAGACTGAATAGATAAAGATGTGAGACGAGAAAGCATTGAATGTCTACTAGAGTTTGAAAGAATTATATCGAGGTCTGCAACAGAAATATTGACTTTTGATTTGCGCTTAATATTACCATTGCGTCTAATTCCATGAGACCTAGATTTACGTTTCCTAATATTTAAAATTGAAAATATATCGATATCAGGGTTTTTAGAGATATTACCTTCTTGATAAATATTATCATTTAAGCCCAACGGAAACGGTGACTGTAAATTTTTTATCCATTTGAATTCTGCTAAATGTCTGGCTTTGATTTTAAAACTAGATGTACAATTTATATCATAGACGATTTGCTCTACTGGCTGAATGGTTACCTGATCAATTGTATGGCCAGATTTACGAAAGTGTTGATATAAAAATGTAGTGAACTTCTTCCGACTTCGCATTTTGTAAGAATGCTCGCGGAAACGAATTTTTAAAGGCCTTGTGGTTTCAGAGAAGAAGATTTTTAAAGTTTTTACTATATATTCCTATGCAAAACTAAAGTGACTTGGTTTTAGTGTTTCTTTACCTTCCAAGGCTCATAACTTTTATGAGCCCCATGGCAGGGATCCGAACCCACAATATGTTGTAGCCACATTAACCCCCTACAGTGGTAGAGGTCCACTAGACAATGCTACATGCCAAATATCTAAGCTCTAGGCCTTGTGGTTTCAGAGAAGAAGATTTTTAAAGTTTTTCCTATTTTTTGCCATAGCAACCAGAGTTCTGCATGGAATGGAATTCTTTGAACAATTTTGGTAGAGCTTCATGCAAGGAACATTCCTGCATAGTTTTATCAACATTGGCCTAGAGGTTTCAGAGGAGATGTCATTTGAATCAAAATGTTGACGGACGACGGACAATCATCGATCAGAAAAGCTCACCCTGGCGTAGCCAGGTGAGCTAAAAAGTAGTGTTTCTACAATTAAATTTTAATTAGGACTGACATTTTCAGGACATAATACCTTTAAATCGTGTGATCAACAATGAATGTGAAACTATCAATCTTATAGGTTTCTGATATTACATTCAAGAAATGGGTAGAGTGCTTCAGGAGCAATGTCATTTTGGTGGTAGCACACACCAACAATGGTCTGAAAGGATCAACAGAAGTTTCAAATACACTGTCCTGAAGAATATGACATTAATTTCACTGGAAAGGATGCTGAATGTCCTAATACAAAAACAATACACCATCACTCGGTAAAACTTAATTTACTAAATACAAAATTGAAAATAACTTTTGTCTTTTGCTAGATATTTTGCCCTCAGAATCACAACTTCCTTTCTCTAGCAATTTATTTAATGTATTACATCTTGACTCATATGATGAAATAATTGAAAAGACACATTAACCTTGTGCCAGTTAGAACTGCATTTCACACATTAATTGTTGCAGTTCAGTTGAGTCCAAGGATGACTGTGTCCATGTTGGTCGCATATACTTGTTTTCTTGGAGATAGAAACAGTTACCCCAGATGAGATTGCTTCCTCTTTCGAATGAAGGTGTTGCCACGTAAACACATCTTTGCAGCTAGCAGACAGAGCGGAGACACGTATGATTGGAACAACCTAAACCCTGCATTTTTATACATGTGACACATACCTAAAAACAAAAATAATATCAAACAGGGAATACCACATACCAAAAACGCAGCCTCCCCAAAACGAGCCCCACAGCACCCAGAAGTGCACACCACCAACACACACACACACACACACACACACGCACACACACACACGACACACACACACAATCATACAACATAACCCTGCATTTTTATACATGTGACACATAAGAGTATGAAGTTTGACTTCACTGTGTTCCGTTAATTGTTCGTTTTGTCCTCGTGTGTTTGCTTTGTATGCTTGTGTGTGTTGGTAGTGTATGTTTGTGTGTGTACATGATTGTGTGTGTGTGTGTGTGTGTTGTCGATTCTCGTATAAAATTTTACCAAACAAATGAACACCTACTTCCATCAAAACCCAAGTTTACTTTAAGACATCTGAAAAAGGAAATCCAAGAATTTCATTCTAAGTATGTCTTAGTTCCAGCAGACAAGGCGGCCAACAATATTATCATCATTTGACGCCTACATTATATTAATGTTTTACAAAACGAACTAAATAGCACTAAAGCTTATATATTGAGTCCTTCCGTTGAACAAAATGTGGTCACTGATCACATCAGTGAAGTTTCTAATTTGAAAGTTCGTATAGATGATCAACATATTAAACTTCCTACTATGTACTGGATTCCTAAATTACATAAACAACCATATAAAGCTCGTTTCATCGCTAATTCAAGCTCTTGTACCACTACAAATATTTCAAAACTATTAACATCTTGCCTAACTGCTATAAAAGCCCACGTGAAAAGATATTGTGATAAAGTATACGAAAACTCTGGTAAACATTTATTTTGGTCGATCAAAAATTCTGGCGAAATCCTGGATAAGTTTAAAGTTAATAATTACAAAGTAACTTCAGTCAGTACATACGATTTTTCTACTCTGTATACCACTTTACCACATCATTTGATAAATGACAAGCTAACTGCCCTAATTCAAAAGACTTTTGCCAGGGAGAATACTACATTTCTCGCCTGCAATTTCGATAAAGCCCTTTTTACTAGCTGTATTGTTAAACATTATACTATGTGGACCTGTGACGAAGTTTGTAAAGCCCTTTCCTTTTTATTGAACAACATTTATATAAGGTTTGGGAATGCAGTTTTCAGACAAGTAATCGGTATTCCCATGGGAACAAATTGTGCACCCCTTGTCGCAGATTTGTTTTTATATTGTTATGAAAGAGACTTTATGTTGAGTCTTTCTCCAGATACGCAGGCAGACATTATCACTGCTTTTAATAATACATCACGCTATCTGGATGATATTCTTAATATGGATAACCCGTTTTTTGGTCAATTGGTGGACACTATTTATCCCCGGGAACTCCAGTTAATTAAAACTAACAATTTGGATACTGGTGCTTCATTTTTAGATTTACATCTCTCTATTTATAACAATATTATACATACCAAAATTTATGACAAGAGGGATGATTTTAATTTTAGTATTGTAAATTTCCCCCATTTGGATGGGGATGTACCTCATGCTACATCTTATGGGGTATACATTTCTCAGTTAATTCGGTTTGCCAGAGCGTGTAGTCATGTTGAGGATTTCAATGAACGTAATCAATATATTACAAATAAACTTCTTCAACAGGGCTACCGTTATTACAAATTGCGTAAATATTTTGCTAAATTTTACTATCGTAATTCTGATTTGGTTTTGAAATTCAATAGTAATCTAAAGACTCTTCTGCGAGAAGGTATTTCAAAACCCGATTTTTATGGGGATGTGGTTTACAAACTTCGTAAGATTTTGGGTCATGGCAATTTTCCAACTGTATTTGCTAAAATTATAAAACGTTTTGTTAAAAGAGGTTACGACCCAACTATTTTGAGACACACCGCATGTTTGGTGTTCAACCCGTTTACAGTTGGACGCTATGCTTCCCTCTTTGATTGTGTCTGACGGAAGAGGGGGAGGACTCTGTGATGGGCAGTTTTTAAATCCCACTGGGACGAAACTGTTTTGATTTCTGTCCTCTGGCCTGTTTCGTCGGGCCCTTAAGGGTGTTTCTCTTGGTGCTCTGCCTTCTGCAAAGGCATTGAGTACATACGTTTTTTGGTTCTCAATGTTTGCTTTTTATATATTTATACACGAGTATTTTTGTGTTTTACATACCATGCCTTTTGTTTCCATGGCGTGTGTTAGAGATTCACCTAGCAGGGATTACTTTTATTTACACTGTCCTGTGACTTTGGAACATGGTGGGGGTAAGAGTGAGGTTGGGTGCGCACCATAAACCGGTTTAAGCTCCCCAGTGGTGTTTTTGCCACTGACCGTTCCAAGGCGGTGCCCCACTGTGTTCCTTTAATTGTTCGTTTTGTCCTCGTGCTTTGTATGCTAGTGTGTGTTGTTAGTGTACGTGTGTGTGTGTACATGATTGTGTGTATGTGTGTGTATGTGTGTGTTGTGTGTGTGTGTGTTGGTGGTGTGCACTTCTGGGTGCTGTGGGGCTCGTTTTGGGGAGGCTGCGTTTTTGGTACGTGGCTTTCCCTGTTTGATATTATTTTTGTTTTTGTGTTGTGTTGTGTGTTGTTTTGGGTCATGGCAATTTTCCAACTGTATTTGCTAAAATTATAAAACGTTTTGTTAAAAGAGGTTACGACCCAACTGTTTTGAGACACACCGCATGTTTGGTGTTCAACCCGTTTACAGTTGGACGCTATGCTTCCCTCTTTGATTGTGTCTGACGGAAGAGGGGGAGGACTCTGTGATGGGCAGTTTTTGCTCTGCCTTCTGCAAAGGCATTGAGTACATACGTTTTTTGGTTCTCAAGGTTTGCTTTTTATATATTTATACACGAGCATTTTTGTGTTTTACATACCATGCCTTTTGTTTCCATTGCGTGTGTTAGAGATTCACCTAGCAGGGATTACTTTTATTTACACTGTCCTGTGACTTTGGAACATGGTGGGGGTAAGAGTGAGGTTGGGTGCGCACCATAAACCGGTTTAAGCTCCCCAGTGGTGTTTTTGCCACTGACCGTTCCAAGGCGGTGCCCCACTGTGTTCCTTTAATTGTTCTTTTTGTCCTCGTGTGTTTGCTTTGTATGCTAGTGTGTGTTGTTAGTGTATATGTGTGTTTGTACATGATTGTGTGTGTGTGTGTGTGTGTGTGTGTGTGTGTGTGTGTGTGTGTGTGTGTGCGTGCGTGTGTGTGTGTGTGTGTGTGTGTGTGTGTGTTGGTGGTGTGCACTTCTGGGTGCTGTGGGGCTCGTTTTGGGGAGGCTGCGTTTTTGGTACGTGGCATTCCCTGTTTGATATTATTTTTGTTTTTGTGCGTGCGTGCGTGTGTGTTGGTGGTGTGCACTTCTGGGTGCTGTGGGGCTCGTTTTGGGGAGGCTGCGTTTTTGGTACGTGGCATTCCCTGTTTGATATTATTTTTGTTTTGTTCAACATTTACGAAGTTATTTTATTAAAACCGTACATATGACGATTAAATCTATCAATCTATCTACACTATATGTTCATAGTAAAATTTGAATTTGGTAGCATATTTTTTTTAATTTAGAGATATATGTAACATGAATTTATACGGGAGCCTTTTTATATCACCATATGTATTTTTATATTACCATATGTTCTAAAATACGTTACTTACAAACAGTTTGAAGAACTTTATTTTTTTACCAAAATCTGAGAGCGAGCAGCATTTAACCGACCTTTTCACTTGATTTCTGCAAATTCCAACCTAGATTTTTAGTTACTTTTTTATTCTAGCCTTTAGTTTTATATTAATGAATAAGAATGTCAATTTTTTTGAAAACTATTTTTTTCAACACCGAGAGCGAGCAGCTTTAATGACCAAAATATATAATTATCACAATAAACTACATATCTAACTGACCAGAACAGAGCACCATATCAAAATACCTTGAAAAGTGTGTAGACAACCGGTTCGAAAGTAGACCAAGCAAAGAACCTTAAAGCTGCTCGCTCTCAGATTTTGGTAAAAAAATAAAGTTCTTCAAACTGTATGTAAATAACGTATTTTAGAACATACGGTGATATAAAAAGGCTCCAGTATAAATTCATGTCACGTATATATCTAAATTTCAAAAAATACGCTACCAAATTCAAAAGCGTTGCAAACGCTTTTGAAATTTCAATATAAACATATAGTGTAGCGGTGCCGTGTAACCGACCTTTTCAATCGATTTCTGCGAAATTCGTACCTAGATTTTTGCTTATTTTTTTTCCCTAGCCTTTAGTTTTATATTAATGAATAAGAATGTCAATTATTTTGAAAAATATTTTTTTCAACGGTAACTGAGAGCGAGCAGCTTTAAACTTGGATACTGCTCAGATTTATACATGACATGCTTTAAAGAGGCACTCCATATATCTAGCAGATTGTATTATCGAAAGGTGGAGTATGTGTTCAATGGATGTAAAATGATAAATAAATACAATTTCAAAGAAGAACCTATGGCGAACAAAGCCTCAATCTACCACAATTACTCAATGTAGAGGCCTTTTATAATAAATCGTATCCACCCATTATTGTACAACAACATCTACATAGATTATTGAATGGTTTACGGTACTGCAACATTTTAAACCGCTGCTTTTATCTATAATGACTGGGAATACATAGCTGAAACTTTTAGTTAAGTTATAATACTTCCAAAGATTTATTATTTATGTTTTCTATGTCATTTAGTTCGACATCAGTTATAGGGTTCGACGGAAAATTATATGAACAAAAAAACAAAAATAATATCAAACAGGGAATGCCACGTAAGTCAGAAACAACTTTGGCTACCAAATGCGCCCTAACCTATGCGATTCCATTTATGCACCACTTCGAGCAAACATTTTATTTTACGGGCAAGCCGGTAATATATACCGGACATCACCCCGTTACTGTACCCCATGCTGAACGTCCGCGTACACTACGTCAATGTCAAAGTCCGTGCTGATTTGTGACGTCACGAAGTAACATTGAGGTATCACAAGGGGATTTGAAGCTCTGCACTTCTGGGTGATGTGGGGCTCGTTTTGGGGAGGCTGCGTTTTTGGTACGTGGCATTCCCTGTTTGATATTATTTTTGTTTTTTTACGTTCAGCCGTTAAAAAAATAAAACATAAACGGAATCTTTCAATATTTAAGACAGAGGACAATAAAATTGTTATTTGTTTTTTGACGTCACATTTAAAATATTAAGCGTAGTGTTTATAGATTTATATATTACTTATTAAAACAAAAATAATACCAAACAGGGAATGCCACATACCAAAAACGCATCCTCCCAAGATTATGCCTAAAATTATTTGCCGTACTATGACAGGAACACTTTAGATATGTAAAATAAGATTTCATTGTATTAGAATTCACATATGCTTGTATTTTGTAATATGTGCATAGATCTACTAACTAAATACTTTCCTTACAATATTTTGTTTGAAAGACATATTTAATCAATAAACATGCGTTTTTGGTACGTGGCATTCCCTGTTTGATATTATTTTTGTTTTTATGATCTATTACATGTATGAACTTGGTACTTACTCTGGTATAAACATGTAGTTTAAACTGTGTCGATAAGCCTAAAATAGACCTCAGTTGTGAAAGACCAGGGTGCACAACCTGTTTTACAAGGAGAGGGTGTCTCCCATTTGGTACAAAAAACAAAAATAATATCAAACAGGGAATTCACGCCCAAAACGAACCCCACGCCCCAGAAGTGCACACCACCAACACACCACACAAAACTTTTAGGCAAATCACGAGAAATATGCCGAAACCACTAAAGAGGCACTCCTAGGCGTTGTGTTCAATTATGCAAAATGTAAATAAATGCAATTTCAAAGAAGAACCTATGAAATTCCACTCAATCAAAGGGCTTCGAACCCCCACCGTACAACAACAACTACATAGATTATTGAATGGTTTACGGTACTGCAGTTTTTTTAAACCGCGGTTTTACGAAAGACTTGGATGGAATCTGAAACTTTTGGGTTAAATAATATTACTTCCCCCAAAGATTCTATTCTTATACTTTGGAGGTGATTGTCGACACTTGGATAGATTATATGTTCCTTGTGTAGAAGGCTTCCCGATAAATCGCCTCCACCATTTTATTGTACAACAACTACATAGATTATTGAATGGTTTACGGTACTGCAGTATAGATCTATGTCCCTTGTGTCGAAAAGCTGCAGAAAAGAACTCCGCTAAAATTCAATCGTTCTAATGTGTCGACGAGCAGTAAAACAAAATTCACGGGCAGGAGGTGGCACAGCTTGTTTATGGTTAAGAATAAATCATTTCGTCGATGAGCAGTAAAACAATTTCAAATCGTAAATGCACTGAAAATAATGCAATGTGACGATACACTCTTCCCATATCTCCTGAGTTCCAGATTGTATTTGTAATGTGTTGATGAACAGTAAAACAGGAGTCAAATGACAGTAAGACACATATAGCTCTATTTTGAAGTATTTCAGTCTACTTGGTACAAGTGCACTTATTTTTACAACTTGTGCAGCATTTACATAATGCACATTCACACTTTCCTGTACAGTTGTTGTTACAGTCCTGCTGTGGCTCCTTAAATAATTTCTCAACAGATAAATTGTCCAATACAATTTTTCTAATACACATAGTTATTTAAACTGTCAAGAACAAGATTTTTCATAGTACTGTCCGCACTTAGTAATGAATGCTTAGTGGCATACATTATTGCCATACCTGGTAAACCATCTCGACCAGCTCTGCCGACCTCCTGCCAATAATCTTCCAGGGATCTAAAACAGCCCCAGTGCATAATAACTTACATCGGGTATGTTAATCCCAAGGCCAAAGGCAATGGTACAAATGAGAAGTCTCAATGAAGATTCAGGTTTGCTATATTCCTTCAGTATTGATTGGAGGTCTCCCCTCTCCATACAAGAGTGAAACATTTTAAATGCCATGTTTCTATCGGGTCCAATATATGCGATTTGTCCCAGGTACGCCATGATATCTACAGCAAGCCTCGACATCTGTTAAATACATGTACCACTGCAAATAAATATTGTTCAAATGTTTGAATTTGGTAGAATGAAATCGTTTTAATTAGTGTATTTACATAAATCTCCACTACTTTTCAATTTGTGATGTTAGTTTACTGTAAAGGTTTTAAATCTTAAAGGGGCACTCCTTATATTTAGCAGATGATATTGTTCAAACATAGATTATGTGTTCAATGAACGTAAAATGATAAATAAATACAATTTAAAAAAAGAACATGTAGCGAGAAATGCATCATTTTACCACAATTTATCAATATAGAGGCCTTCTGTAATAAATCGTATCCACCCATTAATTGTACAACAACAACTCTACATAGATTATTGAACGGTTTACGGTACTGGAGCATATTTTAAACCGCTGCTTTTATCGATAATAACTGGAATGCATAGCTGAAACTTTAAGGTTAAGTTACAAGGTTACTTCAAAAGATTTTATTATTTATGTTTTGGCGTTATTTAGTTTGACATCAAGGTATGTCCCTTTAATGCATATGATCAACTTGTAGCACTAGAACTAGTACTTTTACTTTTGTTTATGTGCATAATTATAAAAATTTTAATCAGTCACTAAACAAAAGTATCCTTCAGAACTAAAGAATGGTAAATGAAACGAATATGACAAACAAAATTTTGGCTTTTGAAAATATATTTGTCTTTTCAAAAACTGCATGTACAATGATAGATTAGGATTACATACGTTACATAAACAACTGCTTTGTCCGTCTGTGCACCCTACTCTTTCACGTTGTCCAAGTACCAGTTAATGCATGATGCATCCATTCCACTTTCACTTTTTTATCCCCCCGCCAAAGGCGAAGGGGATATTAGAAATGGTCTCCGTGCGTCCGTCCCATTTTGTCCGGAGCATAACTCCAAAAGTACTTGAGCGATTTTCTTCAAACTTCATAAACTGACAGAGCACATTGGAAGGAAGTGCAGTATGTAAGAACTCTTTCACGTTGTCCAAATACCAGTTAATGCATGATGCATCCATTCCACTTTCACTTTTTTATCCCCCCGCCAAAGGCGAAGGGGATATTAGAAATGGTCTCCGTCCGTCCATCCGTGCGTCCGTCCCATTTTGTCCGGAGCATAACTCCAAAAGTACTTGAGGAATTTTCTTCAAACCCAATACTCTGACATAGCACATTGGTAGGAAGTGCAGTGTGCAAGAACAATAACTCTACCTTGCCTACTTTTAGAGTTATTCCCCTTTATCAGATTTACTTTAAAAGTTTTGTCCAGAGCATAACTCCAAAAGTACTTGAGGGATTTACTTCAAACTTAATACACTGACATAGCACATTGGTAGGAAGTGCAGTGTGCAAGAACAATAACTCTACCTTGCCTACTTTTAGAGTTATTCCCCTTTATCAGATTTACTTGTCCGAAGCATTACTCTAAAAGTACTTGAGGGATTTTACACTGACATAGCACATTGGTAGGAAGTGCAGTGTGCAAGAACAATAACTCTACCTTGCTACTTTTAGAGTTATTCCCCTTTATCAGATTTACTTTAAAAGTTTTGTCCAGAGCATAACTCCAAAAGTACTTGAGGGATTTACTTCAAACTTAATACACTGATATAGCACATTAGTAGGAAGTGCAGTGTGCAAGAACAATAGCTCTACCTTGTCTACTTTTAGAGTTATTCCCCTTAATCAGATTAACTTGTCCGAAGTATAACTCCAAAAGTACTTGAGGGATTTTCTTCCAACTTAATACACTGACAACACATTGGTAGGGAAGTACTGTGTGCAAGAACAATAGCTCTACCTTGCCTATTTTTAGAGTTATTCCCCTTTATCAGATTTACTTTAAAAGTTTTGTCCAGAGCATAACTCCAAAAGTACTTGAGGGATTTACTTCAAACTTAATACACTGACATAGCACATTGGAAGGAAGTGCAGTGTGCAAGAACAATAACTCTACCTTGCCTTCTTTTAGAGTTATTCCCCTTTATCAGATTTACTTGGGGAAAAAATCCGGAGCATAACTCCAAACTCCAAAAGTACTTGAGGGATTTTCTTCAAACTTAATACACTGACATAGCACATTGGTAGGAAGTGCAGTGTGTAAGAACAATAACTCTACCTTGCCTACTTATAGTTATTACCCTTTATCAGATTTACTTGAAAAACAATTTCCGGAGCATAACTCCAAAAGTACTTTAGGAATTTTCTTCAAACTTAATACACTGACAAAGCACATTGGTAGGAAGTGCAGTGTGCAAAAACAATAACTCTACCTTGCCTACTTTTAGTCAAATAGAAAAATGTCATACCTATACTGATAATGAACTTAATATAATTTTGCAAACCTTCTCTTCATTGCCTTATTCTTTTTCCACTTACTTGAAAACTGTACTCAGCATGACCATAACTATACGGCTTTTTAAGGATTTCCTCTCACCAAGTAAAATGTACGAAACTACAACCTTCAGATAACTTCTTCCCAGCGGTGGGATTAACCATGTGTAACATGGCTCTTGTTACATCTAGGTAGATGTTTGGCCTGAAATCAAATATGTTTTATTTTTAAATATTCCACTTTATAACTTATGGCAGTTTATATAATATTTATTTTGAAGTAAAGAGATAATTCTAAGAGATGTTATCTACTAATTGAAATAGTGATACATGTACTTGTCTAAATATATTTTTGTTGAAGAGACCACCATCTTGTTCAGTATTTGTATCCCTGCCCCATCCCCACCACAGATAAGAGCAACTTTAATTCCTGGGAACACTGGGCCATGTGTGACCTAAATTGTCAATTACAACCTGCTACAGTTATCCTATCACAAAGTTGAAATAATCTCTCAATAATGATCAGAAATTGATTGGTGAAAGTATCGCCATACATGTAGAAATGACTAAGTCAATGATTACCGGTCTGGTACCTCCCATTTAATGTGTACATTTCTTGATATCTTAACCTTATCAGTAAAGTCGGATCTTGCAGCAGCTGTACAAGTGGCAGTGAGGAGAAGTGGTGTATTTGTGCAAAAGTTTCTCAACTCTGCAATTCTGTTGAAAGCAGGCCTGAAGTAATCGCCCCTGTAAAAGCATACATAACATTAGATGCAATAATTAGTTTATACTTTTACATGAATATAAAAGTAACCTCCTTTTGGTCATCATGGTGTCGTGATCAAAGTTAAAGTTTATAATATGCGATATGATCGTTGAAAAGTTGTATTCTTGCGGCTTTTCCAGTTTAAATATATATACCTACCACGACAGAAGCAAATGAGCTTCATGTACTGCGAGCACAGCAGTTGTTTTACCTCTGGTAAAATATTTACCACCTTGTACGTTGTATCTTGCAGACCTGAGTACGTGTATATTATTTACTGAAGATTTTCAAACGCAGGGCTAAAACAACATTGAAGAAAGGCACCTTTAGCCAAAGAGTAGCTAACACAAAAACAAAAATAATATCAAACAGGGCATTTTTTAATTCAACATAACTGCTAGTGTTCTACACCATTTTAAAAGGATTTTACGAGTAAGTTAATGGTGATATTTTTTAATTTCTACAGCAAAGGAGTAAAAAGTTTTCAGCCATCAAAAACGGGTACTGTTTGATTTTATTCTGTCACTTTTCTGTATATTTCGCGTCATTCATATGACTACTTTAGGGTTATTTTGTACTTGGCATGTATAAGTGTGGTCTTATTCTTTTTCACTTGCATACAGTGAAAAAAAAAATAGCTTGTTTATGGCATTATTTTGCTTGGTATGAGTCCTTGTTTTTGTAAACGTCTAGTAGTTTATATGTGTACACTACTGATCTGTCACAATCATATGTAATGTTGTACCATTCTGGATATCAAGGGACCTGAAACAGTGTACAATGTAAGAATGAGTTTTAAAATGCTTAAAATCAAATCATGACAGGCAGTTAATACACCTTTCTTATACCTGCTTTGTCGGCTAACCAGTGGAATAAAAGTGGAACAAAAAATCTGCCGACTTCCTTCACAAGACTAATCATATGAGTATCAACACCGTATGGTGTAGGATTAAAAGCACCCTTTCACTGAAACCATGGTTTACAAAGATTTCAGTTGTTTAAATTCTGAAAATGATGCATGCAGGGCAGCATTCTGTAAGAGGAATGCTGCATATATAATATACTTTGTCAGCTTTAAAGCTGCTCGCTCTCCGTTACCGTTGTAAAAAAAAAATTTTTAATTCACATACTTATTCATAACTATAAAACTATTTAAAAGGCTAGAATCAAAATACAAGCAAAACTCTAGGTAGGAATTTTCAGAAATCGATTGAAAATGTCGGTTACACGGCACCGCTACACTATATGTTCATATTGAAATTTCAAAAGCGTTTGCAACGCTTTTGAATTTGGAAGCGTATTTTTCTAAATTTAGAGATTTAATTATGTGACAGAAATTAATACTGGACCCTTTTTATATGACCATATGTTCTAAAATACGTCATTTACATGCAGTTTGAAAAACTTAATTTTTTTACCAAAATCTGAGAGCGAGCAGCTTTAAATGCAAGCTGACTTGCAAATAAATCAATGTCACAATTGTACTCTCATTCACCCTCTGGAACTAACCCACTCATAACCTGAAAGTGAAAAAAAAAATTAAAAACGCTCAACAAAGCGTCACTTATCAATCTCATTCACTGTCCTGGTAACAAAGCACCGAGAAAAGTCTGTGAATGTTTTTATAAGTAACAGAGCATGTAAATAAACCAAAGATCAAACACGAATATAATGTCATTGAGCCTCTTAGAAACGAATGAAACACCTTCGAATCCCGACATGATAAAACATTTAGACAGCGGGAAAGGTATTTCGGATACCGTGATAAACCTGACAGCGGGAAATATATTTCGGATACCGTGATAACCTCGGTAATTTCATGGCCATCGTCCATTTCTCTGCTCAGTCCAGGACTTAAATCAATAAAATGAATCTCCATGATCCTTCAGCCTTACCAATTATTTGAATCACAAACGCAGAAGTTCACAAACTTTTGATCGGAAATATTGCGCAGATGCAGACCGACGAAGCGCGGTAAAAATGCTTCCGAATTCGTGTGACGTTTCCGGCACAAACAGGTGCGCATATTTTGAGGTTCACGTGGGGTTATAAAAGACGCTTGCGCTGATTTGCTATACGGGGTATTACGTTCTTTTAACTTGTTTTTAGTAATATATACACACCTCTGTGCGTGCGATGAAACCTCCGTCAAATTTCTATCTTTAGCCATTTCTGAGATATTTAGACTCAAACTTTACCCATTTTGTTTAGTTGAAATTCATGATTTTGCATTAAGGGTACTTAAAAAAATTAACATATACCCTTTTTGTACCTCATTTACCTATCTATATTTAGCAAATTCATGGAAAAACACTAAGATTTGACCTTGCAATGGGCACATTTTTAAGTCGTGTGACCGCAAGAAAAATAAAAAATGGCGGCGCCCTAACGGAAAAGTTATCAGTATTGCGGAAATATACATCGATTTTTTCAACGTATTTAAGTAGAAAAACTTATTCAGCTGCTTGTAATATTTTTATCAATCATTTTTCTTCAACATTCAAACAAAATTTTGCTAACTTCCATTAAGAAATAAAAAAAATTGTGTTTAATTAGACCCATGTTTATATTATGACAGAATGGAAACCCGATATCGGCGGATGGCTGTGGGGCTCGTTTTGGGGAGGCTGCGTTTTTGGTACGTGGCATTCCCTGTTTGATATTATTTTTGTTTTTGTGGAAGCACCAAAGAGTGGTGGATCCTTGGAATAAGCTCCCTGACCATGTAGTCAAAGCACCAATCCTTAACGGTTTTAAGGCAAGACTAAACAAAAATTGGGGGGCCTCTAACAAGTTTCTGCCAAACTGCTACAACTGATAACTCATTATACATACTTCTTATTTTGTACTCAGTTTTTAATTAAGTGGTGTAGGACTTAAGTGTTTATTCAGAATTCACATGTGTGCAGGACCTGCTGGAAATTTTAACAGTATAATGTACAAGTGAACAATGACAGTACATGATGCAGTGTAAATAATTCAAAGATAAAGTCAACGATACATAAAATAGGGAAAACATCATCGAAAAAGGCCATTGGTTGATTGTGTTATGGTAACACAACAAGGCCTCAAACAGTATGAACAGTATATAAATCAATGACTTAAAGAGGCATCCCCTACATCTAGCAGATTGTATTTTCCAAATATAGATAATGTGTTCAATGAACGTAAAATGATAAATAAGTGCAATTTCAAAGAAGAACATATGGCGAAAAATGCCTCATTTTACCACAATCAATCAATATATAAGTTTTCTGTAATAAATTGCATCCACCCATTAATTGTACAACAACAACTCTACATAGCTCATTGAACTGTTTACGGTACTGCAGTATATTTTAAAGGGACACGCCCTATAACTGATGTCAAACAAAATAACTTTTACAAAGAAATAATAGAATCTTTGAAAGTAATATAACTTAACCTCAAAGTTAAAGCTTATTAGTTTCTTTCATGGGCACGAGGTTCAGACCCTCGTTCCCGCCAAAACAGTTACCCTCAGTGACGGATATTTCCATCTGAACCAAGTATCTCATGGCAGAAACTTTTTCTTGCATACTGTCTTGCACTTTGAAAGATATCTAAACACAAATGTACAAACTTATTGAAAAGATGCATTTTAATATAAAAACAAATGTAATTCAGATGCTGTGTTTGGGAAAGTGACGTCACATTGTTTATAACGTTACGTCATAAGTAATTCACGTAAGTCGTCTTACTTCGGGGGGTGGGAGATGAGATTTTCCAGCACTGGAAAAAACTGCAGATATCGCCATCTGGTATGCAAGAAATGCATGTCAAGTCATAAAAGAAAAAAAACCAACCGTTTAAAATACACTACAATACCGTTTACAAACTATTCAATAATCTATCTAGAGTTGTTGTTGTACAATAAATGGGTGGAGGCAATTTATTACCGAAAGCCTTTTTATTGAATAATTGTGTTAAAATGATGCATTTTTCGCTAGGTATTTCTTTGAAATTGTACTTATCATTTTACGTTCATTAAACACATTATCTATGTTTCGAGAATATAATCTACTTGATGTAGGGAGTGCCTCTTTAACCGCTGATTTTATCGATAATGACTGGGAATGCATAGCTGAAACTTTTAGGTTAGGTTATTATACTTCTAAAGATTCAATTATTTATGTTTTGGAGATTATTTTATCAATAATGACTGGGAATGCATGACTGAAATTTTTAGGATAAGTTATAATACTTCCAAAGATTCTATTATTTATGTTTTGGAAATTATTCAGTTTGGCATCAGTTATAGGGTATGTCCATTTAAGTTCTCATAAGGATTTATCTAGAAAAAATATTCATTTCCACATTAGATACTTTTTTAGGAAAATTCATTCAGCGGGATGCTGGCGCAGCTTTACGCAAGAACGGGCACGTGCTCTCTAAGCGGCTCGTGCGGATGACCCGCGATGTCTTGTATTCAAATTAGCAAGATGGCGGCGAAAGGTTGAACATTTCAAACCAGTTCGAAACTGACAGGTATTTTTGCTTTCATCAAGCGGTTTTGATGCGTATAATTTGGCACAATAACAAATTATACTTCAATTTAACGTAAATTATAAAGTGCTGCTGTCGATTCCCCGTGAAAATAACGAATGTGAGCGTGTCAGATTCCTGACACGATTATTGGTACGATTTTCCTACGGAGTAAGCTTCCACATTCTGTCAAGCATATCAACCGGGTACGCTGAAGTTGTTTTAGCTAGAGTAAATGCTGAAAATAGGAAAACAGTTCACCAATTTTGGTCCATTTTTTAGCTCACCTGGCACAAAGTGCCAGAGTGAGCTATTAGGATCGCATTCCGTCCGTCGTACGTCCGTCCGTCCACCATTTCCTTCAAACGACATCTCCTCTGAAACCACTGGGCCAATGTTGATGAGACTTTGCAGGGATGTTCCTTGCATGAAGCTCTATCAAATTTGTTCAAAGAATTACATTCCATGCAGAACTCTGGTTGCTATGGCAACAAATAGGAAAAACTTTAAAAATCTTCTTCTCTGAAACCACAAAGCCTAGAGCTTAGATATTTGGCATGTAGCATTGTCTAGTGGACCTCTACCAAGATTGTTCAAATTATGACCCCCGGGTCAAAATTGACCCCGCGCGGATGGGCACTTAGTTTTTGCATAGGCATATATAGGAAAAACTTTAAAAATCTTCTTCTCTGAAACCACAAGGCCTAGAGCTAAGATATTTGGCATGTAGCATTGTCTAGTGGACCTCTACCAAGATTGTTCAAATTATGACCCCCGGGTCAAAATTGACCCCGTATGGGTGGTCACTCAGTTTTGCATAGGAATATATAGGAAAAACTTTAAAAATCTTCTTCTCTGAAACCACAAGGCCTAGAGCTTAGATATTTGGCATGTAGCATTGGCTAGTGGACCTCTACCAAGATTGTTCAAATTATGAGCCCTGGATCAAAATTGACCCCGCACGGGGGGTCACTTAGTTTTACATAGGCTTATGTAGGAAAAACTTTAAAAATGTTCTTCTCTGAAACCACAAGGCCTAGAGCTTAGATATTTGGCATGTAGCATTGGCTAGTGGACCTCTACCAAGATTATTCAAATTATGACCCTCGGATCAAAATTGACCCCGCATGGGGGTCACTTAGTTTTACATAGACTTATATAGTAAAAACTTTAAAAATCTTCTTCTTTGAAACCACAAGGCCTAGAGCTTAGATATTTGGCATGTAGCATTGGCTAGTGGACCTCCACCAAGTTTGTTCAAATTATGACCCCTGGGGTCAAAATTGACCCCGCACCGGGGGTCACTTAGTTTTACATAGGCTTATATAGGGAAAACTTTAAAAATCTTTTTCTCTGAAACCACAAGGCCTAGAGCATAGATATTTGGCATGTAGCATTGCCTAGAAGACCTCTTCAAAGTTTGTTCAAAATATGCCCCTGGGTTCAAAATTGACCTTGCCCGGGGGGGTCATTTGTTTTACAAAGGCGTATATAGGAAAACTTATTTGGTATATAACATTATCTAGTGATCTTCCACCAGGCAAGTGGACTTGTACCAAGGTGAGCGATATAGGGCCATCTTGGCCCTCTTGTTTCGAATTTATTTTTACTTGGCTCCCTTTTATTACATAATGCACTTATTAAAACTTTTCCCATTCAACTTTTTTTGCGTTTTCAGACATCACTTTCATCTTCCATTATATCAAATTTGTGTACTCCACAGTGTTAAATCTTTCTGTTTATACAGTCCTTTTCATATTCTTCATTGAAAACTTCTTTCTTACAGAAAGTTAATTCTACAGCTTCATACATGTTTAATGGAAACACGATGTCTTTTGTACATATGCTTTCTTTAGAGTCGACAACTCTCTTTCTTTTCGCCATACACTGCTTAAAAGCCGTTTGAAATTCTGTGTGGCATCGACAACAACATAAATTTCTATCTTGAGAAGAACAGGACGCACATAGAAAGGCTTTAGTCGTTCAAAACAGAACAAAATTGGAACGGAACATGGAATGGAACTTCGAACGCGTCTTTGGATGAAACTTTGAATGGATTTCTAATAAATAATCAATATGTGTTATGTTGTTTCAAAAATGATCGTTCCTTTTTTGAAATATTTAGTTCAAATGCAAAATAAGTTCACTTCCGTTCTAGATAAAGTTTTAAGATAAAATGTCACTACTGCCGTTCCGAATTTAGCAAATTTTGTTCCGAATTTAATGGAACACGAGATTTAGAACAGGTTGGAATGGAATTTGGAACGGCACTTAAAATGGAAGTTGGATATTATTTAAAAACGCATCTTTTCATATTTAAAGAGTTTTAATTTCCATCAATACATTTCGGGCATATGAAGCCGAGATAGTCTGTAATAGTTGTATTAAGCCCTACGCACTGCGGATGATATTCATTACAACATACAAAGTTCTAGTTCATCGGCGTTCCAGTCTTCTTTCTTCCCATGTGCACTTATATATATAAAAAGATCTCCTCCTTTAGGTCTAAACGGGATCTCAGATGTTGTGTGCTCATACTGGAACAAAGTAATAAATTCCGATACACCAAGACCACCCTTCCTAACTAAGGTTTTATTGTTCTCAACAGATAGCATGGCTTGTGCCACATCGTTTCAACGCTCAAAGTGATATAAATTATGCTATTTTAGACATGTCTTACTTATGGGATTCAGCTGACGCTTTAGATAACAAAAACACGCTATTCCTTAGCAACGTAAAGAGTAAAGCCTCTCTTTCATTTATTCTATTTTCGGTAACGTTTTGTTGTAATTCAACTTTTGTTCAGAATTGAATACCCAATTTGGAACGTAATTCGGAACGGGTTGGAATGGAACTTGGAACGGTGCTTAGAATTAATTTCTAATAAGAAGTCAAACAATTTAAAGTGAATTTCTTTCGAAAATAATCGTTCTGATTCAACATTTGTTCCGAATTGAAAATAAAAGATAACCTATTCTAGTAATACTTGCATTCCAATCTTGTTCCATTCCAACAAACATTTTCACTGTTCCAATTTGTGTTCCGTTCTGGGTTTAAGAAACCAGCGCTGGAAACTGCGTTGTGACATCTTTATATCTGGATGTTGATGAACGAAATAATAATAATAATAATATTCTTTATTTAATGAAGGTGACTCGAATAGGTTGTGACCTATCTTCCTCGAGGCCTTCTAACACAATAACAACATTCGTACAAATGAACAGGCATTGACACAAACATACATCAGACAATGATTAAATGAAACAGAATAAAACTATATATCTATTCAAATTGCTTTCAAGAAGAAAAGAGCAAAACCTGTTAAGTGCTGCTACGAAGGAGATAAGTTTTCAGTTTAGAACAAAATTGCGTTAAATTTTCAGCACTACGTATTTTAAATGGTATATTGTTCTAAGTAGACTTCTTTTTGTGTCTTTACCAATACATGAATCATATGGCTAGCATATACTTTTGGTCCAAGTCGCTCTAGATTTATGTCTTTCCCGTAGGCAAAATTCGTATGCTGTGTGTTTGTTTTCAGTATGTCTTTTCTCTGCATCATGTATCTTTATCTGTTTTTTTTTTTTTCATTTCTCTTCGAGTCCGTTTCCAAATAGCATCTTTACTGTTTGATAAATGTGAACATCTCGTCTTCTTTCCATAGTATTTGTTATTACATCTAACTGATTTCTTTGTATCTTTTTCAAATCTTTGTAGTATGCTTAACTGCCCTTTGTTGGCAATTTATGATGATCTAAAATTAATAACAAACAAGTGACAGGAAATTGTCACAAAACCAGGTTTTCATTTTCCAGTCTGCTGGCCGAGCGCAAATGTGTTTTTAAAGTCAGTAGATATACATAATGTGAAAAAGAAACAAAGGTCTTCTTCTATATATTACATGTGTAAAAAAAGCAAAGGGCCATAATTCAGGCAAAATTGATCCAAACAAAACCCAGACAATATGCACGAGGGCACTTGATGACAACAGTTGTGTGAGAGTTTGGTTTAAATATCTTGAGAAATGTAGGAGGAAGTGGGCACGTGACAGTATTCTTCTATATTTAACATATGTGGAAAAAAAAGCAAAGGGCCATAATTCAGGCAAAAATTATAAAAAAATAAAAATAAAAACTTGCTCTGTGTGGGGTTTGAACTGCTGGTCTCATGAGAAATTTTGTCATCTTACTGTTACAGAATACTCCAAAGTATACAGGACTGGTAATCTATTCTAAAAATAGACAGTAATAACAGAGTATTCTCTCTTTTATAATAACAGAGTATTCTCCCTTTTATATATACTTAAATAAGGAGACACAAAATTGCTAGCAGACGGACAGAGGGACGACCAGGGACAGAACATTATATATTAAAAATTCTTTAGTTCACAATTATAGTTCTGTGAAAGTTTGGTTGAAATCCCTTGAGAAATGTAGGAGTTGCACACAGAAGAGTATTTCTCTATATATATTACATTATGTGGAAAAAAACAAAGGCCCATAATTCTGTCAAAAATGATCAAATCACAAAACCCCGACAATATGCGCCAGGGCACTTGGTGACAATAATTCTGTGAAAGTTTGGTTGAAATCCCTTGAGAAGTGTAGAAGGAGTTGCGCACAGAAGAATTACATATGTGAAAAAAACAAAGGGCCATAATTCTGTCAAAAATGACCAAATCACAAAATCCGGACAATATGCGCCAGGGCAATTCATGACAATACTTCTGTGAAAGTTTGGTTGAAATCCGTTGAGAAATGTAGAAGGAGTTGCGCACAGAAGAATTACATATGTGAAAAAAACAAAGGGCCATAATTCTGTTTAAAATGACCAAATCACAAAACCCCGACAATATGCGCCAGGGCACTTCATGACAATAGGTCTGTGAAAGTTTGGTTGAAATCCGTTGAGAAATGTAGGAGGAGTTGCGCACAGAACAAATTGTTTACGCCCGCCCGCCGACATACCCCAATCTAATAACCAGGATTTTTCCTTCGGAAAACCTGGTTAATAAAATTAAACATCATGGATACAATTTATCGACATTTGTATTGTTTTAAAAAAGGTCGCTGCGCCATTATAAAGCTATAAGGCAATGATACAATGTGGAGGAACACACGTGCCAGACGTAATCATCCGTCTGACAAAGGAACATCATTTTTACGTTAATTTTCCTCCACTGGACAATTCGCTCATAAGCAAGCACGGATCGTAATTTTTTTCACAATTTAAAAGAAAATACAATCATTTTATAGCTAAATATATGCGAAATGCGTTCATTTTGCACAGAAATTAATAGTTCGCCATTAGAAAGAAATTTAATGGACAAAATAATATTTTCAAATATGTTTAAATTCTCTTGCTCACTCCAGATTTTTAACAGAATATCTGATGATCAACAAATCAATTTCGTGTGGCCTCAGGTAAAATGTGTAGTACGAACTGGTTTGGGTATGAAAATCGTGATGACTGACAATAACGCTTTATTCTCGGCATTAAAGCATTTTGTCAAGGGTACAGTGATTCTTTTATTGAAATATACATGTAACTTTAAGCTCAAAGTGTGTGTTAAATAATTTTTACCTGTCAAAACTGGAAATCATCCCATGGATAGTACTTGGTTCATATTCATCCCCATTTTTTGACGGACTCTTATGACAAGCTCCTGAAGATAAACATTCAGTTGCTGTGCTGGAATCTCATGTACCGCCCTGTTTTCACCTTTCTGGCATAAACACTCTTGCAAGAGGGAAACATCTCTCCTTGTTTTACTTTTGGTGTTTTTATTTTTATTTTTCTCCCTGTATATTTTTGGGTCATTTGGCATTTGGCCAAACCGCTTTGATGCCTGCATTTTGTACTGTCATTTGTACGTTTTAAAAGGGAGATGTTTTCTACATCAAAACTACCAAATGATGTTTTGGCTTGTCTATTGAATGTAACACTTGGCTCATTTGAAATAGTACTGGTAACATCAATCAGTGGTGTTGTAGCAGCTATATTTGGACCAGTACAGTTGGAGACATTAACAAAACTTGATACTGTAAGGCCTACATCACCCTGGCCTTCATTGACAAATGGATTGGTACTAGTACAGTCAGTAGGTTTACTAACAGTTGCAGATTGAAGACAATGAATAGCATCATAATTTGTAAATAATGCATCATAGCAATCAAAAAGATCCTGGAAATCATAATAAGGAAGGCCCTTGACCAACTCATGTTTGGCAGCAGTTTTCACACAACCAGTTGCGTACAAGTGAACTTTGTACATTGCATATGTTGCCTTACAATCTCTACAATTCTCCCTCTCCAACCATGTGTGTCATTTGGACAACGTCCCCAATTTTAAACTCTCTTGTTGACATTCTTATTGATTACTTGCTTCGGATAGTATAAGAGAACCCTTACGGAAGTTAAATCATTGGTGTAGTTTTATATGTTTGTATAAACAAATATTTCATCATTTCATTTACTTAATGCTTTACCGCGGTAAATTTTTACTTTTGCTGCTGCATTGATGTACATGTATATTGAATACACGAAAATAGTCCGAAAGTAGTTCGAAATGACGTCATTTTAAGAGCACGTAAGTCATATTACATGGGGGTGTAATATAAGATTTTCTAGCACTGGTGACAACTGCGTATACCCTGATACGGTATGCAATAATATATATTTTTGCAAAAGGTTTACGGTTGAAGCCGGCACAACCGCACGCAATGAACAGGTGGCGTATATTTGGCTTGAATATTGTCATTTTCAATCTAATAAAGTTGCCCCAATTGAGTTATCGGAAGTGAATAGTATTTTACATTTGGTTGTAGAAGACAATATTAGATGCAAATCATAACTATGTATAAATTCGTACACGCATTTTAGACAGTGTATTATTTTTCAGACATCTTGATGCATTTTTTTTACAAAAGTTGAAAGGAGGTTGATTCCCTTTGTAAAATAGATAGGTTGTATCTTTGACGTGAAAAGAACACGTCATTTTTATTAAAAAGTACAATGCACTTGATACCTGAAAACAACAATTAATGTTAAAAATTTATCACCGAGTAAATATTTTGAATGATACGGTTGATAGAGTTGTATGTTGACTTAACGTTTTTGATCAATTTTCTCTTATTGCAACTATGCAATTGGTTAAGACGATGACAATGTTTCTATTTACGTTCTGCGCGAGCATTTTTGAGCAAATTAAAAAGAAAATATGTTTCAAATTAAGACAGTTCTTCAGTTAATGTTGGAAGAGGACCATTAACTTCGACAAAAAGTAAAACAAAACCAAGTAATCCAATTAAACAAAACCAACTTTAAGTCATGAAATAATTTATGAGTTTAATTTTTCTGAAATTGACCGATATTTAAGATTAGAACACAAAATTGTAATGCATTTAATTTATACCAAAATGTCACATTAAATGCAGCGTGTACATCCCTGGGATGCGACTTGCTTCAATTGCTGGATTTGGCTTGAGTAGTTAAGTAGGATTCATTTTGCTGAATCATGTCTTTGTTCTTTGAAGGAAGTTACGTTAAGTAAATAATTTCAGCTGTAGTATGGAGAGTCGTTCAATAAGTAATGAAACAACGAAATGCAAAATGTGTTAGCAAATTCTCAATTGTTTTAATTTGTATTAATTCTTTTATTGGTCTTTATTTTGCAGTTGTTATTATTTCATTTCCAGATGGCGAAAATGCTAGCGAAAGCAATATAAGTTATATAAGTTTACATACATGTATGTCAAAAAATCTATTTGAGCAATAAATATGTAAAAACTGATTTTGTATGATTGATTTTTTATATCGGCCTTGTGTTAGACCTACATAGGGTATCGAAAGTCAAAATATAACTTAGCCTGAAATATGCAAATTAGAACGCCCCTTTTTCAAAATTTAATTTTGAACCCCATTTACTCTTTTTTCATGATTGTTTTTTCACCTGAAGTTGGTTACATTAAAGTGTCATATAAGTTAGAATATTTTAATACATATTTGAAGCTGCTGTTTTAACTTAGCAGTAATACTTGCATGAATATTGAATTACTGCACTATGCCATCACAAATTCAGAAAATTCATCAACCTTATTATTTTAGATTTTCAATCTGCAATATCTTCACATTTAATACTCCGAATTTTGACATTCGTTCAACAGTGTTTTTTTCTTAACACGTTCTTCAATTTGAAGTCAAATTATTTTCTGACTTGCCTTTCCCTTTGAGGAAAAGGGTTGGAAAATGACCTCGGTGACTTCTATGCTAGCATATTTTCGGAAAATTCTAACGAACAACTTCATTTTACTTATAAGATGACTTATTACATCACATTTCAACATTTACTTTGTGTGTTAAGTGTCCTTGATCAGACAGTTGACCTTGGATACTGACATCAAGCTTGGGGTCAGGAGCTGTTCTACACCTTGTTTGTATTGCCTACACCACCATGGAACTTGTCAACCTGTTATAACACCTGAAACAAAGGAGAGTTTTATAATGAAAATGTATAATGAATTTTCAGGCAAATAATTATATATATGACCTTGACCTTTGACCTTTTAGACTGCTTTTTTTTCTTGGTAAAGCAAAATTGCAGTAATGAAGTAGTTTTTTAGGAAGAAATGTTTCAAAATATTTTCTTGCTTCTTTTACCGTAAATGATAAGTATTAAGTAACAATTATTTAAATCAGCAGTACAATTCTAAAAGCTGCAGTTACAGTTGTTTAATTGTGTAAGCACTGACCAGGCACCTTCCTGGACTGTGGACATCCTGTCAGACTGACAATGTGGGGGATGGTTATGTGTCCTTGGACTTAAACATACAATTTAAATAGTGTTATACCTAGAAAAATATTTGGTATAAACGGGCATCTATTAGTTGCATTAAACATTGATTTTTATCATAAACATAGCGAAAATAGCACTAATGATCATTTTTTGACAATGATTATATTTCTTTGTATGCAGTTGGAATGAATAAACCTCTAAGATCAGAACTAAAGAAAGTAAAAACATAGATACCAGCATACAAAAATAACTGGAATTTTGTGAAGTATAATGAGCAACTGTGTACATGTATATAAAACTTTACACTTAACTTTGACATGCTTGAAGATACTGTTATTCTGTGGAACATTGTACATACAGTATATCAGGGCTCTAATTTATTCATTCTTGCTTTTTTTCTAACATTTATTTTCATGGATTTTACATTATTTTAACAAAATATATAATTTTGAAATGTATACACTTGCCAAAGTTGGGAATGCCCAAAAAATGTTAAATTTGAGCCCTGAAATATGTTATGAAAACATGTTGAAAATCATTAACAATATTACAGAGCAAAATTTGTATATATTTATGCACCAAATTTCACATGCAAACAGTAAAAAATGCAGACAAGTAGCAGGGAAAAGAAAGGTATAAATGCTGCAACACAAAAATAAATAAAATTATAAATAGAAACCTGCTGAACTATAGGTACGTCTTCAACGTTAAACTTCCTTATGTTATTCGTGCTACGGGTATTTTGAACACCATGCTTTCAGGAACAGTAACTTGAACATCATGCTTTCAGAAACAGTGTGAACACAGGTCTGTTCAGATACCTCTGGTCTTTCTGGTATAATTTTTAGATCATTTTTCTGTATGCATTTGTATGAATACACAGCCCTGTCCCCGTCATACACAACATTGTAACACTCTGGGTACCCAGGTACAACACAGATGATACCAGTGTAAGTATCGTCAGTAAATATGTGCTCTATCTTTTTGCCAACCAGAAGTGGCACACCCCTGCTCTGACGTTTGTCCTTGGCCCTTTCAGTGATTCTTCCAGAAGTGTATTTATTTTTTCTTTCAGTTCTTTAATCTTGAGATCAACGTACATGTTATTACTACCTTTCTTACTGAAGTTGTACACCGATTTATACTTGTTTTTTTCCCTGAATTATCTGCCTAAACTTCAGTTGCCACATTACTGCTTCCTTTTTATTCTTTTTAGATTTTGCCATACCCATTGCCTCACCAATACTTTCTTTTTACTGCTAGAGTCCTTCATACAAAATGTGATTAACACATTCTTCCTTCTTTTTCCTTGCTGTTAAATCTCTTTTTTCTACTTCAGCAGCTTCTCAGCAGAAACTCTGCATCTCTGTCTGAATTTCTTTACACCTTGATAAAAATGTTTCACGGAACTTTCTTCCATCCCTACTACATTCTTTCATCAGCTTATCCTTTTCTTCATCACTGAGAGATTTGAGCTAGTTTTGTTCATAGAAAACACTAAAGGGCTTCATTTACAAGGGTTGAAGCATTTGGCCGATACCTCAGCTTGAAATCTAACACCCCAAACGCAAGCTCTGGTAATTTGTTGTGAGATACAACAGATGCAGTTTGAGCTCTAGTTACTGAAAAACTTTCCACCAGGCAACTAGTCCTCAACCATCCTTGTAATCAATGAGTGAAGAGATGTTGCTAAATGTTTTGTTATCTGTTCAGCATAATGATCAAATTTTTTTCATTTGGCTTTATAAGACAGTCAAACACTTTGTCTTTGTGGATGTATTTTCTACCAACAGCATACTTTTCTCACGACAAAAAGCCAGCTGGATCCTTTGAAACCCTGTCCAAGTACTGTAAAAGCACCAGATAATGGTTATTCATTTGTAGAATATGCGTTCCGCCTTCTAGTAAGCGCCACAAATGTGCAGTCATAAGTTTTGACAACAGTCCAAAGACTTTGCATCCCGCCACAAGAATGTCCTCCTTGACACCATCAACACAGCTTTCTGAAGTCGGTTTTATGCTGTGTGCTTCTTCTCAAAACATGTAACAGTTTCATCTCGGTGATAATACAGAACCTCACCAAGTACGAATATTATGTTAACCCGGTTTCCATGGAAACGGACACATTTAACACGTTTTCCAACAGTAGACAGATACATGTATGTCTGGAAGTCAGCAAAACATCCACTTCTTTCATCTCCACCTCTTAAAAAACACATACTTGATGCTCTGATCAATCTCACTATTGCAGAGTCTAATATATTAGCAAATTGTGATTTAACATCTTCATCTTTCTCTTACCCAATTATTGTGGCATATTTCTACCACCACATAACCACTTAATTATCACGTTAATTATCATGATAAATATCTGATTAACGCGTTAAGTTTTATGTTAATAGATACTTAACAGATGTCAACACAAAAAATGTATGTTACTGCCCACTACTGCCAACAGATACCTACATAATGATATTTTAAATATCTATTAAGTGGTTAACGTGTTATGTAAGTATTGTGATAATTATGCCGTTAACTAGTTAGTCAGGTAAGTATCGTGATAATCATGTTGTTAATTAGTTATGTAACAAGTTAGTTAGATAAATATCGTGATAAATATGTCGTTAATTTGGCTTCAAATACAGTGCAGTTTATCACAAGACACATTTAAATGCACTTTATCTTGTTTGGTAAGTGCATGGTCCTCTTGTGTTACTTCTTCCTAACCCACTACTCTTGTGTGCAATTAGTATTAGTACATGCATGTATAGCTTTGTAGATGTAGAACTTTTACTCTTCATCTAAATGTAACCTCATATTTATAATAATACTCTTTTTATCATAATCTAGTAGATTAGCTAGCTCCCTCGAAATGAGGGAATTGACCACCAAATCTGACAAAGATACGCTTCAGGTATTGAAAGAAATATTGTCTTACATTGATGCTGCTGTACAGGATCCAAATAGACAAACATCCAATGAAATACTAAAGAACTGTAAGGGAGTAAATGTAAGGGTTACTCCCTTACAGACTTTTACAGACATCGCAGAAACTGGTGACTTTTCACATTTAGTGGTTTGAAACATTTTACATACAACTTTAAACGAACTTATCCTTACCTGTATATACTGTTTATCATATAAGGATGTTGTGATTCAAGTGAGATCAGCGAAGTTTCTTCAACATTGTCATATTTTGAGAGACATTTCTTCGGTATATGGACTCTTGTTTACATGCATCTCTCCAAACGTGCATAACTTTTGTGTCTAATTTATTTACGACTAACCCATCTAGGTGTGAATGTACAATTTATTTACCATTTTAATCAGACAGTTCTTAGTAATCATTCACTTATATTAACAGAGAAATCTGAAGATTTCCGAGAGGTGTTCGCGCCTCCATTGTTGTTATTTAAAATATGGCGGCCAGTCAACTTTGGGAGTGAAGGACTACTTTTCTGTTAGCACCGCTGGCTTCTTCTTAATACAAGTTATTATGTTTTTAAATGTTTAGAATATTATCTTATTCACAAATGCTGTTTGTTAAGGGTCAAATTAATTATTAGCCAGGCTTGTATCGTTATTCATATATTAAGGACTATTTGTCTCTGACGTATTACGATTCATCTGGCTTTTTAGTTTAGAGCCGAATTAGGAATATGTTCATGTTATATTACCATGCTTTTACAAAAAGCATGCCCTTTGTGGGTTTAACTCTATTGTACATTATCATTGTGTTTTACTGTTAAATTTGTGCTGGGACTAAGCACAGAACCCTGCAGTAGTCCTGGGTTCTGATTGGTACATAAGGTCACATGACATATTCCCAGAATGTATAAATACAGCGTTCGCCCTCAGTTTCCATCTTTTCTCACAGGTCAAACTCTGAGAAGCTAAATACAACAGTACTTAGCATACATTCTTACATCCGTCGACTTACACGTGCAACATCCACCTGCTGAAGGTATAAACAAATGCTAGTTTGCATATAGTCTCTCCAAGTAGCGACAGATACAAAAATGCAGTTTTAACTTTAATAAACATCGTGTCAACGGTACAACTCTTCAATAGCACGGCAATGTATATAGGCTATATATAAGTAAACAAATGTAAGGCTCTTCCTTGAGGTATGCCTCTTCTGAAGTATCATGTGACCGCAGATCCTAGAAGTTGTGTTGGTCTCCGTTCTGCCATTTACTTAGAGAACTAGATGTTATATATATACACGTTTAAATACATGTAATGAGCTTACCGTTTAAACACCTGGGAAAAGATCCCATTACATAGGCTCGGTCCTTCGATGTATCTATCAAACTTCGATGTATCTTGTAAACAACGCCAGTATCTTGTATCAATGTTATGTACGGAATCTTTACAATATATGTTTATCTAACATATGATGTGTCATTGATGTCATGCACGTAGATGTTATTGTTATTAAATTACCATGGTCAACTTTTGAGTGTGTTCCAGACTTTTCAATCTCTTAGCAGGGTTTCTACGGGTCATCTGATGTTGGAGATGTTATCCTGATATTAAGACACTCAGTGCACATTGCGGTGACTGAGTTGCTATACCTGTATACGTATATATCACAGATGTGGCACTGTGCGTACTCAGATTATCCAGAGAATCCTATCGTACTAAAGTACACAGTGTGGTGACTGAGTTGCATGTATATGTACATGCCATACAGGATGGCAGTGTATGTTTTCAAGTTATATATAGAGAGAACTATGTTACAATCGAGCTCGGCATTCTTGACTACTAAGGAGCACCGCCGCAAGGGGACGGTACCTTACAGAACATTAGGCCGACTTTGTCGGATAGCGCAAGCACCGAGATAAAATTTAATGAACTGCTACAAGAATACAGGACCACCATTCCCCCATACATAATCGAAAACTACAATCAGCTTGAAACGGAGCAGCAAGAGAGTGTTCACAGACTTCCTAATTTGTTTATGGACTTCATAGTTTAGTCCATTTTGCTGAGACCAGTAGTAAGACTTCGAAAACTGTTGAAAATGAGATTTTCTTGAACTCTGTTCCAATAAAGGATCCGTCTTTCCAGAGAGCAAATGAGTCAGGAACAACAATACTTGTACGAACTGCATGCAAAGATTTCGCCCGCGGTGCTGACGAAAAGTCGGGATGTCATATACAGTCTTGCACCTATATTGCTGACTTCTTAAAGGCCAGTAACTACAGGTCTTTGAAATTAGTACCATATAGAGGGAATAGATTTAATATCCTGTTTCATAATGCAGGACAAGTTTTCCTTTTACATCGGGAAATGATAAAGTTCCGAGAAAGTTACGAGTTGAACAGGTTAACCAGTTCTGTACTGTATGATCTGAAACAACCTGTATTTATTGCAGGCTGTAAAAGTCTTGGACTAATAGGTCACTCCTTTATGGGTGGTTCTTGAAGACAAGCCAGTAATGATTCTTGACATCAATGAACACTATGAAAACCTTCAAAATTTTCTTAGAACAGTAATATTGTGAAAGGGATTTTGCATAGTATGATCAACTGCTGCGTTTTAAACCGAACATAAGTGCATTGACCTCTGAGGCATACGTTTTGCTTTCCTTAATAAAAACTAGTTAAACAGTAGAAGACCTGAGGAATTGAAACAAGTTACAGATGATGCAAGAAAAGATGTAAAGAGGATTCGTGCCCAGTTTAAAGAAAGGCGTATACACATACAGCAAGAAAGAGCAGCAAAACTGGAAGGTGATAGGTTAGCCAAAGAGGCATTGGAGGCAAAGAAGCTTAGACAACAGGAATTGAATAGTCAGGAAATTATATATTATGGTCTCTGGCAAACCCATGATAAAATTGATAGATCAGTAGAAAACATTAAAACTAAAACTTTAAAAATTGATGCACAGTTGAGATACAGAAAAGACATTCTAAAACAAAGAACCGGGGATCCTTCTGTTTACAATTTCTCCAAGGTAGTCGATGGTAAGCGTATTCAACTGACTGTGGAGAGCTGATGGCCAATGTAAAAACGCTTTTGGCACATGCATTTACATAATATCGTGTCTGCCGTCAGTGCTATCATTCATTAAAGGGAATAACCTCTAACGATTCAAACTAAATAACCTCCAAAACATAAATAATAGAATCTTTGGTAGTATAGTAAACTAGCCTGAATGTTTCACCTATGCATTCCCGGTCATTATCGATAAAATCAGCGGTTTAAAGAGGCACTCCCCTACATCTAGCAGATTATATCCTCGAAACATAGATTATGTGTTCAATGAACGTCAAATGATAAATAAATACAATTTCAAAGAAGAGCCTATGGCGAATATAGAGGCTTTCTGTAAAAAATCGCATCCACCAATTTATTGTACAACAACAACAACTCTACATAGATTATTGAATGTTTTACGGTACTGCAGTTATTTGAACAATCGGTCCACTAGGCAATGCTGCATGACCACACTCTTAGCTCCTGGCTATGTAGTTTCAGAAAAGAAGAGTTTAAAAGCTTTGCCTGTAGAAACACATGCAACACCAAGTGACGCCAAGGGTATGGTCAACTTCGGCCCGGGGATCATGACTTTGGACAATCTTGGTATAGATCCACAACCAATGCTTTTTACCGTTCTTGTTGTGTTTTTTTTTCATTTGCAATTATAGCTGTTACATCAAAATCAATAGTTCGTAGCTGTTGTTTCTAATAAACAAACCACATGTTTGTTTATTATAACATTGATGGTAACCTTACGATAATGAACATGTCTAAATGTAACCTACGCTACATGTATACTTATAGAAAAAAAATGTCAGAATACATAACAATAATACATGTAATATAATTATAGTGCTAAAATGAAAATAACCATACATGCACGCACGCACGCACGCACAACAACACACACATACATACATACATAAATGCATACATACATACATACATACATACATAATGTGTATAATGAGTACTAAAGCAACGTATAGATAAACGCTTAATTAATTAACTTCCGGCTTTTATTGATTTCACAATTTATCTATAAATACAATTCGTCTATAAATATGCATTACGTTTTAAAACAATCGCATAATGTACATAATGTAAATATAATTATATTTTTAGCTCACCTGAGCTGGCTCGTACGAGCTGGCTCAGGGTGAGCTATTAGGATCGATGAATGTCCGTCGTCCGTTGTCCGTCCATATTCAGTTCGTTAACGCTCTAGTGGTCACATTTTTTCCTCAATTGTCACGAAACTTGGTCAGGATGTTTGTCCCAGTAATTACTCGGACGAGTTCGAATATGGGTCATCTCGGAATAAAAACTAGGTCACATGACCCAAAAATAGAAAAAATTTGTTAAGTCTCTAGAGGCTACTGTTTCAGTCCAAATATTCTGGCAATTTGTCAGAAAGGTTGTTTGGTTGATTTCTAGCTTAAGTTTTAATATGGGTCACCTGGGGTCAAAAACTAGGTCACACAGCCCAAATATGGAAAAACCTTGTTAACACTCTAGAGGTAACATTTTCAGCCCAAATATCCTGGAAATTTGTCAGCAAGGTTGTTAAGATGATTTCTAGCCCAAGTTCGAATATGTCTCATCTGGGATCAAAAACTAGGTCACAGTGCCCAAATATAGAAAAACCTTGTTTACACTCTAGATGTTACATTTTCAGCCCAGATATCCTTGAAATTTGTCAGAAAGGTTGTTTCTGTAATAATGTATTGTTTATTGAACACCTCATTTGCTAATTTTATTGCAGTATTTTAACACCATAAGATTGATAAATGACATTTGTCTTGTAATCAGTACACATCTTGGATCTCTCTATGGTAAGGCCAGAGTTTTTATATCTCTTGGTTTATGCGACTGCCTGTCCTATTTTTTGAAAAGGTAGAATAACAATGACATTATGAACTGACATTTTATTTTTATTATTTCCGCTGTTCCGACTCTACAGACTAGTTAATGAAGTGTCAGAATAGTAAGGATATATAATTGAAAGTAATTATTTTAAAGTGTTTATTTTGTTCGAAAATGACGATTATTGACAGGTGCAGTAGACTGATGTTCAAAAGTGCTCTTTTCAATACAGTAGCTTTCATACTCAATATTTTAGAAAACTTCCCATAAACCAAGCAATATAAAAACTCTGCACTGCAAAAATTGGCACTTATATAAAGTTTTGAATAGCGACTATGCAATACATGTTCTTGACCCCTAGTTGAACTTCCATGTTAAAGATTTTGGTACAAAAAATGCAGTTGTAATTTTTACATTCACTTTGGAAAGTACTATAAAATGTTAAAAAATTGAATAGCTCACAGTGCAGATCATGATCAGACAGCAAAATAATGAATAGCTTACAGTGCAGATCATGATCAGACAGCAAAATAATAAATAGCCTACAGTGCAGATCATGATCAGACAGAAAAATAATGAATAGCTAACAGTGCAGATCATGATCAGACAGCAAAATAATGAATAGCTTACAGTGCAGATCATGATCAGACAGCAAAATAATGAAATGCAGATCATGATCAGACAGCAAAATAATGACAGTGCAGATCATGATCAGACAGCAAAATAATGAATAGCTTACAATGCAGATCATGATCAGACAGCAAAATAATGAAAGTGCAGATCATGATCAGACAGCAAAATAATGAAAGTACAGATCATGATCAGACAGCTAAATAATGCATAGCAAACAGTGCAGATCATGATCAGACAGCAAAAAATAAATAGCTGACAGTGCATATCATGACCAGCCAATATACAATGAATAGCTTACAGTGCAGATCATGATCAGACAGCAAAAAAAATGAAAAGCCAACAGTGCAGATCATGACCAGACAGCAAAATAATGAGGCCTAGAGCTTAGATATTCAGCATGTGGCAATAATTGACTCTCTACCAAGATTGTTCAAATCATGACCTCAGGGTCAAAATTAACCCTGCCTGGGGGGTCTTTTGATTTTACATAGGCTTATTAAGAGGATATCATGAGCCAAAGGTAAAAATTGATCCTTTCTGCTATTAATAACCTTTTATTTTTGCCAATGGTAGAAAGGTGAGCGATACAGGGCCATCATGGCCCTCTTGTCTATGAACCTATTTGCCAGCAGACTAAAATAGGTTGCAAGTTTTGTTACTAGAAGTCTGAAATGGCTATTTAAGATTTCCAAAATGTACAAATATCAAAACAAAATGCATTTGACCTATAATTTTGTAATGTACTTATTTATATACTGTTATTTACTTAAGATAAGATATAAGATATAGTTTTCTCTTCCGCGAAACAGATATGAAATTTCCAATAACTAGTTCAACTGCGTAATAATTCTTTCGTAATATGGGTTTCCAGATAGATATTCATAGTGATATGCAGACAATGAATTACTGATTGAATGGAACGTTGTCTTTCTTTTGGGAAGAAGTTTCGGTGGCTGTTTTACTATTAAAACAGACTTTAAGTTATTGATATTGTTGAAGTGGATAAACATTATTGTTTGTGTAAACTAGGATATTAATTACACGAACTTGTATCAAACATAGAAAGATATCAAACTACTTCATGAGGTGCTAACTTGGATCTAAATTTCAGTATTTGTGATCTTCACATGTTAGGATTGTACATTCAAACAAATGGTTGACAACGAGGAAGAGAAATTTATACGAGAGGCTACGCTTGCTTGTATTGTAAGCAATAACGACGGGAAAAAGTATGCCTTGACTTCAGAACATGTTATTCTCAATACAGACGGAAACGTTTATCTGAGGAAACCATTCAATCGAGAGAACCGGTTAGGTATATGCCAAAGTAGGGGAAATCAATTAAAAATAGATATTGGTCTGATTGATATTGATGAAAATATTCTTCATCTGTGTAGGATCGTCGTGTATGATCCACTAGGAATCAAGAGATCTTTTAAGATATTTGAAGGCAGTTACGAATTACTCGCGGATAAAAATGTCTTCAAATGCATTCCACTGAATAAAAGGGGTTCGAACAACACTGAATTGCTAACTCCCCTCACTGGCAAGGTTGCGTCGGCAAGAATTCATGAACAGCATTTGGATATTATAGGAAAGCACTGTTTCTTAGTTGTAAGTGAGGTGTGTGAATCTTTTGCTAAAGAAGGTGAAAGTGGAACTCTCCTCGCATCTTATATTGGAGATACAGATGTTTACCTTATAGGTATAATTTCGGGTCAACTTAAAAGAGATTGCCATCAGAAGTTCATCATATGTGTATTTCTTTCATCTGCTTTAAAGTGTCTAAATGAAAAATCGTACACACGGCTATCATTGTGTACTGAGACATTAACTACCTCAACCGATACAGAAACCATTATTTGCGGATCGACAATATTGTTTAAACGGGTAGAAAAAATCGGGAAATGTGACTTTGAAATAGAAGAACAGATTTCACGCCTATTTAATATCAACTTTGAAACAGATGATAATAGTCTTGTTGAAATAATTTATAACTGCGAACGCCAATTCCGTAAAAAAGTCTTTGCCAGAGAACAAATAAAAGAAATGGCAATATATGAACCGGACAGACCAGAACATGTTACACTTATATGTTTTTATGTGACTGTGCACAATCTTTATGCACAAAATCACAAAAAAACGGAATATTTTCTAAAAGAAGGCATTCGTTGTTTATCAAAGGTGAAACAATCTCAATTAAAGCTATTATCTAAATGTGTTACGTATGTTACTTGGTTATTTATCAATATGAATGAGAACTCGAAACTCGAAATTATTTTAATTAAAGGACTCGAATTCTTCAAAGAGAATGAAACGCTGCCACATTTTCCAAAAGAATGTCTTGGCTATCACTATTATGACTATTCTAGATTCTACGTAAACAAAAAGTTACAAAATGAGGCGACGTGTATGGCAAAGTTAGGTTGCGAGTGTTTTGAAAGTATGCTTAAAGATGACATCATACACCAGTCAGATGAATGTTACAGGGATTGGTTCAACAGATATGTTCTTTCCGTATGTCAGTACATCGCAGCCTTATTGTGGTGTGGGGAAAATTTTGAATATGCAGAAGATTGTGTTCATGACGAAGCTATTGCAAAAGCCACAAAAGAAATCGAGCTCATTGAACATAATATAAACGAAGCACCCGCGGTACAAAGAACACTTTATCATCTAGCGAAATGTGATATTTACTACAGAAAACAAGACTACAAAAATGCATTTGAAAATGCAAAGTTATGTCTAGATATAGCTAAACGCAATAACTTAGAAGAGGAGCAGTGTTCCGCGGGTAAACGTTGTGTTGTCTTGAAAAAGAAAATCAAGTCTTCATCGTAACTTTGATATGGCGACGACGAAAAGGATTTACATAACGTTTAGTTGCATTTTGGAGAAATCAAAATATTTCACAAGAAACTGTGAGCGATGAGCTTTAATAACGGTTCACACTTAGTAAAATAATCGCTGATTTATGCAACATGATATCATACGAAATTCTTATTTCAGTAAAAACATGTCAAACTTATTATTTGAAGAATGTAAGTGTGAACCTGAACACTGTTCAGTGTAGCCTGGTAATTGTGCATGTACAGTAGAACGATTTACATCATTTGGAACAGTTTGTACCCTTTATGTATTTTAACTTAGCTAAAAATTATTATATCGGAGGTGAAATACCTGTTCAATAACTTTGTACAGACACACAAATTAAGACATGTACAAGCAATATATTTCCCTGTACAAAAACATTGCATGATTCATGGTTTGAACTGTTGCATAAAGTTTCAATAATACATTTTTTTTGTATTTCCGTGTTTCGTATATTTCCTGTTTAAAGATGTAAAGCGACAAGAAGTTATTATTTTAAGGTTGAAGGACAAAATTCATTGATAACATTTCATCAGTGCATTGTAGTGACAATGTTGATATTGGTAAGTAGGGTTTACAGGTGCTCGCTCTCAGATTTTTGGAGAAAAAAACACGGGTCTGCCAACTGTCTGAAACATTTTTAGAACGAATCATTAAATATAAAGTACTGTAACGTATTTTGTCGACATTATTCGCAACTAAATTGTAAAGCGTTTCAAATACTTTCAAAATTCCGGTATAAACATAATATCTCTCAAAAGGTTGATCTTGGATCCTCGCTGTTGTGTCAGCCAGAACGTCATAGTATAGTCTCGGGACCTCCCTAATATGTTCACATTGTAATTAGTCATTTGCTGAAAACCCTAACACCCCTGATTAGTCATTATAGAGAATCGAGGAAGAAGCTCATTGGTTTACATAATTGAAAGAAACTAGTCTTGGTCTCTTTATGTTTTAGTGAAATATTTATCACTTGGTAGACCGGCAAAACACTAGTCTTTGTTTCTTTATGTTATCTGTGAAATAATGATCATTTGTTAGGCTAGCCGAACACTAGTCTTCATCTCTTTATGTTTTGTGTGAAATATTCATTTCTTGTTACTCCGGCCAAACACTTGTCCTGGTCTCTAAATGTTTTGAACTAATTATTCAACATCTGTAAGGCCGGCCAAACACTAGTATTGGTATCTCAATGTATTGAGTGTATTATATATTATTTGTTTTGCCGGCAAAACACAATTATTGGTATCTTTATGTGTTGTGTGAAATATTGATAATTTGTTATGTCGGTCAAACACTAGTATTGGTCACTGAATGTTTTTTATGAATTAGTTTTCATTTGTTAGGCCGTCCAAACACTAGCTTTGGTCTCTATGTTTTGTGTGAAATATTTATCTTTTTTTAGGTTGACTAAACACTAGTTGTCTTCTCTTTATGTTTTCTTTGGGAAATAATAATTATTTGTTACGCCGGCCAAACACTAGTTTTGGTCTCTGAATGTTTTGAGTGAAATATCTATCATTTATTAGGCCGACCAAACACTAGTCTTGGTGTTTGCATATTTTTTGTGAAATTTTGTTTATTTGTTATTACGGCCAAACCCTGGATTTTGTACATTAATTAATGTTTTGTATGAACTATTTATTACATGTATTTGTTACTCCGGCCAAACATATTAAGCTTTGGTCTGAATGTTTTAAGTGTATTATTTATCATTTGTTATGCCAGGAAACACTAGTCTTTGTCTCTTTATGTTTTAAGTGAAATATTGATAATTTGTTACGCCGCTCAAACTTTAGTCTTTGTTTTCTTAAATGTTTTGTGTAAATTATTTATCAGTTGTTTGGCCGGCCAAACTTTGTCTTTGTCTCATTTGTTAGCCTTGCGAACCACTAGTCTTGGTCTCTTTATGTTTAGTGAATTATTTATCATTTGTTAGGCCAACCAAACACCAGTCTTAGTGATTTATGTTTTAAGTGAATTATGTATCATTCTTTAGGCCGTCCAAACATTAGTCTTGATCTGAATTTTTTGAGTGAAAGATATGATTTTATTAACGGGTTTGAGCAACCTTAAGAATATGCCCGTGCATACCAGGCGGGAGAAGAACCACGTGATAGTAGTTGATTTAGTGTGTAACCATGCTTCGAGGTTTCAACGCCAGATCGTTTACACTTAAATAATAAAAAAATATGCGCAATATGTTCTGATATGACATTTTTGAGAGGTCTTCGATGGTCTTGAGCATGGATTCTCGAAACACTAGTTTTGGTCTCTTTTGATTTTAGTAAACTATTTATCATCGTTAGCCTATCCAAATATAAGTGTTGATCTCTGAATATCTTTGTGTGTAATATTTATTATTTATTACTCCGGCCAAACACTAGTTTTGGTTTCTGAATGTTTAGAGTATATTACTTTTCATTTGTTTGGCCGGCAAAACAATGGTCTTGGTCTCTTTATGTTTTGTTTGAAATATTGATCATTTGTTATGCTGGTCAAACACTAGTCTTGGTTTCCTATTGTTTTAAGTAAATTTTCATTCGTTAGGCTTGTCAAACACTCGTTTTTGTGTCTTAATGTTTTGTGTGAAAAGTTTATCATTTGTTAGGCCGACTTAATCTTTATATTTTAAGTGAATGATTTATCACTCGTAAGGCAAGCCAGATACTTGTCATGGTTGTTAGACTAACCAATGTTGAAATTTAGAGATGACAAATACCGGATGAATTTTAACTGTTATATTTCGTAGTTTACTCTTTGTTTCTGGTGTTGGTCTCAATTTTTTAGAGTAAAATATTTATTATTTGTTAGGCCGGCCCAATACTGTCTTTCCTCTGTGTCCATGTACCTTTAAAATTCAAAGTTGTTGGGCTGACCAAAAGCTTGATTTGTCATACTGTTTGCAACTACTTGTAATAATGTTTGGCCAGCCTATTCTGTATTGCTTATTTTTGCGGCTAAAAAATAAATTTTGGAAAGTAAACATGAAGTTATTGATGTTTTTTTAAACATAGAAAATACAACATGCTTTGTAATAGGTTGTTCTTACAAAACAGAGGCCTAAAGGAAATGTGTGTACATTCCCTTTTAAAAGTATATCTTGTTATATACTCTTTCGGTCACGTAAAACCAAGGTCACAAACATAATTTCTCAAATCATTGCTTAGATTATTACTTGTGTTTTTGAATTTTGCCATTACCTCTACATTTTTAGTTAACCTGACACAAAGCACTGTCGTCCGTCGTACGTCCGTTTTAATTTTCGCTCAAGCAACATTTGTTCTGAAACCACTGAGCAAATGTTGATGAAACTTTGCAGGGCTGTTTCTTGCATAAAGCCCTCTCATAAGTGTTCAAATAATTCTATTTCATGCAGAACTCTAGTTGCTATGGCAACAAATAGAAAAAACTTAAAATATCTTCTTCTCAAACACAGGAAGACCTAGAGCTAAGATATTTGGCATGTGGCATTGCGTAGTAGACATCTACCACAATTGTTCAAATAATGATCCCCGGGTCAAATTAACCCCGACCAGGGGGGCCACTTATTGTTACATAGGCTTTTCTAGGAAAACTTCTTTTCAAAAACCACAAGGCCTAGAGCTTAGAAATTTAGCATTGCCTGGTGGACTTGGACTTCTACCAAGATTGTTTAAATAATGACCTACAGTAAGCATGTTAATTCTTAAAAGGATATTATAACAAAGAAACCTAATTTGTTAAAAATAGTATTGTCACAATTTGTTTCATAACAGTGCCGTTAGACATATTAAATTTAAGCATGTAGGATTGCTAATTGTTCTTTAATGATTGTTCATGAAGGCCCATGGGTTAAAATTTAGGCTGCAGAGACAAAACTTGATTTTACACTCTTAGATTTATAAAGAATTCTAGAAATTGGCTTTATGCATTATATCCATTTCTAAGATATTCAGGTTGTCTAATTAGGTCAACTTTTCAAAAGCACTTTTTTGCTATTTCCAGTACATTTAAGTTTTTTATGGCAGTATTTTAACACCATCAGACTGATAAATGACATTTGTCTTTGTAATATTTCATAATGCACCATAAAAGAACTCATTTGTAATCCGTGTATTGCTACAGAAGTAGTTTAGTAAGAATTTGTATGGATTTTAAATCCAGTTTTCAGAAATAAATTTCTCTGATGGAGGGGGGGAGCGGGGGTCACTTGATTCCCATAAGCTTAATCATCGGGAAAACTTTTTTTAAATCTTGTCTTAAACCACAAGGTCTGGTATTTGAAAGGAAGCATTGTATAGTTGACCGCTACGTAGATTGTTCCAAACAGGACCCAATGTCAATTTTTACCCTTTCAGCATCACCATAATAACAAGTGGTAGCCAGGTGAGCAAACATGGGCCATGTTGGCCCTCTTGTTTATGTTAAACTATTTCATTTGTTTCCATTGGAAACTTAGAACGAGCTGCCATAAAGAGGCAATCCCTACAACTGGCCAATTATATTCTCGAAACATAGATTATGTGTTCAATGAACGTAAAACGATAAGTAAATACAATTTCAAAGAAGAACCTGTGACGAAAAATTCCTCATTTTTCCACAATTAATAAATATAAAGGCTTTCTGTAATAAATCGCATCCACCCATTAATTGTACAACAACTATGCGTAGATTTTAATGGTTTACTTTCATGTTACGTTATAATACTTCCAAAGATTATATTATTTATGTTTTGGAGGTTATTTAGTTTTGCATCAGCTATAGGGTTTGTCCCTTTAAGCTGAAAGATATACCGGTAGAAAACTTCAAAAGTACAATACATTGCCAGCAAGTTGACATATCACCAGTACAAATGGAATTTACTCTTTTATTCACTTCATTAGTGACATTAACGTATGTACAATCAAGCCAAGTTTTGATGTTTGACCATTGTATGAAGTTGTATTTTTCAAGTTATCCCCTGGACAAGGAAAAGTAACATAGGGCAATAATTCCTTAATCAGTCAAGATAGAGTTAAGTTCTTGTGCACTGCACATCCTCTTGCATTTCTTTTTGATCATGATTTAAAGTTGTTTTGAAATTTCAACCAATAGTTTTCAAGCTATGCTCCGATCAAGACAAGAAGGTAGAATAGTTGTCAGAAAGTATTTCTTATTGTTTGCAACATCATTTGAAAAAAAATACTGTGCTTTGTTTCTATTATGTACTTATCAGTTTAAAAATTAAAATTAGGAACTTTTTGGAACAAATAAAGGTCATTTCTATCAGTAAGGCATATTTCTTGATAGAATGAGAGTTTCTTGTAAATATGATCCTGGGATTTTAATAATAAAATATACTACCTAAATAAAGAATACAAAGTATGCTCTAGAAATTAAATACTATTTCATGTAATACCTTTGTGCAGGTGCAATCGGGGCAGTTGTTTGGCCAGTATAACCGAAAGAAGATTAACTTATTGTTCATTTGTTTTTTTATTGAAGACAATCTTTTTATTCTCATGTATTACGATAAGGAAGAAAGTCAAGTCAGATGACTGTATACATTTGTATTAAAAGTCAGCTTTTGACTTACAATAGCAAAAGAAACAGCAATCAGAAATCATTAAAAGCCATTTTCCCCTTTCATTATGTTGTAAATTTTACCTTCCTAAAGACTGTTCACCAAATATCGTGTCCAGTGTGAATGTGCAATGTGCTGTCATCTGTCGTGCCAATGTGAGATGATTGTTTTACTGAAAATAATACAAATTTTCTCAATTATACAAAATTTTATCTGAAAGATAACTGTGATTAAACACAGCAGAAATAAAATACATTTAATACAATGTATTATACTGCTAATTAACCCAGTGTCGTTATAGGTATTGAGTACAATAATTGAAATGTTATCATTCAAAGGTCTTTTGCAAACTACTGCCAAACCTTTTTTTTCCAAAGTAAAGTAAAGAGGAAGAGGCTTTTAGGGTTGAAAAATATATGTATCCCCTATGACGAAAGAAAAAATAAATGGATGAGGTGAAGCTGTAATAAGACAGAGGAATGAGGATGAAAAAAATTAAAAGGGAGAAATAATGAAAGCATGGAAAAGTAATGAAAGCTCGTGTAGAAAAATATATGTTTGGCGTTTGTGGTGTTAGTGGAAGGATGAATGATGACGTGTGTAGAATTAAATGGTATGGCAATGGCATGTGCAAGTCTACAGGTTTGTATTATTTCGAATGTTTATAAGAACTTGAAAAGGAGGTGTTGTGAGAGTGTGTAGATGATTAGGTACATCGGTACTGTAAACATGTTTCCCACGTATGTACGAGGGGAGCAGAAAGCTGTCTTTTTGAAAATAGTATGGTAAAAGAAGTTCGCATATAATGATCATAGCGGACAAATGCATTTTTTAAATAGTAAGAGTCACCCGGTGGTTGGTCGGGCGGGCCGGCCGGCGGGTGGTCCGTTCGGACATAACTTGAAAACTACTAGTTGGAATTCAATACAACTTCATACAATGGTCAAGCACAATGAGAGGAAGTGCAGTGTACAAGTACCATATCTCTATCTTGAGAAATTACAGAGTTATTGCCTTTTGTTACTTTTCCTTGTCCGGAGCATTACTTGAAAACTACTGGTTGGAATTCAATTCAACTTCATACAATGGTCAAGTACTTTGAGAGGAAGTGCAGTGCACAGGAACCATAACTCTATCTTGACTCATTACAGAGTTATTGCCCTTTGTTAGTTTTCTTGTCCGGAGCATAATTTAAAAAACTACATTGGTTAAGCAAAATGAGAGGAAGTGCAGTGTAAAAGAACAATAATTTTATATTGACTCATTACAGAGTTATTGCCCTTTGTTACTTTTACTTGTCCGGAGCATGATTCGAAAACTACTGGTTCAAATTCAATACAAGTTCATACAATGGTCAATCACAATAAGAAGAAGTGCAGTGTATAAGAATCATAACTCTATCTTGACAAATTACAGAGTTATTGCCAAGAACAATATCTCTTCTTTTAGTTTTTTTGCAAGGTATTATGTTACTATGAAACTTCCTGAGCTTATAAAGCAGTCTATCGGGGGTATTAATCACATTTAGTGAAAGGTCTAGTTTAAAAATATATGGATAAAAGAATCTGCAAATTAAACTAGTACGTACATGTTATTATGACATTGTTCAGTTTTGCTTGAAGTTTCAGGAAACACCATCAGCCATTTATAAACTTTTAGAAGATATGGTTGGTATTTATTGTTTTGATATTTGTGTTTGATCAAATTATCATAATTGGAGTTTTTGTAATTGTGTAACCTATCAGCTGTTGAAATGTGGCGGGAAAATGTCTACTCCATTATTCACAACGATTTCTAGCAGTTTTTGTTGCCATTGTGAACATCATATGACCTGCCGTCAATACTGGTCCTTAATATAGAGACCAGACAAACTGAACGACATAGAAAGTTTTAACCCTGACATTCTAGCTAGAATTTAGAGTGCTTACTTCAGTTGTTTTGTTTTTTTTTTAAAGATTAACTGTATGAACGCACTGGTTTTGTGTTTGACAAGTTTTGAAATACACAATTGTTATCAAAAGATATTAGCCTCATACAGTCAAGTGTTCTGTATTTATCCTACCATGAATGCTTTATGTGTACACCATATGACTGGCGTATACGAGCAAGCTGTACATGACATGACAACGACTTGTCATACTGACAATCTTTTCTTAGCCGCCATCTAGAAACTTTTTGCAACATACCACCACAGCTATTTGCCCTTGGTTGACCACACAACACTCAGTAAGAAAAAGTGTCCATGGCAACAAATCGGATAATTTTGTATCTAAGAATTTATTGTGGACCACAAGCCAGCAATTTCCTTTTTTGTAAATATTCCAAAATGAAATATCTCTGAAACACATGCAAGCACTTCTTACCAATGGCAACTTCAATTATATCGATTTATAAAAGAAATCTTTTCTGATCGATGACTGTCCGTCGTCCGTCAACATTTTGATTCAAATGACATCTCCTCTGAAACCTCTAGGCCAATGTTGATAAGATACTTGGCATGGAATGTTCCTTGCATGAACCTCTACCAAAATTGTTCAAAGAATTCTGTTCCATGCAGAACTCTGGTTGCTTAGTTTTGGCATACATATATAGGAAAAAATTTTAAAAATCTTCTTCTCTGAAACCACAGGGCCTAGAGCTAAGATATTTGGCATGTAGCATTGTCTAGTGGACCTCTACCAAGATTGTTCAAATTATGACCCCGGGTCAAAATTGACCCCCGGGGATGGTCACTTAGTTTTGCATAGGAATATATAGGAAAAAACATTAAAAAATCTTCTTCTCTGAAACCACAATGCCTAGAGCTTAGATATTTGGCATGTAGCATTGGCTAGTGGACCTCTACCAAGATTGTTCAAATTATGACCCCCGGTTAAAATTGACCCCGCAGGGGAGGTCACTTAGTTTTACATAGGCTTATGTAGGAAAAACTTTAAAAATCTTCTTCTCTGAAACCACAAGGCTTAGAGCTTAGATATTTGGCAGATAGCATTGGCTAGTGGACTTCTACCAATATTGTTCAAATTATGACCCTTGGATCAAAATTGACCCCGCACGGGGGGTCACTTAGTTTTACATAGGCTTATATAGCAAAAACTTTAAAAATCTTCTTCTTTGAAACCACAAGACCTAAAACTTAGATATTTGGCATGTAGCATTGGCTAGTGGACCTCTACCAAGATTGGGTCAAAATTGACCTCGCACCGGGGGTCACTTAGTTTTACATAGGCTTATATAGCAAAAACTATAAAAATCTTTTTCTCTGAAACCACAAGGCCTAGATATTTGGCATGTAGCATTTCCTAGTAGACCTCTTCAAAGTTTGTTCAAATTATGCCTCTGGGGTCAAAATTGACCTTGCCCGGGGGGGGGATCATTTGTTTTACAAAGGCGTATATAGGAAAACTTATTTGGTATATAACATTATCTAGTGATCTTCCACCAGGCAAGTGGACTTGTACCAAGGTGAGCGATATAGGGCCATCTTGGCCCTCTTGTTACACTTTATCACAAATTCGTAAGGTCACATTAAATTTCCCAAACATATTTTTCAAACAAGAATGCAGGAATATAAATGGATGTCAATCCTGACCAGTAACCTTTGCCATGGCCTAATTTTTACTTCATATACAATTATAGAAGTCTTACCATCAAAATCTGCATTACGTTGACGACCAATGAAAATGATGATTTTTGATATTCTGACTTCCCATTGATGTTTCTGTACCCTAGAACAACTCGAGGGAGACATTTACGCAAACAATAGTGCTCAAGTTTGATAACTTCAACATTTATTTGCTTAAGCTAGTAAATTAATATGTTATTTATTTAAAGTGCATAATGTGATGTTAATTTATACACATATTTGACAATGCATTTCCTTTTGGAGACATTTTTGGCGTACATTGTGGTGCTAATATTACTCTATTATTTGTTTGTCACTGTCGTTTTAAAAAACTTCACATTGAATACGTGTTTTCAAACTTGAACAATTTCGAATCAGTCATTTCCTTATTCCAAATATCTTCAAACATTTCATTTTGTGCTACTGTGAATGAGTTCTTCCAATCACCTATTTTACCTGAAACGATAATTAGATCTTTTTAGTAATTGTATCTATAATGTAACACACAAATAAAAGCAAAAGCCAACAATAAAGTTTCACAGATGATTACAACAGAAAGTCCGGATTCGTTGAAACAACCAGTGTAGTATATGATTCAAATACATGTATGTTTCATCTCATACTCTCATAACTTTTTAACTCGTAAACAAAATGATTGTTTTTACTGTTTAAGCAGTACACTATACTCTGACACATAATCATCAGTTTCATAGTGCATCATTTATTAGTCATGAGAAATACTTTGCGTTTGATACATTTGTACTAGAAAGTTCGTATTCGAAACTAGACCAATCACATTTATCGTATTCGAAACTAGACCTATCACTAAATGTGATAAATACCCCTGAAAGACAGTCTTATCAACTGAAGAATTTACTAGTAACATAATACCTTGTTTAAAAAATTCAATGAGTTATAGTTCTTGGAAATAACTCTTTAATTAGTCAGTAAAGAGTTATGGTTCTTAAAGACTGAACTCTCATTGTGCTTTACAGTCTTGTCAAATTGTATTGAATTGTAACTAGTAGTTTTCAAGTTATGCTCCGGACAAAGAAAAGCAACAAAGGGCAATAATTCTGTAATTAGTCAAGATAGAGTTATGGTTCTTGTACACTGCTCTTCATCTCATTGTGCTTGACCATTTTATGAAGTTGAATTGAATTCCAACAAGTAATCCAAGTTATGTTCTGAATAATAAAAAGAAAAAATGGCAATAATTCTGTAAATTAGTAAATATAGATTTATGGTTCTTAAACACTGTATTTCATCTCATTGTGCTTGACCATTATCAGAAGTTGTATTGAATTCACTCTAATAGTTTCCAAGTTATGCAAAGGACAAGGAAAAGCAACAAAGGGCAATGCATATGAAGTTTGTCAAGAAAGAGTAATGACTCTTAAACACTGCAGTTCCTTTCATTGTGCTTGACCATTGTTGTATTAAATACCAACCAGTAGTTTTCAAGTAATGCGCCGGACAAAGACAGGTAACAAAGGGAAATTACTCTGTAGTGAGTCAAGATAGAGTTATGGTTCCTGTGCACTTATTGTCACTTTTTCTTATTGTGCTTTCCAATTGTATGAAGTTGTATTGAATTCCAACCAGTAGTTTTCAAGAATTGCTCCGGACAAGGAAAAGTAACAAAGGGCAATATCATTGCAATAAGTCAAGACGGAGTTATGGTTCTTGTACACTGCTTCCTGTCAAGTGCTAATGCCTTGTGTCAAGTTGTGTTGAATTTCAGCCAGAAGTTTTCAAGTTATGCGCCGTCAAGGAAAATGCAACGGACCAACCGAGCGACCGACCGCAATGATACATGTTACATTTCTAAGCTGTATGCTTTGTGGCTTTACAGAGAAGAAGATTTTTAAAGTTTTTTCTGATATAACCTATATAAAATCAAGTGACCCCCGGGCGGGGTCAGTCTTGACCCGGTGGTCATAATTTGAAAAATCTTGGCAGATGTCAACTAGAAAATGTTACGAGCCTTTCGGTTTATGAGTAGATTATTAAAGCTTTTTGCTAACCGTTGCCAACCAGAGTTCTGCATGGATTATAATGCTTTGAACAACTTTGATAGAGTCTCTCGGTGAGTGACCTAGTAGCTTACTCTGGCTCTGCCAGGAGAGCCAATAAATAAGGCAATACTATTATAAAGTACTAGTTATTTAAACTGAGAATGAAAGATGCAAACCTTTTCTGAAGAAGTTAAATCCATTCTTAAACAGCTTGTCTCTCAGTTCCTTTGATACTATTAGTTTTTCTTTCGCCATTTTGTCGAAACTGCATGCGCCAATAATGTTCTTTTTAAGCGTCTGGCTTAATTCAATGTCTAAGAATTTCAACAATCTATTCAGCTCTTTTTCTGTGTCCTAAATAGTATACATACGTAAATACAGATTTAACTTTTAGATTTTTATATAGATTACGTTCATTTAGGTTAGAGCAAATACGGCTACCGTATATAGGTGTATAATTAAGATGCGCTTCTTCACCTCCCGTGAAAATGAAACATACTGTTTTTATCTATGGCTTTAATAAATAATGATATAATGGCTTAAAGGAGCACTCCCTTCATCTAGCAAATAAAATAATTCGTTCCATGAACGTAAAATTATAATTCTAGCATGACTCATGATGTCTCTATATACAAAGAGTAGAAAAATTATGTTATATTAAACCATAGACAACGCGGGAACCGATATGCTATAAACATGACGTCATATTGCGCCGCATGACGCTAAATGAGCTTTCGCGTAGAAAATAAAGCTTTGCATTTATTCACCTTTTGTATTATCTGGTCATATTAGAATCGAAATAACATCCTTTTTAGCGGTGTTATCGTCAAATAAACAATAATTTGTCGCACTGATGCGCAGTTATAAACCACTCAGGCCTTCGGCCTTCGTGGCTAATTACTGCGTATCAGTACTCCAAATCATTGTTTATTAAACGACTAACACCGCTGGAATGGATGTTATTTCATAAATAAAATACAGTTTTATAGAACAACATATGCTTCATTTTAGCACAAACTATTAACATAGACACCTTTTGTAATGAATTGCTATCCAACCGTTAATTGTACTTAGAGTACTGAATGGTTTACGGTAGTGACCGTGATTTTAAATAAAATCTACAGATGCCAAAGCTCCCCGTTTCATTTGCTTGCTGGCAAGAAAGGAGTTCAAAACCAAATCACGTTCGAGTTTTTAGCCGTAATGCGGTATCACACTTACCATTTTGAGATCTTCATAATACATCAGGTGCAGTGGAAATTCCAGGCCTCTGTTAATCGCTCTCTCCCAGTCCAATAAGTAGTCTGTGTATTTGCCGTCCTCCACTCATTAAGGAATAAGAAAAGTGAATCGTTTACCATTAATGTTATTCAAATAGTAGATTTCGTAATGACATATTTTGCCACATATTTAGTTTGTGTTGTGTCGTGCTTCGATTATAACGTCACTTTGGTCATAAATAAACTGCTTGGTTATTATGTAGTGTCAACCATGATTAAAGAGTCATGAACAAGTTATGAGACACCTTTTATGAGCACATTTATCTCCCGAAACTAGTTTTTTCCCATTAATACCCGGTTACATACAATGAGATTGAAATTGAGATCCTGTATATTACTTTCATTTTGCAGGGCTATATTTTTTAGTTGTTAATTAGCTGGCGGCTCACCAACCGGCCATATCCGGTCGGACTCAAGTTTGGATTGAACATACGACCTACCAAGGCGGATGCCTTAACCACTAGACGAAAATCCAATTGATTCCTGTTCTGGTTGATTAAATCATTAATTTAATATAATAGCTTCATCTACAAAACCGTTTCAGATTTTGAGGAAAAAAAACAGAACAAGCAAGACGTTTTTTAACATAACATCAGATACGTCTAGATGACAAGTTTTGATGGCTTCAGAGAGATTCCGCTATAAGATGACATGTTCCCTTTATATTATTGTCGTACAGTCGTCACTAACAAATCAGAAAATTTGAAAATCACTTAACGTATTACATGTAATGTGTTTCCTTTGCGGTAAAAAATGACCGGCACTTACTGTTTCCCTCCAGATATAAAGGTAACCAGCCTGCAAAAGTCCCTGTATAACCATAATGTTCCAAACCCACAATGTGATGATAAAACGAGGTAGCCACATCTTTTGGATTGCGAATACACAGAATAGTTTTTATTTTGCTTTTACCTAGGTCCTTTGGTAACATGCTGTAAAACGTATATATACAGATGCACACAGAATGATTATGAAACAACAACAGAAAATTCCAACTAGCAAATTGACTCTTGTGATCTACACGATTATAACTAAGATGTTGTGGGGCTTGGAGAGGAATTTGTTATATCACTCATCGAAAATTAGGGCCATTGCTGAGAACAACGCAGGTTAAATGCATCATTAAACAGTTTAAAACAGAGTTGTAGCAAAACATAAGGAAAACGTATTTTTAAGTTTCTAGCAAATGTTTAGAAAAAAAATGTTTTCAAAAAACATTACCTTGGTCCGAAGTGAGAGTTGATCACACGGGGTGAAGGAATCTTATCAATATCCTCTTGTGGTTGGCATTCAATCATTGACATGTACTTGAAACTTGTAACTCTTTCTGCAGATTGGTTGTTTATCATACTCAGTAATTCATACATCCAGTTTGTCCCTAAAACGAAAACAAAATATGTGAACCATTTTTGAAAAAAAATTAGCAAAGTCTGTCAATCTTTAGGTTTAAAATATGATGGCATGGCTTGAATATTTTAGTGTTTAAACTTTGACTATCTGACATAGTGTATTTGACACTTGTAATCTGAAATGTTTGTCAATTTGTTTTGTTTGGTTTTGAGTTCAATATCAGTTTTTCAACAGTATACACATTCGAGCAGTTTACCTGACCGTTATTCGGAAATGGACCAGTACGAGACCCTATCCTCTGTCAGAAACCGCCAAATTCCTGGCATAAAGAGTAAAGATTGGAAACGGGGCTCGAACCTATGTCCCTAAATCAGTGAGAGGTTTAGTAATTAGAAATCAGCGACCTTAACCACTCCAATGAGGAGACAGTCAATGTTTTAGCCAATTACTAAAGTGAATGTCACGTAAATGCTAGTTGTGAAAAATGCTTTCTTTTTACGTATTTTGGTAGTAAGGAATGGTATTTTAGTTGTCATGTTTTTGTCATGCCTAAATGACATATAAATCGAAGTATATCAGTAAAACCTTTTTGAAATATCTTTATTTCATCACATGTACCATACAGCTATGAAAACAAGGTTTCTGTTCTTTCTATGTGTGTAACATAAACAGTGTCATTACAAAGCACAGGTTTACTATTTTGGAAAACAATACATTCAGTCAATTCAATATACAGACTAAGATCTGAAACAATAAATGGCGAAGCTGGAGTAGAAGAAAAGGCTACTTAAAGTGTTGTAAAGAGGCTAGCGGTTTCGATACTTATTTGTACTAACCTGATTTTGGGAATGTACATAGCATGATGTCATCATCCCTAAACTTGAAATTTGGAAGATCATCAAAAATCTGCTGATTTCTTGCTGGATCCATGTATGGATCTGGAGTGACGATCCCGCCAACGTCTATGCCAGACCTCAATGTCTTCCCATCTTTGTCCGTGAGTATTACCTCTGACATGTTAATCGTTAGTAATTTACCTAACAATGTGCAAATTTTAATGGTAAAGTATAAACAACTACACATGGTAATTTTTCAGTATGACTTTTTGTCATCGTTTGAGATCCATCGTTGACCCTACAAAGCAATATCAAAACACCTCTAGTACAGATTTGTGTTTATTATCTGTATGATTATTCACCACATTGAGGTCTCATCAACAAATTCAAGCTAACATATTTGCTCTTATGGACGGACCTTTATAAAATTTGCTTCAAATAAAAGCAAACCACATGTCATACTTTATCGATAATATTCATTCTTGATTCTTGTTACTTAACCATAGCTTTTTTCTACATAAACATAGTTTAATTTAGTTTCATTACCGTTATCCATAAATCTCATTATACAATAAATTACGAGGGAGGCCGTTAACGTGACGCTAAATGTAAGAGGGAGTGTTTCATTGATTCCACTATTTCACCTACTTTTTGTAATCACCCTAAAAGTCGTGTAGCATTTTACCTAGACACTATCCGCAATCATTGATACACAATAAGATTCGAATAAATCTTAAAAACGCAGATCATTTAAACCGACGATATTTAGGTAAATCTTCAAAATCAGTCTTTATCAGTGTACACAGACTTGCTGATTTGAAACTAATATTTAACTAATATAGTTGTTATATTATTATCGAAAATAAGCTGAATGCGTAAGAATGCATTCGACACACTACTTTGCCTACTAAAACAATAAAAACATTATTTTTCGTCTGTCAGATTAGTCTGCTACCCGGCGTAATGGTAGGGTTAGTTACTCCAGAGTAGATATAAATGGCAGAAGAATTATTCGCGAGAGTTCTCGGTCGTGGTTACACAGGGTACCAGTACTACTTGTGCCCGTTTTGGCTTATCAATACAGTCTCGGGGTATAAGTATTATTGGTTCCCTTACATTCTTATAAGCCCGTTGATTTAGTTGCATTTGTCTATTTGCTTACTGCTATTATGTATAAATATATACACAAACACGGTTGTCATTGAAAGTTAATACTTAACATTTTATCGTCATCACATAGACACTAAGTATTGAAATACGTAACTATGTACTTATACGTCTAACGTAAGCAATGAACGGAAGGCAACTAAAAGTTATACGCATACACATTGCAGTAGTCAATTATAAGTAGGCACAAATCAATTGCACATAGGCGCCTGTCATTTGTCAGTTACATGAACAGAACATTTACTTAAATGCCCTTCCATATTCAATGATACATTATGTTAACGTGTAAAAATGTCATTTAAAAGAATACACAGTGTAAAAAGAAAATGTTACCTCATACTCACTGATAGTCAAAAACGAATATGTTATCTGGTTTTATCACTAATTTATTACACACGAACTGTATTGCCGCGGAGGTAAAGATAACAATCCGTGTGAAATTTAAAGCAGCTCGCAAATAGCATCTGGTGAAAAATAGACATAAAATCCAAATGATATATTAAACTAGAAAATGTCGAACTGAACAACACAAGTGAAAACTCTGTTACAACGGGAGTAACGTCTTAACGAAATCGAGTTACTATGTCCTACCGACGTTTGTGACAGACTCTAAATGATTTGCTATGGTTTCTCCCCACAGAGGAGTCAAAATGCATCATTTTGCATATACAAACTGTAGTGTTTGAGTTTGGAAAAGAGTTATCACGAGTAAGATAATATTATTTTGTTTCTTTTTACATTATTATTATACTTCGTATTTTATGTAACCGAAAATATAACATGACTGTCGACGCGCGAAAATGTACCTTCGGACATTAGTTACATTATTCAACAATAATTGATAAAAAAAACCCATAAAACTTACATTTGTGTTACCCTCTTTAAATGCAAAACCAATGTTAAAAACTGATAGCCACTATATTTTCCTCAACAGAAATTTACTTTTGGCTTCAAAATTCTCCAAGACCATTACTATGGCAACAGCGATTTGAAATGATTCTTTTTTTTATTTTGGCTATACCCTATGGAAAAATGCATACCGTGGAAAGAAGACATGAAATTGTTCACCAGATATGATATATATTGAGAGAGTATATAATGTTGCAACCAAACATAAATGAGGCTGTTAGGAAATGATTACTTGAATAGTTTACTGCCCATGTAAATTGAAGTGAGTTTTGACGTCAAATTGTGGTATGTGACGTCATTTTTAGAGTGAACAATGACGCCTTGGGTATACTTTTTCAAAATGTTGTAGTTTTGTATGTACTGGACGCAGGTAACTGAAATTTTCCAATATTGATATTGAAATATTGTTCATTCAAAATATGCAAGAAAGCTAGTTTCCAAGTATTTTGTCCGAAAGCCCATTTTCCCGTGTCGTTTGTCATATAATATTCACTATCTGTAAGTAACGTGTATTTTCAGTCGTCAAAACCAAAAGTGGCTGCCCTCAATATTGTTTATGTCACAGACGCTTTATAGTCATTCGCTAGTTACACATGATAACCCATATTTGATAATAAAATTGATATCTAAAGGGACATACCCTATTACTGATGTACTTTAGCCGTGCATTATGTTGTAAACAATCAAAACGATATTTTTTCTGAAGAATGTTCGGCTAAACAGACTAATCAGAAGAGCCAATAGTTTTACTTTATGTTCTGCAACATTTATAACTAAGAAAAAAACTGTATCTTTCTATTGTCGACGCTATATCGTAACAAAGCTATCGGAATGAATCTATTATATTAACACATTTGGTTGCTAGAGTTCGCAGCTGTGTAGTTTTGACGCTGCGACATATCCAAAAATCAAGAAATTATAAAGCCTGCGAAAAATACTAATTTATAGCAAGCACGGTCATGTTTGATCGGCTAAACTTTATTGTTTGCAAGTTGTACCTGATGAGAAGACATTAACACACTAAAAGCTATGATTTAGCACTGTCCTCTGATTAATAGTATTTGTATTTGTGCTAAACAAATGTCGCCTCGTGATAAACATGAAACAAGTTATATGTAACAGGAACTACCTAATTATATTCAGACGGAGGGCGCCAAGTGCCAGAAGGTATAGAAAAAAACAGGACCTTGACCGGTATTCGAACTCATGTAGTTTACCTTGTAAAGTTGTGCTAATGCTCTCCCGATTGAGCTAACCGGCCACCTATCAAATATGTCTCTTATTGCAAATAAATATCTATCGCGACATGTGTACATGTATCAGGAAAACAAACTTAATTCTTGTTTTTCTTATAAATATGCTACTCGAATTATTGACAGTAATTCACTGGCCGAGAAAGTATGAATACTCTACACTTATAATTAACATTAATTTGGAGGTACAAATGTAACAACAAATTGTGTTGATCGTTATGAGTTATATATGTACTTACATTGTTAACCCATTCAAGAAAAATTGAAAACGCTGGAGTATTTAATTGTCTATTCTCATTCTCACTATATAGATCCGTGCATTCAACCTTTCAGTGTAAGACATCAGGCTATATCTAATGATAAATTAAAATTTTAATTACTTAATTCAAGAATGCAAAGCAAGTGTGACCAGGTTGTGAGCAACTACATGGACTATGCACTAGATAATTTGATGAAGGGTCTGACGCACTCCTGATATAAAAATGAAGCGAAACGGAAATGTCAAACCTGGACGCTGCGATTATTTTGCTTTTTTGTTTGTTTTTAAGGCGGCCTGTATCAAAAATGAATCAAGAACGCATTAGATAATGAAATTCTTGAATACAAGTTTATCAGAAAGACTAAGGCTAGCTTAAATGTCAGCTGACGTGATTTTTAACTGGCACCGCGTTGGTTTTTTTTATCTTCTTAATAACATTTAGATATATAGCTATTTCTAACTACAAAACGCTCCATCTAAGATGTTCCTTGTACTTGTTCAAGTAAAACGGACCTATTGGCTATTCAAAATTTCGTTTTGAAATATGAGATAGGACAAATCAATAATAACCAAAAAATTCTCATAATATATGTATGTACAAGTTAGGTATCTTTACAATGCAAGTCGTATGACTGTCGAAATATTTGGTTGACTAATATTGAACAGAGGATAAATGCGAGTTATTAAATAAAATTGTGCAATCTTGTTATTTTCAGTTTAAGTTCGAATTGGTCCTGAATGAAATTAAATTTTACTCTTTCTTATACATTTTGTATATCCTGTACTCTTTACAGTATTAGTATAATAGCAATATGTATACAGGTACACATACGTTCCGCCTGTTAGATCTTACAAAGGAAAAACATTCCAATGAAATAAATGCATCGAAACGTATGTAATTGCCTAGTCACGTTTATTCGACCTGTCAAGGTTAAAGTAGCATTACGTTTTTTTTTCTATTATCGTATTTGGTGATATTAATAAAACAGTGTTGTGTTTAAGTTTAAAGTGTCTTTCAAAAGCGGCCAGTAGTTGAGTTAATTACAATTAATATATTCAATTTGTACATTGTGAATAAATTTGGTATGTGAATATTATTACTTTAATTTTCAGTACGCTTTCGTTTAATTTCATTCTTCTTTGATGCATGGGTGTCCCTTACAAAACAGTTTTAATTTCATGTTTATTGGCAAAGGCAGCAGACAAGTTGTCTTTGGTCATTAGTAACAAGCAGTTTTAGAATTCGATGATCTTAAAAAATATTCCAAGACTTTAGATTATCACACGATTTCAAATGTTAAAAATAGAAACCGAAAAAATACTTCTAAGACCAGCATAACGGAATGACACCTTTCTTACTTTAAACTAACTCTTTTTACCTTTTCATCTTTTCGTTAAAAAAGCAGAAGGCAAATAATTTTTTATTCCTTTAATAGTTTCCAAATTCCACGTGGCAACAAAGTCCTCTTTTACTTTTGAAGTATATGCTTTCGTTTGTCTTGGAAGGGTAGTATCTTGATAACGACAATAAACTGAAAGTATCCCGTGTAAGAGATATTGTTTACCACGAACAAGACTGTGATGGCGAGGTGACGCCTGTAGAAACAACATCTAACAGTCACATATCTATGATTCTTGAAGCGAATTAATAAATAGATAATTGAAATAACATATTGTGGTTTAACTTAACTTTAACTAAATACTCTACCGGGTAGCTTATTAAAAGCCATAAAGAAACTTTATAGTTTTCTCTCAATGACACCAGGTTTTTTTTTCATTGCAACAATGAACTGAAACTGACGAAACCGTAACTTCTTCCTGTCATTGAGCAATTTTATTAAAGTTCTGCTCGCTGTTATGAGATTCAATAGATTTTATAACGACATTTTGCTCGCGATAAGAGTTCGCTTTAACGAGAAGACAAATCGTTTCATAGACGTTGTCAAACTAATTAACGAGAAGTACATGTATACAGTTTTTATAAAGGTTGAAGGTTATTAAGAACGAAAATATTAATGGGCTAAGAAATTAGTTAGTAATAGGTCGACTTATAGTCTATATAAAATACACAAAAATGTTATGTTTGTTATCTCTGAGCAACCAACTAAATGCATTGTCAATTCTTGTCTTGCATGACACCAAAATACATTAGCATTCGAACATCCACTCATTCGTATACAATCTGGTACAATGCTATATCAGTCACGTAAAATATGATGATTCAAGATGTAACATGTTGTCATGCAATATACTGCATATGTTTCGTGAATATAGTGTTTATTTCAGTGAATCTCCGATGTAAGTAATGCAGCGTGATAGTCTCCGTATATTTTTTTCTTAAACAAATGTGAAGCTTTTTATGTATTATATAGAAAAAGAGTGCTCAAGTGCTCCTTATGTGACATTTCTGCAATTATAAGGCTTAACTCCGTAGTGACAGGGCCGATATGATCGGTTTTTGAACACTGCCATGATGCCATACCATATTTTGCACTGGATCTTTGTGAAACTTTGTAAGAATGACTGCCTTGAGGTAATGTATGGTCCAGTTTGGATATGAATTATCTGGTGTCAACAACTAGAACACGAGGTCAAATCATTGAAAAACCTTGTGTATGAAATAGAGGTTGTATTTTTCATTGGATCTTCATGCACTTGGTCAGTTAGATTGCCTTAATGAAATCTAGGTCGAGTTTGAATATGGGTCATCTGGGGTATAACAAACTAGGTTACGCGATCAACTCAGAAAAACCTTGTGTATAGGTTGCATTTTTCATTGGATCCTCATGAAACTGGGCAAGAATGACTGTGAAATCTAGGTCGAGTATAAATATGGTTCATCTGAAGTCAAACGTTAAGTCACGGGGTCAAATAGAAAAACCCCGTGCATGCCATTTCCATTGCATCTTCCTGAGACATGGTCAGTGTGATTGTCCTGATGAAATTGAGGTCGAGTTTAAATGTAGGTAATATGCCGGCAAAAACTAGGTCATCCAGTTAAAGCCTTGTGTATTCCATACAGGTGGCATTTACAACCCAATCATCATGTAAATTGGTCAAAAGGTTTGTCTTTTCAAGGCCAAAGAGAATGTGTGTGATTATGATATTTAGTTTAGGGTTGACGTTTGGCCACATATTGCCATAAGTAGGTCTTATTTGATCGGTATAGGGCCATTTGGACCCTCTTGTTTGATCTTATTGGTAATATTTAACCCAAGGTTTTATTCTTCATATGCTTCGATTTATTTTCCGACATAATAAGGTAAGCTACAATCTTTAAATTTACTAGTAACGGAGATATTTGAATAGAAGATGTGACAGAGAGTTTCGCGATTTTAATAAGGTAAGCTAAAATCTTAAAAAATTCTAATAACGGAGATAATTGGATAGCAGATGTGGCAGAGAGTTCCGCAATTTTCATTATCAAGATTAAAACACCGCATTTTATTTTACAACATTTTATACATATGTTTACTAGTCGCAGATAACATTAAATCTGACTCATTGAACAGGCAGTACAGTACTGTATATCATTTGCATTTACATGCGATATTGCTGATTATTTGGTGAAACTTATATAATATAAATGCAAATGTTACATGTGTCTCCAATACTATAAAAACGCTGGACATTATTCACTTACATTGCATAAATTACTAACGTTCAATAAGACTTGTGCAAAGCAACACACTTCCTGATCTTCAACTGATAACAAATAAAGACATTTCCCGCTTTAAGTAGATGTAATTTGTTGAATGCGGCTTTATATTTAGACAATTGCCACTTCACACGTCTGCTGGGACTATACGTTTTCTAATATTATTTGAAATAAAAACAACGAATTTTGAACTGACTCATTTGTAAATTCAATGCCAATTTAGCTTCCCTATCAGCGTATTCATTGCCACTAATCCAACATGACATTGAATTCAACAATAAGTTGATAACTGTTTTATTATTTGATAATTTCTGTTGTGGATTAGATAGTTTCATATATTGTAATGAAGATCAGTGATCGGAACAAATGACGATTTTCTTTTAACAATCGCTCTAAGGGAAAAATGTATTGGCCCAGTTTGAATTCATGATACATAGAGTAATGGCGTACTAATTAGCGAAAATATGGCGAATAAGCACTTCCTTTCAATTTATTTTAAAACATATGTCAAATCTTCACAAAATTTAGTCATAATACATATGAAAACATTACATTCGACAAGGAACGTAACAACGAATCGTCCGTATGACCCTTATAATTGCCAAACCATTGCTGAATTAGACCCACTGCTCTCTCTCTATCTTTCAAAGTCTTTATACAAAATAAATTAGTCAGCTAGTTATCAACTTAAACTGATAAGTATACAGTCAAATTATATTCATATTTTCCAAATATATCAAGGTATTACCGGTATCTGTTATTCTCCATTGTATTTTAACATACTGAAGAAGATTTAGATCTACACTTTCCGTAAAAAGACTGTCAGTCGAAATCAGTTATTTTACATGGACTATATTTTAACACTTGTTGTATTATTCTGTAAAAGTTTCAAACTTTGTATAAAATATATTTGAACGTATACAGTGTTAAATTATTCTAACTTTCGTTGCTTTCTCACCAACGGCAGCCTCAAGTGCATTGAATTACTGAAGAAAAACATTTAAAAATTAAATACCAAGGTCACAATAAAATTCCGATCCATATTTAATTTAATTAGCAGTGCTAAATTGCACAAAAACACCAAAGAGACACAACTCAGAATCTGGCAGTATGTATGTTGTAAAACCTGTTTGAACTATAGAGAGGGCAAGGTTAAGCGAACAAGGCTAATTCTTCATATTCGATAATTCAAGGGCCATTATCCAAAAGTTATTGGTTACTGAACATGGCATAGACATATAGCCCATGCATATGTTCAAGTTTAGTAAAGATCGGATGAAAACTTTTCGACGTGGTAAGCGGATAAGGCTAACTTGGCTGGACTTATCAAAGTCATTATGCCCACAGACGTGTTCAGCAAGCTTGGTGAAGATCATGTGAAAACTGTTCGACTTACAGAGTGGACGTCTGTTGACGAAGCCCGCCCGCCAACCGCTGTTTTCACAAAACTGTACCTTCGTAAGTATAAAACGAATGCAGGAGTATATACGGCTGTCAATACTGACTAGCAACATTTGTCATTACCTAATTTAAACTTCACATCCATCTATCGAAGTCTTACCATCATGCAAAACATACCCATTAATTACTTTGACGACCGGTAAAATGTATGACCGGTTGTTTACATGTAATATTCTGGCTTCTGATGTAAAAACAAGTTGAGGGAGAATTGTTTTTCAAACAATCATGTACACTTTTGATGATTTTAATTTGTGTTTGTTTCACCAAAACTTTTTGTAATTATGGAAGATTAAGTGCATTATCTGATGGAAATAAAATATATTGTCAAAATTGATATTATATAATTATTTGACACCATATTTGACACAATATTTTGTTTATCTTCTGAGACATTTTTGGACATATATTGCGCTCTTAATATTCCTCTTTTATTTATTTATCACTCTTTACACAAACTATGTGTATTTAAATTTGAACAATTTCGAATCAGTCATTTCCTTATTCCAAATGTCTTCAAACATTTCATTTTGCGCTACTGTGAATAAGTTCTTCCAATCACCTATTTTCCCTGAAACGACAATAATGTGTTTTTAGTAATTTTATCTAGAATGTAACACATAAATAAAAGCAAAAGCCAACAATATGGTATTTACAACAGAAGTCAGGTTTTGTTGAAACACCCAGTGTTTGAAATATGTATCATCTCTTACATTCTTACCTTGTAACTCGTGAAGCAAAACGATTGTTTTACTGTTTTTGCAGTACACATATCGTTCGGGAAAAATATAAATAAACTTCGTAATGTCAAATAGTATGATAATTCAAACAGTCAAATACTCTGACCCACAATCATACTTGAGTTTTACGTTGAACCATCGTCAGAACTAAATTGACCTTACGCCAGGAGAGTCATAGCCACGCCCACCGAAATCAAGGGGCACTACTCCTGCGAAGTCCGACAAACACAGGAAACTCTCATACAGATCTCTATTGAACTAAGTCTGAAATCATTTGTTTTATTAATATATTTCATAATATTTAACTGTCCTAGATCCTTTTGCTGATTTCAAAAATATATTTATAAAAAAACACAAAGTTTACTTTGAGTGAATTTAGTTTTAAAAGATTACTAGTATCCAAAACGCGTGCGGCATTCTGTTTACAGATTAAGGCTAGTTATTTGCAGACGCGTTGCAATCATTTGTATTGTCATGAAATTGAAATGTTATTTTAATTAGCACCATAAAATCAGTTATCACATATTTACGGTAGCATTATTATGTCCGCTGTGCATTAATTATCAAAAACTCTTCAAATAGGCGTTAATTGAAAAGCTCTTAAAGATTAGATATCGATAAGCATTAAACATGTGTCAACAGTAAAAGTAGCTGTGTGACCATGGTTTCTGGTTTTCTGTATTTCGTGGGAGACTTAATTTTTGTATGCAGTTCTGTGAACCAGATCATGTTATGGGATGTTATGTTTGAAAAATGTGACACTTTTATAACTTAATCAAAACCGATAATATACAGAAATGCATTTTTTAGCATATAAATTTTTATCATTTTGATACAACTTCTGAATGATGCGTCCACATGAAAATCAAATATTTTTAAAGTTTATTATTGGCTAGTGTTCCTTTTTGTTGTTGTTATAATTTTCTAAAATGACAAACAACTGTATGTCTAGCTATAGCATCATTTATTTGTCACAATTACTTTTTAAATCAAATGTACCAGATTGGAGTTATTTACTCTCGCTACCGGTCGTAGACATATGACCGAGCATGACTTATATTATCATTGTGATGTGCAAGTCCTCAAACAACCAGATGCATCTGTCAAAGCCTTTCAAATATATGTACACACACATGATGACACGTTTCAATAACTTAAAGATACATTTTACAGGGCATGCATTTCATTTTTACTGCAATCTCCTCCATGGTTGATTGGTTACAGTCTTACTTGTTATCATTAAACATATCCTTAATTTAGAATCACAGGCTCGAGTTTAACTACCTTCCATGTCTCCTAAGCTTATTTGAAGAAGTTGGCAGTAGATGTATAGTACATGTCATTCCCTGAAACGATGGTTGCTCAAGTTGTAAATAACCGAAATACTGTTGAAACAGGGCATTGAAACGTAGTGACAAGAAACACTATTAATGTTTATTTCGGCAGGATAGACGTTTGAGAACCTCTGAAAGAACGTCAGTCTTCTTGCTTTATTTCTTAACAAAAAACGTTTTATAAGATCATTTTAAAACGTATGAGGAATCACAAAACTCATAAAACATACAAACTAACCCCGTAAACACGAGTTACTTTCAGAGAAATACTCTTTCTTACATAGAAAATACCTAATATTGCATGTCCGTCAACAGATGCATTTTGAAAGTTTGACGGACAAAATGGCGGCTAATAACCACGTTCGTCACATGTTGTATCAGCTAGCTGTTTGATTGGTCTGATAAGAGATTCTTATCTGTCAATCAAGAACCTGGCGTAAGGTCAATTAGGGAGTACAGTACCAACTCCAGTTATGTTCAACCGTAGCAATGGCATCGCCCAATCAGTGCAAAACGTGTTTAGTTGTGGTCTACGTTCTTTGACACTTAATACTAGCAGTACTTAGGATTATTTATTAAGAACTCACGCAAAAGGAAACATGTATGAAACCAGAGGGATAAGATGGTCCTATATCACTCACCGGACTACCATATAATGAAAGATCATCAAAAGCAGAAAGGGTCAATTCATTCTGACGTGGGGATTCTGATTTGAACAATTTTCATAGAGGTTCACTACATAATGCTATATTCCAAATATCTAAGCACTGGTTATTGTGGTTTCTTAGCCTATGTAAAATGACCTGCCGGATGGGGTCAGTTTTGACCCGTGGTCATGATTTGAACAATCTTAGTAGAAGTCCTCTAGGAAACCATACATGCTAAATATCTAAGCTTTAGACTTTGTGATTTAATAAAAGGTTTTTCTGATATATGTCTACGTAAAATAGTGACTACAAGGCAGGGCAATTTTGATCCGGGTCATAATTTAAACAATCTCAGTAGAGGTCGACTAGACTATTAGTTTCTTATATGAGCACAAGGTTCAGATCGAAATATCCGTCACTGAGGGTAACTGTTTTAGCGGAAACAAGGCTCTATCTATTTAAAAACAAACTTATCGAAATTATGCATTTTCATATAAAAACAAACGTTCTTTAGATGCTATGTTTGGGAAAGTGACGTCACATTGTTTATAACGTACGTCACAAGTAATTCACGTAAGTCGTCTTACACGTGGGGGTGTAAGATGAGATTTTCCAGCACTGGTAAAAACTGCAGATATCCCCATCTGATATGCAAGAAAATGTTATGGGCCTTCCGGTTCTTAAGACGAAGTTTTAAAGTTTTTCATTTCCGTTGCCATGGAAACCAGAGTTCTGCATGGTATAGTTTTTTAACATCTTAGATAGAGCTTTATGGAAGGAACATCCCTGCCAAGTTTCATCAATATTGACTCAGTGGTTTCAGAGGAGATTTTTATGAGGGAAATTGTTTGCGTACGACAGACGCCGGGCGGTGAGTGATTTGTGCAAGGTGAGCTAATAAATAAGGCAATATCATTACTATGTACTAGTTATTTAACCTGAGAATAAAGGATGCAAACCCTTTCTGAAGAAGTTAAATCCATTCCTGAATACATCCTTTGTGACTAGCTTTTCTTTCGCCATTTTGTCGAAACTGCATGCGCCAATTATGTCCTTTATTAGCGTTTTGCTTAATTCAATGTCTAAGAATTTCAACAACCTATTCAGCTCTCTTTCTGTGTCCTAAACAGCATACATTAAAAATACATAATCAACTTCGATGTACATTACGTCTGTTGATGTGAGATCTTATGCGCTTCCATATAGTGAAACGTTCATTCAAATCTCGTGAAAATAAGCTCTCGTGAAAATAAAACATACTGTATTTTACTATGGTCGTAAAAAATACTGGTACGATATTATGGCTTAAAACTTCAAAAGAAGCAAAGTTGATAAAAGATGAACTCCCAGTTAAAACAAAGAAATTATCTTTCACAGAAGTTGTCAAAGGAATTCCTATGAAATGCATTTATTTAATTTTTCAAATAGAATCAACATATACTAAAGCTCTCTGTTTTATTTGCTTGCTTGCAAGAAAGGAGTTCAAAACCAAATCACGTTCGAGTTGTTAGCCGTAATGCGGTATCACACTTACCAGTTTGAGATCTTCATAATACATCAGGTGCAGTGGAAATTCCAGGCCTCTGTTAATCGCTCTCTCCCAGTCCAATAAGTAGTCTGTGTATTTGCCGTCCTCCACTCATTAAGGAATAAGTGAAAAGAACCGTGTTTTTAAAATAGTAAATTTCGTATTGACATATTTAGCCACACATTTAGTTGTGTCATACTACGATTATGATGTTACTTTGGTCAAAAATAAAAAAGTGTTTGGTTAATATAGTATTATTTATAGCTATTTCATACTTATGAGACACCTTCTTTTCTCAGCACATTACCTCTCAATTCCTATCCTTTTATTACCAGGTACCAGGCAGGTAGACTGTAAGCATTTTTATACTCACCAACCGGACATATCAGACCGGATTCAAGATTGGATTCGAACCTACGACCTTTCAAGGCAGATGCCTGAACCACTAGACGAAGGGACACGGCGTATATTCAGGTTCCGGTTAATTCATTCACAAATTCAACATACTTAGCTTCATCTGTAAAACCGTTTCTGATTTTGAGGAAAAAATTAGAACAAGCAAAATGTTTCTAGCATAACATAAAATACGTCTAGACGTATTTCACTAATTGACAAGTGTTGATGACTACAGAGAAATTTCGCTACTAGATGACACATTCACTGTAAGGTATTTACATACAGTCGTCACTACAAAAGCAGATACTTCAAGAAATTAATGTAACCTTTTGAAAATAACATAACATATTGAAGAATTCCCTTTGTAGTCATATATGACTTCTGTGTTCCTTTAATTGTTCGTTTTGTCCTCGTGTGTTTGCTTTGTATGCTAGTGTGTGTTGGTAGTGTATGTGTGTGTGTGTACATGATTGTGTGTGTGTGTGTGTGTGTGTGTGTGTGTGTGTGTGTGTGTGTGTGTGTGTGTGTGTGTGTGTGTGTGTGTGTGTGTGTGTGTGTGTGTGTGTGTGTGTGTGTGTGTGTGTGTGTGTGTGTGTGTGTGTGTGTGTGTGTGTGTGTGTGTGTGTGTGTGTGTGTGTGTGTGTGGGGGGGGGGGGGGGGGGGGGGGGGGGGGGGGGGGGGGGGGGGGGGGGGGGGGGGTGGGTGCTGTGGGGCTCGTTTTGGGGAGGCTGCGTTTTTGGTACGTGGCATTCCCTGTTTGATATTTTTTTTTTTTTTGGTTCTAATGAGGATGTGGCACTCACGGTTTCCTTCCAGGTATAGAGGTAACCAGCCTTCAAAGGTTCCTGTATAACCATAGTGTTCTATACCCACAATATGATGATAAAACGAGGTAGCTATATCTTTTGGATTGCGAATACACAGAACAGTTTTTGTTTTGCTTCTACCAAGGTCCATTGGTAGCATACTGAAAAAAATCTATACATACAGATGCATTTATATGAAACCACAACAGAAGTGTCAAACTAGCAAATTGACTCTACACGATTATAATTCAGATATTGTGGGCTTCGAGAGAAACTTGCAATATCACTCATAAAAAATAAGGGCATGTGCCGAGAACAACGGAATGCATTAATCAACAGTTACAACGGAAAAAGAGTTATAGCAAAACATAAGGAAAACATAAAGTTTTAAGCTGCTAGCTAATGTTCAGTAAAAAGTTTTCTGAAAAACATTACCTTGGACGGAAGTGAGAGTTGATCACACGAGGTGAAGGAATCTTATCAATATCCTCTTGCAGTCGGCATTCAATCATTGACATGTTTTTGAAACTTGTTACTCTTTCTGCCGATAGGTTGTTTATCATACTTAGCATTTCATACATCCAATTCGTCCCTAAAACGAGAACGAAGTAATGTGAATCCTGTTTGAAAAAAGCAGAGTCAGTTGATCATATGATGACAATGGCTGTAATGTTTAAGTGTTAAAACTTTGACTGGCTGACACCGTGTATTTGACACTTGCAATTTGAAATGTATGTCAATTTGTTTGGCTTTGATATTATTTTTGTTTTTTTGGTTTTGAGTTCAACACCAGCTTTTAAACAGTATAAAAAGTTTATACATTCGAGCAGTTTACCTGACCATCGTTCCTAGGATGTACCAGTACGAGACCCTATCATTTGTAATAAACCGCCAACTTCCTCACATAAAGAGTAAAGATAGGTAGCGGGGCTTGAACCTATGTCCGTTAATCAGTGAGAGGTTAAGTAAATAGAAATCAGCGACCTTAACCACTCCAATGAGGAGACAGTCGATGATTTAGCCAATTACTAAATGAATGTCACTTAAATACTTACATGTGTATTATGAAAAATGCTGACTTTTTAACGATTCTTGGTAGTAAGGAATGATATTTTTATAGGTCATGGTTTTGTTTTCGGCTTATTTATTATGCCTAAATGGAATACAAATCAAAGTAAATTAGCAGAACTTAACGTCTTTATTTCATGACATTTACCATAAAGCTTAGAAAACAAGGTTCCTGTTCTTATAACGTACTATTTAGGAAAGACAATACATTCAATCAGTTTAATATACATTTAAGATTTGAAACAATAAATGGCGAAGCTAGAGTAGTAGTATTGACCAAATAAAAGCTACTAACAGTGTGATAAAGTGGCAAGCGGTTTCAAAACTCGCCATCATGATGCAATCAACTGCAATACAAACACTCCTTTTAAATCATTTGTACTAACCTGATTTTAGGAATGTACATAGCATGATGTCATCATGTCGAAACTTGAAATTTGGAAGATCATCAAAAATCGGCTGATTTCTTGCTGGATCCATGTATGGATCTGGTGTGACGATCCCGCCAACGTCTATGCCAGACCTCAATTTCTTCCCATCTCTGTCCGTAAGTAGTACCTCAGTCATGATCGTTAGTTATTTGCCTAACAACGAGCAAACTGAATGGTAAATCAAACAACTATATATTTACCTTTATAACATGGTATTTTTCAGTATATCTTTTTTATTGTTTGAGCTCTTCCGTAGACTCTTCAAAGCAATATTAAAACACATCTCGTCCTTTGTGTTTATTATCTATATGATTATTTAACGCATGTCTTGACTTTATCGATAAGATTTGCTCTTGATTTTTGTAACTTAACCACAGCTATTTTCTACATAAACACATCTTCATTTTAATATAATGCGTTTTCATTACTGGTATCCATAAATAACGAGGGAGGCCGTAATCGTGGAACTGAATTGTAGCGGGAGTGTTTCATCGGCTTCCACTATTTCCACTTATAGAAGTAATCACCCTAAGAGTCGTGTAGCATTTTACCTAGTCACTGTCCGCAATCATTCATACACAATGAGATTCGAATAAATCTTACAAACGCATATCAATAAAGTCCACGATATTTAGGTAGATCTAAATGTGCAAAACCTGTCTTTATGAAACAATGTATACCAATTTGCTGGTTCTGAAACTAATATCTTTTAGGAGTTTAGTTTCAATTTTATTATTGATAATATGCTGAATGCAATAGAATTAATCCAACACACTTCTTTTGCCTATTGTAACACACTACTTTTGCCTATTGTAGCACACTACTTTTGCCTATTGTACATGAAAGCAATAGCTTCCATTAGTTTATTATACTCTCTTAGCGATAACTTCCCCTTTACATAGTAATGTAAGATTTAACAACATGACTAGGTAAATCGCTTTGTTTGTGTGCAAAATAATGGATGCAAAGTTACCGACACATTTTTTAAACGTGTAAAATATTATATAATTGATTAGAACTCCATATTAAACGAAGGTTTAAAACTGATCGTTCATATATTGTTTCCGGTGGGGAAAAACGAATTTTCTCCAAAATTATATTCGAAACCATAATATGTAAACATGTTTATATTGGAATTTTAAAAGCGTTTGCAATGTATTATATTTTGGTAGCGTATAATTTCAAAAACAGTTAACACGAATTTATACTGGAACTTTTTTATTTGACGAGTCCTTCGTTAGTTTCAGACAGTATGAACAACCTTTATTTTTCACTAAATTAAATGTTCACATGTTTTTATATGCGGCTTAAAAACCTTTGACTCTAGTATTCTAATTCCTCTCTCTAACTATGGTCAACTGACACACTAACAGGACCAATTATTTATGTAAGCCATAACTAAAAAACTGTTCAACTCTTACTAAATGTTCGTTAGCTAAGAATAATCACATTCCATCAATATTTAAAATATTTTATATTTCCCTCTCTGCCGAAGGTTGGTAAGAAAAGGAAATCGGTTCACAGTTTCAACTTAAATCGTTATATTTTAATTTTTCTTTGAAATAGCAAATATCATAAAAATGAATACGAACTCCAGAAAGAAGTTATTCAGCATAGAATGAATGTTGATTTTATATTGTTAAAGCAGACCGCCCAGTTTCGGGAGAAAAATATTTATTTCTCCAAATGATTGTCAAAATAACATAAAAAGTAAAAGTAAATGCTAGAATCATCAACACAAGTGAGAATCAAATGTTTTGAGAAATCTATGGAAATGTTAGTGTGTCCGGTTTGGCGGCACTGCTACACTTCACAGTTAGACTAGGATTTCAAAAGCGTTTGTAACGCTGGGCGTACACTTTCAAAACTAAAGTAATATTTCACAGGAATTTATACTGGAACCTTTTCTTTGAAGATTCGGTCTTATATATATTAATTTCATGCAGTTCCAAGAACCTTACTTTTATAACCAAAATCTTAGGGCGAGCAGCTTTAACGTTACATATTTGCTTGTAAATAAGATTAACTATATTCAAATCTTCACATTACCTAGACACTATTCTCCGTATAAATTGTGATCCGTCGGTCTATACCTTCTTCTTATACTTAATCTACAGAATATGAATAAACACAATATAACGTACATATATGCAATCAATGATACGTTCTGTTGCCATTTATATATGTCATTTAAATCAATACTAATATAACATTGTACTCACTGGTAGCCAAGGACGAATTAAGTTATCTGGTTTTATCGCTAATTTATTACACACGACACGCTTTTGAACTACATTGCCGCGGAGGTAAAGATAACAACCTATAACTGATGTCAAACTAAATAACCTACAAAACAAATAATAGAATCATTGGAAATATTGTAACTTAATCTTAATGTTTGAGCTATGCATTCCCAATTATTATCGATAAAATCAGCGGTTTAAAATATACTGCAGTACCGTAAACCATTCAAAAATCTTTGTAAAGTTGTTGTACAATTAACGGGTGGATGCGATTTATTACAGAAAGCCTCTATATATTGATTAATTGTGGTAAAGTAAGGCTTTTTACGCAATAGGTTCTTCTTTGAAATTGTATTTATTTATCATTTCACGCTCATTGAACACATATTTATGTTTCGAAAATATGACCTGCCAGATGTAGGGAGCGTCTCCTTAATTGTACTACAACAACTCTACATAGATTATTGAATGGTTTACGGTACTGCGGTGTATGTTAAACCGCTGATTTTTATCGATAATGACTGGGAATGCATAGCTGAAACTTTAACATTAAGTTATAATACTTCCAAAGATAATATTATTATACAGTCACCCGATGGTTGGTCGGTCGGTCGGTCAGGAGGTCTGTTGCATTTTCCTTGTCCGGAGCATAACTTGAAAACTACTTGTTGGAAATCAGTACAACTTCATGTAATGGTCGATCACATTGAGAGGAAGTGCAGTGCACAAGAACCATAACTCCATCTTGACACATTACAGAGTTATTGCCCTTTGTTACTTTTCCTTGTCCGGAGCATAACTTGAAAACTAATGGTGGGAATTCAATACAACTTCATACAATGGTCTAGCACAATAAGAGGAAGTGCAGTGTACAAGAACCATAACTCTATCTTGAGTAATTACAGAGTTATTGCCCTTTGTTACTTTTCCTTGTCCGAAGCATAACTTGAAAAACTATTTGTTGGAATTCGATACAACTTCATACAATGGTCAAGTACATTGAGAGGAAGTGCGGTACACAGAGACCATATCTCTATCTTTACTCATTACAGAGTTATTGCCCATTTTTACTCTTCTTTGTCGCAGAGCATAACTTGAAAACTTCTGGTTGGATTGCAATATATCTTCATACAATGGTCCAGTACATTGAGAGGAAGTGCAGTGTACAATGAGAGGAAGTTATTGCCAACAACTATATCTCTATTTAAGCTGTTTTTTGCAAGGTATTCTGTTTCTACGAACTTCCTCAGTTTCTAAAGCAGTCTTTCGGGGGTATTAATCACATTTAGTGATAGGTCTAGTTTATGTTTTGGGGGTATTTGGTCGACATCAGTTAAAGGGTGTGTCCCTTTAACCTTTGCCATTGCCTTATTTATACTTCACATCCATTCATCGAAGTCTTACCATCGTGCATCAAAATACCAATTACTTACTTTGAAGACCGGTAAAATTTTTGACCAGTTGTTTGAATGTAACATTTTTGCTTACGATTGATGTTAAATCCAGTTGAGGGAGAAATTCATTCAAACAATCGTGTACACTTTTGATGATTTTAACTTGTGTATGTGTAAGCTAGGAATGATTGAACTTTTGTAAATATGGAAGATAAAGTGCATTATTTTATGTAAATTAGATATACATGTTTATCATAATTATTATTATATAATCATTTTACACACTAGTTGACACTATGTTTGATAAAGAATTTTCTTTTGGAGATATTTTGGACGCATACTGCGCTCTTAATATTTCTCTATTTTTGTTCGCACTGTTATAAGAACTTTACACAAACTATGTGTATTTAAATTTGAACAATTTCGAATCGGTCATTTCCTTATTCCAAATATCTTCAAACATTTCATTTTGCGCTACTGTGAATAAGTTCTTCCAATCACCTATTTTACCTGAAACGATAATAAGATATTTTCAGTAATTATATCTATAATGTAACAAATAAATATAAGGAAAAGCCATATTGCCTGTATCAGCAATTGTTGAAATAGCCAGTGTAACTTCTAAGTTTTCAAATATGTATCATCCCTCACATTTCTACCTTGTTAACTCATAAAATGAAGTTATTGATTTTACAGTAGACAAATCGTTCGTCAAATATGGATGATCATATGAAACAAGAAGTTAGAACTAGAGTATAAGGGGTGCAATAGATAGAAGTATTATTTACATTACCAACTTTCGCTATGCTCAACTACAACAACAAATCAAGACCGCCCAAACGGTGCAAAAGGTAATGGTTTTAGTTGTAGTCTACGTTTGTTAACGCTTAATACTAGTAGTACATAGGAATATTTATCCAGAACTTATGCACGCGTAAAGTTGCATAAAGTAAATAAGGCAATATCATTATAAAGTATTAGTTATATAAACTGAGAATAAAAGATACAAACCCTTTCTGAAGTGGTTAAATCCATTCCTGAATACCTTGTCAAAAAGTTCCTTTGTTACTATTAGTTTTTCTTTCGCCATTTTGTTGAAACTGCATGCGCCAATAATGTCCCTTTTAAGCGTCTGGCTTAATTCAATGTCTAAGAATTCCAACAATCTATTCATCTCTCTTTCTGTGTCCTAAACAGTAAACATGCGAAAATACAGAACGAACTTCTATGTACATTTTGTTTGTTTAGGTGAGAGCATACTTATGCGGATACTGTTAATCTGTGTAGAACTAAAATGCGCTTCCACAAAGTGAAACATTCATTCTATGCTCATACATACTGTATTTCACTATACTCTTAAGAAATATGATTTCATGGCTAAAACTTAACTTCAAAGACAACAACGTTAATAAAAGATATACTTCAAGTTAACGAAGAGAAAAAGTCTTTCACAGAAGTTGTCAAAGAATTTTGTATCAAGTGCATTTATTCACTGATTTAATAGAATCTATAGATGCAAAAGCTCCCCTTGCAAAAAGGGATTTTAAAACCAAATCACGTTTGAGTCTCGAGCCGTAAAGTGGTATCACACTTACCACTCTGAGATCTTCATAATACATCAGGTGCAGTGGAAATTCCAGGCCTCTGTCTATCGCTCTCTCCCAGTCCAGTAAGTAGTCTGTGTATTTGCCGTCCTCCACTCGTTAAAAAATAACGGAAATAAAACGTTTACGATGAATGAATAGTACAGTGTATTTCAAGTAGTAAATTTCGTATTTACATATTTTGCCAGACGTTTAGTTTGTTTTGTGTCGAACTACGTTGACGTCACTTTAGTCATACATGTATGTGAAGTATCACCCCTGACTTAAGTGCCAGCAATTTATAACTTTTATAAAATCCTATCGTTAATATTACGCATCTGGCACGTAGGCATACTATAAGAATTATTTAACTAGCTGGCGGCTCACCAACCGGCCTTATCAGACCGCATCTAAGCTGGGATTCGAACATTTGATCTCCCAAGGCAGATGCCTTATTACTAGACCAAGAGAGACTACATATATTCAAGTTCCAGTTCATTCATTCATAAATTCAACATAAACAGCATTTCCTACAAAAAGTTTCAGATTTTTAAAAATAAAACAACCAGCAAGATGTTACTAACATAACGTCAGATACGTGTAGACATATTTCACTTATTGACAAGTTTTTATGGCTACAGGGAAATTCTGCTACTTGATAACACATTCTCTATAACGTACAGCTGTCACTACAAAACAGATACTTGCCATATAAATGAAATATTTTGAAAATTACATAAAAACTAACACTTTAGAGTGTTCCCTTTGTGACCATGTATACATTACAATGAGGATGAGACACTTACGGTTTCCCTCCAGATATAAAGGTAACCAGCCTGCAAACGTCCCTGTATAACCATAGTGTGCCAAACCCACAATATGATGATAAAATGAGGTAGCTACATCTTTTGGATTGCGAATACACAGAACAGTTTTTATTTTGCTTCTACCAAGGTCTTTTGGTAACATACTGGAGAAATAAATATACATGTATACAGCGGCAGTTATATGAAACAACACCAGCCGTGTCAAACTAGCAAATTGACTCTTGTGATCTACACGATTATAATTCAGATATTGCATGCCTCTAGCAAATGCAAAAAAGATACATGACTTTGTGTAAATTTTCAAAAACAGATGTCTTACAAAAAATACCCAAAGACAACCCGCTCCAACATTTATGAAACAAACCCATTTCAATTTTATTCATACCTGTTAATATACAATACAAGGATTTCATGAAAAAACGGAGAAGATGGACCAACTAACAAATACACAGATGCCAACTAAAACAAACTGCATTTTATACCCAGTTGAAAATGTTCATAATCCACTTTACGTTTTTATCAATTGATAATAAAGAGACATAACTGGGAAATATCGATATACGTTCAAAGTGTGTCTAAGAAATCAGTTACTGATATTGTTTACCTTGGTCGGAAGTGAGAGTTGATCACACGGGGTGAAGGAATCTTATCAATATCCTCTTGTGGTTGGCATTCAATCATCGACATGAACTTGAAACTTGCAACTCTTTTTGCTGATCGGTTGTTTATCATACTCAATAGTTCATACATCCAGTTTGTCCCTAAAATGAAAAGCAAAATACGTGACCCCTTTATTGATATACAGACTCTGACAATCTCTGATTTTAAAATATGATGACAATGTCTGTAATGTTTAAGTGTAACAACTGTGACTGACCTACACCGTGTATTTGGCATTGCATCCTGAAAATTTGGTTCGGCTTTGAGTTCAACACCAGTTTTTCATCACTATTTCGGTCATGTACAGGCGGGCAGTTTAACTAACCACCGTTCCGGGTAAGGACCAGTACTAAGAGCCTATCCTCCGTAAAAAACTGCCAACTTTCCTACATAAGAAGTCATGGTCAGTAGTGAGCTCGTACCCTCAATCAGTAATCTTGAGGTTTTGTAATAACAAGCCACTAACCTCAACCACTCGACCACGGAGGCGGACAATGTTTTTGCCAATTACTAAAGCGAGTTTCACTAAAATACCAAATATTAAAATGCTTAATGAATGTCAACGAAAAATATGTTTCAATGGCCATGGTTATGTTATATGGCAATTTATTCTGCCCAAAATGAACGTACAAGTCAAGGTAAATTGCCACAAGTAGAACTTTTATGTAACATTTGTATTTCATTGAATGTACCGAACAGCTTAGAAAACAAGATTCCAGTTATATCGATATGTGTAACATAAACAGCGTTTTTGATAATCACAGTTTTACTATTTAGGAAAGACAATTCATTCAATCAGTTCAATGAACATTTCGAGATCTGGAAGAATACAATTCGAAGCTAGAGTAGGAGTTTTGACAATGGCTCTTAACAGTGTTTTAAAGATTCAAGTTGTGAAGTACCGTGCTTTAGTGCTAGCGGTTTCATAACTCGCCATCATGATACAATTGAAAACAATACAAACCCTTCTTTTATATCATTTGTACTAACCTGATTTTGGGAATGTACATAGCATGATGTCATCATCCCTAAACTTGAACTTTGGAAGATCATCAAAAATCTGCTGATTTCTTGATGGATTCATGTATGGATCTGGTGTGAAAATCCCACCAACGTCTATGCCAGACCTCAATGTCTTCCCATCTCCGTCCGTGAGTATTACCTCTGACATATTTACCTAACAAAGAGCAGCTTTTAAAAGGTTCCCTACATCCAGCAGATTATACTCTCGAAACATACATTAGGTGTGCAATGAACGTAAAATGATAAATAAATACAATTTCAAAGAAGATCCTTTGGCGAAAAATTCCTCATTTTACCACAATCGATCAATTAAGATGCGTTCTGTAATAAATCGCATCCACCCATTAATTGTACAACAACAACTCTATAGAGTATTGAATGGTTTACGGTACTGATTTTATCGATAATGATAGGGGATGCACACAGGTGAGTGTAGCGTAGCAGGGACCCAAACAGTGAATGTTAGATAAAAATAGCCTAATGACTATATATCAATAAGAAGGTAAACAACACCGTTTACACATCGACCCACTTTCAGCCTTAATTACTTCATCTAGAATAATGCATATTTATTAAAACCTATTGCATATATAGCATAAGTGTCAACCCGAATAAATCTCACACATTTCTAACACTGAATTCTTCCCTTTTAACAAGCTTTTTAACAATCTCGCATTGTGTAATCCAAATATTACACAACCGACGCTCGTAGAAATTAATTTGATAAATATTTCCACAAGCTTTCCAGTTTTAATACGATCCGTTAATACAGTATTCATTTTATTTCGTTGATATATTTTGTAAACATATACATGCAGCCATACTGATAATGGGAAAAACTAGTTTCCATACCGCATCGATCGGCCAGGCCTTCCCAAGTCTAGGTTACACATCACTAATACATGTCTATGGGATACTAAGCTCAAGTAGCAGTGTTGTGCCGTTCTTGTGTATGTCCACAGTGATGGTTACGCATTGGAAAATAGACGTACCCGAAATGTGTGAGATTTATTCGAGTTGGCGAGAAATGGTAAAAATTTCTGAAACTATCAGTCGCTGTTACAAAACGGTTTGCATTTGGACCTTGAAGTAAACGTTTTACGTAAGCTATATATGCAATAGGTTTTGATAAACATGCACTATTCTATATGAAGTAATTGAAGCTGAAACTGGGTCTATGTGCGAACTGTGTTGTTTACCTTCTTATTGATATATAGTAACTAGGGTATTTTTTAACTTAAATGCACTGTTTGGGTCCCTGGTACGCTACACTCACCTGTGTGGATACATAGCTGAAACTTTTAGGTTGAGTTATAATACTTCCAAAGATTCTATTATTTATGTTTTGGAAGTCATTTAGTTGAAATCAGTTATAGAGTATTTCCCTTTAACATAACACATTTCCTTGATATAAGGTTATCTAAATGCAGACCTGACAATATTCTCCGTATGTAAAATCAATGTTGCGATCTTTCACTTCTACCTTAGTCTTTCATCAATACCTAATCTACATATTATGGAAAAAAACACAATATAATGTACGTACATTCAATCAATGACAAATTATGTTAACGTTTATAGTTGTCATTTTAAACAACACACACTGTAATATGAAAATGTAACATCATACTCACTGATATCTTGCTGCACTAGTATTACAGACGACACACTTTTGAAAAAGAAGAATTTGCTGCTCGCCCACAGTTTAATTTTCTTCCAAATGATATATAAGACATAACATGTAAAAGTAAATGCTTGAATCAAGTTAAAGTTTTTTGAGAAAATCTAGTATCTGTATAAAACACCGATTATCGGTCAAACCACAGATGCTTGGGGTCTGGACCTCACCCCCTTAAGCCTGACCCACGCCCCTGCTCACTGCAGTATCTTTAAATACATCTTACAACTGCGTGTAAGCTATTTAAACCAATTACAGATGCAATTCCTTTTTTGGCCTGGGGACTGAAAGTCCCCAAGGCCTAAGTTAGTATACCACATTTCAAACCCTGCAAGAATTTTAGCCGTGCTATGTGCGAATAACAACTGTAAACATGCGCTATGCGAAAGTAGTGCAAGACAGACCAGATCAATCTTCTATTTGAATGCCGCATATTATAAGAACATGTTACAAATAAAAATAGTACATAAAACTTCAAACGACTGCAGGAAGGTATATAGCTTACGGGCTGCATTACACATTTTTTTCTGTTTTAGAAATTAATGCGCTGTTTTCTGATTACGGAAGATAATCATATGCATATCACGGAAAAGTACGGATATTTACGGAAATTTACGAAAACGTACGAAGCTCGATATCAGAGTTTGTAGTTTGATTTTCAAATTTCCGATGTTATTTCATTGACAACTTTGTTATTTACGAACGATTACATATATATTTACCTAAAAATAAATGTCTCTAAAAAAGATATAATTTACGTACATTCCCGAGAAGGAACTAACGCGATCAAATTCACCCGCCATTTATCGAGGACGCTGCATGTCGAGGCCCAGTGAACGGTTTCACTGATTACAACTACAAGGTAACCCAGAATCATTTTTGGTTTTCTCTGTTATACACATTGTACAGTACTGTGTTTATATTTCATTGCTGGTATTGCTTTGTTTATTTCTGTTTCAAGGTCTTGTCATTGGTACACAATAATTTTCGATCCACATCATCAGATCATATCGCTTGAAGTTGTACAAAGCGCAGATCGAATTATTTGTACTGGCTTAAACATTTTATAATGTTGACTATGTGATTATTTTTCATTTAACGTACATTTCATAATAAAACAAACTTCCCTGTCACCCATATATTTGTGAATCATTCATTCTGTGTTATATATTGAATTTCGTCCTCTGCACATTTCGACCCGCGCTTTAGGTAAGATTCAACGCAGAACACGTAGGTGAAAAGTTGTTTTTCGGGGAGTTAACCTATAGCCCCCAGGCCTTCAGCGCTCACAGCGCTTTGATCTACTTACCTACTGATCACATGTTTATGGTGACAATGTATATAAATACAAGATTTGAAACAACTCGATTTCCTCTATCACATCTCAGGTATACTGTTTATCTCATTTCTAAAAATAGTAACGATTTGAAAACTATAGGCACCCGGCTATTGTCTTTATCGATCGTGTAAAAATGGAACCAGCCGTTTTATTTATAAATCTGCTTTCAAATTTACCGCTATAGCATTCACACAAGAAAAACTCCCCGCCTGTAAACGTAATGGTTCAAATCTCGTAGTTATATACGTTCCGTACAACATGGGACAATAATAGATTGGGTCACGAGTCCATACCACAAACATCTGTGGGTCAAACATGCCGTTATCCTTTGGTATCGGATAGAGTTAATCCATTTAATATGTTACCATGATTCGATTTTTTATAACTGCTCGTTCACAGTTTCCGGTGAGAAAAATTAATATATTAAATCATAAAATGCTTAAGCAATGGCTACAATCAACTACACAAGTAATATCTAGGTAGCAATTTTAGAAAACCTATAAAACTTTTTAAACTGCTCGCTCTTGGTTACCGTTGAAAAAAATATTTTAAAAAAAATTGACATAATTATACAGAAATGTAAAACTAAAGGCTAGAATCCAAATATAAGCAAAAATATAGGTAGGAATTTGCAGAAATCGATTTTAATTTAGAGATATACGTAGCAGGAATTTATACTGGAGCCTTTTTATATGACTATAATATTATGTTCTAAAATACAATATTAACATACAGTTTGAAGAACTGTATTTTTATACCAAAATCTGAGAGCGAGCAGATTAAAAGCAATGGCTACAATCAACTACACAAGTAATATCTAAGTAGCAACATGAGAAAACGTGTAAATGATCATGATTTGACGGCATCAACTTTCGAAAATAATAATTTCCGGCCACCTACGGGCTCATCCACTTCCCAGTGTATTAATGCGCAGAACCTATACCGTACTGTTTCTTAAACAGGAAATTGATAACAACAACAAAATGGCAGAAGAACGCTTTTCCTCGTACGAAGAAGCATTGCAATTCATTAGAAATTACGAGCAACGTACAGTGTGCAAATTAGTAAAATACAAAAAAATCAAGAGATGTTAATAAAACACGTGAGTTGTGAGACAATATGGTTATTGTCGAGCCCGCTTGCGGTGAGCTCGATATAATTGTCACTTTTGGCGGTTCGGTGTATGTGCGTGCGTGCGTGCGTCCGTCCGTCCGTCCGTCCGATTTTGTCTGGACGATATCTTTTTCGTGCATGGAGGGATTTTGATGTTACTTGGCACAAATGTTCACCATCATGAGACGGAGTGTCATGCGCAAGAACCAGGTACCTAGATCTAAGGTAAAGGTCACACTTGGAGGTTAAAGGTCAAATTCAAGAATGGCTTTGTCCGGAGCATATTTTTTCATGCATTGAGGGATTTTAATGTTACTTGGCACAAATGTTCACCATCGTGAGACGGAGTGTCATGCGCAAGAACCAGGTCCCTAGGCCTAAGGTCAAGGTCACACTTAGAGGTTAAAGTTCAAAATCAAGAATATCTTTGTCTGGAGCATTTCTTCTTCATGCATGGAGGGATTTTGATGTTACTTTGTACAAATGTTCACTACCATGGGTTACCTTTGTTTTTAGAATTACTTCCCTTTGTTGTTACTATCAATAGCTTATATTGTAACTTTTTTATTACTGGCCGTAGAGAAAAATCGAGACCACTTTTCTATGGTACAACATGCATGTTACATCCAATATTTAGGTGTATTTTGACCCATCTCTACTTGGTAAGGAGTTAGCCCTTTTGACATATGGCGGGCTCGACATGTCGCATGTGGACATCTAGTATAACTTTTTTTGTGTGTTCACAATTGTAAAGTAGTGTTTCTATTATAGTGCCAATTGACGCGATCAAGACAGGGCGCAAAAGTCGTTCCCATGCGCAGGCGTTTATTTATTTGTTTAGGATTATGCGTAATAAATCAAAGGTAAGTTATCTGACAATTGTTTCACTGGATGTGTTTAGCAAAAGTTAATCACCTTATGAGTTGAAGGAATTATATATGCACATGTCTATTTCCCTGTCATAATTATATTATGAGTGTTACAAATGTACGTGCTATATAGGATCTGTGTCTTTGCCTTGTTAATAACAAGGTAAATTTGATAAGAACGAATAATTGGCCAAAGACCAAGTGTTTCCACCAAATTTGAAAGACATAATTTCTTTTTTATCTTTCTTTTTTATGCAAGATTTTACGTTAACATTTTTTTACTAAAATTTAAGCACATTAGTTGAACAACATTACATATATAGGTTACCTTTGGCTGTGTTGATGGGCTGTGATGGTTAAACAATCTTTGCAATTAACATTTCTAGTTTACATTAAAGCTAATAGGGAACAAGTAATCGTTTTTTAACTAATATATTAAAAATGTCATAATTAGCTCGCCTGAGCTGGCTCAGGGTGAGCTATTAGGATCGATGAATGTCCGTCGTCTGTCGTCCGTCCACACTTAGTTCGTTAACACTCTAGTGGTCACATTTTTGCCTCAATTGTCACGAAACTTGGTCAGGATGTTTGTCCCAGTAATTACTCGGACGAGTTCGAATATGGGTCATCTCGGATGAAAAACTAGGTCACATGACCCAAAAATAGAAAAATCTTGTTAAGGCTCTAGAGGCTACTGTTTCAGTCCAAATATCCTGGCAATTTGTCAGAAAGGTTGTTTGGTTGATTTCTAGCTCAAGTTTTAATATGGGTCACCTGGGGTCAAAAACTAGGTCACACAGCCCAAATATGGAAAAACCTTGTTAACACTCTAGAGGTAACATTTTCAGCCCAAATGTCCTGGAAATTTGTCGGAAAGGTTGTTTTGATGATTTCTAGCTCAAGTTTGAATATGGGTCATCTGGGGTCAAAAACTAGGTCACAGAGCCCAAATGTGGAAAAACCTTGTTAACACTCTAGAGGTTACATTTTCAGCCCAAATATCCTGGAAATTTGTCAGAAAGGTTGTTTCGATGATTTCTAGCTCAAGTTTCAATATGGGTCATCTGGGGTCAAAAACTAGGTCACAGAGCCCAAATATGGAAAAACCTTGTTAATATTCTAGAGGTAACATTCTCAGCCCAATTATCCTGGAAATTTGTCAGAAAGGGTGTTTCTATGATTTCTAGCTCAAGTTCGAATATGGGTCATCTTGGGTCAAAAACTAGGTCACACAGCCCAAATATGGAAAAACCTTGTTAACACTCTAGAGGTAACATTTTCAGCCCAAATATCCTGGAAATTTGTCAGAAAGGTTGTTTCAATGATTTCTAGCAACTTTGTTAAAAGCAGTTGTACTCGGGTGAGCGATAAAGGGCCATCATGGCCCTCTTGTTACAGGAGTAGATTTACCTGATTTTAAAGTTGTATGGGACGAGAAACAGGGGGCAATTCCTATACATATTGATGGAGTGCTATTTATAATTGTGGGTAAAGAAGAAAGAGAGTGCCAACATGGTCCAAATAGGAAGAAAGGCACAATGAAATCTTGTGAAGTAAGTCAGTACTGCAGATTATTCAGTATTACACTTTTGTTTATGTGTGTCTATTTTCTTTTTATTTGTAATCTATATATTAAAAACTGTTTACTCTTCTAGAATATAAACTAACACAGCTGTTAGTGGCTTAGAAACAAAGCTACCCAAGTTGTTTTGTATGTTTCATAGTCATAAATCAGACACCATATCAAAGGCTTTAAAATGGTCTTATTGATAAAACTGAATGCTGAAGCAATATAAAGCTGTATTATTTCTAAACCCATGCAAGGCATGTAGTGACTGTACTGAAATATATTTATATTGACTGACTAATTGACTAGCATTCTGTTGTTAATTCTGGTTTCCCATATGAGCAACAATCTCAGAACGGATTTGTTATTTAAGGGTTAGTGGAAGATACAGAAAGGGTACCAATTCATAGAAGAGACACACATGGTTCTTAGTCTTATCCGAAAGACAGATACTAATTTTGATTTGTCAGCCCTATGAATAGAACCAGCAACCCTCAAGATTACAAGTCTCTTGCACTACAGATTGACCTAGCTACTTTGATAAAGAGAATGTATATTTATTACTATATTGTCTCCTGATTGGCTATGACCTGAGGACATATATTTGATGTGACCACGGAGCCTCCGGTTAGCTACGTGGCTATGAATATGTATTAGGATTCACATCAAACTGAAAATAAAATGGTGTTACAGAAGAATTAGTTCATTGACCCTTCTGCTAACGTATGTTGGTGCCTCAGGCACATAAGTTATATGTACCGATGTACCCTAGTTATTAGCATTATTGTATATGAAGTCTAATTTCAGATGTAATGTCACCTTTTACTAGGTGTTTAAATAGCTTGACATATAGCCTGAAATAAAACTACATAAATTATAGTTATAACTAGGGTACATTAGTACATTAGAACATATAACTAGACTATGGCACCAATATACTGGTAAAAAGGAGGCAAATGTGATACAGAAATTCTGGTGAGAACTACTTTCGTTTGCACGCAATGCAGATTGAACAGTGCTATAGAGCAAATTGAAAGGTGCAGGGAATAAGCCAGAGGCATTATCCAACAATATTTTTGCCTGGCTTTATTTGATATCATGTGAATACTTTATTCTTACAGAAGTGAAAAAAGATTGATGTATGAATTGTTTTCATTTCTTTTTTAATTGAAAACTAGAGCTATCACTAAATGTGAGTAATACCCCCGAAAGACTGCTTTATAAACTGAGGAAGTTCGTAGTAACAGAATACCTTGCAAAAAAAACTAAAATAGAGATATTGTTCTTGGCAATAACTCTGTAATTAGTAAAGATAGAATTATGGTTCTTGTGCACTGCACTTCCTCTCATTGTGCTGGAAGTTGAAGTTGTATTGCATTCCGACCAGTAGTTTTCAAGTTATGCTCTGCGACAAGGAAAAGTAAAAATGGGCAATAACTCTGTAAATACTCAAGATAGAGTTATGGTTCTTGTACAATGCACTTCCTCTCATTGTGCTAGACCATTGTATGAAGTTGTATTGAATTACAACCGGTAGTTTTCAAGTTATGCTCTGCGACAAGGAAAAGTAAAAATGGGCAATAACTCTGTAAATACTCAAGATAGAGTTATGGTTCTTGTACAATGCACTTCCTCTCATTGCGCTAGACCATTGTATGAAGTTGTATTGAATTCCAACCAGTAGTTTTCAAGTTATGCTCCGGACAAGGAAAAGTAACAAAGGGCAATAACTCTGTAATGAGTCAAGATGGAGTTATGGTTCTTGTGCACTGCACTTCCTCTCAATGTGCTTGACCATTGTATGAAGTTGTATTGAATTCCAACTAGTAGTTTTCAAGTTATGCTCCGGACAAGGAAAATGCAACAGACCGCCTGACCGATGGACCGACCGCCCGACCGACCGACCAACCACCGGGTGACTCCTATATACCCCCGGGGGTATAATGACAGAACCAATGATGACCATAGCTATGGTGGCAACAAGAAGCGACGTCTTCTGCAAGAATCAAAGAAAATGGATTGTCCCGTTAAATTGAAAATGCGGATGATCATACGCTCCCAGGATACGCTGTATATAACAAAAGATGTTAATGTTTTAATGCCTTGACTTGCTATTTACTATTCTGAACCATATGCTTGCATAATGTTTTTTGTGATGTCTATCTTTAAACACAGTTTGGTCTTTATAATTTTTCTATGATAACTTACAGCAGCAGTATTAGCATTGACAGATGTTTAGTGATTGTGTGTGTGTGTGTGTGTGTGTGTTGGTGGTGTGCACTTCTGGGTGCTGTGGGGCTCGTTTTGGGGAGGCTGCGTTTTTGGTACGTGGCATTCCCTGTTTGATATTATTTTTGTTTTTACCTATATTTCCTACATTTATTTTGGTTACAAAAGTTAGTTTAGTCTGACAGTCTCAAACCACAAAGTAAATTTAACTAAAGTTAAACATTGAAAATTATTTTCCAGATGCAAGGGGCCTAGAGATGAAAAATTTGGTTTGACTAAATTGTAGATGTCTATCAGATTATTTTAGATCATGTCCTTAGTGATGAACTACACATTTTACTTAGACTGGACTGGACTGGGTGCTGTTCTTTACCAACGCCAAGCTGGAGTCGACAGAGTGATCGCCTACGCTAGTCGTAGCCTGAAGCCATCAGAGAAATTGTATCCGGCTCATAAACTCGAATTTTTGGCTCTCAAATGGGCAGTCACTGAAAAGTTCAGTGATTACCTATATGGGTGCCGATTCGAGGTGTGGACGGATAACAATCCTCTGACCTATGTGCAAACGACAGCGAAGTTAGATGCTACAGGACATCGTTGGCTGGCAGCTCTTAGCAGCTTTGACTACTCAGTCAAATACAGAAGCGGCTTATTGAATGCAGACGCGGATGGTTTATCCAGACTTCATGAAAACAGTGATGAAAAGTTAGGTACAAGCATAGAGGAACAAATAATTAAGGCACTTACCTGCGCAGCAGTCGTCAATCCTGAACAATCACCTCTTGTGTTTAGCACCGTTACTCCTGAATACTTACCTGATGTTGAATCCAGCGACGAGGTACCTGAAACTGTTCTGTATGAGAACTCACTTACTTCTAAGGATTGGAAGAGGGCTCAAGCAAATGATGACGTCATAGCTTGCGTCATCAGCCACATTATCGACGGTACGAAGCCGACCGCTAAGCGGGCTTCAGTCGACAATACAATCCTGAAGTACCTCCGAGAGTGGGACAAACTAGTCATGCGAGATGGTGTGTTGTACAGACGGGGAAGTATGAAGGATCAAGAATATCTCCAGCTTCTGTTACCTACAAAAAAAACAAAAATAATATCAAACAGGGAATGTCACGTACCAAAAACGCAGCCTCCCCAAAACGAGCCCCACAGCACCCAGAAGTGCACACCACCAACACACACAATCATGTACACACACACATATACACTACCAACACACACTAGCATACAAAGCAAACACACGAGGACAAAACGAACAATTAAAGGAACACAGTGGGGCACCGCCTTGGAACGGTCAGTGGCAAAAACACCACTGGGGAGCTTAAACCGGTTTATGGTGCGCACCCAACCTCACTCTTACCCCCACCATGTTCCAAAGTCACAGGACAGTGTAAATAAAAGTAATCCCTGCTAGGTGAATCTCTAACACACGCAATGGAAACAAAAGGCATGGTATGTAAAACACAAAAATGCTCGTGTACACACAAACATACACTACCAACACACACTAGCATACAAAAAAACAAAAATAATATCAAACAGGGAATGCCACGTACCAAAAACGCAGCCTCCCCAAAACGAACCCCACATCACCCAGAAGTGCACACCACCAACACACACACACGCGCGCACACGCACACACAAACGACACACACACACACAATCATGTACACACACATATATACACTACCAACACACACAAGCCTCAGGGAGGAGGTATTCAAGGCTCTTCACGACGACCTGGGTCATCAGGGAAGAGATAGGACGACCTCACTCTTCAAACAGCGGGTTTTCTGGCCTGGAATGGAGCACTGGATCCAGGAACAAGTGAGGATTTGCCCTCGATGCATACGCCGGAAGTCAACGCCATCATCCGCATCGTTGGTGAACATCAAATCTTCCGCACCTATGGAGGTCCTTTGTCTCGACTTTTTGAGCTTGGAACGTTCGAAAGGCGGGTTTGAGAATATCTTGGTGGTCACTGACCATTTTACCAGATATGCTCAGGCCTACCCGACGAGGAACCAGCTCGCGAGGACAACAGCAAGGGTACTGTTTGAGCAGTTCATAACCCACTATGGATTTCCATCTCGCATTCACACAGACCAGGGACCTAACTTCGAGTCGGAGCTTATGAAAGATTTGTGCAGCCTGGCTGGTATTGCCAAGAGTCACACAACCCCTTACCACCCGATGGGAAACGGCCAAGTAGAGAGGTTTAACTCCACTCTTCTCAAAATGTTAGGTACTCTGGAGGAACACGAGAAAGCGGACTGGAAATCCTACGTGGCGCCGCTGGTTCACGCATACAATGTGACCATACACAAATCAACTGGGTATTCACCGTACTTCTTGATGTTTGGGCGTCACCCAAAACTAGCAATAGATGCTATGTTAGGCCTAGGAGCATCTGAAGACAACGGCAAGTCAAAACATGAATATGTCAGGAAGCTCAGAGAAAGGCTGGCCGACGCTTACAAAAAGGCGGAGAAATCTGCAGCAGACAGTGCGTCCAAAGATAAGGCAAGGTAGGACACCACCGCTAGAGCAAGTGCCCTGAACATCGGCGATCTAGTCCTTGCTCGCAATGTCACCATACGAGGCAAGCATAAGATAGCCGACAAGTGGGAAAGCACGCCTTATGTTGTTGTAGCACAGCCTAATCCAGACATCCCTGTGTATGTTATCAGGAAGGACATGCCAAATGCCAGGAAAACTCGGACTGTACATCGAAACCTTCTACTCCCCATGAATATGAAGAAAACAGATGTGCATACATCAAACTCGGACACACCAGCACCGCCAGTTTCCAGGTATGTCATACCAGCACGGCGAAGCCCTCCACAAAACGAGACGGACACAGAACGTCCGAGACGTAACCGAAAGCCCCCACAGTGGCAAAGGTCTGGAGACTTTGTTTAAGTATATCTGCAAAAGTTAGGTGGTACTTTTGTAAGTATAATCAGGTATGCCAATTCTGTTATATCATGTCAGCAATAGTAGAAGCACAGATACTGTATATGAGACTTTTACGATGTTTTTTTTTTATTGTACACTTGTCTATGGTAAGTATGTAATTTATACCAAATTTGCTTCGATACCTTATTTGATTGCTTAAGCGTTTTGCGCAATCTAACGGATGTTATGAAGGTAAGCATATGTATGTTAGTTCAGGTAGCTATGACTTATACAGAACATAGTTAACATATTATCAGATAATCTGAGCACATTAAGCATACATTTGTATCGGACACGTTTGTAGTAATTTTGTGATGTTGTTAGCCACGTAGTTGCTTTCCTAACTAAGTTAGAATATTGTTGCTGTAGTAGCTTACTGCAATATAGCCTTGTCTCCGTAGGTCACGTTATTTATTGTATACACTGTTCTCAGTAGTAGTTATAGGCTAGCAATATATTACAGCGTATATATACCATTTTTTTACTGAATGTAAGTTTTTAGACTATCCTTTACTATGAATTCTTCTTGTTTTTGTTTGTTGTCAGGCTATTGTCAGTCAGGTCTGTCTATTGTCAGTTTGTTGTCAAATATTGCTTTCTCTCATTTTCTCTCTTTCGCTGTTCACGTTTACTTATGCTTGAAATATGTGTTTGTGTTTTGTTTCTTTTTCATTCTTTATCATTATGATAAAGAAATAGAATTTTGTTACTTTTTATTTCTTTCAGTTGATATAACTGTAAATGTCGAGGACGCCATTTCTTAAACAGGGGGAGTATGTCATAGGGTGATCTTAATTCAGTATTTTATGATAAATAAATAGAATTTTGTTGAAATCTCATTTGTGTCTCTGTTGTATTTCCCTAACCCCGGCGTCATTGACTTATAAAGTATTTAATGGTCAAAGGGAAGTAACATCTCTATTTACTAACACTACTTCACTAACAGTTATCTTACCTAACAACTTCCTTCTTTACACGGGTCATTGCATTTTCAGTTTTGGAGATCCGGCCGCCTACACATTTTCTCACCTTTTTCATAATTAAGTCCGTAACCGTGACATAAACCATATAGTGCTGATACTTCAGTAAAAGAATGGTTAGGTCAACTGCAGAATTGTAGTAAAATCTTGTTGAAACAGGCATTAAATTAACTGAATTCCTGCTATCCTATGATAAATTTTATTTTTAGATGGATGGTTCTGACTCTGCCCACAGGAGAAGGAAATATTCTGAAAAGCTGAAATCTGAGTTTGACCAGTCCACTCAGCAAGAGTATTGTGTATTATTGAAATTGATTGGCCAGCATGAAAATCACAAAACAGGGGAGGTTAGTTTTTTTTCAGTTTAATGGTATTAGCTTGTTATTGAATGTTATTAATCTGTATGTACCCTTTAAAAACAAGGAAAGGTACTCACCTCCAGCATTTTCACAGAAACTGCTGTCAGGAAGTTACTGTCCTCTGGACCTATTTACAATGAAGATGTAATGATTATGTCCTTTAAAGATATAGATTTTATTTATTTATGCCTTTTACAAATTGTTACAGCATTATCTTATTTTTTCTTAAAGTTGGCAGGATATGAACTACCACTAAAAACAGGTACCAAACAAATAATTAAAGACCTGGTACTAGACAATGGACTAACAAATATAGAAGAGATTAAAAAACAGGTCAAAGCATTCTCAAAAGAACAACACCCTGAAGTACCAGTGTCAAACAGACAGTATTTTCCCACAATGCAGGATGTCAGGAATCATGTGTCTCTTGCTTTGAATAATGGCAGGTAAGCGTTTTCATGAGACTTTAACACAACAGATAAAATAGACAGGTGATCATGTACATGTCCCAATTTCTGGAATGTTTAGTGTTTATGGTCAAACACAAGTCCAGCTGTTTAGTGTTTTTTGCAGTCTTAGGACCCTTTATCAGAGGTTAATGCAGCATTGCAATACCTCTGTAGGATGTTTTTCAGTCTTAAAATCATTATGTGAGGAAGGGCTATGATAGAAAAAACACGAGAAGGAAGATTTTTATGTCATATTGTTATACTAATTTTTTAAAGCATTATTTTCTAACCACTTTGGTAACAGTGGTTTTACTAAAGCTGGGAACACATACTCACTGACCTTGGTAGGGTATTTGGTATTGTCAATGGCCACATTAAAGTAGATTACAGACATTCATTGCTCAAAGGTTGGTTGACACTTAAAAACAAGAATAATATCAAACAGGGAATGCCACGTACCAAACATGCAGCCTCCCCAAAACCTTAATTAAAACCTTAAAATGATTGAACATCATCTAATTATATTTGTTAGGCCTTAACAGGTATTAATTTCACAACATTCTATAACTACGCTCACCACTTAAAGCTGTAACAGGTGTGAGTTCCGGGTTCAAGTCGATGAGAGTCAACTGTATATTTTTTATAGATGAATGATTATTAGTGTGGTAGTTGTATTCTTTATATTTAAGATATTTTTTCAGGTTCAGTAAAGATGATCAGGAAAATGTCCATGGTTTGCTTTCATCCTGGAGGGAGAAGAATCCTCAAGATTCTTACTATTATCGTATGGCGTGAGTAGGGCAGTTTCTCCTGTAATTTTGTATATGCAGTAACAAATTGTTTGCGAATATCTTGCGCAGTTCTACCTCTGAATACGTATAAGGTCATATGATTAGTGTAACTTTTGCACTAAAAATGATTTTAGAAGAGTTATCATGCTTTGGGAATTCTGCATTTATAAACCTATAATACTAATGCTTAAAATTGTTGCAGACAAGATAGATACTTGATATAACATTAAAGTGTCAAATTTTTAGAATGCCATTTAGATTATGAGTTCTTTATGAGGTAACCATTAAATCTGAAAATTCTTCCTCAGAAGTGCAAGTACACTTGTACATTTACCCTTTTAGGAGAATTGCCATATTAATATTTCATGTTGACACATACATTTCAGATCATGTAGTCCTGATAATGGTGTGCAGAGTCTATTGTTTGTCCAGAAGACACACTTTCAGCAACAGATGCTGAAAAAGTATGGTAAAGATGTTGTACTGATGGACAGTACCTACAAAACATCCAAGTATGAACTGCCATAGCCCAAGGTCTTTGACGCTATTATTCCTATTTCTTATTATAGCGTCAAAGACTATCCTTCTGAGAAACCCAAAAGGTGTACGGCGCAAACTGCGCCGTGTTCGTTTTCCAAGGTAAACATACTTTTGGGACGAATCATTACTTTATATGACAAGACTGAAGTATAATCTACTATTTTGCCTAATTAGAACTAAGTGTCTTCTCAACATACCATAAATTCAACCTTTATACAACACCTATAAAATTTTACAAAATGTGGCCGCCATATTGGAAAACTGCCGAAGCATTCCGAAACGCGTATTTTGTCATGTGACTCCTCAATGTCGAAGCGCATGTAAACGTAAGTTGAATAAATTTCTAACATGCAGAAAGGTATGATCGACAGTTCAACTCATTAAAAATACCTTCTTGAACTAAATTTTGTCATAACATAAGTATGTTTCATTCAATATTATAATAATTGTTTCTTCTACATTAAGCCATGTCTATTTTTAGACGGTGGTTTTCCATTCTCGTCCCGTCACGCGCACTTGCGAGAATGCGATTAGCTTCATTTTCGAATATGAAAATAAAGAAATGAAAGGTTTAAGTTGGCTTTTGGAGCATTTATGGCGGGTAGCTGTTAATTATTGGTGTCAAAAGCATTTAAAATGTGTTTCAACTGACACAATAAAAAGACCAATTTAGTTATGGAAGCCAAAACTAGAATTGCCACTGATTTTTGTGTCGGGTACTAGTATATGGTGGTTGCGACCTAAATTAGCTTGATATCTAAATGATTCATGAGTAGATCCACCTTACGAACGTTTATCATAAAGTCGTGTAATGGGTTAATGTAACTAAATACATGTATATCTTAATTTTCATGGGTAGATACACCTAACGTATCTATCATGCAGTCTTGTAATGATTCAATGTTACAAAAATTATATCAAGGTTTCATGGGTAGACCCAATTAACGTAGATCTATCATACAGTCGTTTAACGGATTTATTTTAGTAAATACGACGTATATCTAAATGTTTCACTGGTAGGTGTATCATACGGCTGTGAAATGAACTAATATAACTAGATATAGGTCAATGTTTTATGAGTAGATCCACCTCATGTAGGTATATAATACAGTAGTGTTATGAATTAAGGTAACTAGATATTTCTAAATATCTGCTGGTTAAATCCACTTAAAGTAGATCTTTCATACGACCATGTAATGAATTAATCAAATCTCAATGTTTCATGGGTAGATCCACCTGATGTACGTCTAATAGTCTAATGAGACTTCATTTGAATATAATGCTATTTACACGTCTTGGCGTAATGGAAAATTTTAAATCTCACATTTAGGTGGATCTACTAGTAATCGACTTCAGGTGGTGGGAATATATCTTTAAAAAACTAGCAGAATGATAAAACGTGTATTCGTTTTTATTGGTAGATCCACCTGGCGTTGTTCTCAGCAGAGCAGTTACAGTTTTAATCCAATATGATCCAATGTCTTCACAGTAGATCCACTGTACGCAGCCGTGTTATATGTCTAAAATTAGCAAAATAATGAAACAATTATTCGTTTCTTTTGGTAGATCCACCACACGTATTTCTAAGTAGGACAGTTACAGTTATGATCAAATATGATCAAATGTTACCACGGTATATCCACTTTACGTAGCCCTGTAACATGTTGTCTAAAACTAGCGAAATAATGAAACATTTATTTGTTTTTATTGGTAGATCCACCTAACGTAGTCTTAGAAGAACAGTTACAGTTATAATCAAATATGATCCAATGTTTTCATAGTACAAGAGGTCTAAAATAATGAAACATTTATTTTTTTCTGGGTAGATCCACCTGACGTTCTCCAGTATCATCTAATGTTTTCACGGTAGATCCGCCTTGCGTAGACCTGTTACAAGATGTCAAAAACTAGCAAAATCATAAAAAACTTATTAGTTTTTATTGGTAGATCCACCTTAAATATTTCCCAGTTGGACATTTACAGTTTTAATGAAATATGATCTAATGTTACCACGGTGTATCCGCTTTACGTAGCCCTGTAACAAAATGTCTAAAACTAATAAAACTAACAAAATAATGATTTTTTTTTTTTCGTTTTTATTGGTAGATCCACCTTACGAATTCCACAGTAGTTCAGTTACAGTTACAATCAAGTATGATCCAATTTTTCATGGTAGATCCAACTTAGGTAGCCCTGTTACAGGTCTAAAATTAACAAAATAATTAAATATTTATTATGGTTTTTTCTTGGTTGATCCGCCAGACGTATTTCTCAATAGTACAATTACAGTTACAATCAAATTTCATCTAATGTTACCCATTGTATATCCACTTTACATAGCCTAGAAACAATGTTAACAAGTAATATCTTTAAAAAAAAGATGGTCGACGTAGGTGACGTAATAAACACATTTTGTGTTTCTGAAGGCTTCCGGGTAGTACACTGCTTATTCCGGTACCAAAACGCTAGCCAATAATCAATGACGCTAGATGTCCGGCCCCGGACAACACCTCGTTGAATACAAAAGTTGATCTTCGTACTGTCCAGAAACCTTGACATAACGTGTTCTGTTTTTTCTTTTTTTGCAACATGATTTATTATAAATAACTATAATATAAAAAAATATACACATTTTGTGTTTCAGAAGGCTCCCGGGCAGTACACTGCTTATTCCGGTACCGAAACGCTAGCCAATAATTTGCAGATTCTGATTGGTCACATTATAACGAAGTTGGTTAGCAACGCGTCCATACCAACGGAAGTTCAAATCAAAAGTATACGACTACGTCGAATAAAGTTCTTCAAACTCTGAAATTAACATATTGTAGACCAATATATAGTCAAATAAAAGTGCTCCAGTATAAATTTCGGTAAATTATGTCAGTAAGTTTGAAATGATACGCTACCAAATAACGCTTTTGAAATCCAAAAATGGCATATATAACAAGAGGGCCAAGATGGCCCTATATCGCTCACCTTGGTACAAGTCCAGATCACTAGATAATGTTATATACCAAATAAGTTTTCCTATATACGCCTTTGTAAAACAAAGGGCAAGGTCAATTTTGACCCCAGGGGCATAATTTGAACAAACTTTGAAGAGGTCTACTAGGCAATGCTACATGCCAAATATCTAAGCTCTAGGCCTTGTGGTTTTAGAGAAAAAGATTTTTAAAGTTTTCCCTATATAAGCCTATGTAAAAGTGACCCCCGGTGCGGGGTCAGTTTTGACCCGGGGGTCATAATTTGAACAATCTTGTTAGAGGTCCACTAGCCAACCCCCGTGCGGGGTCAATTTTGATCCGGGGCTCATAATTTGAACAATTTTGGTAGAGGTCCACTAGCCAATGCTACATGCCAAATATCTAAGCTCTAGGCCTCGTGGTTTCAGAGAAGAAGATTTTTAAAGTTTTTCCTATATATTCCTATGCAAAACTAAGTGACCACCCCCGCGGAGTCAATTTTGACCCGGGGGTCCACTAGCCAATGCTACATGCCAAATATCTAAGCTCTAGGCCTTGTGGTTTCAGAGAAGAAGATTTTTAAAGTTTTTCCTATATATTCCTACGCAAAACTAAGTGACTACCCCCGCGGGGTCAATTTTGACCCGGGGCTCATAATTTGAACAATTTTGGTAGAGTTCCACTAGACAGTGCTACATGCCAAATATCTTAGCTCTAGGCCTTGTGGTTTCAGAGAAGAAGATTT